>HG995286.1:15000000-15625000 GCA_905332915.2 Hecatera dysodea | reverse complement strand
TTTTCATCATTTGATTCTGTTTGTATTGAATTACTTTTTGTTTCAAGCAACGACCACGAAATGCTTTGCTTTTCCTCATTGCAGACATAATTCAAAGTGAGTTTTACGAGCCACAAGCAGATAGCGTGTCTTATAGAAAATGTGAGAATACTTTCACTTGTTCTATTCCATGCGCACGATGGAATGTGGAAATTACCGCATTAAATATTTCTCGAGTAAAGTGTTACGTAATTTCGTAATGAAATAATAAAAAAACATGCCTAACGTATTAAGTCCGCATGTGTACAATACGTTTTACTAGTTGTTCTTAACGTTTCCGTAGCCCCGTTTATTGCTTCGATGGAGGCGTTGTTCAAGTCAACTAGCCTTCAGGTGTATGGACATTTGTGACACCATCAAATGGGTTACATTTTGAACCGTACCACATTCACACTCGTTTCAATTTTTAATTTTAATACTTTATGCATAATACCGCTACACGGTATTATGCATAAAGTTATAATAAATAAATACCAGCTTGTGGTCTGACTGAGACAGCGAATAACCAAAGCATATTCTCGAAAAGGGAAGACCCCAAAAGGGTATATATAATGCATGTATTTGTTCAATAATTATTTTTAAAGTCACTGCTTACACCTTTATAAAATGTGTATGGTAAAAATGAGTAAAAAATTCTGTACTTATTACTTTTAAAGAACTATTAAAAATATACAAGTATATAGATTTAGAACAGACAATTACTTTTATTGCTCTCCTAAACGCTCTACTTTTGTTGTGATGACGACAAATACTATGTCTATTTACAGCCCACTCATTGTTTATCATAAGTGTTCTTGTTATTAACTTAATTCACTATGAGAAACGCTCTAAAGCCAATTTAAAAGTATTGCATTGAGCCTGAGTAAAAATGTTTGGGGGATGTTTTTTTATAAAAGAAACAAACAATGCTCCAATTGAATTATAATATTGATTTAAAAATTAAAGACTCTCTCACTCATTTATAATTAATGACTAACTTTCGTTTTTTTTTTTTTGTAACTTATAATCATCTTCCTGCCCTTATCCCATGTTAATTGGGGTCGGCGCAGCACGTTTTTTTCTTCCATTCTGTCCTGGCTGCCGTCACGCTATCACTTACTCACTTTTCTTTCTTATCAGTCCTCACACAATCCATCCATATTTTCTTTGGCCTACCTCTCCCTTTCTATCCATCCACATTTATATTCATAACCCTTTTAAGTACAGGCGTTTCATCCCTCCTTTTCACATGACTATACCAAGACAAGCGGTTCCCTTTCAACTTTTCCGTCACTGGCGCCACTTTTAAACTACCTCTAATGTACTCATTTCTCACTTTACCATCCTCATTACTCCACACATTTATCTCAACATTCTCATCTCCCCTACATGTAATCTATTTTCATCAATTTTTTCTCAAAGCCCAACATTGTAATCCATACAGTACGGCAGGTTTATCATGGACACGGACTTTTTGTAACTTCTTATCTGAATGATATATTAATTCGGTGTATTGTGATGTTTAAATTAATAGTTTGGCACAGCAGTTATTCTCAAAAATGTTATTAATTTATAAAATATTGTGGATTTTTTTTTGCATACACACTTTCGGGGCCCTTGTAGCCTGGGGGCCCCGTATCATCGATATGACGGTAGCTACGCCCCTGGCCTGCCGACGAGATGCACTTTTTGTAATTACTTGTTTACATCACTTTAATTTAACAATCATGACATTTTGCTCAATCATTGGTTAGCCGCGTCGTACCAACACGATACCCAGTTTCCATCTGTTCAAAAGACAAACTAGGAATTTAAAATATTCACATGTAAACAGGTTTTTGTTCTAGTTTGCTTTTATTTATTTTCTTCTTTTTTTCCTTTTCACATAGGAAAATGTTCCAACACCCAAACATGTTCCGCAGGCAAGCGTAGCTGAAGACATGTACACTAAAACGGCGGATTCTCACACACTGCTGCGCCCAGAATTCGTGGAGAGTCTCTGGTACATGTATCAGATAACTGGAAACACCACCTACCAGGACTGGGGCTGGCAGATATACCAGGTAAGAGAATCTTTCTTTCTTTCTGTTAGTGCGCAGTATTGTGTTCACTATTTATTTAATGTATGACCACATCACGACACGGTGACGACGCAGTGGTTGAGCAATTGACTGTTGCGCTGCGTGCCGCGGGTTCGATTCCCATACGGAACAAATATTTGTATGATCTACAGATAGTTGTTCCGGGTCTGGCTGTTTGTGTATGTGAATTTATATGCTTGTAAACGCACCCACGATACAGGAGAAGTTCCTAGTGTGGGTCTCAGGTGAAGGGGGAGAGTTGACTCTTATCCAAAAGATGAAGAAGAAAAGAGAATGCCCAGCAGCGAACATAGCAGGCTAATTTAGATTACATTAGAGGATTAATCCCAGGATTCAAACATTTCTATACTTTTGATTTTACCGCTCGCCGCCCCGCGCTAATCTGCCGCTCACAGTGGCAAGATCGTGATCGGGCCGTTACGTATTTTTCGCACCGTGCCGGCCACAACAGCAGGTGTAAGTTCCGCATCACGTGGCAACGGACTTAGCTTTAACCCTTTTATAGAATTACGCCCCCGCGTCTTACACCTCCACGACTCATAAAAGGGGAAAATATCAAGTAAACAACTACGCTTGTCATTTAGTACATATTTTAGGTAATGGCGAGGGAACATATGTACATTACTGTTATAAAAACGCACCAAGATTTTTAGTAGTTTTATTTCTAGTATTCAATTTAAGAATGCCTTGTAGGATTTCTCATTTGTTTGTTTCGCTTTAATGCATATGGAATTCAGACCTCGTACATATTTAGTCGTGTGTCTGTCTGTTCGTTTGACGGTCTGATTGTCCGTCTGTCACAGCGCAGTTAATTTTGTCACAGTGAAGTACTAAGAAAAAAACCCACATACAGGTGTGATGTAATAACATCACAAGTGCTGCTGTATCCCCTACAATACATAAAATATGCTTTTTATTGTTTAATTTGTTCTAACATATATGTTTACGCATTTTCCAGGGTTTCGAGAAGTATGCCAAAGTGCCAAACGGCTACACGTCGTTGGCGAACGTGAAAGTTGAGAAACCAGTTCAGCGAGACATGATGGAGTCCTTCTTCCTATCGGAGACCCTTAAGTACCTGTACTTACTGTTCAGCGATGACAGGTTTACCATAGACCTGAGCAAATACGTCATCAACTCAGAAGCTCATCCACTGCCCATACACAAGAACTAGAAGTACTTACCTAGTTAATTTGAATTTGAAAGACATACCATTTTGCCGTCGTATTTTGAAAACGCTGAGCGTTTTTTTCGCCAAATCTTTCAAACCTATCGTAAGATCTGGGCCTAATCCATTTTTCAGATCCATTGTATCTTCCATTTGGCTTGTTTCCAGCTGCAATCAGCTCGCATGTAAGTTGATCGATCGTGCCCTGCAATGCTTGTTGCTTTCAGGTGGAAACGTAGCCTTACTTTAACAATGATAGTGCAATTTTCACTATATCTTAACGTGTCAGGATAATAAGTGTCTGTTTACTCCCAAAGTTCAGTATGAAGCTAGGTGTTATAATTATGTTATGCCATATTTACACAAAAATCTACCAGTAACCGTTTTGTACTCTGAACAGAATATTGATGTACCAATTTATTTGCAGTCAAGAGTGTTACATACATTCTAATCTGTCTGGATTATTTTTTAAAGCAAAACTTAATTAATAGAGATACAATAGGTCGATCTTTTATTTTCTATAGAGCATACACTTGACAGCAATTAACATAATAATTATACTCATTTTATATTAGCAAAAATTCTTCATTTCTCTACAAGTTGCATTTTTCAAGTTACTTAAAGACAAACCGATATAAATGGTAATTCACAGTCTCTCTCATCTTTGGAGATTAATAATATAATATATTAATAGACATTTAATTCCTAATCTTACGTTATAAGTACTTAAATTGTAACGGATTTTATAAATGTTTTTAAACACGCAAAGTTAAGAAATTTATCACACTCCACTCATAACATTCATACAATCAATTTATGTCGTTTGTCGTGCTAATAATAATAAATTAATTACATTTTGGTAGAATATATTTTGACGGGACCAAATTTTGGAGTGACTACGATATTAGTAAGCTAACAAAGAATATGATATTTATTTGGCTGTATTTAAAATTCATATAAATTTAATTTAATTTTAGTCATGTTCATATTATTTTTATATTATTTAATTATAGTCAATCAATATTTGTTATATTTTAATTATGTTTTTGTTCTATTTTCTATGATTAAATATCGCTTTATATTAGTGAACTAAAAGAAATTAAAGGAATCTCTCAGCTTTTGCGGTCCCAACAGATATTCGAGAATTCTAGTTTGGCTATGGGGTCCTTAGGTTCTAAAATTTAAGAAAAAAAAACCCTAAAACATATTTTTTTATTTTACTTAGAAAATATTTCACTCAAGTCATTATCATATTTTTGTTATGTAAAATATTTATAATAATTTTAAATTAGAGATAGTGTGTATCAAAAAAAGTGTGGCGAAAACAATGATAGAGAATTATGTGCGTTACGTGTTTATTAGTTGAAATTAAAACAAGCTCTTTGATAATAATCATTAGGCTACGAGTCCAGTATCGGCTTCAGCAATAATATCTTAAGATCAAATCGTGTTATGTCTATCATAATAATAAAATTTACATGAGTAATATAGATCATTAATATTTATAGTGAAGTTCTTCTCAAAGTAGTTCCCAAAAAATTAGGATAATACTTTGCGGCGTCTTCTCAATGCGTCGGATAAAGGTCACTCTAGAATATTGTAGAATATTGTCTTCTATTGGACGTCTTTGTTTTTAACCGACTATGGCCTAGCCAAAAATGTATATTATGGAACTAAACCTAATTTTTTTTATTGGGTTGTTTGCACACTTATGGCACGGTCATATGACCAGCACACCAGTTGCATAACTCATAAAATCACATAATTCTCACTCAGTCGAACGGAATACCAGATACATTACTTCATATTATATTATTTAAAAATTCATCTGCGTGCTGCTGAAATGACAAAATGAAATCGAAGGATTTGTGTATTATGCGATTGGGCTGCTGGCTGACTATCCACGTTTAGGATTGTAACTATTGTTGTATTTATTAATATAATAAAAAAATAGCAAAATGACTTCAGTAAGCAATTAATATAAGCCTCGCTCAGTGCAAAAATACTTAGATTTGAAAGTAAGTTATTACTACATTGTAAAAAAAAGTGAGCATATTGTGGTTTATACACTAGTTGGTAATTTTATTGTTTTGGGTAAATATTAGGGCATTCAGAATAGTGAGATGAAAAGCAAGCGTAATTTACACGACGTATACTAATAAAGTAAGGAGCAATAAATCACTAGCGCGGTTTAAGTAATTCTTATGTACGATTCCAGCGACAGGGGAATTTGAAATTATTGTGAAGTGTATAGTACATGAAATCTCTAAATAATATACAGTAAAGTCGCTGATTGTATGTGTCTGTGTCGCCGTTAACTTGTTTAACGGATTTTGATACGGTTTTTACGAATAGAAAGAGCAATAAACGAGGAGGGTTTGTGTATATAATTAGCATCCGTGCGAAGGCGGGCGGGGCGCCTCTTTACAATAATGAGTCGTATATCACATGTAACTGCTTCATGTTCGCTTGAATTTCCTTTATAGACGGAAATCGTACATTTTAGTTCTTACGACACGAGAGGAGTAGAAGTAATATTTTTTAAAGGTCATTTTCGTTCAACATGGCGGTGTCTTCTTGAAAACATAAAAGATCCTCCAATGTGGTGCCTATTACAAAATAATGCGAGCGAACGAAGTTCTCATAATTAAGTCGAATATTCGGCGTCGTTTCGTGCAATAAAATGTTTTTAGGTCAAGTAAAACATAAATTGTTGTAACTTTACATTAGGTTAATCCACATGGTACGTATAAGACATTTTTATACGGCGCATACCAAATTATATAAGAAAAATGAGGTGGATATCATGTAGCCATTCATTAGATTATTGAGCAATAATTTTGCCTAGACATGACGTGCAAAATAAACTTTGTTTAGTAAAATTATCAATGTTGCGCGCCTGCTGGAAACGTCGCGGGCTGTTGTACAACGTAGCTGATTGCGTGTTCCGCATCAAATGTTGCCAAGTAGATGCGACACGTCACGTGGAAATGTAATAACGAGTCAAGGTTGAAACAACACTGAGCTAGATAGAACACAGAATATCGGCACGACCTCACTAGGTGCAGTCATGCATTGTTTTAGCTCAGTAATCATTAAAAGTAATATAGCTTAAGGCCCAAGTACTACATACCACACCTCGATAGTATTAAATGCACTAACGCACAAGAAACATAATTGTAATACAGCCACTGTAGCTCATAAGTACTTAAAAAATTTTATGTGTACTTTACTGGGGTTTAGTATAGTTAAAATAAGATCTGTTGCTTCCCTTCTACGATCTTGTTGATATCAGTTGGCGTCCTAATACCTCTTTCCATTTGTTTTATTTATTAAGTAGTAATCAATTCAATTAATTACATTTTTGTCTTTTAAATGTTTAATGTTGTTAAGAGATATTTCATGTCGTCAATTGTCTGGTTACAATTTTATGTATGAAATAGATCAAGTGATTATTTTAATATGAATGTGTAGTATCTCAATAGTACCTATTCTATAGTCGCACTTTTTAGTATTGATTCACTATCAATAGCAATTTTATAACACTGATATTATAATTAAAATTTATTAGGTAGGCTGCATGGTATTTATTTGAAATATTTCAACTTAAATTATATACAGAAATCCAATTGATATTTCATTACTTATTACTGTGAATATTTTTAAGTGTGTCAAGCCAAATTCGCCAACACGCACTTCAATCTACACTAATGAAAATCCTTTAATATTTTCTTTTTTTAAATTGATGTTTCGACTTTTCGAGGTAAAGAAATTATATCTTAACTTCAGAGACCTAAGACTTATTAATCGCATCACTGTCAACCTTTGATTCAGAGGAAAAAGTTCCTAGTGCTGCTACTGTTGTGAAAAAAGAATAAAATTCGATTCAGAAAACCCAGTGTAGCTTGCAAAGCAAAGCTGAAGTTCGTATGCGATGTAGAAATTGACATTGATCGGATTTACAATAACAAAGTCAAACAGATAGTACAATAAAACCACGAAGACGATTCACACACGGAGTAGGCACAAGGATAAATAACCATTTGTGAAACGTGGGTTGGCTATTTAAAAGTAAGTGAATCTTACCAAAAAGCTATATTTTTTCAATATGTACTCATTAACAGTCTTCATATGTATTTAGTAGGCTATAAGTTCAATTCACTTTAAATTATCATTCAGTTACCAATTTAAATTAGTTATTAGTTACCAAATAATTCGGACCTTCTTAAAATTGTGCTTATGGTATTCGTAAAACAACTTTAACAGAAAGTGATGAATGAGCCTACGAACCTTTTTCAATGTTGATGAAAAAATATTATGTTGCATTATAATAGGATAGGTACTAGGTACATTGTATGGATTTTATAAATGTATATGTATGACCGTCACCCATAATGTGTAATATAATTTGTGGAAATCACTTTCCACATAAAAATATGCATTTTTGTACAATGATTCTCTCGTTATACTTACCGCATATTACATACTTTATGTATTATTAAAATTAAGGACAGAAATATTCGAGGCTGGGTAAACATAAATGACGATTTTTGCATTTACAACTACTTAATATTATCATTGTCAGTGTACTGGAATCTTAAAGTTGTGCTACTACATATTGGTTGTAATAAATGTACAATTTACAATGTGTTGTTTTATTTCTTAAACCTAAACCTGGTTGTGTACCTTACACCTACATAGTTGTTTACAAACTATAATTAATGGCTTTTGTAAAAGCTTCTAAACTAAACTAAGCTTCAGCGTGATTTTAAAAACCGCAGTGGGTATAATACTTAGGTACTACCCAGATAACATGCAAACTTGGGGCTTTGATTCTAAATTGCTGCGTTAAATATGACGAGGCCAGTCTGTGACATATAGTACGTATAGGGTTGTTATGCACATGAAAGGGATCTGGATATGTTATTATACTTACCAGATACAGTGACGGGTATAAAATTATTTCGATTTTGCTTTAGTTTCAGAGAGTTTCGGTTACGGACTTAAGATATTTAAGAAATTGTGAAAGTAAAACACAGATATAAAACATGGAATAGACACGCGCGGCTAGAGCGCGCTCGCTTGAATCCGAAAAACCTGTCATGAAGTCTCATTTTTATTTAGACTCCGTCCGTATCCGAAACTAATAAATCGGTTACGGATAGATTATTTTTTTGGATATCTGATAGTTTTGAACTGCTACTTACGTTGCTTTCTGTGGTCCAGGTTACTCTGACTAGGATAGACCGAAGCTTTTGGTTCGGAATGAAAAATCGAATTCCATCGTTCTGATCTGACTGACTGAGTCATTGTTAATGATTTTACAAGACCTTTTTCGTGTATGCTTATGAAATAAACCAGTTTCAGCATCTAAAATTAAATTCTAAACACATCACAATTTCATAAACCTGTAGTCATTATTTTGGGATCTATAATCGACGCAATCGTAATAGTCACTTTTCTAACCATATCATTTTCACAAAAACCATATAATGTTTCTTCGCCTTATCATCACAACAACAAAATTCACATTCAAAACTTTCCTCTCATGTCCTGGTGCCTTCACATCACATGTCCATAGCATGGCAGCCAATTTACACACAAGTCATTATCACTGGTGCCACTTTCAGACTCGTTCATACTGATTTTTTACTCTCTTTATTTTCATAACATAATACAACGTCAAATTCATGTTGTCTAAATTAAACTTGTCTTTAATTAAACGGCGTTCTTTATTCAAATCCATCTCTCAAATTAATTAAAGTGCTTATAGAAATAAAAGTCAGGTCTTAAGATATTTTTTTTATTGGTTGTACAAATGTGTAGGTACACTTTTTATAAATACATATTTTCTAAATCTACAGTCAATGTACTACACCAAGCACAGGCTCCATTTATGGATGGAGTCTGATTCCCTAGTGATAGTTGACAAAGTGTAAAGTCAAAAATAAAGCTATAAAGGTTTTCATTACACTTGGTAAATTCATAATAAGAAAGAGCAAAAACAGTGGTATTTCAGTCTCTTACAATTTCATGAGTGGTACATATTATTTTACCAAAAGAGGAAGCAGTACCACTAAGGCAAAGCTAAGAAACTAGATACACATTTATTTGATTCACTGGAATGCACAATAAACGTGTACACTGAAATAATCAATGTCCACAATCACACATTTTATAAACAATAAAATACTCCATATATGGATTTATAATATTACTAAAGAAATTATACATATAAAATCCTCATTGTTTCCTAGAGAATATAGAGAGGATTTTTGTTTACTGATATGAAAGGTATTATTAAAGTTAAAAGTATATAATATGGTAATAAATATTACACATAGGTACGAGATTGGCACATGGCTTTTTATAAGATATAAAAAGTAACTAACACTACTACTTTAATGTTACTTAAACTAGAAAATATTAAAAGCTGCACTAGCACACACAATTCACTCAAATGTGAGGAGTCGAGACTGGCTCAAGATAAAACATCTACTAACTACAACCTTCTCAGATGGAGAATTAAATTTAGTATTCTGTGACATATTCTTAATTAAGTTTGAGAAGTTATTTATGTATATCAAATCAATGTAAGTAAACAAAATGATTTTCTAAAAATCTATTTTTAATTTTAATTGTCTTTATCCAATTTGGAATATATCTAAATTCATTTTACTTTGATTACCGCATTGTTATACAACCCGAAGTCTTATGCACTAACCACATAATAATAAGTCAAAAATATAATGTATTTAGAGTGATTCTAAAATGCAGTCTTTGTGCTGTCAGTAGAGAAGACAAGATTTATTTTTCATGTTATTTCTAAAAGTATCACTCTGTTTAAAACCTAGGTAAATAAAATCATTATAATTAATGTATATTAATCATACAAAAATATATTTGTTACTTATCAAGTTATCACATACTTGGAACATATTGGAATGCAACATTTTGCACAATTATTATAAATAGTAGCTAAGTTAATACATGGCAGGTTAGTAAATGGTTTCAGAAGTCTAAACTCACTTGATGTTGTTATGAAATTTTATCATCAATGGCAGCAAATTGATTTTAATCATGGTGAATAAAAATAATTTGTTTTATGTACTCTAAATTAATAATTTAGAGCCAGCTTTAATACTATTTATTGAGACTACAGGTGAATGAATATCTAAGTTGGAAGGATGAGATGGAAAGATTATTAAGTTAGATCATGAGATATGGGTACATATGAAAAGGTATAAAAACGATGTGAGCATAATGAGTTACTAACCTATGTGTTAATTACATGAGAACACAGTCACAACACTGGATGGTGTAGTAGAGGCACTTGATACCGCAGTCTTCCTCCTCCTCTACGGATGCAGCAGATCTGGTTTTGTGTGCTGGAGGAGGTCTCAGGTACACACTGTCTACCTTATCCTCAAACTTTTCAGTATCTTTATCTGCTTTTTCAGGTTTATTAGTGACCTTGTCATTCTCAAGGTAGTCTTCACTTTTCTCACTTTTGAAATCCTTGTTGTTTGTGTCTCCAGCTGCTTCCTGTAATGTAAGAATAAGAATAATCTTAACACTCTTGGACGAATAAATTAGAGACTTTGAAACTTTGTCAAAGTATAGCTTTTGATAAAAGAACATGCTATGCATATGACACTTACTTTACTATCTTCTTTCATGTCATGTCGAATGAACTCCTGTTTTTCTTCAGCATTTTCTGTAGCAGTACTATCTGAAGCCACATCAGAAGCTCCCAACGCTGTACCAGCAGTGGCTATACTCGCGATGGGTGCTTTTGTCTTCTCTGGCATCAACAAATCTGTCTCCTCTTCTTTCTTCTTATGTGGTTGAAAATCAGGTGAATCTCCTGACATGCTTAAAAGAAGAATATTTGCGATTAATATAAGCAAGTAATGAAACTGAGCTGCAGTGTTAACGCGACTGTAGTACTAAGGCAGCCAGGAGACGGAAGATTAAATTACATTTCACGACAATCCGCACACATTGTCATCCATCTGTGTATAGCTTCCTTATTAATAATGTAAACAACACTCCATAAAATGATGGCTGCAGTTACGTTAGTGTGAACGACATCCAATTACTTAATTTACCTTACTACAGCAGTTTCTATTTGTTCCCCAGACAAACGTCGCCATGTGCTAATGATAGTTTTAAAATTGTTGTTTTCTTGCATCTCGGCGTGTCATAAACATAGACTGACAAAAAAGTTTTACTTTTGATCACAAACAATCACCAAATAACGACAGTATTTATCGTTTAGTGATCTTGTTTGCCCACCGTTAGGCTAGGTTTTTAAAGCTTGGCCTGAATAATAAAATTTAAGGATTTTTGTGATTTCTTTCAGTAATAATTTCCGAGTTTTAAAAAAGAAGTATTATAACAAGCCTTGACCTTTGTGATGTCATGTCACTCTTTCACAGACTTACACACACATTGAAGTAAAATGCCGCCCGTTTATTCTAGTGATGTGCTTTATGAAATCAATTACGGTTAATGGATTAATCGACTAACGGCCGAAACCAATAACCGATCTACCACATACTGGAGATAGAAAAACAAATGAAACAACAGAAAACCTATATAAATTTTCTGTTGTTTCATTTGTTTTTCTATCTCCAGTATGTGATAGATCGGTTATTGGTTTCGGCCGTTATTCAATAAAAAAAATCTAATTTTAGAATTGCGTCTAAGTCGATATATGGCCATTTTTGAAGCCATTAAAGGCTATGGTACAAAAATCTGGCTATGAGCGGGAAATTGAAATAGAAAAAAATAAAGTACTGTTTAGAAAGAAATCATTTTTGTTTTCATTGGACCGATTTTGACTTGATTTTGACTTGCAGATAACTGATGAAATTTATGGTAAGTGCTTGGTAAGTGGGATATCAAACATTGTACTATTGGAAACTATTGGCTTCAATTTAGGTTAGATTAGGTTATAGTAGCATAATCATACAGGATTTTTTGCAGTGCATAAAACATGAGTGGTTCCATATCCTTAATAGAACAATTTCCATTATTTGTTTAACATTCTTTAACTTTTTTATCCGTTTTAAATCATCAAAACTGGACACTATCTATTCGTCATAATAAAGCAGAGCGATGTTAGAGCGGGGGTAAGAGCTGCAGGCAGCAGGGTGGTGCCCGACAGTTGGTCATCGCACGCGCAACTGCCGTGATGTCACGTCTTATCACTTTCACGCACAAGTCCCGTTTAATAACCGCGAGGTTTATGTGATTTTATATGATTTATTTAATGGTGAAAATTTACGAGCAGCTCGCTCATGGGATTAGTAATTCCGCGGTCCCTAATAAAAGGAACATTTTAGCAGCCACTAAAAGGCTGCTTGATCACGTCCCCAATGCAGAAGCACCTATGTATAACGCATTATGAAGGTAATGCAAAAAAAATAATATTATGGTTTTAAAAATAGTATAGTTTAAATGATTATAATGCTTTATTTTCTGCATTTTGATGAAGTATGAAGGGAAAATTGGAATTAATCATCAAAAATCTTCAGATCATGGTATGAACTTAAAAAAATCCTGTTCGAGCCACGGTTGATGTAAGGGACTCAAGCGTGTTTCGCTTCACCACACAGCGTTTCGTGTAATCTATACTAATATTCTAAAGAGGAAAGATTTGATTGTTAGTTTGTATTGAATAGGCTCCGACACCACTGAACTGATTTGAAAAATTCTTTCAGTGTTGGGAAGCTACACTATACCCGGATGACATGGGAACGGTAACTATGTGGGTGTCATCAAATAATCTTCAAAGTAAACCATATTGATACCATAGGAAAGATACTTACACCCTATACATTGATGGTGATCTTTCATATTTTCCTTTGGGATATTTATCATTGATGCCACTGTATACGACTTCCTTCTTCTTATTTTTCCTCGTAGGAATCCATATTATGCCGAAGCCTGTTTTGTTACTTTTGTTTTTTGCGGAACTAAACGATGAAAAATCATAGGTTTTGGATGAGCTGGATCCAGTTGACTTCCCGACGGAACTGGAGCCTAATCCACTAGGGAGTTTAGGTGTTGAACTAGAAGATTTTCCACTAGTTATCTTGCTGCCAGAAGACTTGCCAAATCCAGTAGTCCCACTCTTCCCCAGAACTCCAGCTCCACTCTTGCCAAAGGAACTGGTCCCACTCTTGCCAAAGGAACCAGTCCCACTCTTGCCAAAGGAACCGGCCCCACTTTTGCCTGTAGAGCCGGTTCCCAATTTCTTACTTATCGGTGCCAGATTGCTGACCTGAAGAAAGAAAATTAGGAATGAGAGAACATAGTACCTACTTTTGTTTTTAATAGTCTTATTATCATTTTTTCATGGACGATATTAGGCAGAGGATGCTTTTTTCATTTTTGTTGTAGACTGTGTAAGTGTGTAGGTATTATACGCATCACTAGAAAACACTGATTGGCTGGCGCTATTAGATGACGCTAGATGTGAGATCATCAGAAAGTTACAAGAAAACTTTTGCTGGTAGTAGGGACCTACCTACTGTAGTAGTACCAAATATTTTGTTTATAAGTAATAATAATAATAATAATAATAATAATCATTTATTAGCAGACATTAAAGTCCATAGAAAAATAAATTGATAGAATATTGACATTATAATAATTAAAAATAACATAAATCGAATGACATCACAAATAACATAAAAAATAGCACAATACACACACATAAAAATCACATCAATTGGCAGAATAACAATAAAATAACAGCAATAAAACAAAAATAAAGGCAAGTACAGCTACCTAGAACCGACCTGTGCGTGCAGTCTCACCCATCGACCAAGCATCGGGCAGTCCCACCGGTCACTCAATGCCTTCAACATGCTGTGGGTGCTGGTATCTGTTCTGCGCCGGAGAGAAGCGCATCGTTTTCGAATAATGGCATAAAAATCATCCACTCTCGCATCGGCAAACATACCCGAAGCGCTACAATACCGCGGTAGTCCCACAAGCATCCTGAAGGCATTGTTATACTGCACACGCAGGGCGCTGTATGCCTTCTGCGTATACTTGACCCAGAGGCTGCAGGTGTAAAAAGTCTGACAGTAGGCTCGAAAAAGCGTCATTTTAACGTCGTAAGAACACCGTGCAAACCTACGGGCCAGCATATTACTTCGAACAGACAGCGCCCTACGCTCTCTCTCGATATCTAAATCGTCGCACAGGTCCTCAGTGACCCAGTGGCCCAGATATTTAAATTTTGAGACTTGCTTCAAGGGTGTGCCAGCTAATGAGATGCAAGGAACTTTTAAGTATCTTCTGGCACCACCATTAAAAACAAGTAATTCACTCTTAGTGACATTATACCTAAGCCCCTGAGTCACCGCATAGTTCTCACATACCTTCAGCCAACGTCTTAATGCACTGATTGATGGGCTCAGCAAGACCATGTCGTCCGCATAGCTGATGTTGTTCATAGCAACTCCATCAACATGACAGCCGACACCAGTATTGCTGAGCTCAACAATCAGTTGGTTTATATATAAATTAAAAAGGCGAGGGGAGGTGATTCCCCCCTGCCTCACCCCACATTCTAATCTATATTCTTCGGACATAGTCCCAGCCCACCTAACATTGTTTATTTGATTCTCATACCAGAATCTTAGCAATGACGTGACCTCAAAATCCACTCTTTTCTCATTTCTTAGCTTGTCCCACAGCTGGTCATAAGCCACAAGGTCGAAAGCCTTGTAATGCATAGGGTTTTGGATTTTTTCAATAGATTTAACATTTTATCGAGAGAGATTACTTATCGTCTCTTATGTTTTCATTATTTAGAAACATTCCTACCTACGCAATTGCTTTTATTTTTTAAGTTTTCAAATAGGAACTGAATTAAGAATTTACAAAAAGAATCTAGTGGAACCAAATGGTTCCACCGGGCTCCAGTAGGATATACCTGCAGTTTTTTTTTTCTAATAAGCTACAATGACTCAATACAAATATGTCATGTTTAATTTGATTTGTATCCCGTCGGGGATGAAGTTTATGAACATTACAAAGTAAGAATCAATATTTTATGGTACCGATATAAAAGAATTATACTATGTAATTATGCATACTTTTGTAAGAAAACTGTCTGAATTTCAGCACCGTGAGTCTGGCTGGACTTGCCTTTTTATGAATCATCTGGAAATTAATATTAATAAATACAATCCTTTGAGAGGTGGTTTTGACTACCCAACACCACAAACCGCACTCACAGAATGAAAGGGGCTTAACTCAAAATTCCCGTTACTTATAATTTTGCTATAAACTTAACGTAAAAAACATAACTTTACAACCCAGTGATGAAAAAGATTCTGACTTATAATTGGTAAATGGACAGCTTATGGGATAGGTCTCGGGAGATATTTTTGTTTTTTTTTCCCAATACCTTCTAAATATTTTGATTTTTCCTCATTTACCGAAAATTACAATTTTTTTGTTAGGTTCCTTTTATTTTATTTTAGAAATGAACTCAATTTTTTTATTTATTTTTAACCCTTAGGGGTGTGAAACTAGCATTCCTTCCAACCTCTTCACATCGACCTAGGTATTCTGGTAGCACGGGGCTCGGCCAATGAAGTTCGAGTCCTCGTAGATTCGCTTTTGAATTTCCGACTGGCTCTTGACTTAGCGAGGTTCTAGCCAGCAGAGCCCGGCTGGATATTGTCTTCTTCAGCCTGGCTAAAGGGAAGCACGCCTCACTGATTTACTGCTTATGGACAGCAGCTATGATTCGACCTGGTCCGATACTCCCGATCCCGATGGGACCTTTTTTGTCCTCTTATAAATGATTTAGGTACTCTTTCTTAATTATAATGTCTTGAGTATACACAATATAGAAAGAAAAAAAAAAGAAAGAAATAGTTTATTCCCCTCATTTACACGCACATACATCATATACAAACTATATTATTATATCAATATAATATCTCTTTTTTATTTAATTGGTTATTGTAAATCATAGTTTTGTATAACGAATGAGCAATTTTTTTTCAAATGTTGTAAATCTGAGTACAATGAATGGAACCAATTACATATGTGATAAGTTATAGTTTACTTTTTTGACTTGAACGAAAATTGCAGTTGAGAGCATTTCATGCTCACTCAAATCTCTCGCTAATGGTGGCGAATATGCATTCAGTTCCCTGCGAGAGCTGAATAGTTAGTAACACTAAAACGTTGCTGGCCTTCCTTGAAGAGCTGGGGTGGACCGAATGACACATTTCTCCCACCTTTTATTTCTTTCTGTATGGGATTATCAATGAGTGTCAGATTCTTACTGACTAAAACCCACCCGTGTTCTTCCTAGTAACTTTTTCGTTCCAAGGCCGCGGTGACTCTTTCGAACAAATTCCGCAACCCTACAAGGCACTGGCAGACACTGTCTTCCCCGTCTTCTTTGCTGACATCTGTTTGACGAGCGAGTGGAACACGGTGCGCCGTCGATCCGGGCATTGGTCTGCGAGCCACCCATAGAATCGGACTCCCGACTCCCGTGAAACACCACTGCAGCCACAGAAAAGACTTCTATTGCGGCGGCAGGGGCTGGGGCGGTCATAAGATCTGATCCACCTTCGGTACCATTACTGCTTCGCAGAAGGAGGTGACCGGTTCCCATGCCTGAGGAGGCATGAGAAGCGGTCACCGCGAGTGAAGGCTCCGGATGGAATGAACCAGGGCCGGAGGCGAGTATCACCGCGACGACATTTGTCCCTCCTGCACTGAAAACGACCTAAACGTCAGCGTCGCTTGAAACTATTTTAACAAAATTATCAGGGATATTCGACATGCTAGGCGACTACTCGTTTTCCTATTGTAAGACACAGATATAAAAAAATATCAGAAACTGCGAATGTAGTTCATTTTTAGTCTTATTATGTTAGATATAGATACTATTTGGTCTTCAATAAAATACAATGAATATTTTCTAAATGATTGTGACCTATTGAATTTTATAATTTTGTTTTTCTTTTTCTGAATCCAATATATATATAGCTCCTCAATAATTAAGAATAAACACCTTCCCATTCCATTACAGGACCTCGCGAACTAGTGTAGGTACTTTTTGAATAATAAATGTTATTTATGTTTTGAAAAAGTTTTCTGTGCCATTATGACCTTATTTGAACATTATCACTGATCTGTTGGCTGCACATTGTTCACAGTTCATTGGCTATTTCGAATCGGCATGATATGAGCGAGAGGAACCACGGTCAAATAATAATTAATCAACGTTACACTATCTCATACTCTCTACCTACGTAGGTACGAAGAAGATTTCGTTTTCATGGCTTTCGCGGTGACTGAGCTTACCATTCATCCATGTATTTCTTTTCATTTCATGGGTTGTGGCCATGCGGTAAGGAGTTGAGGACTTAATAATATTCTGAGAGCATGTACCTATCTATGATCCCAAATATAGTCAAATAGGTATACAATAATTGAAATAAGTCAACAAAATTATAGTGTCGAACATTTGTTTGCCGAAACGACTTACCTACTAGGTCCTAATAAAATTAAAGATTACTAGAAGCGCCATGTTTTCTTGATTTGGAAAAATAATTTTCTACTTTAGGATACTACCTACTACTACTTTCTACTGTAGGATAGTCTATCTAAGTCCGTAAGAAAAAAAAAAGCACTTAAAAAGTATCTAGTTTTAAAAAAGACATTTTATGTAGGTAGGTGCCATTATTCACCGTATAGTTCGGTAGTAGTAAGTACCAATTGGACCTCTGAGCGTTACGTCCTACGACATCCTAATTAATAATGGCGTTTTTGATAAAGTTTCTTAAAAATGTTATGTAAGAGCGTTAATTAAAACTATTAGATAAAATGCTCATATCTTCGCACCATTAATTCTTTAATGGTGCGAAGAAGTTGCGGGCATAAATGTGATAATCGTTATCAACCATCATTAATATTGTGTTTTTTTTTTTATTGTTACGGTGTACCTAAACGATTATGCGAATCGATTTTTTTATTTGAACCTAAGTACTCGATTAATTTAAATTCGTTACTAAAATATTAGGAAAAAATACGTTTAAGGCATAAAATACAATGAACAATAATCATAATTATTATAATATTATGCTTTCTTATGTAATTCAAATAGGATTTTCTACATAGAATGAAATCTACTCAACAGAATCATCGGATCCAAGGTTAATTTGCGGAGAATTGTCTATGCTATTCAAAATCTGAATGTGTTTGTATTTAGGAAATATTTTATTAGTTTAAAATTGTTCAGAGTTTTATTTTAGACACTTTCAGCAAGTTGCGTACAAAATGCCGAGCTTATAGTTTATGTATGTTAAGTAGAGAAATTTAAACTGGTATCACAAAAATAAATTTTATCGTGAGTAATGGTATCAGATTTATTTAAAATAATGATATGAAAATTGAATATTGCTTTTCGATGTTGTCATCCTGTTCTTGAAACATAGTAACAATAAGGCCAAATTCTACATGAAATAACCTATCTAAATACATATTAATAAGTAGGTAGGTAGGTAGGTATATTAAGTAAAAATGGCACCAACAAAATGTTTCTAGTTTTTTGTCATGTGAGTTTTCATGGTTTATCCCTTTCCTAATACCAAATCTGCTAAATCAAAATCCATGAAAAAAAAAGTGAGTAGTGTGAGCGGGAATCTTGTTTGGGTTGCGGGAATTCCTAAATATTACCTGCCGATTTTCATCTGAATCGTTTCAAATACGTGAGTGAAGTGTGAAGTGAAAATAATGAATATTTCTGAATCACGAGCGCATTCTGGTTCTGGATTTAAATTTTGAATAAATAAAACAGACATTTCGGCCCGAAATCCGCGCTGTTCCGATTAATTTGTTTGGTTGATTTTATTAGTTGGTTTCCAAAAAAAAAACTACTGTATGTAAATTAGGTAGGTACCTACTTAATAAAGGACAAAATATATTGTTTTCATAAGTGCTTATTGGATTATATTATAAATAAAATATTTTTTTCTAATTTGTAATAATCGATGTATGATAATTGCTCATTTATATATTTTATCGAAACGAACGAAATAAAAAAGACATCATTATCATAATCGTTTTCGCACGCCCTGACATTAAATAAAACCCAATATGACTACCGATTTTGAACAAAAATAAAGTAGCGGTAATGATTATTTAAGCGTTATTGGATCTGTGTTACCGAACACAGATCCGTATATATGTTCTGTGCACAGATCCAATAACGCGATCCAATAATTGCATTTTAGATTGGGCTTTTTCTTAATCTTTACGATATTTAGAATCATAATTGTCATATTGTAATAGTATTTACTATGTGAGTGTGTGATATTACTGTATAATAAAAACGTAAACTAATACAGTTTGCGCGAAACTTTGACTTTGGATACAAAAAAACTTCATTACCGCGACATATTTCCTTAGAAATATGGATAGCATAATCAGCCTTTTAAAGTTCCCACTTTTGGGACATAGGCCTCCTCTCTAGGACAGGGACTGGGCCGTAATCCACCACGCGGGCCCAGTGCGGGTTGAAATATGGATGAATCCGTCAAATAATCAAATGATGAACAAACTACTACCCCTTTTTTTTTTCTTTTTGGATGGGAAATCATCAAATGACCCCTCCCGCCCTGGGTGGAGCGGTAGGGAGTGTCAGACTTTTACTGACTAAAACCCACCCGTGCTCCTCCATGTGCCCTTTGCGTTCCAGGGCCGCGGTAACTCTTTCGAACAAATTCCGCAACCCTAGGAGGCACCGACCCTATGGGGCCCCGTCTCTGGTGCTGCCGGCTCCTTGAGGCGCGTGTGAAGCACAACGCGTCGTCGACTCAGCCTGGTATCGGACGGCGAGCCACTCACGCTCACCGTCCACAGGCATCAGCCACTGCGCAATAGCACAGCGGCCGACTTGTCTCTGGAGGAGGCCGGAATGGGACCATTACTGGCACTCCATTTCAGCCCCCTCCCGAGTACCGGGAGTCGCAGCACCCACAGCAGAAGCGGCAGAAGCGGCGACGGAAGCCGCGGCGGTGGCAGAGGCGGCGGCGGCGGCGGACCTCTTGCCCTTGAAAAAGAAAAAAAAAAGGGGTAGTAGTTTGTTCATCATTTGATTATTTGACGGATTCATCCATATTTCAACCCGCACTGGGCCCGCGTGGTGGATTACGGCCCAGTCCCTGTCCTAGAGAGGAGGCCTATGTCCCAAAAGTGGGAACTTTAAAAGGCTGATTATGCTATCCATATTTCTAAGGAAATATGTCGCGGTAATGAAGTTTTTTTGTATCCAAAGTCAAAGTTTCGCGCAAACTGTATTAGTTTACGTTTTTATTATACAGTAATATCACACACTCACATAGTAAATACTATTACAATATGACAATTATGATTCTAAATATCGTAAAGATTAAGAAAAAGCCCAATCTAAAATGCAATTATTGGATCGCGTTATTGGATCTGTGCACAGAACATATATACGGATCTGTGTTCGGTAACACAGATCCAATAACGCTTAAATAATCATTACCGCTACTTTATTTTTGTTCAAAATCGGTAGTCATATTGGGTTTTATTTAATGTCAGGGCGTGCGAAAACGATTATGATAATGATGTCTTTTTTATTTCGTTCGTTTCGATAAAATATATAAATGAGCAATTATCATACATCGATTATTACAAATTAGAAAAAAATATTTTATTTATAATATAATCCAATAAGCACTTATGAAAACAATATATTTTGTCCTTTATTAAGTAGGTACCTACCTAATTTACATACAGTAGTTTTTTTTTTGGAAACCAACTAATAAAATCAACCAAACAAATTAATCGGAACAGCGCGGATTTCGGGCCGAAATGTCTGTTTTATTTATTCAAAATTTAAATCCAGAACCAGAATGCGCTCGTGATTCAGAAATATTCATTATTTTCACTTCACACTTCACTCACGTATTTGAAACGATTCAGATGAAAATCGGCAGGTAATATTTAGGAATTCCCGCAACCCAAACAAGATTCCCGCTCACACTACTCACTTTTTTTTTCATGGATTTTGATTTAGCAGATTTGGTATTAGGAAAGGGATAAACCATGAAAACTCACATGACAAAAAACTAGAAACATTTTGTTGGTGCCATTTTTACTTAATATACCTACCTACCTACCTACTTATTAATATGTATTTAGATAGGTTATTTCATGTAGAATTTGGCCTTATTGTTACTATGTTTCAAGAACAGGATGACAACATCGAAAAGCAATATTCAATTTTCATATCATTATTTTAAATAAATCTGATACCATTACTCACGATAAAATTTATTTTTGTGATACCAGTTTAAATTTCTCTACTTAACATACATAAACTATAAGCTCGGCATTTTGTACGCAACTTGCTGAAAGTGTCTAAAATAAAACTCTGAACAATTTTAAACTAATAAAATATTTCCTAAATACAAACACATTCAGATTTTGAATAGCATAGACAATTCTCCGCAAATTAACCTTGGATCCGATGATTCTGTTGAGTAGATTTCATTCTATGTAGAAAATCCTATTTGAATTACATAAGAAAGCATAATATTATAATAATTATGATTATTGTTCATTGTATTTTATGCCTTAAACGTATTTTTTCCTAATATTTTAGTAACGAATTTAAATTAATCGAGTACTTAGGTTCAAATAAAAAAATCGATTCGCATAATCGTTTAGGTACACCGTAACAATAAAAAAAAAAACACAATATTAATGATGGTTGATAACGATTATCACATTTATGCCCGCAACTTCTTCGCACCATTAAAGAATTAATGGTGCGAAGATATGAGCATTTTATCTAATAGTTTTAATTAACGCTCTTACATAACATTTTTAAGAAACTTTATCAAAAACGCCATTATTAATTAGGATGTCGTAGGACGTAACGCTCAGAGGTCCAATTGGTACTTACTACTACCGAACTATACGGTGAATAATGGCACCTACCTACATAAAATGTCTTTTTTAAAACTAGATACTTTTTAAGTGCTTTTTTTTTTCTTACGGACTTAGATAGACTATCCTACAGTAGAAAGTAGTAGTAGGTAGTATCCTAAAGTAGAAAATTATTTTTCCAAATCAAGAAAACATGGCGCTTCTAGTAATCTTTAATTTTATTAGGACCTAGTAGGTAAGTCGTTTCGGCAAACAAATGTTCGACACTATAATTTTGTTGACTTATTTCAATTATTGTATACCTATTTGACTATATTTGGGATCATAGATAGGTACATGCTCTCAGAATATTATTAAGTCCTCAACTCCTTACCGCATGGCCACAACCCATGAAATGAAAAGAAATACATGGATGAATGGTAAGCTCAGTCACCGCGAAAGCCATGAAAACGAAATCTTCTTCGTACCTACGTAGGTAGAGAGTATGAGATAGTGTAACGTTGATTAATTATTATTTGACCGTGGTTCCTCTCGCTCATATCATGCCGATTCGAAATAGCCAATGAACTGTGAACAATGTGCAGCCAACAGATCAGTGATAATGTTCAAATAAGGTCATAATGGCACAGAAAACTTTTTCAAAACATAAATAACATTTATTATTCAAAAAGTACCTACACTAGTTCGCGAGGTCCTGTAATGGAATGGGAAGGTGTTTATTCTTAATTATTGAGGAGCTATATATATATTGGATTCAGAAAAAGAAAAACAAAATTATAAAATTCAATAGGTCACAATCATTTAGAAAATATTCATTGTATTTTATTGAAGACCAAATAGTATCTATATCTAACATAATAAGACTAAAAATGAACTACATTCGCAGTTTCTGATATTTTTTTATATCTGTGTCTTACAATAGGAAAACGAGTAGTCGCCTAGCATGTCGAATATCCCTGATAATTTTGTTAAAATAGTTTCAAGCGACGCTGACGTTTAGGTCGTTTTCAGTGCAGGAGGGACAAATGTCGTCGCGGTGATACTCGCCTCCGGCCCTGGTTCATTCCATCCGGAGCCTTCACTCGCGGTGACCGCTTCTCATGCCTCCTCAGGCATGGGAACCGGTCACCTCCTTCTGCGAAGCAGTAATGGTACCGAAGGTGGATCAGATCTTATGACCGCCCCAGCCCCTGCCGCCGCAATAGAAGTCTTTTCTGTGGCTGCAGTGGTGTTTCACGGGAGTCGGGAGTCCGATTCTATGGGTGGCTCGCAGACCAATGCCCGGATCGACGGCGCACCGTGTTCCACTCGCTCGTCAAACAGATGTCAGCAAAGAAGACGGGGAAGACAGTGTCTGCCAGTGCCTTGTAGGGTTGCGGAATTTGTTCGAAAGAGTCACCGCGGCCTTGGAACGAAAAAGTTACTAGGAAGAACACGGGTGGGTTTTAGTCAGTAAGAATCTGACACTCATTGATAATCCCATACAGAAAGAAATAAAAGGTGGGAGAAATGTGTCATTCGGTCCACCCCAGCTCTTCAAGGAAGGCCAGCAACGTTTTAGTGTTACTAACTATTCAGCTCTCGCAGGGAACTGAATGCATATTCGCCACCATTAGCGAGAGATTTGAGTGAGCATGAAATGCTCTCAACTGCAATTTTCGTTCAAGTCAAAAAAGTAAACTATAACTTATCACATATGTAATTGGTTCCATTCATTGTACTCAGATTTACAACATTTGAAAAAAAATTGCTCATTCGTTATACAAAACTATGATTTACAATAACCAATTAAATAAAAAAGAGATATTATATTGATATAATAATATAGTTTGTATATGATGTATGTGCGTGTAAATGAGGGGAATAAACTATTTCTTTCTTTTTTTTTTCTTTCTATATTGTGTATACTCAAGACATTATAATTAAGAAAGAGTACCTATTCACCTATCATATCACCATTGTTGATAGGCCCTCCACAGTCGACCACAGAACGGTTAACAGTACAGTCAATCAGCTCAGCCTTTCCCTAACTATGATTGTGGATGGCTTCCAGTCTAGCCGGATGCAGCTGAGTACCAGTATTTTACATGGAGTGACAGTTTACCTGACCTCCATAACCTAGGAACTGGGTAACACGATACCTCTTGGCAAGACTAGTGTCAGATTCCTTGACTTCTGACTACCAGCCTGGCCAACAGTTTAGCATGCTTTCCGGGGTGCGGAGGTGACTGGTTATGTTAAGATAGTCCTTGATGATGGAGTCGTGTGGTTGGTGTTATTTAGTTATAAACCTCTAACAGTGCTGGAAACATGGGCAATTATTATTATTCGGCCTTTCTCGGATTATCTACTGCTGTGACGGCCATATAACGTACGTAACAACGTCGGCTGTGTGAGTTTCAAAATGTTTGCTCAGTGACCTCATAGCTTTTGTAATCGCATTCCATTATCATCATAGTCATTAAATCATAGGGTTCGTAATATATTGATGATTATGTCCAAATTGTTACGTAGAAATTGTGGGCCAGGCTATTACGTAGTTAGGTACTTGTAATATAATCTTTTTTCATGTTGGTCGTAGTTCATACCCATATGGAATCGTAGCAGCACTGCCAGAGTATCTGACCTCTACATTCCACTTACTTGGTGGGTACCCAGACAACCAAGTTGGATACTTGTAACCATAAAAAATAGTTGTTTCAACGTTGTAGCGTAGTCACGTTGGTTCCGTCTACTGGAGCCTAAAACGATCGTTTTGTGCTAGCATAAAAATGGTGAATACCTAAAACAGTCTGTATAAGTTCAGTTGAATGCATTTAGTTTAGACCAAACCATTATTTGCATACTCCAACAACCATGTGTTTGCACATAATAGCCACACTCTTAGTAGATAAGCAAAGGGCTTAAAGCAGCTATGCTCAACCTTATTTCTTCGTGGGCTAAATACATTTTCACCAATAGCTCGCCATCCGCAGGCCCGCGCCTACCGTGGCCGGGAATCGCCCTGCGACTACTTGTAACATATAAATTCTAACTTTATAAGTAGATAGTAAAAGTTTCAAAGTAAGTAATTTTTTTTTTCGTTTTAGAGCATTTAAATAACATCTGGTTTTTAACAGACTTCTAAAAAAGGAGGAGGTTCTCAATTCGGATGTTTGTATTTTTTTTTAATGTTTGTTCGCGCATAACTCCGTCGCTTGCCAACCGATTTGAAAAATTCTTTTTTTGTTGGAAAGGGTATACTTCCCAAATGGTATTTTTTTTTTCATTACAAGTTAATACTTTTCTTTTTGACTGTGATTATTGGTTTTTTAAAATCGCTACATGTAATATACGTCAAGTATATTCTTTTGCGAGTGGGTCAATGTCTCAGCACATCCTTCAGGAGTCAGCCAGTAAGCCGAGATCTGGACAGCATAGATTAGTACTTGTAGGTTACTATTAATAAAACTGAATCTGAGACTCTCACTAAATATAGCACCAATAATGACATAGAGAGGCCAAACAGAAAGGCTTAGCAGGCCACATGCGGACCGCGGGCCGCAGTTTGAGTACATCTGGTTTAAGGTAGACGTGTTATGATGACAACTATGGCCATGCCCTACTTTCTAGCTGTAGGTACAGATGGTACCTACATCATTATATTCATATCTTTTTGTAAACAATGTTAATGATAATCAAGTTTTAGTTCTTGTTTAGTCTGCTAAAACCACTCAACAGTTAATACGGCGTAAAATAACATGACTTTGACGATGGCTATTTTAAAATTACGACTAGATTTCCGTAAATAAATTGTCATGAATGAAATTTTGAGTATGAAGTTGGATAACGGTAGGAGAACACTAAAGAAATGAATGATGGACTGTGTGAAGATCATTCCGCAACCACGCTATCATACTGTTTGATGATCAAACAGTATGATAGCGTGGTTGCGGAATTTGATCGAAAGTGTGACTACGGCCCTGGACCTTTGTCCAGGGCCGTAGTGACACTTTCGCGAGTGAGCAACGCGGCTATTATTTAAGGTAAAGAGCGAGTTTTTTTTCTTATAGTATTCTATACTATAAGAAAAAAAACTCGCTCTATCTCACTCGGCCACAAGTTAGCCTGGAAGCCGAACACCACGTAGTTGGGAAACGGCAATTTAGATGAAAGTTGGCAAAACAGTCACCAGCTCACATCTGATACAAGGTAGTCATTGTGAAGACCCAAACAAGAATATCCAGATACTTACGACAGCTAATCTGGCACCCACACTTCGTAAACCTACAACCGAGACCGGTCTTCAAGAATTTGACGTTACCGGTCAGTATCAGATGAGAGAATTAGTATGGGTCGCTGTCACTGGACATGCTGAAGAGGTAGCCCTTCAGCAGGTCCAGTGACATAAAGCTAACTTACTAGTACATACCTACGTAATTGTGAAAAAAGCTTTTTACAGCCCCCGTTTGAAAATTAAGTGACAAAGACTTAAAAAATATGGGATTTGATAGATCGATAGAGGCCTTGACGTGTTAATCAATCATGATTCGTAAGTGAAAAAGGGATAGTGCTATTCGTCATGTATAGTTCTTTCTCTTACAATGGTACCATGGTGTCAATAAAGCGTAAGTACGGTGCCTGGACTAAATTCGACCAATACTTGTTGTTAGAGATCTCACCTATGTCAGCATATATGTCAGTCTAATGCTTGAGCCGTGTTGTGCAGCAATTATTGGTGTGCACTAGAGCGGTACATACTTGCACTGAACTGTTATTATGCATGCTAGACAAGCCACAATTACTGTCGTTTCATTAACGACAGTAACTAGGTATTTAGCTGCTCAGCTCATGCTCATAGCAATAGCTAGGTATTTTATTTCTGGTGATTTGAGGTTGTCTAGCTTAGGTAGGTATATTTAGCCATATTAGTTTCATTTTTAAAAACATTGAATAATAATGGCGTGAACCCACAAAAGAAAGAATGCATAATATGCTACTGTACTGTTAAATAATGATAGCAATCAGCCCCGAAAAAAAGATATATTACTGCCTCTGTCTGTTTCTTCGTTTATTAATTCTAAGCCTCCTAATGGATTTTGATACGGTTTTCATTGATAGAAAGACCATAAACAAGGAAGGTTTGTATATGTCACCGGAAAACTACAACTTTCCAGTGAAGATTTTATCTAGTTGGAAAATCTTCAATTGTCTTTTCCTGCTCTGGGCGGAGCGGAAGGGAGTGTCAGACTCTTACCGACTAAAACCCTCCCGTGTTCCTCCTAATGCCCTTTACGTTTTAGGGCCGTGGTTATTCATTCGAACAGGGGCAAGATTACTTGCGACCTAAATTGAGAATTAAAGCAAGTTACCTTGTTGCTTCAAAAGCGAATTTAAACCTTCAAGTTGAGACGAGGTGAAGGGACTTTAATATTGCACTATAGCCGGTTTGCATCTGCATACATATAGCTACCTATCTAAATATTCTGTGTGACCCGACAAAACTTACTCACCGTTGCAAAGGTCTCAAAGCTCCGAACCGAAATGATTCAGACTGAATTGAATCACTTGCCAACGATGATTAATTTTTAACTATAAATACATCCCAATCATGGAGAGCCGCAAGAGTCAATCTTCAAGGTTAAGCAACGCATGCCAAGGTTGGTCTGTGGATGGGTGACCATCTTAACATGCCGAGATTCCTCCGGACCTCGGAAAGCACGCTAAGCCGTAGGTCCCGGCTGTCATTTGTAGATCTTTGGCAGTCGTTATGGATTGTCAGAAGCCAGTAAATCTGACTCCAGTTTTGCCAAGAAGTAGGTACCGTGTAACCCAGTCTTACCCAGTTAATGGGTTGTGGAGGTCTGGTAGGCAGCCGCTCCACATAAAATACTGGTATTCAGCTGTAAATCATAACAAGACACAATTCAACGTCACTAACTCACTACTCTACTACCATAGAGCATATTGTCACTTGGGTTCTCGGAACTCACTTCCATAGAGTCTCACTTCACTTGGCTTTGATCTTGACATGTGAATACCGAAACTTGTACACTAGGTGAGATGAGAAGCGAAGTGAGTGTGACTTTCGAGCTGATTTGCGAGATGGCTTTCGAAGTGGTTTACCATTTACAGAATAGCACTACTGGTGCCCGACGCCGTTAGATAAGTGAATGTAACTCACTGAAATGTAGGAAAAATAAAAAAAACTTTTCAACACAGGCTGATGCCATTGGTGGCATCAGTAATTGAACTAAAGTAAATGTAAGTAAATAACTCTTTTTTTAGATCAGTCGGGTTTGCTGCAAGTTATATTTTTGTCCATCTAGTCCTGCATGCATGCAAGTGCTAGCTCCGATCTTTATACCGTACACCATCAATGATAAAAATTCAGTGTCATAGGTACAAACAAAAAAATAATGATATAATCATGATGTCTCGATAGGGAGGGAATGGGAATAGAAGAAGTATTATGGCAGCATAAGATAAAAACGACACAAATATAATGAGGTTAGAGGGCCTACTGCAAGTTTTTAGGTGGATTACCTATTAAGAAAACACATTAATATATTCAAATTAGGCCGAGTGCCACACCAGCACCAGTGCACTTTCTAAACGGCAAAGTTCTACACAAAGACGGAAGAAGAAGTGGCGTAACTAAACTCCCCAGCAACACATCTGTCTCTTAAATTTTAAAAACTTTATGCTGTTGTACAAAGTAGTTTACAATAATACATAATAACGAATAAAAATATAGGACATATTTATTTAATTATGTAAACCAAATTAATGAAATTAATTTAGAATTGTTATCTACGAGTACACTCCATTAAGCCATCAAAAGCAGACAAACTATTCACTCGCATTAAACTAGTAAACCAAACTAATTAAGCCTCCAGGCACAAATGGTGTGCCCGCTCATACGTGCAATAGGGAGAACATGCAATATTTTCATCTTTCTTTTATAATTATAAAAGAATTCCGTGTAAAATAGACCATACAAATATTAAAAAATGAATACGCTTTAAACTATTGCGATTATAAACTGACTGTTTTTCTTATCCCGCGAAAACGGACGATGAAGTCACTCCTGTCTGCACAGAGATCATGAACTGTCATGTATTATATTTTCATTTCATCTTTTCGTTGTCATAACAGCAGTGACGTCACTAGACGCTGATTGTTTACGTTCCGTTTCACGTTATATTAAATCGTAATAATTGTTAAAAATCAATATTAAGTACAGTAAAAAACATTGCAGTGGCCTCATCGTTCTTTTATACTATTTTATCATTTCAATAACAAAATGTTCATGAATTCTGTAATTGTATCTTCCCTGTGTTATAAAAGTTCCTGGTTCACAAATGGCACCGAAAAAGAGGTTTCTCTTTAACGTCACCTGACAAAGCTTTTTCGGTTTTATTTAGAACAAATTGTCATAAACGCTACCGAGATCGAGTGTGTTTAAAATCGAACTATGGCTACATCTATAGGTTACTTATTCAGTTTTAGTACAAATTGAATTTTACGTTTTCGCGATCGAATACGTTAAAAAACCTTGTATTAAATCCATAGGACATAAATTAATTGACACTTAAACAACGACACCTACCTGACACGGACAAAAGTGTCCTGCCCTTAATTCCTACTAACATCATGAATGTAAGTACCTACCATATTAAAATTTCCAATGTTAATATGTAAGCAGTTCATCTAAAGTGAATGATCCTTGACTAATTATATAATATACGAGTGTGTAGGTATATCAGTGTCAACCTGCGTTAGCTAGATTGTGGATATTATGTTTCATTATCGGCTGACGTGATTGGTCGTAAAAATACGTCGACAAACATACCTACATTACTGGTTTCTGCAACCGTCATTATGTTTAGACGTAAACAGAAATAAGTCTTATGTAGGTATTTGTGTTACAAGGGAATTATAGATATGTTGAGGTTTTTTACACTTGACTAGTGAAGCAGCTGCATGGATACAGTAAACCGCTACGCTGTTTTTTACTTAACTCTATTATTTTTCCAAAAAACTACATGACAAATACACGTTCCTAGTTGATCAGTGCTCGTTTTATATGTCTAGTTTATTAAGAGGCATTAGGTTTTATGTATCATCCATCATACCCCAAGAAATTGAAAAATCATCACGTAGTATAACAATACTACGTGATGATTTTTAATTTTTTTGGGGTATACCAATACCAATACAAATACAACGTGATTTTTCAATTTGTTTCAGGCATTAGTCCTGTTATCCTGTCCCATCAAAAGACATTTATTCAAAAAGCGACTGTAGAAAATAATAAAAATATAGTGTACCTTAAACTTTGTCAAGTAACGAGACTAAAAATGAAATGAACAGCACACACTTTGTTTTTTGACCCACAAATTGGAAGGTGATATTAAATCACTTTCCAACTTTGGGTTTTTTGTCCGGTTTTTTTATTATATGGAAAATACCACTACATTAAAATTTGTTGTTATCTTGATCATATAACATTATGCTAACTCTTTCATTTTATGCAATGCTATTTGTAGGCTCTAAAACTTAATTTGTAATTAGGTACCTAGTGCCTAATATCTGTCATAATTTCTAAGTGGTAAAATGTAACGTATATTTTAAGTTAGGCATCTAGCAGTTGTATCTAAATCCATGCATTCGTTTTTGCGTGATGCGCGTACAAACATACAGACAGAAAGATAGAGAAAAATTCTAAAAAGTGCTGTTTTGGCTTATTTTGCTCTACTAAAGTCCACATATGAATACTTTTTCAATATATTCAATGTACAGACATCGGCTGTTACAACTTTACTTATATTTTAAATTATGTCTAGATATATTTATGTAGATTGTCAGAATCAGTTTATAACTTTATCTTATGACTCAGACTCCTTTAGCATACCTAAAATTGTAAAAACAACCGACTACTAAATAAAACCCACTACAAAGTACAAAATAACTTTAGTTTTGGAAGTCGGTATTTCTCTTGTGTTTTCGTCATTTTTTGCCACTAACTTCTCCGATGGCCATTGCCAGATCTTCACGAAATTTAAATGAGACCATTTCGAAATAAACCTCTTTCGAATAAGAAGAGTAGAATTTACGATGTAGGTACATAGTTACGCCCAAATATAGTACGTACAAAAAAAAAAACATCCGAATTGAATACCCCCTCCCTTTTAAGTCGGTTAAAACATATTCTTACTGTTTATGAAATTCATTTCACTTACTTATCTTGATTGATTGAGTCGGTATAATAGTGAGTATACGTAGGTAAACAGCGATCTTGGAGGTCAAAATCAACATGTAGTTATGTATAAATAGAACTTTGCTTCATGCAGAGAAATCACAAGTATCGCCCTTGCTAAAGAGATCAATTGACGTAAAAGTACGCATTTCGCCAATATTAGATGATAAGGCAGATTAGATTGTACTGCTGATTGATTATAATTAGTTATTTAATTTGGTCTTTGATATACCTAATATTCTGGTGTGGCTAAATCAGTTTGGTCAATTGCTATTATTATTTGTTGAATGTCATATGTGGTAAAGCTATATGCCAATTTAGAAAGACATGTCTAGCAGTTGAGTGTACTATGATAAGCCCAGTTGATTGCTAGGTACGCACAGCTGCTAAATAATATTTGAACCTACCTACACAGTCTGCAATAGTAAGTCTAGGTAAGCATGAATTCGCTTTAGAAAAATGTTAAACAATAAAAATAAAATTTAAACGGGAAAGTTGCATGCATATATCTCTCTCATACATACCGTAACACGACTTACACAGTCATGCATTAACGTAAATTTCGCAACATAGAAATCCACATAAACAAAGCAAAACGTATAAAACAAAAACTTACTTGTATAAACCTCTTTAAAAAAATCCAAATCACATGTTTTTAATATCACATAGGTTCATGGTTAACGGTACACCGTAGAAGCGCGGTATTTGGTTCGAACTCGTATGTGGCACGATGTGTGTGTGGACCGTACAATCGTTTGGTCGCTGGCATACTGTCGGCACAGTGTTGCCAAGACTGAGACGTATCATGGCGATTAGCCACCTTACTTGGTAATTTAGCGGTAAATTGAAGCTCTGCAAAGTTGTGAGCATAGCTGTTTGAAGGTTGAGGTGACTGCAGCAGTTTTAGGAAGGTAGATATATATGTATGTATATTTATAAGTAAGAATGTATTGCTCAGTACTATGTATATCATAAGTACAAGAAAAAATTGAGGAACAAACATATTGTGGCTAGGAATGGGGACACAAAATAGTGCGATATTTTAGACTTTTTGATGGATCCCTTTGGTCAAACATGCTAAACCATATTCATACTTCACATACGTAGTCTATAGGAACCAATAAACCAAGTAGCCTTCCCTTTAGTCATACACTTTGTATATAAAACTCTTTGAAAAATAATTGCCAGCTGAAATAACATTACAAAAGAATCTCAGACTCTTAATAAGCGTTCAGTTGCTTAATTCATATCATATTCTCAATTAAGCAAGAGTTATTTGAATGTTTGAACACGTACGCCAAACTTTTCTGTGTGTGAATATCTGTTTAAATTGTGTTAGGAAATTATGTTGGGCATAAAAGGATTAGGCTAAATACATACATATAATCCTCCACGGGTTTATGCCACGTTTATGTCTAATTAGGGTGCAGTGTGTCTGTAACGTTAATTATTATGATTGTGTTAATTATTCAAAAGACAGACGTGTTTTGGAATAGAGGAATTCAAGCTCTTTGATTCTTGAATTTATAGTAGTGTATTTTTGGAGGTAAGACTAGGAGTTACCAGTTTTCATGATGTTTAAATTCTTGAACATATTAAAAAAAAAATTGTTTCCAATTGCTCGTGAGCTCCTATTCGTAGAGCTAGCTCCAGTTAGTAGCGCTGTATTGAAATACATGTATTTCAATATACAGCGCTTCAAGCTCTGGAGTGTTGCTCTGGGTGCCATTTTTATGGTGAAACCTTCATAAGGCACCTGGACTTTTGGAGAAAAAGACCAGGGTGTGTAGGATCTTTCATTATCTACCAGCATAGCCCTAACTACAGCTGACAGACTCAGGTTTCACCCAATCTTTATCCGTCCGTCTTAGTTAACTGAACGCCAGTTATTCTAACGGTCAATCAATTTCCAAAGTGCATTTATATATCTATTTATTCCAATATTGTTATAATAGTCTATCACTCTCGAACTAAAAACACGTAGTCGCTAAACGCGATATTCTAAATTCAATTCCTACTTACCCACTGGTATCACTAGCAGCCATACAACTGCATTTTACTTCATACGCATATCGACCGCGATAAAAGTTTCGCCATAAATAATGTGTTCGCTTACGTCACTGTTCGAAATGACCGTGTTGGCTGCAGGTCAGGATTCGGTTCTTGACTCATGATCAGTGTCGGACTAAGATAGCGCGGGGCTGCAGAAAATTTTACAAATGGGCCCCTACACCTCTCTCGACACACGACTTCTTCTACACTCTTGGTAGAGTGGTCGTGGTCATGTCTCGGTCGAGTCTTGCGCCACCGCAACTCTCATGATGCGACGCCATGTAGTATGTTTGATGGAGTGAGAGGTGTCATTGTGCTGGAGTGTATCACAGATTACTATCAGGGCTGTCAAAGTATTGTATGGCTTTAGGTGTAGTTTCAATGATACCTTATTTTGCTCACAGCCTTTGGGGTCCTTAGGTAGCACTGGGTCCATAGTCAGTTTCCCATTAATCATCAATATTGTGGGCTGGATCCGGCACTAATTGTATTTTATATGGCCAAAGGTACCGCGACTTTTTACACGTCCAATGTCAGGGGCCCGTAGCATTTGCCACTCTTGCTACGTTACTCATCCAACTCTGCACATAATGCTTCCTTTTACTTAATAGGCAAATAATGGCGCTATATTGTTGTGTAGGTGAACAGGCGAAGGATATGCCCAGGCGCACTCAATCAGAGTTGACTTGATCTTTGCACCTACGCAGCACCTCTATCAATTTGTTTTTGCTATCGAGTTATGGTCTGATTGCAGTTGCTCCGTAGATTTTATTCAATTACAGAATGTGCTGGAATAAATTAAGTACCTATTATTATTATATAGTCTACCTATCTGTTATATCATTTCCTTAGTTATTGCTACTTTATTCCTACTACATATTTCTATATTGATTTTCTTTCCTGTTCTATCATCGATGGTATAATTATAATACCTTCCTAAGACGGGTTCAACTATATTTAGAGTAATGTTTATTACTATAAATTACACACAGTTTTGTAAATTTTGTAAGTGTTTCAAAAAAACATTCAGGTTCGCTTCAATGGTGAAGTCAACTTTACTAACAAAAAACAGCTTTTGTCGCAAAATAGAAAAGTTTGCTGAGAGAAAATTTTTGTTACATGGCACTTTTCTTTCAAATAATTTTCTGAAAATTAGTGAGTGACGTGCTGATTTTCTGCCTATAACCATGCTTGCCTTTTATTGTGTACTATTGAAAAAGTATAAGTAGGTTGAAATAACTGCCGAACTAGTTGATCTTCGAGGTTAGGGACTTAGCATGTATTTGGAGATCTTTAACCGTGGTATGGATAGGCAGAAACCAGAAAATCTGATACTATTCTTGCCGAGGGAAAATCTGATACCATTCTTTCCGAGAGGAAATCTGATACCATTCTTTCCGAGAGGAAATCTGATACCATTCTTGCCGAGAGAAAATTTGATACAATTCTTTCTGCGGGACCTCGTGTTAAAGTTAAAGAACTTTGGTGGGTTTTAGTCAGTAGGAGTCTGACACTCCGTTTCAAGTGGCCAAGTGGCCAGGAGGCAAAACTTAGGGGTGATAGGGATGTGGGGGTCTGATACGAAGTCATTCCACGTAAAATACTGGTACTCGGCTCAATCGGCTGTATCCGGTTACGCTAATGCCGACCCCAGTGTATGGTTCCGACCTTAAAAGTAAAATGGAACTTTTATGACATCTCTTCTTCAATCAATCATTTACTTGACTTTGCTAACAAAAATCAGTTTACTGACTTAACACTACTTCAAGAACGCTATAACCTACGTAGGTACCGTCACCTCGAATTTATCCTCCAACTAATTAACATTCAATTTATTTGAAACTATTATCAGAATCAAGGTTCAGTCTAGTGCATTTCCGATGCAAAGTTTGTAGCAAAACTTCATTGTCTGCGAGGCTGCACAGGTAACTCGGTTACGGAATAGGTATCTAAACTTATGATTTATCTATAAACTGACAAACTCGGTTCTTCGAACTCTATGGAAATAAATATGATAGAATTCGGTTTTTCATTTGAAATTCTAAGTGCTCTGGTAGCTTATGTTGTCTCGTAGGTCGAATATCATATCCAGCCAGTCAAATTAGCTTTGAGCCTTTTTGAGCCTTTTTGAGCTAAGAACAAATACACGATTCAATAAAAAAAAACAGAGTTAGACATTAACTCTGTTTTTTTTTTATTGAATCGTGTATTTGTTCTTAGCTCTCCTATTTAATTTTTTTTTAAAACACTATCGGGGTAAAACTGATTTATTTTGTCAGAATTAAACATTTTCGCCTTTAAGAAATATCGTTAAAAATAAATATGACATTTAAAAAAAAATATTACATGTGTTTAATTTTTTTATAATTCAGTCAGACATGGCCTGTAAATCAAAATTAACCCCAATTTAATTCAGCTACGCTTTTGTTTGAATCGCTATCACAAAGAAGCTATTAATAAATTTTTGGATGAGATAATATTCAATTTTGTTGATTAGCAAATTAGGATAATTAAGTAATTTGATTATATGGAATTTTCCATTGTTGTACTTATATTAGTGCAGGATAAAACCGACAAATAAAAAAAAATATATACATATATGATGATGATGACATGATTTATGATGCTATTGAATATGACACCAGGCTAAATTGCAGTTTGTATTAAATCCTATGAAGAAATATGAGAGCAGACGCACGTGTGCGTCATGTCATATACATATATTTAAATTATTATGTTCTTGTTCAAAATAAGTTTATTTTTAAAACAGTCAACATCGTTCTCTGTTTCTCTTTAGACATTTAAAAAAAAAGAAACTCAGATCTCTGATACAATATGTTCATTTATTACCGAGATTAGGGACTTGAGATCTTGTAAAAAGTAGGTACCTTGAGGGAGTTTACTCGTCAAGGTATTTTGTGCAAGCTCTCAAGTTTCTTACTTTATAGTGAAAAGGAGGTAAGGAAGGACTAGAAACACATTCGGTGTCTGGTCTATGGCGATGTGTATTAGGCCAGGTCTAAACAAAATGCGTGAGGTTCAGACCTACAGGTAGGTAATAGCTACCATATGCATTTTATATGTAGGTAAGCCGTTACCTGAAGGTCTGCTGATGATGATAAAACTACTTTTGTACTTCGTTGCTAAAAATATATATTAGGATTCCTAGTAACTGATGGAGATAAATTTTTGCGACAAACGACTAAAACACCAAAAGGCATCGAATAAATGAAACATTTTGTAACGAACGGTAGGTACTTCATTGGTAAAAATACAAAAGTAAATAATGCCTTCTTTTAACTACAAACCGTAAAACATCCCAGTAACCTTGAGTATATATTTGTAAATTAGTTTGTGGAAGTCACGTCAGCCATTTACCATCTGCCCAAATGTATTATTAAGTGGCAATTGTCATTTATTAAACGGTCACGACCACGAGTGGTCGAGAACGGTTGCCGTCGTTTTACAATACACTGACCAGTAACTGATAATTAGGAAGCCTATCAGCGAACACAATTGCCCTTCAATAACTTGGAAGTTAGCATTAATATACTGGTTTAATGGATCAGTTTAGCTGTAAAGCATGAAAGTGCCTTTTTATTAGGCTCCCTCCCACCTTCTCTTGAAATTCCGGGAGTTTCCTGGAATTTAAATTTGAAAATATGATTTACGTCGTCCGCCGGAAGAATTATTTATGGGCTAAAGACTTTCTTTCTGTTTAAAATTCATGTGTAAAATAACAAACATTATCCCGGGATTTCAATTGGATTATTCAGTTCAGTTTAGTGAATATTTCAATTAAAATAAAGATAACCTAAAAATAAACTAAAATCCTCCTATCTACAAAATGGCATAAAAAAATCTCGTCCACATCGCTATCGACTGGGAGTGAACCCAATAGACTGGAGGCATTGCCACGTTGTATGGCAATACTTACCCTTAGTTTATCTCAAATACAGACAAATCAATGTTTACCGTGGTATTTTCGTTGAGACATGTTAAAATTAATCAAAACATTAAGAATCAGATTCTACATAAATGTATCCATCCATTTTGATTGGTGAAAAGAGGAATGACATATCCGCCACTCATATAGTGAGCTACACGCAGCATTTTGAGCGGACTTAATGCTGCGTTTGCTGCAGTCACATTTAAATATACCGATAAATCTACCTATGCCCTAGATACTACGACAAATCGTCAGTTCATTCCCAAAGTAATATGCATGACAATCGAATTGAGGAGTCAGATGCTCTGGCCTTATCCTGACTGTAATTGTACAGTAGTTGGGATGCGATGATCCCAATATAGGTACTTGGAAAAATGCTAGGTTGATTGTTTTTTGGAGTGTGAACTAAACGTTACAGTTTCATAAAATAATCATATTGTTAGGTACCCAGTTGAATCTGAGTGATTGTTGAATCCGAATGTGAACTTTTCTTAAAAAGGTTAATAGTTGCCCCTCTGGTCAAAACTGGTTGCTTGCTCAAGTAGGTACAGTTACCTACATATCTCGGGAGTTAACTGTTTTTCGAATAATGTATTCGGTAAACTATTTGTAAATTCCGATCACAGTGTTAAACTGTTGTCATGACCGTATATTTATTCATTTTGACGGATATTGGTACCTACTCCGAATTGAACAATAGTGGAACGAGAAACTAAAATAAATATCGATTTGTGGAATTCTGAACGTTATTATTGTTCTAGTACTTGTACAGTGTTGTTTATTAGACATTATATCGTTAAATCTATACTAATATTATAAAGCTGAAGAGTTTGTTTGTTTGTTTGAACGCGCTAATCTCAGGAACTACTGGTCCGATTTGAAAAAATCTTTCAGTGTTAGATAGCCCATTTATCGAGGAAGGCTATAGGCTATATATCATCACGCTAAGACCAATAGGAGCGGAGCAGCGATAAATAATGTTTTAAAATCGGGGATTCCACGGGGACGAAGTCGCGGGCAGCAGCTAGTGAGTAATATAAAATTGTTGCATCATTGTCGATATCGGTAGGTACCTACGCACCTACCTGTTACTTGCTAAACTTTTGTATTTATAAATAAAACATTTTAACTCGTGGGACTAGTGGCCTCAAGCGTTATTGCCGGGCATGAAGTTCTGGGTTCGTTATTTGATCCAAGTAAGGCAGGAGTTTTGGATCTTTTACGTTTGGAATTTCTTATTAGCAGTCAGCAGCTCGTGGCTACACAGTAACACAACCTATGGTCAATCTTCAAGGTTAAGCAACGAATGTTTGTGAACGTGCGCCATCAGTTGAGACTCAGATTACCTACCCCTCAACTGCCACTGGCTTATCTTATAGACCTTTATATTTTGAATAGTTTTACACAGTTTCTTTTTTTTTTCTTTTCAGTGTAGGTACTCATACAGAGAAGCAACAAGGATAATGTAATCAAGATTTGTATAATAAATAACATGATTTAAAAGAGTGTGCCTGGAGTTTCTTGCACGTTCTTCTCCATAGTAATTTACGCTTTCGACTGTGCAAATAGCTTCATGTTTTTGGCTGATCGACTTTGACAATTCAAAAGTGCCTGTAAATGGTTTATTTGAAAGCTTTGGTTGCTTTGATTCTTGAATCATGCCTAAATCGGTCCATCCAGCTTGATTCTTCTTTGTCTAGAAAAGCAAGTTGTGCTGTAAGTCCCAGCTTTCATTTATAAATTGATGACACAGATGGTAATTATGCTGTCTGGGTCTTCCAAGATGAGCCAAAACCGACCAAAGTCATACGATCACGGAGCACTTAAAAAAATGGCTGACTTGTTTTTGACAAAGGGTGGTCACAAAGCCACTGTTGTACTAGAAGATCGAAAGACGGTTAACGCTGATTGGTATACCACTGTTTGTTTGCTACAAGTCATCACAGAGTTTCGAAAAAACAACAAATGACGTCGTCGTATGATACTGCACCATGACAATGCAAGTTCGCACACCACCCGCTATACAAAGATGTTTTTGAGCACCCAAAATGTCAAAATTTTAGATCCTTACAGCCCTGACGTGAGACCTAACGATTTTTTTACGTTCCGCAAAATCTTCGTGGTCAACGTCAGCTCACCCGAAGAAGCTGTTGACGCATACAAATCGGCCATTTAGACTACGCCCACTTCGGAAATTTTAAATTTAAATGTTTTAAAAACTGGTTCGAACGCATCATGCAAAAGTGTATTAAATATATCGCGGAGAATTCTTTGAAAAACAATCAATCGTATTAATCTATTAGTTCGGCTATACTTATTTCAAACGACACAACTTAAAAGGCAGCCCTGATTACAATATGTCTTATTTCTTTGCATATTAGGTACAAACATATATTATAATATCAATAATATCAACGACCCTGTATGGTCGTTGGGTAATATACATAAACGGGTATGTAGGGGGTATTTCAAATTTCTATGCTCGATATCGTAGTCACCTGTGTCTAATCCTTTGAAGAATATAGGCATATTTTTGTTAAAATTCATTGAGATATACCTACCTATTAGGTACTTTACACAGCTCATTTGATACAAACGAACATTAATTAAGTTATTATTGATAAGAATGCACGATTCGAAGATTACGTCATTTTAGAACCGGTCGCTTGACCCATTGCCATCGTCTGTATTATATTGTAGTCTGTAGACTACTTGATTGTCTTTATGTCTCTCTTGTTGGGTTATAAATTAGTAAGATATTATCTGTTTTAAAGGAGACATGTCATCATCATTCTTAGCTCACTGCAGGCAGTTATGTTACGCCTCTTTTTATCTTTTGTTTTTTCTTAGTGGGAAATCATCAAATGACTTCCCCCGTTCGGGGCGTAGCGGAACGGGGTGTTAGACTCTTAACTGACAAAAACCCACCCTTTTTCCTCCTAGTGCCCTTTTGCTCTCCAGGCCCGCGGTGACTTTCGAAGAAATTCTGCAACCCTAGCAGGCACTGACCTTATGGGACCCGTCTTCTTTACTGACATCTATTTGAGGCGCGCGTAGAACACAACGCGACTACGATCCCGATCCGGGCCTCGTTGTTAACGGAGGGCGAGACAACCATAACTCACCGTCGGCTGTTCCCCGCCTAGCTACGGTGGTCGGACCCTGCGAATCCCAACGCCCAGGGCGTCTTCTTCTGTTGCGGCGTTCTGTTGCTGCGGCGTGAGGTGTCCCTCTCCCCCGCGCGGTGCTACCTCCTTAAGGAGGTGTCCGCTTCCCATGTCTCCTCGCTCCGGACCATGGATTGAACCAGGGCAGGAAGCGAGAGGTCGCCCCCGCCGATCAATTATTTTACCTCTGACAACAACCTATTGGATCGATGTTTCGATCAAGAGACCAAACTTTAAAAATCATCGCTGAAATATTGTCTCTTGGTGCTAAGCTTCTGAATTTTGAATTGCTTATTGTGGCAGCGTTGGCACTGTTTATTCCCAGCTCTCACACCACGGTGACAAAAAATCTCAACTGTCGCCAGACAGATGAGATTAATTTTCCAACGTGAAAAAGTTATCTAACGCACTTACCTACTAGAATAACGCGAACTAGAATAAAGCAGCTAGAATCAGTAAGCCATGATCTGTACAGCGTAGATAAGTACTTTCAGTTTAGTACTAAATAAAACTGCCACTGATTAAATATAGCACCAATAAATGTGCTGGGCTACAGGGCCACGCCGAAAAGTTTTGTGGGCGAAATGCTGTCAGCGGTACGCAACGCAGTCTGAACTCAGGTATCAAAACAAGACGTTGCATAAAATGGTCTCTACTTAATATACCACATTCGTTTGTGAAAAACCTAGTTAACACACTGCCAGTTATTTTCGTTTACTTATTACAAATAATGAGGTTCTTTATCTGCATACCTTAGAACAAAAACGGATATAACACGTTACCTTAGGTACTGTTCTGCTAAGCAGGAAAGAATTTATGAATTTATATAGATAAATTCATAAGTTCTCTAAGTGTTTGCTTTGTGACGTGCCTTATGGCAACCTTATAATGCGTTTCAACAATTCCATAATCATAATCGTTGTCTTAGCTTGATGTCTATTGCTAAACATATCTTCATTTTTATTGCTGCTCCAATTTAATTAACATTCATTCATTTTTATATTGATAATTACATAACAGTCATATTTCAGTGTATTATTTAGTTTAATCTATCATTATGTCAAATATATCAAGCTTCCTCATAGACAGACTAGCTTCGTGCAGAAGTCATTAGTTACTGCCCTAATGTCATATACGTCTTTGGAATGATAAACTTTGATTCCTTGATAAAGAAAATCTGTAGTTGCTCGGTCTTTCACACCAGGTTCAAACTAGGTTGCTAGTTCGTTCATGGCACAACAAAACAATAAGATAAAAAGCTTCACAAATCTAAAAACTACAGTCATCGACCCATTTTTTTGGGTGCAGCTAAATATATTCATAAAACAACTCGTATGACCGGTCGTATCATGTTTTTTTGAGCAGATCATGAGTTCGTCAACCGTTTGCGACATACTGGCACGTCAATAAGCCAGTAGGTACTGTAAAGATGGCCAACTGGTCTTCTGAAGATTTATTTTAGGAAGGTATACCTACATTCTTGTATACCTAGGCATTGAAATACTTTTTATGTAAAGAGATAAAACAAGTTCTTTGCCTATCTGTTCAATTAAATGGCAACTAAACTAAGACACAACTTCATCTTAAGCGAATAAAAAGGTGTGCGATTTTAAACATTGTATTTGAAAACGTTTTGTTTTTTCTTCATTTCAATTATCCTAAAAGCAATACTGTTGGTATACAGCAATACAAGGCCCCAATTCTGCTATTTTTATAAATTTGTCATTCCAACACGATCCCATTGTCATTTTGCTAAAAGTTCGTAATCTGCTTAATTCATAATGGTCGATCATTGGTCGGTCAATGGTCTCGTAATACTTTTTGATAACCGAACTATTAATAGCAATGACTACCTACATAATGACGTTCTAATGTTAGAGCACTGATCAAAGGAAGTGTCAGAATTATAGTAGGTAGATTACTGCATACGTCTGTCATTCATTTGTCATTAGGTATGTACGAGATTACCATTCTATGCAATGGCATAGAATGGTAATCTCGTACATACCTATACCTAATGGTCAACCACTGACACTCCACTGAAAGAAATGTCTTTCAGTGGAGTGTCAGTGGTTGACCATTGGAAAGTCATAGTGACGCTTTTATATTAGTAGATTACCAAACTTGTAAAAACCAACCATTATGAAGTGTGATCCAAATGATAGACCATTCTGACACTATTGTAATAGCAGACTTGACGCGCTGGATGAACCGGTTTGGCCTAGGACAAACTAGTTTGGTAACACTTTAGGCTTAATCAATTTGGCCTAGGCCGGGATTTCGCTGGTAATGTATACATTGGATGATACATAACTTGACTTTGTTCTAAATATTATGGTATATAAACTGCTCTGTCCTTATGGACTGCTCTATGGCCGGCTGATACAGAAAAAGAATGGATGACAGCCTTTCCACAGGAGGTCATGGGACCAATACTTTTGGGCAGTTTTGAAAAAACGAAGAAACTACCAAAAACGCCGAGTAACCAAAAAGTTTTTTATTTTTCACTTTTTAGTGGTACCCCCCCTCCACCCAACTAAACGTACCCATCACAGCGTACACGGTATACATTGGTGTAAACAATAAACAAACATGCGATTTCAGCAATCCCGAAAGATTTGCTATCACTTACTAAAGAGTTCCGTTTCCTATCGCTGTTCTTCATCATATAAACCAAACTAGAAAGGGACCACATTGAAATACTAAGATGCTATTCCAAACAATCGCATACATTTTATTTTTTAATTCTATATCGGCAATGGTGAATGAGAACATTATCAATGTAGCCAAAGCCACATTACTATCGATAACTCAAATAGTAGTCGTCAGATTTCAATCAAATTTAAATGGGACCACACGACAAGCACCAGCTTTCGAATATAAAAATAATCATCAAAATCGGGACACTCAGTACAAAGTTATGAGGTACACAAAATAAATTGAGTCGACTTGAAAACCTCCTTTTTTGGAAGTCGGTTAAAAACAGCACTAGTGGGATCAAAATAAGGCATACTTTAGGTAGGTCGTTTACTCCTCCGTATACGTATAGGTATAGGCTTTCTTTGTTAATAAACCCATTTAGCTAACTAACTAAACCTTCGAAGACACTTAAATAAACATAAACTTAATTGAAACATTCTAATCAATACACTCCTAATTAAAGTGGCTCACGAAGGGTAGGTATATTAAGATGGAGAAGAATCACGGACAATTTTATTCCAATGCTAAATTAATTAGTAGTGATATCTATACGAAAATAGGTAGTGTTTTAAAGAAACAAGCCCGTAAAAGTACATACTTACTCAGGTACCTAGTTCCATCAAATACTTAGGTCTATTTCTCCCGCTAAGCAGCTTGTACTACCTGCTGTCTTCTCTCTCCAACTTCTCGTCGTCCAAGTGCGTATTTTGCGTACGGGTTGGATAACTTTATCATTCGATCCACTCCAGCAGCTCTTTAAGGATGGTAAGCAACGCCCTGGTAACTGATTAAGGGCAGGGAGGGTGCCTGGGTTTCCGAAGTTCTCTTAAACGCCAGAGCAAAATCGCATCGACCCACACCATGCCACAAATTCACCATACTTTTACGTTATATTGTCACATAGGTATTTCTGACGTTGGCGTATGACAATGGTGTTAAAAGGTTAAGCAGCATGTGCCAGCTTGTAGAACATGGCGTAGTAACACATACAGCCTTCAGTCATCGAATGGAACGACAGCTTTGTCTCTGAGACAGGGCCGTAACCCACCACGTGGGATAAGTGCGGGTTTTGTTTTACGTCTTTAATAAACTCAACCTATATTTTATCACATATTTTCATTCTGGCCGCCGCCATTGATGACAGGAAATTACACAGCTAAGGTACGGGAAGAAACAAAGAATTCATGGAAAGAACACCCATTTTATATTTCAATCAAATATATTCCAATGTTATCTTAAAACATCCTAGTTTATCTAAAATATAAAATAGATGTAACTAAAGAACACATTATCAATTATAATCAGTCATTCGATCACTCAACATTTAAACTATTTAACTATATATTAAAGTAAGTATTATTAAATATCATAGTAATACAACATTGGAACGCATGATACAGATAAAATATAGTTAAGTTATTGAGTAAGAAGGCAGTATATCCGAGCAAATAAAAAAAAAGAAAAGCAAAAGAATGCCAACTACCAATGTCGTTCTCATTCGATATATTGTAGTTGTGCATATGCACAATGGCTGATGTTGAAGCTTTTATTTATTTTGTCCAATAGTGACAAGTTGTGCATTTAAAATCAATCTATACGGTCGTCCACAGTGAAAACTAATTATTTTCAAAAAGCTTTAAATTGTTCCTACATAAACATGAATATCAGTAATGTCAGTGCATTCGAGAATTAAAACGAAAAATTGTTTATGGCACTGTTTTCCTTTTTAGGCAAATTGGCAATCGTGCCAGCCTCAATTCCTCAAGAAGGCTCATCGTGAAAACGTTTGTATACCTAAAGACTTATAATGTGCCAACGGCTCTGCAAAAATTAGGCTCTTGGCAATGTGATACCCAACAGCGAAAGTTATTGTGAAAACTTTTTAGGTTGCTACCAAAATGGCCTACTTTGAACGATTCCAAAAAAAGAATGTTGTCAATTTGTCATTTTTTTAAACACTAAGAACTCTCACTAGCGCTGACAGAATGTCACTTTGTCTTGAGCAACTTCAGGGTGTTCGCAGCGCGGACACACCTCGAGTGCAATACTTTGTAACACAAATCTATTTGGTCGCTGTATGTAGTACGAACTACTTCCTTACTTAGACTAAATAAACCTATCACTTAAGAACTCAATTTAAATTAGGAAATGCAAAATTTCAATATCGTGACGTTGCAATTAAGGCTTAACTTAATATACCTAATTAAAGAACAGTCGTTCACTTTGCTCGTAAGTTACCTCGAGGTCATGATTGTAATAATCTTAATTCTAAGTATAATTGAAATTAATACTGCTATACAATATAATTAACAGTGTAAAGTTTTACAGGCTAATTCATAAAATATGAAAAAAAAAAACTTTTTGAGCATTACTTAGTTAAAATACTGATTTAAGAGATGGAGTCACTTTCTCCACTTTTACAAATTTTGAATAAAGTATTACCTAAGTATTTTATTTAATTAATGGTTAAAAAGTTTTTATGAATACAGCTCTTAAACTATAACGAATTTAAAAAAAATAAGTCTTCGAAGTTTTCGGGCAGTATTGTTCCTTATAATCGAGAAAGTTACCTCTACATTAAAGTTAATATTACTGGACGTTTACTGGAACATACAGTAAATGGTTTTATTACCATAAAATTGTTACTATTATTATAATAAGTGGATATGGGACGACAATAACGATGATCCTAGGGTTGTTTGTTGCTCGTCATTTGATATTTTATTTTCGCTCAATTTCTTTTATGTCAGGCATTTTGTGATCCCGGACGGGATTATGGATTTACTCTGTCTCACTATTCCTACTTATGAAATTGTAAGTTAAACAAGAATGAACAAGTTATGTATAATAACACGTTGTTACAGAGTACAATATTATAATAAAATTGCTGATCCCATCCTCACTGCATGTGAGAAATATCACAATATAAGAACACGGAAAAGAAACTATAAACCTAATTTGAATAATTTGCATCCAAATCTAGTCATTGGGTAGTTCCTTATAAAAACTTACATATGTATATAGGGTGAATTAATCAAGTGGGCTACGTGAAATAATGAACCATACAGACCATACTCAAAATAGTCTCGAAAATCTGAAAACTGTATCATTGCATTTCCTTTTTCATCAAAATCGGTTCAGAGATTCCTTTGGGTATTTATCGTAGTTTCGGAGTAGGCCACCCACGCCCACTTGAAAACTTCACCCTGGTTATAAGTATGTATCAAAACCGATACGACTCCAAAGTGACGGTTCTGTAATCAATCATGAAAGTATTCGAGTTGAGATCACTGAAACTAAATTACAAACTTATAACACAAGTGTGCCTAAACCACCTGGAGAGCACCATCGATATATAATAATAACGTAAGTCTCAGCACTATTATGTTGCCAGCACATAGGTACGTATTTAGGTAAGGCTGGTGTTTCACTGTCGTAGTATAATACTTTTACTGTCGCATTAATAATGTAAATTGCTCTATTTAAGCGGTGTGTACGCTGCTCATAAAGTTTCACCAATATATAATTCTCTCGAACTCAGTGTAGCCTTATATTAGGCGATTATGAATAAATTATCACGTGTCTAAAATGCAATGTCTAAGTACTTGCATCCAATTTGTTCGAACAGAAGCCTTCTCCGGAGAAATAGATTCTCCGGTGACTTTCCTTAATTACCTACTAAAGCGAAAAATAATATTAATATGTACCATACTCTAAAGTAGACTGTCGTGTATTTGCTTACGGTTAACACATGAACTCGAAGTGTAATTCGAGTTTCAAGCCACGATGTAGGGTCGTTGGCACACGACAATGTCGAACGTGCTGGATCAGGGGATTTTCCGGTTCGACCTTGTGTATTAAAGCAACGTCTACACATGCGAACCCAAGCTTTTAATCCCGTAAAATGACTCCAAATTAGGCTTGAAAACCGACTTTTTAAACAGCGTACACAATGTTTACTAAACATTATAGCAAGGTGTGTTTATTAACTAATATCTTTCTTCTTGTGAAGCGTATGGGGATAAGTCGCCGTTTCTTCTTAGCACCCAATTGTAGGAGCAGGTTCTTGGCCTCGGCGAGGGTGGCTGCGTCGGCGCCATCTTCCACTCCTGAGATGAACCCGCTTTCAGGCCGCGACAGCGCGGGTGTGTTGCCAGGCAGAAGCGAGAACCATCGGTCTATTTTTGCAGATGAAGACAACTGTTGTAGAACAAATAACATTAGAATAACACTTAATAATAATTAACAAGTCTACAATTTAATACATCGCTGTTGTTGTTTCCATTGTTTGGACGCTGCTGAAAATTCGCTAGGCACGATCGCAGTGTTCCGTCATTGTGTTAATATTACACCTTTTTATATTAGGCATGTACGCTGTATTTCGCTAAATTATGAAGATAAGTAGGTGTATGTTCATACTGAAAACAAAATTAGCTAAATGGTCTTGTAAGAAATAATTGTGTTTACTTGTAGGTGAAAGAAAATTTAACCATATTATTACTTAGATAAAAAAAATGATTTGTATGTAGATTCTCTTCAAAACAGAAATTAAGCATTTTCATTAAGTACTTAAACTAATCTAAAGTTAGCAAGTTTTTATGTGTTATTATAAGACACAATATCGCCAAATTCAGATTACGTTATCGTTGACTGGAAAAGTTTTTCCTTATACAATATATTAAAACTTTTTTTGTTGCCAAAACCTTCTTTTTAGGGAGAAAACTTGAATTGAATATATTTTTTAAAACTTTGTTCCACTACGAAAGAACATGTGAAGTAAATGTGAGAACATCTCTTAAATTAAGAATTCACATACTCATAACCAGAAAAAGTATCAGGTTCTGAAGTCCACCTAAACAAGGCTGAAACCCTATTTTCAATGTTCTAGGTATCTTTTGTCGACCCCAAAACCTACGTAGCTTCTAGGCAATTTATTATTTAGCCCTAGCCCGTGGAACCAGAACCTCATAGGTAAGTAAAAGCCAATCAGGTGAACTCCTCCTAAAAGATTTTTGAAAGATTTCTCTTTTTTTAACTTTATCTTTGAAAAAGGTTAAGAAATGCTTTACTCATGGTATGCTGGCACCAAGATACAGGTCACAAACTAGCAACGGTTCCTTTATAATCGAGTTCCATTATTATTGAGTTATAAACAACCTCTATGCTACGTTAATGGATGCAATTACTGCATAGAAAACACTGAAATGTGCTAGAATAAATCGTTTTGAAAATAAGCAAATCGACGTAACCTATTTCGACTTCAAAAAGGCGTTTGATCGGGTCTAAAATGACGTCTTACTTAAAAAATTGTCTGCTATTGGTGCAGTTTTCCCCTAATCTGCTTCAACTTTTAGCAAGCTATATTTTCTCTGACCGCATTTAGTACGTCCAACTCTCTGGGCATAAGTCTGACACATTTGCAACTTGCTCCGGTGTGAGTCAAGGAAGTACCCTCGGGCCGACACAGTTTATAGTAATGGCAAATGACCTGACCAAGGTCATCAGGACGGCTCGGTGTCTAATGTTTGCTGATGACCTGAAGTTATTCTTTGGGATAAATGGCGTACTAGATTGTGTGGTACTTCAGCGGGATATCGATATGGTGGTAAATAGAGTGAAGTCAACCACTTCGAATTTAACGTCTCTAAGTGCAAGACAATTACTTTTGCTCGTTCTCGTACTCCCATTCAGTACAATTACCACATATCGGGTGTCCCCCTGGAGCTTGTCAGCGAAATTAAAGATCTAGGACTGAAATTGGACGTGAACATGACCTTTGATCAGCATATTAATAACATTTGTACCAAAGCCTTCCAATCACTTGGTTTTGTTATGAAGCAGACAAGTAGGTTTACAGATAGGATTGCTATTGAAGTTTTGTATTATTCCTTTGTGCGTAGCAAACAGGAGTACAATTCGCTGGCGTGTGATCCACACGAGCAAACAAATAAGCTCATGATAGAACGGGTTCAACGCAAATTTGCTCGCTACCTATAAAAAAGTTATATGGGTACTATCCCTATTTGTATCCGTCTCTGTTTGTCGCGGGAATGGTGGGCATCAATACGCTAGAACTGCGACGTAAATGTGCGCTGTTGATACACTACTACTTACTACTGAACAATAGGATCGACGACGCGACCACGCTGGCCCGCTGTTCACTGTTCACTCTGGGCCGACAACGGGTATCGCGGTGCCTTGCGGTGCCTGTTCGCTGTTCCGCCGTCACGTGCCCGCCGTTACGGCTCGGTATGACCCAACGGCGCAAGTGATCAGTTTGCTGAACGCCCTGATTGCTCAGGAATCGGATGTCGATGTATTTACATGCACTCAAAGATCGATGATCAAAAATTGTGTAAATTTTTTTAGTTCTTAAGAATAATATTATGTTGTTGGCTTGCTATACGCTTTAGTGCAAACTGTTAGTATAGTAAGCAATTGATAAAAGAAATAAATAAATAATAAAAAAATATTGCAGTTGACACCAATATTCCAAGCTATTACCTCCACTCGACTCAACCTCGACTCAGCAATGCTGAGTCGAGGTTTTTGATTGGTGTCAACTGCAATAAGCTGTTTTTAAAATAAAATTGAGTTATGCTGAGTCAGCATAACTCAATTTTATTTTAAAAACAGCTCGTTATTGACTGTCCTTAATTTGCAAATATTGGCATTTTCGGTCGTTGCATCAAACAATCATTCATCTATCCATTATCATCCTTCCCTGTACTTATCACAATTTACTGTCTTTCCTTATTTAAACTAAACTTGCAAAGCTTGCAAGTGTACCTACACTAGGACGCAGTCGGCGCATCATTCATCAAGATTTAGCTTTCGAAACACGTTGACAGTAGGAAATGAGAACTCCGTCAACCGTTAAGACAACAACACAAGAATTTCAGCTCACTTTGTTTAAACAAGGATTTACGTAAGTAAGGTTATGTACGTATATTTTACGTACGTTCATGTTTTATTTACAAAATTAAGAACTTATAAATCAAATAGCCATCATATTTTAAGAAATTAACTCAAATGGTACCCTACATAACTATACAACAAGAGCTGCAACCCGAAGGCTTCCCTAGGTTTTTGTAACCCCCCCTTTACTTTACTGTCCCCTTTTTAAAGTTTAAACAAGGATTTACATAAGTAAGGTTATTTTACGTACGTTCATGTTTTATTTACAAAATTAAGAACTTATATATCAAATAGCCATCATATTCTAAGAAATTAACTCAAATGGTACATAACTATATAACAAGAGCTACAACCCGAAGGCTTCCCTACGTTTCTTGTAACCCCCCCTTTACTCTACTTTACTGTCCCCTTTTAAAATTGCTTTTTAGCATTTGTTCTTACAAACACAATAGAAATACTCACTATGTGAAAATTTCAACTGACTACCTACTTATTATGTTTTATGAGATACAGTCCGCTGGGAGACAGGCAGACGGTCCGCGCAGGTTTAACAATGGGGTAGATTACCCTTCTACTCTAAAAATGAATAATTCCCTCCTTCACTCTCTGCTCTTGAAGCGTTAAGCAACACACATTTTCCGGCGAATAGTTCTAATTCTGAATTTTGTTTTCGGCAGACGGTGAGTGTACACAGTGAATGGGCGATGGACGTGGCGGGCGGAATCGTAAACACATTATTCCTATTGTGTATAAACAGAGAGAAACGGAGCGGAGAGAAGCGGCCAGGGAAAATGTGAAGATTTTTGTAGCGTTTTACATATTTTGGGGTTCATATCATTCAAATGTTTTTATAGAGGTCTCTACCTCAAAGGGTAAAACAGAACTTCTATCAGATCACTTGTCCGTCCATCCGTCTGCCTATCAGACTGTCTGCCAGTTGAGGTATGGGTGGAGGTATTAAAATTATCATCATCTGCCTAGCCTTTTCCCAACTATATTGGAGTCGGCTCCCAGACAAGCCGGATTCAGCTGAATACCAGTATTTTACGTAGAGTGGCTACCTACCAGACCTCCACAACCCATTATCTGGGAAACACGGTACTTCTTGGCAAGTCTGGTGTCAGATTTTCTGGCTTCTGACAAACAAACTGCCAAAGATCTCTAAATGACAGCCGGGACCAACGGTTTAACGTGCTTTCTGAGGCACGGAGGAGTCTCGTTATGTTAAGATGGTCACCCATCCACAGACCAACCTCGGACCCATGCGGCTGTTATAATTTAGCCACGAGGTATTAAAATTATACTAAAAATAATTTCAAGTTTCTACGTAACAATTGCCTTTAAGAGCTCTAAAACTTTGAGTATCTAAGACCACACAATACAAAAATTGGCAATTTATTTAAGATACATTTTGAAACTCAGTGGGTAGTTTCAGTTGGCCTAGAATCATGAAACGCTGTTGTGTATGTTGATTCCTATAGTAACAATGGTATACTTCATGACACCGTTACTTCAAACGTAACGTCGACGGCAGAGCCGCTTTGTGCGAGACTAACATGAATGGTATGATCGTAGCATTCGCAATCTTACCTATCCATGTCGAGGTGCCCTAAGTAACTTACACTAACCTAACCACAGCCAAGTCTTAAAATAGCCAAATCTAAAGCTAGATTGAGCAGTAGTGCCAAAACTACAGCAGAATAATTTTTGAGGGGAAAAAATGTCCTAAGAAGGGGAAATCTCAATGCAGTGTGGGGAAAGGAAGGTTTCTGTTTATCCTGCCCCACAGTACAACAGTTAATTCATCAGGCATAGTTGCAAACTAAGTCGGACGTAGATTAGCGCTGTCCCAATCTGAATTCACTTGCATTGGAATTGCAATTCCGACTAGTGTGACTCCACATACCTACCTAATTTAGCCCGTTTTTTTTTAAGTGGATTACGCTACAGCATTATTTTTGGGGTGTCTCCTAATTACTATTGTAACCGATAGTGATTTCATGATGTTTTCTTACCCTTGCGCCATGTTACTTAGGTTCGGCTCATATTAACAGTCATAACGTGTACTTCTTCCATTCGTCTGTATCAAAGTGACACTTTAGTTCACTCCCTTTTCTTTCATATCTTTCTTCACACAATTCATCCATCTTCTATATAGCCCTCCCTCTCCATATCTGTCTTTTTGTAAACGTTGACGTCAAAAGTGCTGGCACTCAGCCGAATTTAAATAATTGACTTTTGATTTGGTTTGATTTATCATTCGCTCTTAAAATCCCATGCGTTTCATTTTAAATTTAAGAACGTTTTATGACTTTTAAAATTGAATTCACAAAAGATACATAGTTTTTTTTTTATACTCGTACTCGAATTGTAGATAAGTCAGAACCTCGATCGCTGTGAGGAGGATAACTCATCCTGTCTCAAAGTACAGCAGTTAATTCATCAGAAATCGTAGCAGACTAAGACGTAGATTGATTAGCGCTGCGCCAATCTGCATTCACTTGCATTGGTATCGCAACTAGCATTGCAAAGAGAACGGGATGGATTTTTGGCTCGGCATAATAAAATAAGCCTGAATATTTAACTTTACTCATATACTCTGTATGTGCGAATACGAGCAGTAAAGCCAGTTAAGGCTTGATAAATTATATCATATATCTTTGTTCGTGAGTTTAAGGGCAGATCATACTGATTTGTAACATTTGTTTATAATGTATCGAAAGTTTTGTAACGAATTCTTTACATCTCAGAATTCATATATGCCCTTGGTTGATTGATAGAAAATGCCTAGGGCATTAAATCCACAATTGTAATTTTGCGCAAAAAGTTCTTATAAATAATTGATTGTTTCATCATCATGATCTTCTTACCCTTATTTTATGTTATTCAGGGTCGGTTCAATACATTCTCTCCTTCCCTTCTCTACTATTAAAACTGATTTCATTCCCTCAACTTTCATATCATTCTATAATTCTTCACACACAATCCATTCACATTTTCTTTACATAATCATCGCTGTCATATGCTAACCAAATTCAATAAGCCTTCATGGTTTATGAAATTGAATACACAAGAGGGGCTACATATATTTTATCAGGGTATTTATATAAATAAGGTAGGTATCAGGGTAATTAAAACAACAATTTAGTTTCAGATAAGCTGGTGCTATTTAATGATATGGAATGATACGACGATACGGATCACATTGCTATGTTCCGTGTACGCTTGCGGATTCTATTGCTGCTATAGACAAGGTTACAATAAGTTCCAAACTGTTTCTAAACGACGAGTATGCATAAACATTTCGGCTATATTCTACACAGTGGTTACATTAGACTTAAACAATGAACATTTATATTGTTTGATTGAAACATTGACATCGCTGCTAACTAATTTTAATAATCGTCTTGTCTATAAACACATATTATCATTCAGTTTTTTTTGTATTTTTCATATTTTTTTTTTCTATAAGTACGGAGAATGACTATTTTATATGTTCCTTAAAATTATTGATTATATGTTTTTATTTCTAGAAACATTTATAAATTGAATAACTTTGATAATAATACCAGATTAAGCTCACATTTTCATTATGGTTATTATATTAAGTGTAGTTGCATATAATAATAGATCCATAAAGTGTAAAGCCAAGGGTGGCAGTGGAGTTAGACAGAGGATTAGGGAGGATTAGGTAAAGAGGGCAGTCTTGCCTCGTGGGCACTCTGCCAGGGGTCAATTTGGCGCATGAATATAATTATATTAAAGACAAACCCTTCTGTCCCGTGCCCTGCGACACCCTTAACTTAGACATCATATAAATCAATGGTATCAATGTCAATGTTCCTTTTACGGCAATGATAAGGATTTATTTTCTTAACATTCTGCTTTTAATTTTTTACTTCTACCTATATAAACATTTTTTTTAAATACAAACGATGTGGTTTAACATTTTTGAGCATGATGCGATCGTCAGGCCACACCATTATCTTAAGTTTCATGCACCATGCCCAAGTATTATTAATTATATTGACTAGACCGTCGAGTTAATATTAAAATAATCTGGTTATTGACTAGAATTTCTCTCATCAATAAGATTCTTATCCTAGCGAAGGCATCGGTGCCAACAGCTCCTAGAATTGCATCCATCGCCGCATCGTTGATGGATCTCCATCAAAGGGGTGATGAATTTTATATTTGAATTCTCTTATAACGATGTTCCAACGTCAAGATGCCAACATGGCGTCTTTTATCGTTTAAAATGTGATAATAACCGTAACATGACAAAATATTTTTTGTTTGGTCCATTTTTGCATAGATTTGACAAATATAAAATTGATATTTTAACAATTTATCCACATTGTTATTTTTAAGATACGTTTTTATTTAATTGGCATGTTTTGGCTTGTCGCTTACTTTTTGCGAACATTTTAATTTTTTTGGCAAATCACATGAAATATGATTGAAATCGAAACGATTTCAACGCGAATGTGGGGGCTGTCTTTTAAAGGTAAGCTTGAAAATGATTCCTATAACAACAACTGACTATAATGATATCCATCTATTTAATAAACACGTAGAATTTAATATTGTGTTGAATCCCGAGTTAAACTAACGATATACACGGTTACACTGAATCTGTTGAATATATTGAAACCCATCATGAGTAGGGACATACTTACAGACAATCTAAAAATTATCTATGTGACGACACATCTCATTAGAACGCTATTGACATCGATTGTTACATTGTAAGTAAAATATGGCAGGAGAATACTAATTGCAGAAAAGTATTTATCCACAAACTATTGCTGAGATGAGACTAATATGAATATTTTTCGCTAATTGAATAACTATGAAGCTGTACATTACCTACATTAGGAAATAATATTCGTAAACGAGTAATGCCCCCTAAAATACGATTATCACAAGGAATACATAAATCGTAGGAAGCATAAAATAGTTGCGATAATAGACTATTATATTTTTATGGATCATCAAGGGCATAAATATCGGCGTAGAACTTGCACTTTATACCATAACAATATGGATCATAAACCTAAAACCTCTACTTTAATGGCGATATGATAAAGGATATGTTTTGATATATATGGATTATATTATAAAATAATAACGTTGGACTAGTATAAGAGAACATGATATGTAAATAAATCGCTTTCTTTGACTCTCTTCCGTTATTGCCATTCACATCTTGTGGCACAAGTTTGGCACCATCGTAAGCCTCAATCTTCAAACGATAACATTATCTACCCTAAAACAAATACAAAACAATAGTATACATACAAAATATACCTACACTCTTTGTACAAAAATGACGAAAATTTCATATTACGTCTATAGGAGATACGTCTAAATATAAATAAGGTTTTAGGTAACTTGACTCAGATCAGTTGGCATAGCTTTAGTGCAGTTTACTTGGTGGTGTGGCGGGTCCACTGCGAGCGCAGGGCCGTCATCATCTCGCTGCGGTTGGGCACCTTCTCGCTGGTGCTGCGCGTGATAGGGGCCGCGGGCGCCAGCAGGGTCCCCGGTTGCTCCTGTCCGGGTACCCGCAGGGTGTGACCTGACGCGCTTTGCGGCTCGGCCTGTGCCTCTACCACGTCGGCTGCGCTTTCCGACGGGCTCACTGGCACGATGAGCCGCACGCGCCCGTCCTCGCCTGTCGCCGTCAGCGTGCAGTTGTGAGATAGCGGCATTATGAACGGAGCTCCTTCGTCCGAGCTGGAGCCGTCCGGGCTGGAATCTTTCGAGGTGGTCGGCTGACTGTTGTTGCTGTACAGAGAGTTCTCCGACTGTCCCACACTCATAGCCTGCGCTAAGTTCCCAAGCTCGTCGTTTGAGCTGCAGATATCCTTGTACATCTGCTGGTTCAGTAAGCTCGCCAGATCAGAGTTGCTGTAGTTGCTGCTCAGCGGCGGGATAGTGGGGAACGCGTTTCTGTTCTGAAAGAACTGCTGGTTGTAGTTAATGGCGGGCGGCGGCTTGTTCGTTTCATTTCCATTTGGGAAGCCTCCCATGTTTTGGAATTTGGATATCAAGTAGTTTTGAATTTGTTCGTTGGTCATTCCACCGAAGCAGGGGGCTGAGTTGGCACCATTAGCGGTTTCCTGGACTGGTGACACACAAAACGGTGAAAAGCTCAAATTATTATTTTCCATGTTTTGATTGACTCTGGTGTTCTGTGTGATCAGGTTGATGAGTGCTTCGGTGTTGTTGGGTGACCGGTTGCCGTTGCACATGGGTGCGCCGTCAGGCTTGAACGCTTCACTGTACGAGAGGTCGGCTTTTTTCTGAATGATCTAGTAGTGTTGACAGAAAATAATAGTCAGTTACCTTGAAGGTAAAGTAATAATTAAAAGTAAGTTATCATTATTAAATAGCCATTCAATAAAAAGCCTTAAAAGAGTTAACAAAAAAAAACTATCTAAAAATACTCACAAAAAGAACATCAACAAGCTACAAACCATGCAACACTTTACGGGGTAACAGTAAAGCTTAAAATGAAGGGTTTTCGTACGAAACGAATATGCAAATCCTCTGTGAATGTTCAAATTATTGTTTGGTTAAATGGATGGTGATAAATTAAAACAAATTTGCAAATTTGCGGTAGCACAACGAAATAAAATGGTAACATCGGGTGTTAGGATAGACATTGACAAATGGCGTGTCAATCTGTGGAGATTAGCGGTGAGGAGCGGATGCTCTCATTGGCTACGTTACAAGCAAGCCAATGTGACGTAGGTATTTACACAACGTACAGTTTTCACACTAAACAAGTCATGTAAAAAGTGTAGGTGAACATTTTTTTTGCTCAATTTAAGTAATTATTTTGTTATATTAAATCTACATTAAATTTTCAAACGTAATCGGAAAAGTACTACGTTAAAATTTTCAAAATTCTAAAAATTTTTCAAATTTTCCCTATGAAATATGTAATGGTTTTAACATTACATTCATATTTTATTCTCGACATAAAGCCGTCCTGTATGTTATGCAGTGGCTTTATTTAAACAAAAACCGGCCAAGTGTGGGTCAGATCATCTCACGAAGGGTTCCTCGCCATAAACCGAACCGAAGCGAAAAAACACGATGCATGGGAACCCCCTTTAATTTTTTATTATTTGTTGTAACAACAAACAACAACTACAAAAAAAATGTGCTTCACTGAGTGTGTAAAAAATTACACACTCAGTGAATATTTTAACTGTCTACCTAAAACGGTTCTCGAGATAAAGCTCGCTGACAGACAGGGACGAATGGACGAACGGACAGCGGAGGCTTAGTATACAGCTGGTTATCCTTAGGGTACGGATCCCTAAAAAGAGCAGGTAATTTTACCGAAAACATGAGCAACAAAATCGTAATGTGGGTTTAACTATGCAAATAAAATAAGCTTAATTAATTAAAATAAATGGGAAAAATTAACTAAATATGTACCTAAGGGTGCTAGAATTAAAACAGCTGGATTCTGAAGGCCTAATAAAGCTAAGAAAATATATTGCCAAAGGCACCAGGACAAAATGATACTGTGTATACCTATTATTGAGAATTATTTTGAAAAGTTCTAAATGTATCGCACTGACAATAGGGTAAAGGGAAGAATATATTTAGCCCGTCAATTAGATTACCAAAAATATTTATTCATTACGATTTTTTTTCTTTTGTGTAGTACCTAACCTAGAAAATAACGACGTCACACGTTTACCGAGAAGTGGCTTCACAAGCCCCCAAGCCCAAACACAACCTTGATGCGTTTTATCTATGTAATTTTTTTATTTGATAAAGCAAATGCCCTGTGAAGACATACATATTTTTGACAGGGAACATCCTTTTTAACTTTGCAAGCGGTAAGTCACAACGAGATTTTATTTTGGTTACCGTGTTACTAGAATGTTATTTGTCCAGAAACTTAATTCTCGTACATTGAAAGGCGTTCAATTTCTAGTCGCAATATTATCTTTTCGACAATCACTGTCAAAAATTTGGAGAAATGACAGTTATTTATAACAATTTGGGACAGTAACATCTCTTTAAAATTACGAGAAGTGTCCCTAAGACTATTGAGATTGATTGGGCGAAATAACAAGGCAAACTAAAAAGACCGAATACATAGACTTTCAGGATGTGCAGAAAAATTCTACAGTTTTGTCTAGATGTATTTTTTTTTGTTCATAAAAGACAAAAAATATTCACAGAAACCGGTCGTTTGGTTTAAAAAACCGAGTTTTTGGAATAGTTGGGATTTGTTGAGTGTCGACTCTGTCAATCGAGTCCGCTTCTGAAACTCTACGTGTCAGATTCACTGCTTGAGCACGTAGGTACTGTACAGCATTAAAATCGTTTTAAAACTTTTAGAAATGTAGGAAGGAATTCTATGATATTCACACAAGTAGCTTTTCATACGTTTCCTGAAAAACTTTGCTCTTTCCACAGATAGTAAAACTTTCAGGAAGTATTTAAAACGAATTACGAGACGCACATGCCTGCTTACAATACAAAACAAATAAAACATTAGCAAATTAAAATCTGGTTACTAAAACACGATAAGAGCACATAAAAAAACTCTAAAGTACACGCACATTCGGTATAGAGGCACTACGGTACCGTTCTTATCACTACCGTAGCGATCTAACTTAATGTGCGAGAACCCTAAGACAGCAGTCGGTAAAGGTGAACGCACACTTGCGGGTTTCAAACTCGATTTGAATCATGGAACAATTTTCGATAAACAAATTAGCCTTTGCCAAAGGTGCGTTCACGCTTCACGAAGAATAAATTTCCAAAGAGAATAATGACAAGATACTTGACATGCATACCTGGGGCAAGAGAGTCAGTTGCTGAGCGCTGATTGGTCGAGACGATCCTCGCTCTCGTTCTTGCAAGTGTGCTACTAGAGCTGCAATGTGTTCCAGCAGCTCTTTGTTGTGCACCAACAGCTGGTGAGTGCGAGCCTGAAAGACATACACAATCATAGAGAATTAACTCATTTATAAAGTTAAACGACCTGCATCCTTTTCTAGACTATTATTATAAACAGGTAATGTTTGTAAGTTTAGATGTAAGAGGCAGGTATTATTTTAAACTCTTCAATTCAATGAATTTTAAAATTTCTTTGCATATCAGAAAGCTACATTATTGTTGAGTTTCATTGAATAAGTTTTTCAGTATGAAATATCTAGTCAAAGTGCCCAAAGGTATACGATATTAAACCCATTGAAGTTTTGAGTACGACTGTATAAGAGTAGTGAAAGATCAAAGAAGCGATGGAAGGGCAGTGTGAAAGATAATACGGATAATGATAACAAGTAAAGAAGAAGAAGATTGTGTCATGTTAACCTCAAATGGAGACTAGGAGGAAAATAATGATGACGATGTAAATAAACTTCCGTGGAAAGTCTGTTAAAGAAATTTAACAAAAGATTTTTGTTATGATTCTATGTGCAAAACAGTAATCAAAGATATCTGTACATTAAATTTTCAATCTTTTAATGTATCCGAGGCTTGATCAGCACACGAACAACATGTTGAAAAGAGTAATTGCCCAACCAGCATATCCATCAGTTTTGTTGACAGTGTCAATAACATTGTTACCAAATCCCTTTTGAGTCAGTGCATCGGTATCGTGAATTAAATTTTAAGCCTTCCGATTCCGATTTCCAATCAGAACTTCATTCAAACGTCGATCTAAAAAGTAATCCAGTCGCCGATGACGGAGTTAAAAAAGTTATTAGCGTTCTGACCAGAGCTCTCCTTCTTTTTCTACAGTTACAAATGGAGTTACGTTTTTAGTTTTGATTGCGTGATCTAGATTGGTATTTTACTCGAATCAATTTCATGGGAAAATCTGAAATAAGTTGATATTAAGGGAATGTTGATAAAGAGCCAGCCTTGAAGGGTTTTTGGATATCTAGCTTTCAGGTTTTGAGATTTCAAGAGTTTGTGTAACAGTTCCATGAATAGCTGTCTGGCAGACATCGTTTGTACAGTCTAAAGCAAATCACTCCTTTGAAAATGAAGGAGTAAATGACTATGACTTCTCCATGTGACACAACAGGTATTGAAGTTAGAAAAAAATCGTGGGCTCTACCATTGTAAATAAAATTCTCTAAGATGATCCAGGAGTTCCATTAGTATAAGTGCTGAAATGTAGCCACATTATCGCAAAGTTAATAAAATTGAATGTGCGTAGGTGAAATGTTCACAATTACATCAACTTGTTGATCCGACAAATGAAAGAATAACAAGCGAGGGTATCAGATTATTATCCTCCTACGCAGATTGTTACCAATCACTGAAATCAAATGGGGTTTTCAATGTCAGTGAGCAAAGAAAAACATACCAAGACATTTCGTCTAAACAGAAGGTTTCCCCTCTTTTAATATAATTAAGAATTGATAAATCAACATATGTATCTATAATTAATCAAGATATATTCGTGTTGAAGGAACTTACTGAACTTCTTTTAGTACAGATCAGATGTAATTTAGCTCTTGTTTACAATTTACACTGCTCCTGTAATCTGTGAGTCACACGCCAGTTTTTATTGAAACCGGTGTGTATAAGTAATACATTCTTAATACTAGGAAAAGGCGGGAACATACTATATAAAACTTTCAGCGGATTCATAAATTTCATATTGTTGTTGCAGAAACCCACTGAAAAAATATAATCGTCCGATGGAGCTAGATAAATTGGTTAAATTCAATATATTATCTTCATCATGTACATACTTAGCCTTTTCTAGTTTGCAGACTAATCGGATACAGAATTTCAAGATGTTACGTGGAACCACTGACATCGTGACGACGGTCATGAAATGGCGTTTTTAAAGGTTGACATAAAAAGCGCAGATTCTCAGCCTATTTGAATAAATGTCTTTTGACTCCAAAACCTTTACTGCCACTACTACCACCATGGTGCAGTAAGTAGGTGCAGTTTTATTTTTGCGATTCTAAACGTAAATTAGTAATCAGACACAAACAAAGCATTAACTGCTCTGGTTGTGTTTAATCTTGTTGTAGTTACTGACCTGAGCTTCACAGCGTGCCGCTTGTTCAGCAGCAAGTTGGTCCCGCAACAGTAACAACTGTGCCACTGCTGCGCGGGTTTGTTGCGCTTGTTGCTCAAGCCGTTCGCGCAACAGTTGCAGCTGGTGTTGCGCGCTGAGCGGTGTTGCAGACTCGCCGGTTTCTTCGCCACCCGTAGCTAGGTCCACTTTGGTTACGCACTCTGGGAGATCAGGCAGGTTGATGGTTGGCGCTGGAGTTGTGCGTTGCTAAAACAATAAAAAAATTACATACTTATATCAATGCACAGTCAAAACTACTATGTAGGTTAGTCTATAGAGCTGTAAATCTTGGAATAGAGATTTATTTTATAATGCAAGCATCCGCTAAGAACGGATATTGGAAAAGTTCAACTTTAGGGGGAAATGGGGAACTTTGTATGAAAGTCGTTGTTTTATTTTATCCATATCTCAGGTAGTTGTAAATAGTTATGGGAATAATGAAGGGTGAATGAATTGTAGGTACCTACTGGTTTAATAGAGGCGTGTACAGACATCGTTTGTACATCGTAAATCAAACCGCTCCCTTGTACGCTCCCATTTGTTAATGGAAGCATTTAGTGTCTAATGCGCCCTTTCGGTATTAAAGCAAGCACTGTGCTAGCTTCAATAAGGCTAAAACTGCTTTTCTGCCTGAATTAAGTGTTTTCTTTAAGCTTGATCTAGTTAGCCCTGTGGTAAAAACCAATAGAAGCCTGAATGAAACATTTGATTTGTGACTTCATTAAATTGTATCAGACCATTGGACACCTCTGTTTGGATTTACCCCCTGGTGAGTTTTATCGCTGATCGCTGCCATTCTACCGTGATTCATTGAGACTTATTGGGCAATCCCAAGGTAGGTAATTTTCACATTTTATGTAAGTAAGTAGCTACTTTGATCATTAATCTGCCTGTCTACCACACTGATTAAGGAAATCTCTGAGAATTATTAATGAAGAAACTAAGGAATTATAACATACATATACTAGGTGTGAGCCCACAACAACATTGTAGTTTTCTATAGGAACATGTATAGTATTCCTTGGGAATAAATGAATATGTTGATAATACAACTATTTGGTTTACGGTGAGCGTAACATAAATGATTGCAGCTATTGTTTACGTGCATTACAATTTGTAGATATTTGTACGATCTTGAAAGGAACACGGTCATGGTTGATTGAGGAAAAGCATAGGAATAATAATACCTAATTTACTATTTATACGTTGAAGATTTACAATTGCAATTTAAAAAGGATAAAAATATCAATCAATATGATAATATGATTGATATTTTTAACTTAGACATTTTGATATTTTATTTTTATAGGTGCGTTCTCTCTAAAAAGTTACAGAATAAGTTAATATTTGACTTTCATCGACGAAGGACAAAAACATTTAATTGACCTTTGGAATAATCAAAGTCCCCCCCCCTGACCGCTGGTTGAAATGAAAAGAAAACACAGAACGAAATTAAAAGTTCCACACAAAAGGGTTTCATTTTCATTTTAAAGACAAACGAAAATTTCATGATTAAAACCACGATGATAAACCAAGATGGAACCTTTGTTATGTTCTTTTTATCTGCTGCAATCATAATTATAATAAAATGGAGACGGCCTTAGGAATGCTATTTTATGTCCTGTCAACTCGAAATTTATTAAGATATGTCCTTTAGTGGTTGCATTAAGCTCTAATTACACTCTACACTCGAAATGTGGAGTGGATTGTGAGCTGAATTCTCAAGTGTACATGCCACTAGTTCCGACGTGTTTCGGCGGCTAGAGCTTAGACGCCTTGACAGTTGGACAGGCGACTACATAGAACAGACACGCGATATATACGTCCTCATATCATACCACCATACAACACAGCGAGTCACACAAATATTGTATTTCCAACGAGAAATATCATTACTTTGCTCGAACAAAAAGTATTTTCTATAATGGCATTTCCATACAACACCGCGGAAATGGGGGAATAAAAATCTTTTGTTCGTATGCGCGAGTATTGGAGATAGGTACCTACCTAATTGGCTCAAATCCAATTCCACAAATAACGGCACAATGCCTACAGAATAGTAGTAAAATGTCATCATAATAGACGAAGATCTGACATATAAATTATTTTCATCTGAAATAAAGCAGGACACGTAATATTGGCTTTGAACATTTTAGTACCTACCGTTATTTATATAGCTTTGTTAAAATATGAAAACATGTTACACGATACAACATACCTTTAAGCTTTAAGATTAAATTAATTTCATTTTCGATAGAGCGTGTGTTTGTCTAACCTTTCATAATATATAAACATGATTAGCGTTGTGCAAAGCAAGTCTGGGAGAGTACCAAGAGACACGGAAGTCAACAGCAGAGCAGAGTTGCGGTCTTGTATCGAAGAAAGCGTTCTGTTGCAAACAAGGGGCGTGACCGGGGTGCTAAGGGTGTTTGGGTGTGTACGTAATACGAACGAGGACCTCTCAGATATCTACTGGAGAAACTCTGCAGATATTTAGAATTCCTCCTTGAATCCAGTGCCCTCGTGGCGCAATGTGTCGCGATTTTAAACATACCGTCGTTACGCGAGTCCTTAGCATAATGCTTAGCCACCCCAAAACTTGGTGTTAGTTTTGTTGTAAACTCTTACGCGGCAACCTCATGTGGCCTTGTGAGGCTTAAGTAGACACATTTCTGCGGTAAAGTGCCCCTTTAGTGTAATGTAAACGATATCGTTTATTTAAGACGTGGGCTGGCTGGTAATTACGTATTTAGTAGCCACTGTTTGTCCAAGTGAACACAAAGTTAACCGTACATTGTACAAATAAGGGTTTTGGAAGACTGAATCGTCAGGTTTTATTAGATGACCTCATATTTGGTTCGTAAATAAAAAAATAAAACTTTTTTGGTTTGCAATAAGCGACGACACGGTTCTGACGACACGGTTGGCGCAGTGGTTGAGCGTTCAGCTGCTGCGCTACGTGTCGCGGGCTCGATCCCCGCACGGAACAAATGTTTGTATGGCCTACAGATAGTTGTTCCGGGTCTGGGTGTCTTGTGTATGTGAGTTTACATGTTTGTGAACGCACCCACGATACAGGAGTAAATCCTAGTGTGGGGCAACCTTTAAAAAAAAAATAAGCTAATTTTGGTTTGGGATTGTAATTTTGAACATTATTATCACTGTTATACGTTCAACGTGAGCAAACGTTGTTCTGTTTGGCGGACAGAAACATTACACTAAGTATTATTTGTATAAAGTGTTATATACGCAAATGACACTGTACTGTGTAAGTTGTACCTAAATATTTGAAACGATTATAGCTGTAGACAAAAATACATAAAATCGACCAAAAACTCTATACCAATGTTGTGTACCTAAATAAAAGTATTTACATATCTTGATTTATTGACAATTTCTCTCCTACTAAGTTATAATTATAAAATAATAATTATAAAGTATTTAAACTAATATTGGAAATGTGAAAGTTTATGCGAATGAATCGGTGGATGGTTGATTATTAACTGGTTCACAAAAATCTAACACTATGGTATAATAAAATGTAGACTATCAATTATGAATAGTAGCAGCTAGGAATACTTACTACAAATGTGAGAGTTAAGATGTTTGAACATTGGTAAAAATTCACGCCTGACAAGATTTGGATGGACTTTGTTCATAAGAATAGTATTCCTGGATTGATTTATGATTTCCATGTTGGATGATTGATTTTTTTTCCTACCTTTGGCATGGAATGACTTTGCCTAATATTGTATAAATTCAAGTTCTTAAAACGCAACAGATAGATGTGTTGCTGGGGAGTTTATTGCGCCACTTCTTCTTCCCAGCTAAAACACTAGGAAGTGGTGACGGGTGGGCGTTTTGGGGGACTGTCTTTATGTAAAATTTGACGTTCAAAAAGTGCTGTCGCTCAGCCTAGTTTGAATAAATGACTTTTGATTATTTTTTTTTTGGATTAGGACACAGGAGGCAAGAATGTTTCCTTTGGAATATTACATACTTTCGCGCGGGCAACGCTGCTGGCATAACCTATATCACATAGTAGCCTATAAATAATTCTCCTAAATTTACTATATAGTGTGGCAAAAGCTGAAACAGTCGAAATTGAATCGAAGTCATTCGCGTTCCGATGATATTATTATAGGTTTGATTTATAGTAAGTAACGCTTCTCGGTTTCGATGTGGGAGGGCGATTATCGAGAGTAGTGGCTACTATTTCAGTACGGATAATAATGTAGCTATTTTTACACGTTTGTTAGAATAATGCTGATCAACATAACACATACAAAGGTCAAGTATTTCATTCATGAGTGCGCTGTAGACGTTCGTAATGGTGTGTACTTTGCGGAGGTTGCTCTTTTGTGTCCGTTAGCTGGTTGCGAGAACATGCTCGAGTGCTGAGTGACCTATAATTTTAGGAAACTTTTCGCTTTATGGGCCAACATAGTACTAGGTACCTACTTACATAGGTTGGAGTTGGACGTTATGACTGAGTTGTTTGTTGCAAGTTATATTTAGGTAAGTACTAAGTTACAACTTTAGGCTTATAGCACAGTAAGCTAGGGCCTATAAGTTAAGATGATAACATAATTATAGAACTGATGTCCAGCGTACAGCAGTTGGAGCAGAGAGTAGATTATTCTTTATTGTACACCAAAATAGTTACACAACTGGCGGATTTGTTGCAGCTCTTCTTGCAACTCCGACGGTAAGTGTCATTTCGAGACAGGTGTTTGTGGCTTGCCGGTCTGTGTACATACCTATAACTTTGATACCAACTACAATATTCTAGCTGATTTTTTTTAAAGACGTTGCCCCACACTAGGAATTTCTCCTGTATCGTGGGTGCGTTTACAAACATACACAAACAACCAGACCCGGTACAGCTATCTGTAGGCCATACAAATATTTGCTCCGTGCGGGAATCGAACCCACGACACGTAGCGCAGCAGCCAATCGCTCAACCACTGTGCCAAACTGCCAACCGTGTCGTCAAATATGCGATATGTAGGTACATACCGATGCTTACTAATGCGTACACACCAATCGTGATTGTGGCACTCCACAATGTGCTCCACATTGTGTGGTGTCCTACGGACATTTACCAGCTTATCAGAGACTCTGAATAGTTCCTAATATCATGTCACTGACCCAAATCCAAGCCGAATACCTTTTTCCCTCGCTACAGTGACGAGGACGCATTCATATCCCTCTAATAGTATCATCAATTATTCAGGCTCTCCCATTCTAATAGTTTTTTTCGGAAGAGAAAAATGACTGGCGATAACCGTTTCATTCGACGCGTGTGAGCATGGCATGGAATTATTGGAATCGGTTTCGGCTGCAGGACTTTTAACTCGACGAAAGCCACTGTGCGTTTTCACAATAGACTTGCGCTGGACAAAGATGATGGCTGGCTCTAAATCTATGATGTAATAGACAATGGTGCACGCTTGCCTAGAGGCGAACTACTCATAATTTGTAGAAAACAAAATAAAACTTGTTTCTTTATATTTTTGGGAAACTAAGGGGACGGATATAATCCACTACATCAGACTACCACAATTTGATATTATTCAAAACTGCCCCAGAAGGGTGTTAATGTTTTTCAGAACATTAATGTAGCATTTTTGGTAACACTTGGAGATTTTCAATACAGGTGTGAACCTACAGGTTTTGATTATATCTAACTATATCTCCTACATAAAATACGTATCACAACTTTCCAGACATTTCTGCCAAACTACGAGCAGTTACAATAACCGCCCCAAGCTAGTATTAAGTCCCTACATCTGTTATTGAATACAAGAGGCGTATTGAGAGCGTCATAAATATCAGTCACACGAAACGCCCCGTAGATTAATTACCAACAATGATACTAAAATTAACTGCTGCGACGAAACGGTGACGTCACGAAAATGAAAACCTCTCACAATGATTTTACGTTTTCATTGGACAATAGGAGTTTGAACACTCGAATATCGTATTGTTTTGTTAAGAAAGAAATAAAGTAAAACATTATTTTCGTTTTGTATTTAGTAGTTTTGAGTTTAGTAAAACATTTTTTATTGGTATTTCAAAGTCGTTCGATTAGGTATTTTAGCTTTTCATAAAGCGTTTATGCTTTGAAACTCGGTCTACATCTAGCAAGATGTAGACCGAGTTTCAAAGCCTCAACTTTATGATCAAATATGATTTGGATCTGCGGCAAGTGGATCTTTGCAATGCGGCACTACCCCATCTTCTGTCGGAAGACTCAAACATGATTTTTATAAATAAGTTAACTCAGCAATTAGTCGATTTACCTACTTTATGGAATCCTATGAGGGTGGCATGATTATGTCTGCTCAATTATGAAGATAGTAAATAGGTTTTATTTTGTAACAGGTATTTAATAATTTTCATAGTGTAATGTTTGCAAGGCTAATGCGGGAGTGAGCGGGTGAAACTAAAAGGATGCGTCAAGATCGACGGGTCAGGATCGTAACGCAGTGGGTGCCACAGGACGGGCTCGTAGCTGAAGCAGGGCAAATGAGGCTTGTGTAATTATTTACAACCCCTTCACATTAGGTCACAAGCAGTGCAGCAGCAGCAGATGCCTTCTTATTACAACTAAAGCTCCGTGATTTATTTTTATTACAACGATAAAATTATAATTGTTCCTCCTGCTTTTTTATCTTCCTTCGGCGCCATTGACGTCGCTTTCTTCATATAAAAAGACAATACTGGATTGAACGTCCGCTATTATAATCACTACGGAAATCTATCACTTTCGAGCAGCACGACAGTCGCGCTTCTACTGCCGCGTTGCTTGCGACTTGGGGGACTTGGGAACTCTAAGGCCCTGTTTCTCAATCATCAAATAAGGTTTATCTGACAGATAAAATATAAACTGGCCAAATTAAATAACTAATTTAATATGGCATGCATTTTAAAATAGCTACTATTCAATTTGTTTGGTTCATAGGTTTATCTGTCAGATAAGGTTTACTTGGCAATTGTGAAACAGGGCCTTAGACTTATTCCTGACGGATTGGCCGAATATTGCAAAATATAATGAAAGTTAGATATTATGGGGAAGACCTTTTATCAGCAGACAATAAACCAGAGTTAGTTAAAAATAGTCTTCAGCATGAATTATTTCTAAACGCTTTGTTTCAGTCGGAAACATTTATGTTTGTGGTTTAACCGTTATGAGTTTAGTTAAGCTTCATTAACAGACCGCTTCAAAAGAATGCTTTGTAAATAGGTACTCAGGGAACGTTGTGAAACTGAAGAATAACAGAAACGAAAAATAACTACAAAGGTCTTTAAAAACACAATGAACTTAAGTTTGCTTTTATTTACAGCTTTGGTCAGAAAAGCTTAACTGTCTTTTGTGAAGCACTGTTTTATATCAAAAAGTATTATGATAACTTTCATATTCATATCAATTGATTTGCCTTTTTATAATTCTTTCAGTCAATCCAAAGGTTGTGCGGTACCTAGATATCGCAGTCAGCGATAACAGCGTTATAAGTAGTATTAAGTTTATGTACCTTTTTGTTTACAATTAAGTATATTGTTATATTGTATGTTGGTCCTATTAAATGGGACTTAAACATAAGTAACTGGCAATAAATCGATGTTTTAAACCACCATTTGCCACCATTCAGGGAGAACATTCGTTATGTTGTATACATAATATATGTCCAACGATATCTAGACAATTGGTTTAAAAAAAAATAAGTTGGCTCTAAATCGGGAAAAAAACACCAAACACTCGAGAGGCCACTTGATAATCAAAACAAAACAAAAGAAACGTTTATTTTTTTAATTCCAATAAGGGGAGTAAATCGCTGAGATTAGAAGATTTCGCCGAGGGAGTCGCCTAAGAGAATTACTTGTGTATTAAAGTTACGGAAGGAAAAAGATCAAAAGCGTATTTTCTTTTGTACTTTTATGTGATTAAAAGTATGGAATATGCAACGTTTATTTTTTTTTAAGGGATTACTATACATCGTTACTTTGTACTTCATTTAGTTAAAGTAAAACATAAAAAGGGTGGCTTGGAATTTTTCTGTGAGGTACTTAATCAGAAATGAAGAGATCCGCAGAGAACCAAGGTTACAACAAGATCCAAAGAATTGTCAAACTTAAGAGTCAGGGCACATTGCTCGCAGAACGGATGGCAAATGCTGTATTGGGCGACCTTAGAAGGTTGCTAATCCTCTGTCAAGGTGGACTGGTGACATGGTGAAGGTCGCGAGAACCAGCCAGATATTAGACTAGAAGCTGACTAATTACGGTTGAAGATAATATAGTTACTGCTACGGTTCGATAGACGAACAGACTAATCATAGTAAGTCAGGATAAGGTCGGGTAAATCACAATTCCTAGACTGCACCGCGTCGCCAAGAGTATTTTAGCCAATCACTGAAAAAACAGACTTTAAATCATGGTTGCAGGTAGTTAAACTTATTTATATTGAAAAACAAAACCCTTTTTATCAATGGAAAAAACTGAGCAGGTCCTTAGTGTGTTCATTGTATAAAAATGTACATATATTAAGGATGGACCACACAGCCTACGAGGAAGGTCAGGTTAAATCAAGTAAGTAATGTTACAAGCATTTACCTGTTATCTTGTTCGTGGAACAGGGTTATTCCACGACCTTTGTGTAAGAAAAGAAGCAGGATCCTATATTAAGTAAATATAATACAGAACACGACATGTTCATTAAACGAGTTACGTAGGCTGAATTTCGTCTGTACTTCTAATGAAAAGGAAATATGGTGGTAACAGGAGAAAATGTTTTCTCAAGCTTTTACATTGTCTGCTGCAAAAATGACTAGTGATGTATCTGATTTGCCTTTAATCGTAACTATAATATTATTGTAAATGCTGAATTGAACTGATTTTCACCGTCTGTTTGTTACACTTTCACTCTAATTCTTCGAACCGTTTTTGATGAATTAGAGTGATAGATAATACAAAGATAGACGACTCTGGACTATACCCTGCAGAACCAAGGAACTGCAGCGAAGCGAATGAAGCTATTTGCAAAAGCTAATGACTTATATAACTTGTAGGAGTTCAAAACCAATAATCCTATACCAAATATCTACTCAAAAACTTTAACGCCAGTAGTTAAAAAGTTACCCGAATGCGAAATACTTCAATGCTGGCAACATTGAATGGATTTAGAAACTTCGCGGCCGCAGAATTGATAAGTCTGGCAAGTCACAAACGATTCCAAAGTGTTCGAAACTTAAAACTGTGGATTGTGAGGGGAGGAGGGATGAGAACGAACGAATCAGAGTGGTCCCAGGTGACGGGGAGCTGGGAAATTTACAGCTCTACTGGAAATGTTAATTAGGTAACAATGCCAGTTTGGAAGCCCTCCAGACCAGTCGTTTAGAACACTAGAGAATCAGTGAAGCTAGGAGAAACGAACGTTTTTATAACTACTTTTAAATAAAATCGAGCCTATAGTAGTCGTAGGCAGTGTTTAACGCATTGTTAAGTAAATTTTAACCTTATTGAGGCACATTTTAGTGTATCTTGCTTACGACATTTTTTTATGGCTTCGTGCTTTGTAGTAATTACAATTTGGCAGTACAGATGCCAAAATGTGAAGTTTGCTCATAATATAAGTTAGATTAAATTGATTGTACTTGTCTATAAATGTACAATAAGCGGTCTTGTCGCACAGGGCGATTTCTTACAGACAAGCTTTGTATGAACATTACAGTAGAAAGGAGATCCATACGGAAATGTATCCTAGTAGACAACAAAAATGTAGTTTACGTAGTTAGGTACCAGTTCTTTTATAAAGAAATTGTTTCTTTAACCAATCGATTTAATGCAAGGTCTGTCGGCATAAACATTGAAATGGTCGTGACTGGTTTATATGCGCATGACCAGTTGCAAATCATATGTAATGATGCGTGTGCGACCACATACATTCACAATTGCGACACGACTTCTATACTGCTATTGCTACTTCTATTTTTTCTTCTTTGTTAATTAAGCTAATATGCTTCAATAACCACGAGTTGCAGAATTACAACAAGTCATTTTCTATACAGGGTTATTTAAAAACGTGATCCTTACATTTATGTTCGTATTTATAACTAATCAAAATGTAGGGAACAGCTGTTTTTTTTTTCGCGATTTCAGGGTTGGTCCAGTAGTAAAGTTCATAATGATGAGTACAATAACCCCTTAAAAGGTTGTTGGTGTTTTTCAAATAACCCTGTATACTCACTAAGAGTAAAATTGCGATTTAATTTTATTTGAAAATGATATTGAATGTTGAGTAAAATTAATGTATATTTACGGAGATAAGGATATACTTATCCGATTACAAGGAAAGTTACACTATCGCTAAATGGCACTACCATCAGACTACTGCCATCAAAGAAAATGCTTAGTGTGGGATACCGGAGCGAAGCAGCATGAAACCTGGACCAAACTTTGCTTTTTTTTTTAAAATATACTCGTAGTTAGAATTGAGCAATTAAGGGCTGGCTTTTACTTCGGACAAAGGATAAGCATTGCCATACAGCGTGGTAATGCTGCCAGCCTTTTGAGTAAATTACCAGTGGCCAGCGATACGGAGGAATTTTTCGACGCTATCTTATGACTTCTTTTAGTTTTAGTTAGTTTAGTGTATTTTTTAATTTAAATGTATATATAGTAGTGATTATTGTTATTAAATAAATGTTTACCCTGATATATTAAAAAAAAAATAAGTCTCAAATCAAGTGCGTTTAATTATTTTTTATATGAAGTTTCCAGAATTGTCAAAACTATATGTATTAATCACGGGCTCTATCTCTGTATGCTGATGATGATAATTTTGTGAAGTAAAAATCGCACACTCCTGATCTTTTCCCAAAAAGATTCAAGCCGCCCTTTGAAGGTTTCGACAAGATAAAAACAACATTTACAGTGCGATGAACCCCCGTTGTAATAAGACATTACAGTAGCTACATAGAAGCGTTGAATATGATATTTTTTTCTCATGCATAAAAAATGTTGGAAGATGCCAACTTAGCAATATTTTGCTGCTTTTATTAAACGCCACAAGCTTCAATGTGTGTTGGTAAATGTCGATTGGATCCACTTTATTCTATGGATTATAATATTTTAACGTAGTGTGGGAATGTTACGAACATACATACATAGTTGAGAGAAAAAGCAAAGAACGGCAACCCAATATTTTGACACTAAATCTAAGAATAGATGCAGCTGCTAAACAGCAATAGATATGCACTTTTAGGCAGGTGGAAGTATAGTGGAACAATCCATTATCTATCAGTCAACCTTTGGGTTAAAAGACTGCACTTTTGTAGGTAGAACAAACAATATATCTCGTTAAAATAGGAAATTCCTACAAATATTTATACCCAATATCTGAATATAGCATTAATTGATATTGCGTATTACTCAAACTTTACTTAAGCCTGAAAACCAGTTATAATTTAGCCTTAAAGTAAAAAAACTCAACTATAAACAACTAGCCATGAACATTTAAGACTATCTGTCTAGCAAGAATCAGTTCTTCTAAATTGGAACGAGTGTTCAAATCCATTTTGGACATTTTTTTCGCCAGTCTGATTTTTGTAAGGCCCCATTCTGCCGGCAACCATCACAGTTTTAAAAAAGCAGAAATTATTTGTTTATTTGTTTTCATTGCCAAAATACATAGCATTTCACCAATTGCTTCAATTTGAGTCCGTCTAGTTTCCAATATTCCTAATCATGGGTGAATGTTCGGAATTGAAGTTTAAACTACTTAATAAAGTACCGTTTACACCAGACTCTAGTTAGTTCCACGTTAGATACATGCCTGGCTTGCAACTACTTGTGCACTCGACTAAACTAAGGTACAAATGTTTGGTCAATCGCTTGCTACAGTGTTTGCCAATTTAGGTACTTAGGGGATGTAAATTGCGTAAGTACATACATTGTTTGTCGATTGGGTTGTACGCGGCTTGGTAAGAGGTCAGTAGATTTAACACATCCTTTGAAAATTCACTGGTCAACAAGATTTTGTCACAAGGAATGTACTTATTTATTTTGAATTACCTACCTACCCTAATTACAAATTCATATTTATTTTGTTTCGATCGATGTTTTTGCGATACAATACTACCAGGAACATCATTTTCCCTTTACCTTGTAAGTTCAGACTTATGTATTTTTTAATAAAGTAGTTGTTTTTTTCAGTTCACAAAGTTTTTTTCTTTTTGATGTGGAAAAACTATTACAATGATTCTGATAAGCAATGCTATTCTGTAAGAACTCACTCCAGTTCTCACTTCTTATTCTGCGGTGAAAACTGTATTTGGTATTCTGTAACTTGATGAAAACTACACTAGCGCCACTAAGTGAGAACATAGGTGAAGCGAACTTAACTTGACAGTCAGAATATCAAATACTTTTCACTTCAGGTGAGTTACGAAGTGTAATCGAAAATGAGATATGAATCGAATTCGCACGTGAGTTCTTACAGAATAGCACTGAAGATTCTTTACATTCATAGTGATTTTATTTAAAAAACCCAAAAAAGAAATGGTGCATCATCAGTATCAAAGCAAACTGAGCTTATTTTTGGCATTTTTGAATATAAAAGGATAACTCAGTATCCTGACGCGCCATCTGCTACGCAAACAATATTTTAAAGTGACCACCTGAAAACTTCCGTTTTCGCCTCAAAGCTCCACTTCAAAATCATATTACAGGAAAACTGTGTGTGTCTAAATTATTTTAATGTCAGTTCTATGATACTTAAACATAATCTAATCATTATTTGTGAAAAGTTTTTTTTTGTGACACACTAAACGTGTATTTTTGTTGCCAACAGCGGCAGAAAGAATCAGTCTGCACTAAAAAAGTAAATTTCAGCGATTTGTCAGAACATATCTCTGTAATTTACTTTTTTAGTGTAGCTGTGATGATCACCCTTTTTTTCATGTGCAGTGGTGTTCTGGTACTCAGCTGCAGACGGTTAGACTGGAATCTGTCCATAGGTGGGAATGGACTAGGCGGAGAAAAAATTGATAAACCGTGCGTGTTTTTATTTATGTATGCTTTATTGGACACCAAAATATAGAAACATAAAGAAAACCTTCAACTTAAAATAGTCAAGTGGCGGCTTTATCGCATTCCGCGATCTCTTCCAGGCAGCCTGGTGTTTCATTTAAGTGCTAAATAAATTTTATTCTTCCTATCTTTCTAAGAGGATTTGACGAAGCAGATGCATCATTAAAGGATACTTATCAGGAGACAGCTCTAGCCTAAAGTTATCAGCTAATCAATGACTTAGTCGCAAAAACTAAACAATATTCGAAACGGTTTATCAAATTTTACGAAATATGAAACAATAATAATCGACTGATAATACCTTGTAAAAATACAAGTAGGTGAATAAATCGACTGTTAAAATCCCGAACAACGAAGTTTCGTGCAATTTACCTTAATACCTTTCACTAAATTCCAAAGTATGTTTGCGATTGTAAATCGGCTATCGGAATGGCGAGTATTCTTTTGCTCACAGTTTTGCATTGATTTAGATTTACTTATTAAAAAAACGCCTTTTAGTGGTCTAAGGGCAGATTTTTGATGGTTAGATAACTTTTATCGGCAGAATAAATATGACCGACTAGCAGCGCCCCGCGGTTTCACTCGCATAGTTCCCGTTGCCGTGGGAATATGGAGATAAAATAAAGATAAATATAGTAATATGTTACTCAATGATAATGTAGTTTCGGAGAAAATCGGTTTAGTAATTTCGGAGCTTATTCGGTACAAACAAACAAAAAAATATTTCCTCTTTACAATATTTTATTAACTCCGTAACGTCGTTTTGCCACATAAAATAAAATTGTCCTATTCGCCACCCTAACCGATATGCACGCTAAGATTCACGAAAATCAGTCGAGCCGTTTCAGAGCAGTTAAACCACAGACACCGTGACACGAACTATAGATGGACATACCATTTCGTGAGTTGTGGTTTAAATAAAATAAACACGTATCGGGACCCATTTAATGCTAAGGTACATGGCGGCAGACCGAGGCAAAGGTGGAAACACAGACTTTAGTCTTACTGGAAGGACTGACGTGTATGGTAAAGGTAAAGACCTTTGTCCAGCTGTGGGACGGATTAATTTAAATAAGGTGATTAGATGTGTATACAAATTTTATTAATCTACCATATTTAGCTACAGAACGAGTTGTCTGACCATCGAAAAATCAGCCCAAATCTCCGTTTCCCAAATTGAAATAGGTGATTCCACTTTGACTATGTCAGTTACCTGTTGAGTTCTTTTGCTCTCCTTCTTTGGAGGAGGCGGCAGTAGTTCCAAATGCTTGGGTCTCTCCTCACGACCTCCCACTGCTCCCTCCTCCACTATCGCTTTGGTAGTAGACGAGGCCGCCTCGGAGGTCCCGCACTCAGAAGCTGCTTCTGTTGATCAGACATAACTTACTTCTAATAACAATTCCTGAAAATGGATCCCATTTCCAGGAGCCAGCTGGACGTATCCACGACATTTTATTTGACTAAGCAAACGGCAGACGGGTTGCATGAAATATATTATTTGGGTAGCGTTTATTGGACCATAATGAATTGATTTATTAAATACTGTTTACTGGAAGATACATTTTCTGCATAGTTCTGAGTCAACATTCTTTTCTTGGCACTGCGGTGCAACACGCTACCAGTGCGCTGCGTCCGCAGTTGTCAACTGGTTGCATGCAAGCGATAATATGAGGAGAAAAACTACGAGACGAATGTTTACGATACTTGCATGAAACCACGAATTACGTGCAGCGAATGAAACGACACGGCTGTCATAGAATCGTAAAAGTGGATTCACACGATGCAGTTGTTAAACAAAATAGCGTGAAGCTAGAATTAGCAGAAGAAAGTTAAAAGATTAATCAACATTGCAAGCGTATTCGGGATGGGACAAAATGTGTAATGTTTATATATAAACCGCGGTGACCAGTCAGAGTAAGTACAACTTTATGTAGATTAAAGTAAAGCCAGTAAAATTATGACGTTGCTCGTTAAACCAGCCGTTACCTACTCGTTGCGTCGGATGTCATAAAACGATACATAAAAGCTAATTATAAGCTACCCGCAGAAATAGCGAAAAAAGAATAGGTGACGTCATCGAGTGTGATACAAGCCGAGCTGTCAAATTACGATGCTCTCACAAAAGCGTGACGAGAACGCGAAAAAGATTCATGAAGAGGCGTACGTAATGTAATGTATATAATTACGGCTCTCGCCTTTGTCTCGGTAGCACTTCCAGACATGGCATCATATATGAATGAATAGTTGCGTCATATGAGCGATGATATGACAAGTAAATAAAATTATATTTAAGTCCGCCCACTGAGAAATAATATAATAAAACGAACTGATGCCTTGTTGGCACAAACCTCTCGATATTACGACTTCCCGCTTATGAGCAACGTCTCAACGCTGCGGGATCGAAACCTAACTGTACTCTACCACAGCGTGTTTTATTTGTTACCTCTACAAACTAAAGAAAATATGGATGCTTTACGAAACCAATAACATGCCACAATCGTTTAACACAAAGCTTGTTTATAAAGAAATCTGTACTTAGATGAAAATTGATTCGAAATATCATTAATTTTATTTCTTTTTCTTGTCAAATCCTACCTGGTTCCAATTTAAAAAATATTTTAGTCTTGCACTGCCTATTGATCTAGGAAAGTTATCGGCTATACTATAACACCACGCTAGGACCAACAGAAGCAGATCATCAGCATCTGCCTAGCCTTTTCCAACTATATTGGGCTCGGTTCCCAAACAAGCCGGATTTAGCTGAATACCAGTATTACGTGGAGCGGCTGCCTACCGGACCTCCACAACTCATTAACTGGGCAACACGGTACTTCTTGGCAAGACTGGTGACAGATTTTCTGGCTTCTGACAATCCGTAACGACTGCCAAAGATCTCCAAATGACAACCGGGACCAACGGCTTAATGTGCTTTCCGAGGCACGGAGAAGTCTCGCTATATTCAAGATGGTCACTCATCCACAGACCAACCTCGGCAAGCTTTGCTTAACCTTGAAGATCGACCCGTGCGGCTGTTATAATTTAGCCACGAGCTCCGTGCAGAACAGAACCAGAGCATCAATGAAAATATTTGCAAAAACTGTTTTTATTTTCTCTTTCTTATATGATTCTAACGAAGTTGTATTAGAGATATTTAGGTCACTATTTAGAAAAGTTGCTTCTAGAGTAATTTACCATCCAGTTAAAATTTTTATAGCTAAGGTTTTTTTCTTAGAATACATTTCTGAATATAAAAGTATACAATTCCGTCTGACGTCATTGTAGTTCTTATAAAATATGTACACTCACATAAATAATCATTCTGGACGCGTAATTTATTAAAGTGACACAATGTATTTTATTCGCTATGCAAAAAATTACGTGTATATTGAAAATGTCGCTATCTAGCTAAGAAAAATTAACTCGCTACGATAAAAATCGCGAGGCAAAGGCAGAAAGATTACAAATGGGGACAAAATCTGTCGCGAGCGGCGAAAACATCAGAAGATCTACCAAGTGATGCTCAGAGCTATAATTAAATTCTACATTTCATGTGAGCAGAGATGTCAAGTAAATCAAATTAATTGCACTCCACTGTAAAGGGGCCATCGTGTCATACCGTTCACGTGTATTGTTGAACACTTCAGTGTAATATTGGTATGTCAAGATGAAGCCTTTTTTCGTCGTTGGTATATCAAACCTTTGGAGGCGGCGATGTCACTGCCGCTGGCCACCGGCTCATCCGGGGCGGTGGACGTGGAAGGAGCTGGCTGCTCGGGTGAGTTGATCTGCATCTTATGGCACACCTCGAACGCTTGACCCACCGTGCGGACGATTCTCATAGCTTGACTCTGAGGAAAAAAACGTACATTATATTATTTAGTTCTGGCTTATATCAAGGATAATTTATCACTAGTTAGTTAAAATAAGCTCCTCCTTGTAGGCTTAAGTGGCAACAGACTAGCGAGCGCTTTAAGAGTGTATTATTTTTTGTGTAAGAGTATTATATCCATCTCGAAAATTTTGGTACGCTCACCTGCTACCACCTAGGGACTAATACGGTCAAAGACAAACGACCTCTGTTATCCACCGAGGCCCTTATACATTATTTTAAGTCTCGCTTAATTGTATTTCAAAATGTATGTACGATCAAGCTTAATTCGGAACATCAAGTATCATTGGAATCTGCTTGTTTATGGATGGTTTCTACTCGAGTAGTAATCAAGAACCGAATGTGAGTGTTTATTGAATAAAGTATTTCCCTTAATTAAATACGTTTACACATTAAGGGCATGATACCACTGTGATCACAAGATTGATATTGTGTTTTTTTGTACTTAATGTAGGTACACAATACGCATTGTCTCATCACTTAATTAGATTGTAACGAAGAGCGAACAGATGGCTCAACGTAATGAAGAATAGGAAAAATATCGTGTTCCTGAAAGAAAAGAAAATAACACGAAGCAGGGCACTCTGTTCACAATAAGATACAAAATAACAATGCTGTCATTTTCCTAATACATGAACTGCTAAAGGTGTTGTTTATTTTTTACCGTTTTATGATCCATTACGTTCAGCTCTCAGCCCTATCGTAGTGTGCCCAGTTGTTTTTCATCGTAAAGGGCAACTTGTCTTTGCTTCAATTTCTGCGTTGTCGCCAACATAATCCTTCTTATTCAGAATCTGTTTCGTAAGGTTTATAAAACATTTAACCAGTTTAATTTTGACACTGCTTTTGTTTTCATGTTCGGGGATGCCTGAAGTTACGTTTCAGTTTTGACCATAAATTATTTATAATTGTGTTTGTGTATCCCTCCATTATCAGCAATTTCTGTAGTGAGGTATCCTTTCTATTTTCAATAAGTTCTATGTTTGTAATAATCTTTCCTAAAACTGAACAATGTTTTTTTTTATTATTATTCATGATAGCCTCGTGTTCAATCACAATCCCACCTGATGGAGAGCGATGATGTGGTCGACGATAAAGGACGCTAGAAGTAACCCACTCGCTCTCGACTTAGAACCATGTTCCAAAACATAAACTCCAACTCCATCGAAGCATCACACTGTCAATAACGCTTAACATAAATTGAAGTTTTCGTGCTCAAGAGATGAGCAATTGAGCAAGCAAATGCGTAAACGCATCGCTTGCTCAGCCTAAAACTTATCTCTCGAGCTCGAAAACTTCGATTTATAACGTCTATTAGACGAAGCTTTCACTGACGTTTTCGTGCCCATGTTGGAGATGGAGTTCGAGTTTAGTTGGAGTACACGTTCTGGAATAACAGCCTAAAATACTCCCAGTTTATAGCTATCAGTTGTACGCACAATAAAGTAGTTGCAAACATTTCAACTCTGACTGGGTCAACATTTTTGCTACAATGTGTATATTCATACACATACAAGTTTTTCTTTCTTTTCTTCTGCAGTGAAATTAAATTTTATTAACGTAGGCTACTCCTTACTCTCGAACGTGATATTCTGGCGTTTAGCAGTTCTCGCAACAATGTCAACGGTTATGTTATACAGATGTCGTAGATCTTAGCCGACGACAAACAATTTAATCAATGCCAAGGTATTAATAATAGAGGGTTCCGCTACTACAAATTCAGTGTAGTTCAAGTTTGTCTAGAATATTACGAGTTGTGTGTCCAAACCTATTAAGTAATAGTTTAGCGCAGACAGAACTGTGCTGGCAAGTTTGTGTAACTTGCCCAAGTGCTTGGTTACAAAATATGTAGGGCAGGGCGACTTCTAGATGTGGTTTTATTCGGGTAAAAGAAAACAGTCTGAAAGTAAATTCTGCGTTTTAGAGCTTTGAACCGAAGAGCGCAAACGAAATCGTCTGTATACTACACAATGGAAATAAAAGGGTACAACTGCGAATGATATTTTACAAAAGGGAGATAAAAGGTCCGGGCGTGGAACAAGCGTGGGAGATGACATGTGTTTAATTAATGCTTCTCTCATTCGGCCGACGTAACGGATGGAACAGATTATTCAGGTTCAACGCTTATGTTTGAAACCGACGAGACGCCGTGAAATTGAAACAAAATTTGTTACTTCGCAAAAATCACCGTACGGCCATGTATCAAACCGGCGACGATATTATTCATAACCCAATCATTCGAGGTAAATGAAAACACGGGTTGGCCAAAAAAACCATATCTGCTTATCTACAATTCATATTTATGATTAAACAATTTTAACAGCTGTCATGACAGCATAAGGGACAGTATTGGGCCTGAATATTTTTTTTACTGCGGTGATGATTTAAAAGTCTTCAATTTCGTGTGGACTTTTTGCATCTTTAATGCAAAATGATCTAACTCTATAAGAAGGACATCTAACGTGAATCTACAGGTTTCCTTTTCAATTACCAGCACTAGCCAAATTTTATTCAGGCATTAGGTATCGATCAATCAATGTCATGATTTATACATAAATTACCTACCGAAACAAAAAAAAAAGTAGTTTAGTACATTTTTATTCTCATAATTCTAAAAAATTATGAAAAATTTGCAGCTAATGCCTGGAAAAGGCTGGTCACTGAAAAGTAACCCCGTATTACATTAATTAAATCAAACCACAGACTGGTTTCCTAATTAAACAGGACATAACGGACGATGGACGTATAATTTTGGAATATTTTTACATTATGGAAATTAGGAAGTCCAATTACGAATGTTCATTTCGTCACCACGTGTCTCGACTTCACAGCGCAGCTGTTGGTGGAAATCAATCGTAGGTTTTGAAATTAAATAGGTACCATCCGTTTTAAACACGGCTGAGGAAAATTATTATCATGCATAAACACACGTATCCTAGCTATAGTCAGCTACTATCACTTCAACACATTGTATATGTAGTATTAGGTATAAAACGAAGACCCCCGCCGCGTCGGTAAACTCAATAACTACCAAATAGATTTTCATAAGGTTTACACCAATGGACGAAGTGATTTATGAGGATGGCCTACTTACTTGTCTTATTCATTGAAGTTTTGTGTAAATTGGCTGAAATATGTTGATGTTTGTTGAAGATTACTTAAATTTATACGGAAAAAGTCATCCCGACTGAGAACTTTATTATGCTCTGCTACCCGAACGGAGCCAGGGCAGGATGCTAAAGAATGGATCCAGAATATATATTTTATTATTTCGTAATATGAACCACTACTTCTGTTCAGTCAACTAACACGATAACGTCATATTTTATACGTTTATAGCGTATTAGCCATCTGATATTGTAGATGTAGATAGATAATTATATCTCGTGTAATGAAAATAAATGATGACTGAAATTTTGGAATATCTGAGTATGCTAATGAAGTGGAATCTTTATAATAAGTGTAGGTAATGGAGTGGACACTAGACAGAGTTCGACGGCTGGCAGTGCTTGGCGCGGCGCCAGGGATCCACACGATATGACGCTTCTCCTACATTTCGAGAAAGAGATATGACAACACTATTTGTCACGCCTCACGAATCTACATAAATTGACTCTAATATGACATTACATACAGGGAAACAAAAACATGCTCGTTTTTACTAATTAATTTACTTTGAACGTCTAAAAAGCTTTATGGCCAATCTTGATTCTGCGGTCGAATTTCGGCACGTTTCCTTTTTATAAAACTTTGTAAATATACCTTTGTGAGCGGAAAATATAAAACCTCGGAAAAGAAAAATAAATCTGTTTCGCGAGAAGTTTTTCATGTTACCTTCATGCACGCACGGAGACTGTGGAAACTCCACGGGGCCTGGGAGCCGGGTAGAAACTAATAATTCAAGTTCCTTAATATCCATAATAAAATAAATAGCCGTTCAAGGCTCGTTTCTGTGAATAATGGCAAACTTTGACACTGATCGATGATTGAAACGCCCAATATTTGTACGCGGATTACTGATGGATCACTAAAACGGGTATTAGCTACCTGCTCTGAAACATTAAGCTACTCACTTTTGAGATTCGACTTAAAAATATTAATATTTAGGACTTGAGACGGAATCAAAAATTACAAATCTGATTGATTTCATGAAAGTGTCTGTTTGGTTATCATTCATCCGCGAGCTCGGATTTTATGATAAGTAATTACATCTTCGTTGACCGATGTTGAGACCCGAGGTTTTATTACGATATCAAATATTTATAAAATCCAATTTATGGTTTTAAGAACATCGTCTGCGTAGAGAAGATAAACTTTCCTCAAACGATCTTTTAAAAATTATAACTTTTGAGTGTAGAATATCAATAATGCGTCACCGGGGCACAATCGAGCAGGTGGGATAGATAGAAGAACTGACCGGAAAGAGAAGTTATGGCAAAAGGAGACATACGTATGGCAACAGTAACATATGTTGCAGAACAAAGGTAATTTGTGGTTTTGATTAAAAATATATAACTTACTAGGCCCACAGCTTCGCCCGCGTGAATGTCGGAAATTATCCCAAGGGAACATAATCCCGGGATAAAAAGTATCCTATGTTACTTCTAGTACCTCCAGAATATGTATACAAAGTTTCATGATGATTCGTCAAGTAGTTTTTGCGTGAAAGCGTAACAATAAACATCCACGCTTTCACATTTATAATATTAGTAAGGATTATCAAGTTATCAGGGACATCCTTTTAAACTCCTAATTGTATTTTTATAGTGTACAGTTCAAGAACGGGTATTCTATAAATCTATCTAACAGCTATCGGAGACGATTCCGCCTCTAAGTTTAGACAGCTGGGGCGTAAATAGAACTATTTATAGAAAAAATTGGGACAAAAATTGGTGAGGCCAAGACAATGACCTTTATGCCGATCATAATTTTTTGGCTACCTCACTGCCGTGTATAAGTCAGTGTTCTATTTTCGCGAGGCGTCGTCACTATGGCTGGAGTGAGGTCAAAGAAAAGCGCTTGGTTTAGGATAAAAGCTTCCGTACGTGCCGGCGCCGCGGACGATGCTTGCTCTCAATAAAAGCGCAGCCCTGTGTTTACGACTCCTGCAGCATACTAAGACGTATAAATTACGAGTACAACCATTTACATGGAGAAAAAGAACTAGCTGAGATGTGTGTAATATTATGATATTATGTGGAATATAGATGGGAAAGTGCGTCTGGTGAATTTGGCAGGAGTTCTAGACAAATTGCTATTTTATCAGCGAAGATGATTGTCAATAAGCCCTAAAGAAGGACGAAATTGACGTACGCTACAGATAGTTTCATTTTGTTGTTGATGGATCGGCGTTTGACCACCATCTCTTGTATGACAGCGATGATGTAGTCGACAATGGAGCACGCTGGATAAGAAGTAACCTTTTCACTCTTACGACCCAAGTGATTCTGGCATGGGTGTATCGACACGACGACCAGCACCAACTGTTACCAAATTAAATTTCCTCATACACTTGACGTCAAAGGGCTACGTAGTTGCCATTTTGAATAATATAATATTCGCCATTAGATAGACGACGCAATAAAATTTATTAATGTGTCTTTCAACATTATTTTTTAACGTCATATTCTACGCGAATAATGTTTTTTGCTCGGGGGGAAAAAACGACTGATCTCATTTCGCTTAGATGTTTTTTCTTTGTTTGTAGACTGAATTTAGTGAATTCGTGGGTTTAGTACAAATGTTGGTGGATAGCTGATATAAATGGTATTTCATGCATATTATTAAATGGCTCCATTAAAATTGGTTGAACATTAACAAGAGATAATAAAGCAACTTGGATGTACATAAACACTAAAATTGGCCTTTTGTTTCTACAATAATTTTGCATGAATTGTTTGTAAACATTATTATTATAATGTAATGTTTACCATTTATTACCGAGCTTATAACACAGAGCATCAATGTAGGTAGTTTTAATGAATGAGACGTGAACTGTGACCGAGTGAAGGATAACGGCGTTCAGTAGACCGATAGACCATTTCGATATTTTATAACGTCATTAATATATAGCAGGCCGGGATGAGACTGACTCAGGACCAAAAGCGATGTCGTAACAGCGAGGCCCTAAACCTACTGCGGTTGGAGAAAACTAGGAGGTTGATTAAATAGATTACATCCATTACAGACAAGGAAAACTAATAGACGTGACATTCTGGTTTTTGGTTATTTATCAAGACTATTTGCCACCCTCGTTTTTTTATTTTCTACTATACTAAATTCTCATTGAGAAAGCTTCACCTAAAAATCTAAATAGTTGATTAATTTATACCGCTTCGTGAAGTACTTATGTTTTCGTATAATTATTATTACAATTAGCAAATTTACAATAAACATTGTATGCTTCATTTCACTCTATTAGCAATTGTATGTTGATTTAGAACGTAAACTAGAAGCACCCAATTAATGATAACGAGACTATGCTTTAGTAACTATACCAGTGCGTAATTCACACGTTGGCGGCGGCAGTTCCAAAATATCTATTGTGCAAACATTATCAGTTTACTAAAGTTTTCTAAATAATAAATGGGCCCGACGACGGAAGTATCGCCCTTGACGTAAGTCCACGCCATGGCAAAATAATACGCAGATAAATGTCACTGGAGACTTCGATTTATAAGAAATCGGCGCTTCCGTGAGCACGGTCCTTGGCCATGCCGGCGGACGCTATCAAAATAAACATCAAACCGTAGCGCCGACACAGCAAGGCAACGCGCCGCCCGCTGCCCGCTCCGCTATTGTACTTTCGCGTGTTACACCATCACCGTGTGTTTCTTGGCCATCGATATAAGTGTACCAATTAGTCTGCGTTGACGTAATTGCACTGAACAAACTATTCCTAGTAAACTATCATCTATACAACAGACCACTGTTCAGTGTTCAGCGTCGTGAAGTCATCGCACATTCCGAGTTAACAACCGACTTGACAAGCGGACGTCTTTACTCAGTTTTTACCGAAGTCCAAAAGCAACGGAAAGTTTTCATATTTCTTGTTTTTGACATGTGACGGTATAAATAAACCGAATTCATTTTCTCGGAAGGTGGGTTCCAGATAATAATCAAAACTGAACCATATTTCATTCGAATAGACACGTATGTCTTTCTTGGCTTATACCAACAAACATGTTTTTAAATTAACTTATCATGGAAAAGTCCACATACCTCTAAATCCGAGTCTAGTCCATCTAAACTTGAAGATTTTGGTTCAGATCTTAGTGATAATCTATTAGGTCTTCTGGAGAGACTGTTGACACCCATTAACTTATTAGATCGGCCGAGGGTTGCGCTGCCACCGCTGATGATCTCAGGTTCACGAAACGAAAGTTTCTTCCTAGGCCTTTCACTAACATCCTGCATTTGGACGTCTGGATTCAGTCTTTCATTAACGGGTATCACTAGCCGTGACTGTACACATACTTCTTCTGCAGACTCAAATTGCCGATGCAGTGGTGATGGCTCTTTCAGAAAACCCCCGACGTGGTAGTCCTCCAGCTCCTTCTCATACCTTTTGTTAGCTCCCACGGATAACGGTCTAGGTCTCAAACTGCCTGAATATGAATCACGTGAGTGGACATCTTCTATTCTACTTCTGTGTTTGTTTTTCCGAACTTCACTAAATTCGGGCTCAGATCGGCTGGGTTTGAGTCTGTCGTGACTTTTTTTATCTTTGAACTCTTGTTTGGGTAACTTTGGTCTCTGCTGTTGCTGCGACTCATGTTTTGGTTTGAGTGCACCACCTAACGAGAAGAGAGTGCTTCGCGCTTTCAGTAAAACTTCAGTCGGCAAGTTTTTCAAAGGGTGCTCGTTTTTCCTTTGTTTACTATGGTCCCTGTGGTTAGACATTGTATCTGAATCACTGTTAATAGGGTACACCTGTATTTCTTTTAATCACGACACACACACATTTTTTATCATAATGCGCGCGTCCGTGCGCCTTGGTACGGAACAACTGAAGTGGCGAAGGCATGGCTTGCGCGTGCGTCGCGCGTCGCTCCAACTACCACAAATAAACATATTCGCGTGTTTCTAAGCGCTAAACTCCTCAGTGCGAGAGTGATCGGGAAAACTCTTGTTGATAACACTTGACATTTCCAAGAAGTTTTTATTTTCTTTCGCTTCACACATTTGTATTTAAATTAGAAGGAAAAGTATAAATCACAGCCCTAAATTGTGAAGTGGCAGGTTACGACGTAAGGAATGGACCTGATAAAATTTATAAAGACTTTAGTTCGGCACAACTTGTTATTAATAGCAGCACCATATTATTTTATTACTCCCGAGCTACTTTATCGTTGGCAAATGTTATTCGACTGAGTGTTAATGTAATGTATGACAAATGGTGTATTGAGAATCGATGAAACGAGAACGTGCGAGGATTTTCTTTTTATGAACATATTCGGGTCCGTTAGTGAGCTTACTGGAAAGTTTGCGATTCTTTTACTTGTACATAAATTAAGAAAACATTCTAATTATTATTTGTCAAACAGATTTAGTGGAACCGAGCGGTGGGTGCAAGTTCTTGGAACGGAAGGCACTTTTTTAGATCAATGGCACAATTAAAAAGCGTTATATTGACATGATTTCGTTTAGGTACATTCAAAGCGGATTTGTGGGTAAGAAATGAAATTTTGGTGCTATTTTTATTATTTCCGATTCATTTTCTAAATAAGGGAGGAGATTTAGAATGGCGACATAAAGTGATCCGGGATGCTGTTCCGGGAACAAACAATAACGTAATATTATTAGACTTGTTTGTTTCCGGTTACACAGCACTAAGAGAGGTACACGACCACAAGTTCGAGTTTACACTGCTACCGAACGTACAACTAAGCCATAATCGTAATACGGTATATAATAAAATACTCTCAATCAATTGGCGTAATTAAAAAGCGGCCGCAAACGATTCAGCACAAACAACTTAGTTACTTCTTGAATATTTATGGGCTTCGGGAGCGAGTGATCGAGACGGTAATTGATTATAAAAGTCGGCTAGCTTGTGGACGCGAAGATTTATACTCACTATAAAACGAAGGTTTGCGTACAACATCCAGAATTAGATAGGTAATGCTCTAGCAATAACCTATTACGATTGGCGATGTCGTCATCTTTGCGAAGTGCGGTGTAATTATGAGATACATTCACCATTTTATTGTGTCAAATTAATTAAATACTGTAGAAGTAGGTAAATTGGTTGGTCTAGTTGTTGCAAGCGTGGTGAGTTTGAAGCCCTGGGCTTCCAAGATACCAGCCGAGCAAAGTGTTATTGGATTTGTCCATCTGGAATTTGTTAGTAGCAGACCGGAGTCTATATTTGTGACCGATCGACAGCAATATGCTCGCACCGATAGCTCGCACCATATGCCTGGGACTTAGAAAAGACAACAAGCGAAATATGGGTGTATTTGTACAATTCTTTGTAACTCTTTGAGGATTACTGGCATGACTAAACGCTAAGTTCAAATGAGAAGGTACTGCACCAGTTTCTTCAATATTCTCAGTAAATTGTAAGAAGAAGAGGTGTTAGGATAATAAATTGATTCAAAGAAAGAAAATAAACAGAAGCTACTATAGATCGAATATAGATATAGAGGCGGTGTGTATTGTTTGTTCACACGTACGAGCCAGACTTTTGATGTAAAGGTTTTTACGTCATTCATCACACTATTATTTATTACGGAAGGTCGTCGGTAATTTTGTGTGTGTATTAATAGAATCTTAGGCAGGTGTGTAGTTACTACTCTAAAGTGCGTAGTCAAGTGATTAAATTTAATTTAAATTTGCTGCGCTTCTATTATTTATTGATTACATTTGGTGCCACTTGGTTTATTACACAAGTAACAGCCCCACGACTCGCTCATCGTCTGCCTAGCCTTTTCCCAACTATATTGGGGTCGGCTTCCAGTCATACCGGATTCAGCTGAATACCAGTATTCAACGTGGAGTGGCTGCCTATCAGACCTCCACAACCCAATAACTGGGGAACACGGTACTTCTTGGCAAGACTGGTGTCAGATTTTCTGGCTACTGACAATCCGTAACGACTGCCAAAGATCTACAAATGACAGCCGGGACCAACGGTTTAACGTGCTTTCCGAGGCACGGAGGAAACTTGGTATGTTAAGATGGTCACCCATCCACAGACCAACCTTGGCAAGCGTTGCTTAACCTTGAATATCGATCTGCGTGGCTGTTATTCTTTAGCCACGAGCCCCACGACTCGCTCTTTGAGTTTAAGCAACGCTCGCCGAGATCGGCTCGTGGATAGGAGATCAAATAATATACCGATACAAAATGCCTCGGAAACAACGTTAAGCCGTTGGTCCGTTTGACGTTTGACAGTCGTACGGGCAGTGAGAGGAGAAGAGATCTGACACCAGTCTTGCAAAGGGGTACCGTGTTGCCAACTTACTGGCTGGGTTGAGGAGGTCAGGTATGCAGTCGCACAAAATACTGGTATTCAGCTGCATCCGGTCAGAGTCGATGCCGATAACAATATAATTGGAAAAGGGCCAGGTAAATTGATTGCTGTGTCAAAAGCCAATAGTTTATAAGTAGACATTTTTACAGCTAACTTGAAACGTAAATAAAGTAAAACAATACAACTTTTTCCTCCGTACGAGAATTAATTCTTGGCAAACAATGAATCAATTCATTTTTAACCAATTTTAATACAGTCACTGGTTCTTGTTTAAGCGATCGAACGAATTTCAAGGCAGATTAATCTTTGAAATTGTATACCCGTGATAAATGTCGTGGGTAGTTAATCAAAAAGAATGATTGTGCTGAGTGTGCTGACGTCAGCGTAGGGAACGTTAAATTTAAGTTGTGGATTTACATCCATCCGACTGTATTTTATGCATTTTTGATCAATGATTCGAATGTGACGACAATTCCTTTAATTCATCGTCTGTCCAACTGTGTTACGATCATCATAGTTTTTTTTACTTTTCCAACAGTGTCGGGTCAGTTTAATGTTTATTTGGATTCAGCTGAATATCAGAATCAGTATCATCTATAAACTTAATATAATCATGCTGACCACTTTTGTTTGTATGGTAAACCCGCCAGTTTGTTACAAACAATCAGCTTCGACCTTGTATTTAACAAGTTAGGAAAGACGATGTATTTTTCAGAACAGTGCATCTGCTGTTTGGAAACAAAGTGTTAACTCTCAGATGACGTACTAATAAGAAGGACAACCAAATCAACGCGACGATCGCATATTCCCGCGATGATCATTTTCTATTGCAACGATGCCTAACTTTAAAGACACGTAAGCCTCATCGTGTTTTACACTTGTAGGTACTACGCCAACAGATTTTCAAGCTAAGAAAACTTGAAAAGATAAGAAAAAGGTCAAAAAAGCAAAGATATTTTATTACGGACTGTACGAGAAAAAAGAAATCGCTCAATTAATTACCTTGAAAGTCTAATTACTAGGTAAATCTAACCTTTGGAATAATTTTCTTTATATCTTTTTCTGGTTAGCTTTATTTGGGCCATATGTCAGTGTCAGCTTTGGCATGGATTTAGCAGAATTACGTTTCGTGTACATTCCCGTCTAATGTGTGAAAGAGGAACAGATAAGATGCCAAACCTATCATTGAGTTAGTAGATGATTTAGTTTTAGGAATATGTTACAACTGTTTTTGTAAGCTTTCGGAGTGGGCAGAGTCCCAGACTAGGTACTGCCGTCATCCTCAAAAGTGATTATAGGTTTTGATTTTTTTTCTGCCACTGAGTTTTACCTATAGTCTAATATATATATAAATAACACTATATGGCCTCCTGAGTACAATCTGAGTGCTTATTACAATAAGAGGAGGACCTATTTTTTATGTTTAATATCGATAGTAATTATTGCGAATTGCAAATATCTACATGCTTTATAAAATTGCATGGATACGGATCTCGTATACTACGTTCCTTTTAACATTGCAACCGTATCCACTGCGTATTTTACGTTGCCAATCAGAAGATTTTTTAAACATAGGAAGTAAGGGATCTGTTGTTCCTTGCAAACATAAAAGGATATGTCATTTTGTCAAATACGCAATTAGGCTGCTCTAATAAATTTGGTATTACATTAATTATGTATATATGCATTATGTTTTAACTAGCTGCTGCCCGCGACTTCGTCCCCGTGGAATCCCCGATTTTAAAACATTATTTATCGCTGTTCCGCTCCTATTGGCTTAAGCGTGATGATATATAGCCTAAAGCCCTCCTCGATAAATGGTCTATTCAACCCAAAAAGAATTTTTCAATTCGAACTAGTAGTTCCTGAGATTATTCAAACAAACAAACAAACTTTTCAGCTTTATAATATTAGTAGGTGTAGATAAGACAGCACGACCATTCAAGCAGTCTGACAAAGGGAGATGCACCTATTCAAGAGCACAAAGCACGTTATCATATTGACCGTAAGTCATCCATTAACTGGACACTTGGACCAGGTACAATATGGCCTTTATGTTCCGTAAGGTATCGGACGTATAAGAATCGCAACATCCCATCCTTTCCCGTGGGAGTCAAAAGAGGCGACTAAGGGATCATCACAGAATGGGCAGCAGTATTCTGTGTACATTGCAACAACTACACTACGATCGCCAACCCGCCTGCCAGGCGTGGCGATTGTAGCAAACACCCCAAAATGAAAAGCACATAAAAAATGGTCCGTAGTGCCCGGCAGCCTGTCTACCCTTGACTCCAACCGATGATCTGGTGAGTATCGCGAGTAGGCAATGGATGCGAGACGGACAGGACCGGTTGTCGTGGCGACATTTGGGGGAGGCCTATGTCCAGTAGTGGACGTCTATCGGATAATATGATTATGATGATGGCCTTGAAACGAAAACATATGTATCTCAATGCAAACAAATGAAAAAAAATGGGTTTCTCTTTGTAATATCAAAAAATCTTTTTACAAACAACAATTTTATTATTTTTGGTCCAAAACGGCTTGACTGTTTTTGACAGGCTTAAACTGGCAGATAGCAAAAATTAGACTTTTTATACATATAAGAAAAATAATTAGGATTCTGCACAAAAAATAACGTGAATATGTCAACAAAGGTTGACGAAGTGGCTGGCAACAGGTGCTCTTGAAATTCTTTCACTGATAGACAACGGGTGCGTTGTCTATCTGTGCTAATTCATCTATAGAATAGAATGCTTTTTATTATATACACCATATACATTACAGAATAGACAGATGAAGAAAACATTACATAGGTTGACAAAATCGCCTTATCGCTCAAAGTGATTTTTTCAATAACCGGGATAATCAAAGGAACCATATAACATAGCCTCTGCTGTTCGTCCGTCTGTCTGTTACAAAAAAAAAAAGACAGTGAGCGTTTTAACAAAAAATATAAACACATACAAGAACGCGATATTCTTGTTTTTGGTACGGAACCCATCCCCTGTGAGTCCGATTGTCACTTGGCTGTTTTTTTCTCTCTTCACGTGGCCTATAGCTTTTATCTTTATGAAACAGGGTAATCAAGCGTCAGGGAGCGGCTAAGTGCAGTCATGTGACGTCATAAAGGAAAATGAATTTCACCGTGAAGATGACGGGACTTATGCAATATTGCATAATATACTATAAGGTACTATGTTATAGGTACCAACAATGCAAATACTTACCAGAATATATGTATAAACGTTTCCTATAGGTACAGTAGAGAGGGTCACTGTGTCGGGCTCTGCTCTATAATAGAATAATTGTGAGTAGAATCCCAATGCCACTTACAATCAAATGTTAGTTTAGATCCATATTGCTTCATATGTTTACAATACCATCTGACCAACAACATGAAACACGCAATGAATACGGTTGCGATGTCAAATGAAAGTATAGGTATGCGACCGATCACATTTTAGTATTACGCTAATGGTTAACTGGTGAAAGCCGCGAGAATCCACTGGATGTGAGACACAGGACTGCTTGGGGCAGACCTATGCCATCATCCATCAGTGGAAATGATGATGATGGTGGATAATCAGGCTGTAAAGTTCCCAATCCTAAGAAACTGAGCCTCTCTTTACGAGTCTGTAAGAAATAATTTACATTTTATGCAGCCCACTTATTCTTATCCCCGACTTCCTTATTTAGTTTATGAGCTTCGAACACACTACGAATGGTCTCCGTCTACTTTTGTGTACAATCCTATTTTTTTTCTGTGCTTGTTTTAACAAGGTCTTGAAAATACCTATTGCCCATTTTCCCATGGTTATGAATTCATTGAAGACAGTCGTGACTTTCATATACCTTTATTATTTCATATCTTATTCCACTTGATTTCCAAAAGGTATGTCTTGAAATAAACTATGGTCACCAAGGCAATATATTGAGTTTTCATTGGCAAGGGACCGAATCCGAAAAGAGGTTAATTTTATTGGACACGGCTCGGATTTTCGGAACCCATAATTTGTTATTTCAAATCGAACGGTCCCGCAAACACTTAACCCTCTTTCTGATTCAATACGAGACCACTGAGTACCTCACCTTCACGAAAAGTAAGATTTGTGTCTTGGAAAATATTTTGGAGGAGGGGTTCCCACTTCAACAGCTGGGCACCAAATTAGTTCCTTCCTTAATGTGTATAGCGTTTTATTACGTACGGAGATATTCGCAATTTTGTTGCTACACCCGGTGTACATTATAATGTTTGCTTAGTGTAATTTTGTACCTTTACAAACATTATTTTATTTGGGAAATGGTTCTCGTTACAAATGTTTTGGATGATATTGAATCATTTTTTTATATTTTTTTTATAAATGTTTCTTTTTTTTGTAAAATCATGTTTATACTAAATATCATTTTATAACAAAATTGTAGCACACCGCGGTTTCACCCGCGTTGTTCCCGTTCCCGTGGCATTACGGGGATAAATATAGTCTATGATACTCCAAAATAACATAGCTAGCTTGTCACCCTGAGTAACATATTATATATTTTATCCCCATATTCCCACGGGAACGGAAACTACGCAGGTGAAACCGCGGGGCGCTACTAGTTTTTAATAATATCTCAGTAGTTCGGTTTTGGGTAGCCTACTAAAAATAATATCTTTTTTACAAGCCTTTATTTACTTTTACCTGCCCCATTTTCTGTAATGGAATTTTGCAAGTTAAATATGACCCACTTTCTGGTTTCCGATCGAGCTGAAATTTTGTACGAATATGCAAACCGCGTGAAAATGCAATATTATAATGACGTGGAGCTGATCTGATGATGGAGCTGGAAGATGGCCATAGGAACTCCGTAATAAAACCACACAAACCCATCGAATAACGGCTCGTTTGATTCGTCTTGATGAGTACTTTGTCTTCAGATAGTTTCCAGGGTCTGATGATGTTGCTGGAAGATGACCATAGGATCGTCGTAATAAAATGACTGCGTCGACTTAGGGTTCGTTTGATTCGTCTTTATGAGACCTTTGGTCCTCAATAATATACACAGGTCATACTATATTGCCGTAATAAATCCCGAATCATAATAAACCTACCAAAAAGTTAAAAATAATATCAAAGAAAAAAAAACTTGTTTTAAAACAAGCTTTTATTACTGGGGAGTAAAAGAACTAAAAAGTTCAAAATAATGTAATATATGTATGAGTATGTAATGTTACATATTTTTACATAAAAGCGTGTTACACTTTCATAGAAAGAACACTAAAGAAGGTGTAACACGCTTTATGTATATTTTGAACATTTTAGTTCTTTTTACTCCCCGGTAATAAAGTTTATATTTTCTTTTTTTTTCTATTAGCACAAGTCTATTATAGTTATTGGCATATAAACATAGGTGATAAAAGAAAACAAAATTCATTATTTTTCACTTTTTATATGTAGGAAAGTCCACATCAGCGGGTTGTCAAAAAAATACGCGGAAAATGGAAAATTCTAGTCAATATGTAAAACGTTTTATTAGATAAAATTAATTGTTTGTGTAATATCACGTTATTAAACAAGCGGTAAGGCGGCAAGGATGGATGTATCTGGCCAGCAGTCACTTTTGACTACGCCAACATCATTGCTTTGCTTACTCGTCAGATAAGCCAGCTTCCGGTCCTTACCAGTGTGGACTGCCTTCACCACCGAGTTAGACTTAGTGTGAAGTGCGAGAGGTATCCACGCAAAAAAACCTGACTGACGAAGCTTTCAAGTGCTGCTGGCCAACTTAGAAACTTGCTTAGATTATTAGGGGCCGCGGAACAAAGGAAAGCCTTTGTTCCGGGGCCCCTAATAAATCGACATACAGGCAGAAGGCCCCATGCTTAGATGTTTCATGTTTTTTTATAATCAAGTTACAAGTGACTGTTTTACTCTGATGACATCTTTCAGTCAAATGATACCATCAGAATATAAACGTTCACCCATAACCTGATTACTTGTCGGATATAATCGGCCCGTATAGGTATATAGGACAGCTTGTAACGAAACCATAGCGCGATCTAATTTGACGCCATCGCCATCTAGGGAACACTGGCTCAAACCTATTTTTTCTCAGTATTAAACAGCAAATTGTAACAATAAAGACTATAATCCAGTTCCGAAAAATCAATTTACACAATTTGTGTAAAACTTTTCAGTATTTGTGCTTTATAAAGACAAATATTGTAACAAAAGCCGAAACGAGCGCGGTAACGAAACCATAGCGACTTTTAATCTTTCTACTGGTGCCATCTATTGGAGTCCGAGTTATTTATTTTATCCGTCAAGGAGGGTTGGACTGAGGGCGGAACAATTTTCCTTATTGTTATGTATTTATTACATCACACCTTTGCCGTGTTCCCCAGTTTGTGGAGGTCTGGTAGGCAGCCGATTCACGTAAAATACTGGTATTCAGCTGAATCCGGCATGACTGGGAGCCGACCCCAATATAGTTGGGAAAAGGCTAGGCAGATGATGATGATGTTACCTTTGCCATTACATGTAAATCGAATGCGTTTTATTAATTACGTGCTACACAGTACGTGGCCCTTGTGAACTCACCGGGTGTACAGGTGAATATATCTATGGCATCCGCCACCGTGTTGAGAGCGTGCAGCGCACGGGTCAGCGGTGCGCGCCCCAGCAGGTCAGTCCGCGCACTCGGCACCACCAGCAGGCTGCGCTGCTTATTAATTCCTTTTTCTGATAGTATACCTGAGTTTTGTATACTACCTCTTAAAATTTTAAAAAGATACGTTGCCAGTGCGCCATTTTTATATATACGTTGACACGCCTAATTTCTAATTTGTAGTAGCCCATCATACCGAGACAGAATAAGGTAGGATACAGTAACGGGTATCACAGATATCTCCCATACAGCTTTAAATAAATAAATCTGACGAATTTGTTTTGTATCCGTTCGAGCATATCTTTGCGTATTTTATTTCACTCGGTCTCCAGACGGCTGCATTATATTCGAGACTAGCAGCGCCCCGCGGTTTCACCCGCGTTGTTCCCGTTCCGTGGCTAGCTTTCTATTGAAATAATTTTGAAAAGCGGTTAGAAAACTAGACCCAGAGATTACCCCTTACAACGTCACAAACTCACAAACGTTACCTCTTTATAATATTAGTATAGAAAACTACATATCTATGTATTTTTAAAATCTACAGCCTATAACCTGCCCAGGAGTATGGACTACAATCGTACCAAGTTTTTAGTTTTTGACCCATGCGTGCATATACAGAAAGACAGACAGACAAACAATTTACTGATTGCATTTTTGGCATCAGTATAGATCACCATTCATCCTCCAATATTAATTTTGAATATAAATTCAATGTACAGAATAGACCTCTCTACAGTTTTATTATAAGTATAGATGACTCCTGACAAGAGCCTCATATAAAGCCCTGAATGCACTGATGTTTGTGAAGTCATTTGTCTGATGCAGCACAGAACTCAGATACCTTTACGTTTTTTTACAAACGTACCACGTGTACCACGTGTTTGCGAAACTGCAGATCACTGGCGAAATGAGCGCCTAAATCCATAGTCTCTATGACACGCGGCTGCGGTGGTAGTTTGGGATTCGTGTGCGTGTGAATGAAAGCATTGAAAACTTTGATACATTAACATATAGCTTATTGCAGTGACTCCATTCAGTGACCCTATCTAAGTCGTGCTGCAGCATGTCACAATACGCAGTGTATTTTATGACTGCAGACAACTTAAGATCGTCAGCAAATAGCATGTATGTTGATCTGACTACCTTTGGTAAATGGTACCTTTGGTAAACACCCGCATTCGCGAATCACAACCAAACCTTCAGTCACGATACAGGAAGTGACTGAGGGTGAACTTCGTTGGCAGCGCACGCCGTCACCACACCGCGCCTACTCAACACAAGGTCCAGTTGCCTATTATTGTAATTCGGCACCATGTTACACTGAGCAACCTCACAAAAGGCCACAAAATATTCAAAATATAATATCAGCACGAAACTAAATTAAAATCTCTTAAAATTACTAGATATTACTTCTATAGGTACTTGATACACAATTTCTCTAATAAAGTAAACATTACATAAACTCAGTCTCTTCTATCTTAGGTGGTATATACACTACCCAACATAGAAATAAGAATCGACTCTGCTTATAAACACTTGCACATAATATGTGGCATTTCGTTGCTGAAGTTCAAGTTAACATCACGTAAGTAAAAAATTGCAACTTTACATGAAAGTGAAGAATCTGCATTATTTTATATTAATACCGTTATAATACAATTGTAATTTTGTGTACACTTTAAATTAGAATGATTAATTCATACAGCACCATTATTATTTAGTAAAAATTCAAACTCTATTCCTTATATTCTGTAGGAATCAGCATCAACGTCAAAACCAACAAAAAATAGAGTTACGTGGTGTTAGGAGTTAGGACTTCAACGACGTTTGTATTCGTCGCATTTCAAAACACAGTGTGGCCACTAAAAGTACGCCGCCCTGCTTGTACCGCTCGGTCACATAATTTTCGAATCGTAAATTGATTCGTTACACCCCGTTTCAGTAATAGCAAATATATCAGCATCGGACGGTTCCAGCAGCGATAAAAATCTTGTTGTTTTGGTTCTTAGATTCCTTCTTAACTTCCTCTAACGTTTTGGTATAAAATGTTGTATGCTCTACTGTGTGTCTGATAGTGGATGGTTTGATGTGGCTGTGGGTGAGCGTCGAAAAAATAATCCATTAATTGAATTCTAGATTTAGTGGCCAAACATCACGGCTACATAAATTTTCAAAGCCATTTTCTGGTAATCCAATTTTAGATGACGAATAATTTCTAATTTAATTAAATAAGTCTTTCAGTGTGCGCGGTGTGACGGTACCTCGCACCGCGCACACTGTCACTGTTTGTACTGTTTGTTTAGGAATTAAATAATCTCAAATTCACAATTTCCACAGAAATTAACACTGTCATGCACTACTATATACGTGTACTATGACATTAACAGTTCAGTTTGGGAGCGCGGTGGAACAGGATGTCACCGCGCAGCGCCATTACACCTAAATTAATCTTTACATTAAAAAAAATCAAATAAATTCTTCTAAAATAATTATTATAATATCTTAAAAAAATATTGTTTCGATTATGTCGAAAATCTGGTTCACGTACACATAACACTATCACTAACTAACCTCTAGCTAAACTGGAGTGTAGCCGACGAAGAAGCAGTAGCAATATTCGTCCACTCCGATTGTGTGACATGTGTCAGTTAAGAGCGTGTACGCCGTATGGCATTTCATACAAATTTTCAAGTCAGTATTTTGCGAAATGACTGAACCGATTTTAATGAAACTTCATGCATATAAGCAGGATTCATAGGTCTAATAAGTTATTTAAAAACATTTTAGACCTATGACCATTTAGTGGCTCATGAGGTGAAATTGGGGGTGGATTTATTAATGAAAAAAACGTATTCCTTGGACGAATATATCGTTTTTCCAGAACTACCGCCAAAACACGATATAGGGGGGTTAAAAGTTTGTATGGATAACTCTAACTTTTTATGTTTCTACACTTTAAACTTGGTACAATACTAAGGTTAAGAAAATTACTGAATTATTTTTTTACATACATTGATTCGATTTATTTTTAAAAAACTACCCATTAAGGTCTAAGGACGTTGAAGTTTCTGAAGTACTTACTGAATCCACGCGGACGAAGTCACGAGCAAAGTGCTAGTAGTTAGATAAAGGGCCAGATAGTAACATCATCAGTAAGCCTAAACCTTTTAATGGAAAGCTTGAGTTAATGTCATATAATTTTTCGTCAAATCAAAAACCGAACTCAGTTAAGACTGGCGTCATTTTGCTGGCTTGGAAGTTTAACTATGGTAAAAGGATATTTTCCTTCTGACAGCTACATAGCAGAAAGCTTTCATCTCAGCTCGGCACCGATTACAGTCCATCAGTATATGTGTAGTTTGCTCAGTGTAGTGGTAATTCCCACATATTGTACGGACGAGTGATACGCAGCTGCGGTTTATAGTTCGGCCCGTTTACGAGCCGCTGCGATCTTAATAAACAGCTCGCTTGGCTCGAGACCTCTCCGGGCCGGCTACGGAACGCTCTCCGGTCGTTACGGCACCTTTACTTCCCTCTTCGTATCGTATGTTTTAAAGTGGATTATCAAGGAAGACAACGCCGAGATGCGACGTTACCTTAAAAGGGCGGTCACTCATTGCCGTGGTTTTAACTTTACTAGGGTTATAGTGTGGATCTCTAATTCCAGTTTGTACGAGGTACCTTGTAGGTATTATTGGCATTTTAACAATTTTTTGTTCTTTTTTAATTCATCTTCTTCTTCATTCATTTTGGATGGATTATTATTGAATGATACAATGAAACCAGCTTGTACTCGCGACACGAAATATGCAGAATATTTAGTCTAGTTAGTAGGAATTGTATCTAAAATAAGAATACAATACAATCAGTCTATGGATTGTTTATTACAAACAATAATATAATTTTGTATTGTGATATTCAAAGCCTTATTTCAGTCTACAGAAAAGTTTTAATAGTCGTGCAAATTACGGGCAAACCTTTCGAAATTGTGAATGAATGAGAAATATTTTCTCAAGAAGATGGTGCGGACGAATCTTTGATATTTATTAATCTTTCGCAAATTAAGGATTCTCCTTTATCTTGAATTGGAGTAGAGCCATTTATTAACTGTTGATCTTTAGGCGAGAAGCCGGTCTGGTGGTATTATTGTTATGAAACACTGCTTTCTGCTTTTGATAAGTATACTGATTTTGATAAGATGTTTCCAGTCCAATACCTATTATTTATAATGACTATTACCTTTGCTCTAAAGAGAAAAGGAACCTCTTTACCTCGTAAGAACTTTTTGACGCAGCCCAATAGAGCCGGGTCAAGAATACTTACGCAGCTAATCGCTTTACTTAAGACGGATGTTATGATACTTCATATATTAAACTCTATACCCCCGTTAGCCAACAGTGGCCGTATTACGAAGTGCCAATGCTATCATGATTCGTGTGAGGGAAAGAGATAGTGCTATTCGTCTTGTGTAACTCCGTCACTCTCTGACACAGAAATCATAATGGATTTAAGACGTCATAATAGGTCGCCAGGGCGTGCCAAAGAAATAGAGTTACATACACACATAAACACTGTCGAAAAACTTTACGCCCCTTGTGGAGCAGTCGGGTAAAAGGGTACTAACCTTGCGGTTGCTCTTGAAAACGTTACACTTGAAGACGTTCGTGGCTCCGTCTCTAGCGATGTACGAGAAGATCTTCAGATCAGAGCTGTCATGGGAGACATAGAAGATGCGGTAAATGGGATGGTGCATGATCTCAGCGGCTTCTGTAGTGGTACTCGACTTGCTGCCGCGACCAAAAAGCTTGCTGGAACTCTTCTGAAACAATATCTGCATTCAGACCACACACTTGATAGTATTCAAGCTTAGTAGCAAAGTGTAGGTTAGGTGGTAATGATTGTAGAAATGTAGCAGAATTTCTTCGCAATTCTATTTGAAATTGTAACAGTCAAAATCTGGTCTTATTTCTGCTGCTCACATAGATATGTTGTAACGTAATGTATTTTATGAATTTTAGTGTGTTATCAACTCAAAGATATTTTAGAATGCTCACAGAAATGAAAAATTTATAATATATTTCAATGCACTAAAAACAGACCTGACCGAAATGAAACATTTATAGTATGCACTAAAATGTAGGAAACCGAAAATAACTAAACCTAAAAGGAAAAATTATAAAACTCAAGAAAGAAAGCCAAATACTTGGATGACCTCGTTTTAAAGTACCACTGAAATATCGAAAAAGGATCATTTTTTAAAAAAGTAATTCACATAATGAAGAGTGGACCAAGATTATTCTTCGGGGGCAACAATGGATCGATGCTACAATAGACGCGGAGCGCGGCTGCTCCAAGACAGCAGGTTGACAGCCGTCCATTATCCCCAACATGATTTACGACCCGAGAAAAATCAGTGTCACCGGTTATTCCCGCCTAGCAGATAATTTAGTAATATTGGGTAATATCAGACAATGTGTGGAGGACGATAACGTTTTACAAATTAATGTTAATGAAAGGAATTTGAAGTCTTAAACATTGAACTTAGGACTTCAAATTCGTTTCTGCAGACTGAGTATGTAGAGTTTTTAAACAGTCTGATGCAGTTGCTGGCATAAAATCTGTAATTGAGCTAATAAATGTCACCAACTGCAGTGAAAAGCTTGAAAAGTGACTTATTTGGCACTTTTATGTTGTTTGAGGCTGTCGCTTTGTTCCTCTTTTTTCGGGTTTAATTTCTGAATAGTAGTACACCATTCATGAAACCTTGGATTTTAGTCGATCCAACAGTACAATAAGCTTCGTTTATTCTATGGCTAATGAACAAATTCTACTGAGAATTCCAACAATAGTGCCCCAATTAGAAAATTACTCAATTATTCTCTTGTTTTAGGAGCAAAAAATAGCGGTTCTAAATTAAATTTGTACAATCGTAAATCCGCAAAACAAGCAAAAATATCTGAAGAAGAACATGTGAAACACGCATTATATTACGATTCCATATCTGATTTGAACTAACATTTTTCTTTGTGATGCTACGGAGAATATAAAAAAAACATACTGAGATATTTCCTCAAACTTCGTGAGGATTGTACTTAGGATTTATGGACTACGAAGATGTATATTGGTGCATGGATGTAATAGAATTGTATAAAAAGGGTCTATGAAGAACGATATAAATATAATATAGTTACATGGTCAGAAAGAATAGCGTCTGAAAATCATCTACAAGCAACAAATAGTCAACATTGCAAATTTCGGAAACGGTAACATTTTGAAGTGCATTCAAACTCTTTTCTTCTATAACAGACGCACCAGAAAAGAAAAAAAATTGTCGTGAAATAAAACAACTTTTTAACCGAGTCTTCGAAGTTTTCAATTTAAGTTAAGATGGCGTTCAAGAGAGCAGATGTATTTGTATATTATCAGCATTTCATAAATAAAAAGCCCAGTGCATTAACACAGGTATTGAATAATATTTTTAAAAACCTTTCAATGTTTTAACGACTTCTCGAACTCTTGGAACAAGGACCACTTTTCGTTTGTTTTATTTATACATACATCTTGTATTTAATTTATTTGGTACTTCTGTGATATCAGTCAGACCGACTTAGTTTGCTATTCTCAGTGATCTACATGTACTATTTTAATCATATTAACATCCTTACCGTAAATGTAACTTTAAGTGGGGTTAAAACATTCCGCGGAAGGCTGGGGTTCGCTTTTAGTAACAATAAGGGTCGTTCATTTAATAAATATGACCCATTTTATACGCATTATCACTAGTTGCTGTTGTATCATATCATTTGTCTGATGTTTGCCTACCTTGCTTCAGAGATCGTCTTGTCCCTTTCTCTATAACGTGGTTTACTTTATTATTATTTATTTTTACCTATTTTATGACTACTCAGAAATTCTTAGCGTCGCATTCTATAATTCATGTCTAATAGCAACTACATAATTATTTCTCATACCAATCTTTAAACATTACTGATTGTTTAAAGATTGGTATGAGAAATATGTGTACCTACCAGTGGCATTTTATTGTCACCTTGGCATTAGTCCCTCCAGTTGCAAGTACTCACTCTAAATAAGAGTTAAACTCACCTTTCCTCGCCGTGAGGTTGGCCCTAGTAGTCATCCAGACCCCATTAACAACTAGACATTAACCAAGCCCTTCTTAAAATCAATCTGTCACAGTAATTATGATATTTTAGTATTAGTTCCTTCATACACAAAAACTTAATTAAAATTAGTGTTAAACTCACCTTGGCCTTTCTCGTCGTGATATTGGTCCTAGATGTCACACGGACCCCGTCGGTCGACACGTCCACTGTCACCTTGCGTTTCTTCACACCCCTCGACTTGAACTCGTACTGCGAAAGTAAACTTTCATTAGATGGCGACAATATAAAGGGATAAAGGACAGGGTCAAGTCTGAACGACCGTCTTTACAAACTATAGGTGCTCGGGTCAATTTCCGTGCTTGATTTCCGGTTGGGTTCGATGCTACCCTTTTTTTTGGTGAGTAGAAAGTCTTCCTGGTGTAAATGATTAAGATTGTGGTGTTTTCATGAATAATCATCATTTAATAGCCGTTTTCTTATTATTTTTTGTTGTGAAGCTGCAATAATATTATACCTCAATTCGTTGTTGATCAACGTATCCATTAGATATTACGTTAGAAAAATATTCTAATACATTTACATACCATGTGTGTTTATCGTACGGGTACGAAGGTTGATTAATTGGCGAAAATAAACGGAAGATCATATCATTCAGGGCGCTGATCTTCAATCAAAACATACTTCGTCGAATTAACAAATAGATTGAAATCGTTTAGTAATATCATCTACCATTGATTTTAACTCTGAAGACGATGAATGCTTTGAAGTATGGAATTCTTCCATTAGTGGTTATTTCAAAGCTGCTATTTCAATGCGAATTCTCATTCACGAAGTCGCCACCTGACGCCGCGCCGTAGTTACCAAAAATAACTAATCCCGCTACGGATCTCCGCCTTACTTAAACCAACTTTAGAATTTATTGAAAGTTTGGAGCGAAAGAGCCCGAAAATAGCGACAATTATAATCCTGCATGTTTCCTCGCACCTGAATACCGAATTGTGTAAAGGAGGCACCGTTATTACTTAAGGGTATGCATCATAATTAGTGAAGGTGGAAGCTGCGAATACTTAGGCAGATGGGAGGTAATTAGCAAAGAGGCTCTTATAAAGTTGCCTGAAGTGTACTCGATAATATCACTCTCGTGGGATATGCTTTATCATTGTTTTCTGAAGTTACTGTCTTAATTCACCGTTGCGAGGTACTTGAGGCTTTCAATCAGAGTAACCCTTATTGACTAAGAAGATGTAGGACTAAAACAACAACAAAAAAAAGATGAATCAACGTGTAGACACACACAATTAAAAAGATTGTTTAGGAAGTCTATGACTTAATTGAATCAACGTTTTACGAAGAGATGACTACCGTTTATTATTACAGCGGCTGACGTCATGGAAAGAAATTACGGCCTATATTCCAATCTAATAATTACTTTCAGCTTTGATGAGTTGATCAATAGACTCCGTTTTATATCTATTTTTATCTGGAGAGTCTCTCAGTATGCTAAACTAAATATACAGACTTGCAAATGTCTGGAACTGCTGAACTAGTTGTGGAGTATACCAATTGTTGTTGAGTTAGCTGTTCAGCTGTTCTGCAACCGCAGTTACGGAATAGTTAAGTTGGCATAGTTTTAGCTGCAATATTGTTTGTCTCCATAAAACTGCATTCGTTTCTCGAGAATTTATTTAATTAACTGTAATAACAGTTTATGCTGGCGGGAATCACAAAGTAATTCTTGGAGTCTACTCAATTCACTGAAAGAAACAGCGGAAGAAAAGGAAAGATATTGCGTTCCTTGAGTGTTACAGGAAACGAGAAATTATTGTCTTGAATGGCTTTTTAACCGCAAAATATGAAAGCTTGGAAGGGTAGCAGTTTGCAGGTACTTATGAATAAATATGTACATCCCAGCACAGGTGCCGCTCATAACGGTGTCGTCACGATTTTTCCAGTGGTTTATAAACAAGTTCATTTATATTCAGTTGCGGAGCCCTCCCGGAGGTGGCGGGGTTCCGTGTGATGCCTCCCCATGTTTCAATGTAACCGATCACTCACATCACGCTGATGCGAGTATAATGTGTCTTCACCTTCCAATATTTCGATACATTTTTGTGAATTGAAAACAGTACATTTTTAGGAAACCACTGTTTTTTTTTCGAATCATTTTGAAGAAACAAATCCTTTTCCTCTCGAAGCAAGCTAGATTTATTTCGCGATGAATCTGGTTTTTCACGGACGATAAAACCGAGCCCGCAGATCATATAATTTATATTTTTCAACTGAAATGGAATCAGTTCAAACGAAAAATTAAAATACCTATGTGGCTACAGTTTAGTTTGTCGTGGGTACTGTACCATATGCTACTGTATGCTATGGCAGTATAAACTGGAGATATAAAACTCCAATCATGAAAATACCCTCTGAAGCATTAAAGCATGGCATTAGGTCACTGCTCTTTTCCTGATATTTCTTCGTAGGCACCCGAACAATAAACAATTTTATCAATTTACAAAAGTAAAAAACTGTTTAGAACCACCATAAGTCAATTTAGGATGGTAATGGGCTTCAGTATTAGAAATCAAACATGGTTGGGTCAATGACATCTGTTGCTAGCATAAAATGCAGTCATTATACCTACATCCCAGTATATAATATGATTTTTAAGAGTGAACTTGAAGAATAAGGTAATTATTAGTATTTGCACATAAACGCTATGATACATGACAGTCGTATAAAACTTCAAGTTTCAGTCCAACTTTTCTCAGAACAGTTTATTTCACTGATCAAAAGTTTCAGCACATTTTCAGTCGTTTTGTTCAGAGGGCGGTCATGAAAGTGGAATTGCAAAAACTGTTTGTAGAATCTCAGTACGTAGCTCGTCTGGAATATTTGCAAGTTATAGCTTCTTCTCTTTTTCGCGTGTTATACACCGGCGCAGGTTTGACTTTTGAAGTGAACTTTTGAAATGAAATACAAAGCTGTTTTTTTTTTAAGAATAGGAGAACTCGTTGCCTATATTTATTGCTAGTATGATTTTGCTTCTATGAGTTGGTTTGGTACTTATTTGAGTTCAAAACGATTTTTGATTTTTTTTTGCAGGGATTCCTGTATCAGCAACTAAGTTTCTGTATTCATCACCCACCGCTGCAGAAATTTTATTTAAAGCAAACGTGATGCTTTGTGATGCTGAGTTTAAATTCCAACATGTCACTTGCACAGACACAATAAAAAAAATCTTTGATTTTAAAAAAGACGGCAGGATCTATGGGGTAGTTCTGTTGATCTTGCAAATTCCATTATATATATTGTGACACCAAGCTTAGCTGTTATTTTTAACCGAGTTCCAAAAAAGGACGAGGTTATCAATTCAGATTTTTGTATTTTTTTATGTACTAGCTTATGCCCGCGACTTTGTTCGCGTGGAGTTCCATACAAAATGTTAACCCCTTTTTCACCCCCTTAGGGGACGAATTTTCAAAAATCCTTTCTTAGCGTATGCCTACGTCATAATATCTACCTGCATGCCAAATTTCAGCCCGATCCGTTCAGTGGTTTGGGCTGTGCGTTGATAGATCCCTATGTCAGACAGTCAGTCCCTTTTGAGTTATGTATATTTAGATGTTCTATAACTCCGTAATATAGACGGTTTTGCAAAAATATTTTTTTTACACGAAAGGGGTTTATTTCGGAATGATTCCATTTAAATTTCATAATTATAGATCTGATGATGGGTTTCGGAGACAGACAACGAAACTCTTCAAAAAATGATAGCAAATCTTTCGGGATTGCTGAAATAGAATGTATGTATGTTTATTGTTTACACTGGGGGGGGGGGGGTGTACCCGCAAAATGTAAAAAAGTTTTTATAAGTTGTTTATAAGTTGGTTGTATTTTTTTGTAAAAAGTTTTTGTCAATATATACGTTTTTATAATAAACTGATTGTACAATTTTGATTTTGACATGTTTACTTCATAAAGTATGCTTTTATTATTGTGACATGTAAAGTTTTTTTATTAATTATGTTTGACATGAATACTTTGTAAAGTATTATATTTTAATTATTTTAATTATATTATATTTTAATTTGTGAATATGAGGACTATATGGGTATTATTTTCTTTTTTTATTTCCTTTTTTAAAGTATATTTAACGATGTCTGGCAGTTTGAGTACTTTTGCGGCCTACCCAAATGTCCTTTCTTTGGCATTGTTCGTCGGGTCTTTGAGCTCCTTATTATTTGTAAGTTGAGCTACTCGACTACTGACACAGGCTTGCACTGAATGGACAGACTCAATTAAATCTGTGTTGTTCTTTCCTCAAAAGACCATTTCAGATACAGATCTCCATGGTTCTCATATAACATATTGTGAATGTGAGGACTTTGTAGATCGCCATACTAGGGTCTTATTTCAGTAAGTCTGGCAGTTTGAGACATTTGTACGGCTTACCCAAATGTTTTACTTTGGTATTGTTCGTCAAATCGTTGAGCTCCTTAAAGTTCTTAGTTTGAGCTACGGCATCTGACAAATTCTGGCACTGTCTGGACAGTTCCACTCAAATCTGTGTGGCAGTTCCCTCAGTCATTAACTTACATGGTTTTCATATGATTTGACCAGTACGGATTGTATGGACTTTAAAAGAGACTTTGACCTCTGAGTTTATTTCGGTGTTTCTTCTCAGGGTTACTACCCTAGGATCACGTTACCGGCTTCATCTAGCTTCAAATGACTAGAAATATTTGACGTGTAAAAGTGTTATGTTTAACCTACTCTAAAATAAATATAATTTATCAGAGACATTGAACTTTTCATTCTAAAATAATATAATTTACTCATTTAAAATTCTCGACATGCCTTTATTTCATATAAGTAGGTCCTAATTTTAACAAAGGAAACACAATAAACAAGAATACTTTAAATTACAAAATAGATGACAAACAACGCGAAGTTGAAAATTAATATTAAACTTCAGAATTGTTCAAACCATTCCGCCCACTTATGGAGAAATGAGAACGTAATATTAAAAACTCATTTTTTTTATTAAATTCGAGGCTAAGTGAGGGTAAATATGTGACTTAAGTAGAATGGAACGGGAAACCAATTGTGGAAACAAGCGGCGACAAATTACGTAAGGGTAGGAAGAAAATTCTGCTGCCTACGTAGGTAATAGTGTATGTGTATGTACTCGCCCCTTTTCTACACGAGGGGAATGCTAAAATGTTCACCATACATTTGACACAAGGTCAAATAAAAGTATGTAAAGACAACGCAGAAATGCGAGGCAATAGGATATTGCATTAGCCTAGATTTTGGAATACAATATTTGGCCAAATATTTAGTTATCTGGCTGTTAGTGGTTGAATAAACTTTTAACAGCCAATCGTAATAATCGACTTGCTTTTTATTTGTGATTTTCTAGATACCGGAGATACTTAAATAACAAACCACTAATAATAAATTCAGCATAACATCATTGAATATTAAATAGCAGATAATCCGCAAACAGCTTTGGTATAATTATATTGGTTTTAAACTTAAACGGATTCTGAATTGAGAATTTTTCAAAGTCTGTCGTGAAAATCTGTGACAGTAAAGTAGTGTTTAATAATTTCATTATCTGTTCAGAAAATTCAGAAACCGAGCGAAAATGTTTATACTTTAGGAAGTTTAGTATATATATCCGAAGTTTTCCTATTTAATTCTAAGTATATTCAGCTAAGTATAAATAAGTGGATTCCGACTTTGTTTACGAGGAAAAATATAAGCTCTCTGCCCACAACGGACAAGCTTAGGAGGATTCACTCAGTCTCGCATGGATTACGTTACAAATCACTTTGTCTGCACAAATTATTTTTTGAGCTCGACTCAAAAATACGCCCTCTCATTTTTTACTCGACTGCCCCAAATAAAGCGCATGTTTTTAAGAAATTATGTACTTTTATTACATTTATGTGGCTTGATTATTTTAATTTTTGAAAACGTTTTCGGGCCTTTTGAAACCGTCTGTCGTCTATATTTATTAAGCAGTTTATTGTAACCATACACAATACAGGACAAAAATGAATAAAAACAAGTTTATTATGGGCGGTCTTTTCACACAAGGCAATCTATTGACATAAATGTATGTATGTACATATTTACAATCAATATTCTAAGTCCTCGAGAATTAGCTGCTCATAATGAAGTTCTCAGTCTTGTAATTTATTAACATTGAAAGTACCTAATCAACTCGAGAAATTAAAAGTTTCCACTAAAAAAACTAATAAGTAAGAATGTAAGAATCCATTACTGTTTTTACCTTTCCTGACACATTCTTGTGTTTTAAAGGCACCAAGAGTTAGTTATTTTAAGTTAATTATAGTGTCGGGTACTTAACATCTGCTAATTTTAAAAATGAGAAGATCTGTTATCATAAAGCTTTTACAGGGTGCTTCAGTAGTTTATGAACGATGAAATTAAAACGGTTTTAATGAGTCGTCCGTTTCCAAAGGTTAACTGTTCTTTCTTAAACTATGTCAAGTAACTCTTCAGTTATTTGACTATCACAGTTAATATAAAAAATCATTTTTTTACAAAAAATAAAAAATACAACCGTCTTCTAATAAAAAAAAAACAAAAAAGTACAACCGACTTCTAAACAAAAAACCAAAAAGTACAAAATAATTATTTATTTCAGAACTTGGTGTTTTTGGTTTGATTTTTCGTTTTTTGAACACCGGCTTCCGAAATTTATTTATTTTGTACTTTTTTTTTATTTGAAAGTCAGTTGTATTTTTTTGTAAAATGTTTGCGTTTTATTTTTCTCTTTTTAGTAGTGACATACCAAACGTACACCTCACAGAGTACGTGTTATAAACAGGTGTAAACAATAAACAGACACACGATTTCAGCAATCCCGGAAGATTTGCGATCAGTAATTGAAGAGTTCCGTTTTATCTCGGTTCTTCATCAAATCTTCACCAAACTAGAAAGGGACCATCTCTTAATACTAAGATGCTCTTTCAAATCATCGTATGCAGTTTCTTTTTCATTTTATTATATATCGACAATGAGAGAATGAGAAAATCGCCAATGTAGTCGAAGCCACACATTATTAGGGATATTTCAAGTACTTGTCATCAGATCAAATTTAAATAAGACAAGCACCAGCTTTCGAATATAAAAAGAATCATCAAAATTGAGGCGCCCAGTACAAGGTTATGAGATAACACATACACAAAAAAAAATACCGTTGAATTGAGAACCTCAAACTTTTTTGGAAGTCGGTTAAAAATAACAACGCTTCTTTTGTGAACACATAAAACTAAAATTGCAAGGAGGAAAAATTTTAGTGTGTTTGTCATAGGTAGACTCTGAAATGATCAATTACAAAAATTGTACAAGATTTTTTTTAAACTTCTTTTCCTTTTTTCTGTACTTGCAGTGGTCCCGGGCATTAGTCTCTATCTAAAACTCACAAAAGGTTTGAGTTTTGATTTAAATTTCGGTAAGTATTTTACTGATTGTTGCTTAATAATTAAAAGATAAATTACCTAAAATAGACTAGAAGCTGTTGAAATTAGGGAATTTTCTATTTAAGAAGTGCAAATCACGAAATGAAACTCTGCCCAGATTTAGATGGATGCGAAACACCGTACTTAATAATTAAAATGTGGTACTTAATTAAATACGTTTGTACGAACATTCTAAATGCGCTACGTGCACGTTGCTGAAAACATTTTTTTAATAATCTTTGGTGATGATATTGATAGAGGTTGAAAACTTACAAAATTATCAAATGATTACAAAACCATAGTTTGTAGAAAATGTAAAAATTGTTTTAATTACGCTCTATCAAGTGATTCCAGTTTATTGCTCGCGGGTGTATATTCGACACGTTTTGTTACCAAGAAAATTATTAAAGTCTGGGGGGGGGGGTAGGTTATAATTAAGGATTAGACAAAAACAGATGCTCAGAAAACTGCGTAACTGTTTAGCAGCTAAATAAAATAAAATATAGTCCTAATAGCCATTTAGCTAAACAAATTCTGTGGCATAAGCTTGCGCTCACAAAGGCTCTATTTTCTTATACCTCATCAGTGTAAAATTACCAAACAAGCTTAGCTAAATCAATTTTATGGGCAAACGGTGGGTACTAGCGTCTTATTCTGCTTTATCAAGTATACCACAGAGAGCAATTAGGCAGTTCGAAATTAGACTAACCTAATCTTTTGTTGCAGATTGTTATTTAATCCGTGGGCTTTTGATTCTCAAAGGAACTTTATTGCTGTTGAAATGGGCGGGGATTAACATTCATGATTGATTTGGGTGATTTTGAATCAGAATATATTATGTATTAGTCTTCGTACTATGTCTCTATTACCATAAAACTTGTAACTGATATTTATGTTAAAACCCGGTCAAATGCGTGTCGGGCCATGCGCAGTGTAGGGTTCAGTTGCACGTCACAATTGCTGACTTAGAATGGTGCTTTTTGTCTCATTCTAGTAACTAACAACTTTCTCTAACTAATTTTCAGTGGAAGTTGTACGAAGTTTTCCTACTCCAAGTAAATTTTATAGGTTGGTCAACTATTATCTACTTGCTAACTTGTAAAAGTTTCCTTAGCCGTGATCATTTTCCTTTTAAAATCGTTACTTAGACATTATATGCTACTACCATGATTTTTTTCACGTCTCCGAAAACAACAGTTTCGCTAGTAGAGTGGAGGACACTGACTCTAACAAAAATTACCACTTTAAGGCGATACCCCGACCAAAATCTTGCGATAGTGCGTTTTCCTTCGCTATTCAGAGACTATTAACTCATTAGTTATGAGAAATAATCTAATGTAAAAGCACATTATTAATGTTCAACGTCTTATCATCATATTCAACGTTCTAATTTGTTTTTATGTGTTACAAATAAATTTAAAATCTACTTTTAAAAAATGACTATAATTGTTGATTTAATGCATCTTTTGCTGAATGCAACACTCTAATCATAATTTGAGGATTACACTAATGGATAGATAATTGAATATTTATATTACACATGTTTTATTTCATTTCAAAAGATCGCTTATCTTTTTTATCAAAATAATTCCAAAAATTGTGTGAATTCTATGATAAAAGGGCGTGCGCAGAGTGCGGGCGGCAAAGAGGGACGAATGCTCTAGCTTATTTGGTCAGGGAAACGCCTTAAAGCTTAATATTTCGCAAAAGTCAATATTTGTAAAATGGTTTTCGCCCACCCCTAATACTTTATAACGAACTATCCAACGACACCCCACACCATGGTATATTAAAAAAATAGTATATTGTAGTAAAAACATCATCGCCACTTCACCTTTAGTGGTAAGAAGCGTCTCTGAGTTTAACTGCGGACAAAGACAGACAAATATGGCAACGATTATTGACTATGGAACCCTAAAAACAGGCTTCATTTAATTTGATAATTAAGTTGACATGATTTTGTAATAAATATATTATGTATATTAACAGTTACGGTCTTCAAGAAGTTGTGCATTTGTGGCAGTCAGAGGTCAGCCAGCTGCAATGCTTACTCAGTTCAATAAATAAATAAATAAGTAAATTCTTTATTCGTCGGACATCGAGATCCACTGTGTTAGTAAATGTCTTATATCTAATACAATGCTTGCAGTAAGTAACCTACCTAAGTAAAATTGATCTCTTGTTAATTGGATCAGTGAGTATAGATATATAAAAAAAATCAATTCCATTATTTTAATCTGGTTTGAGAACGAGCTATAGATAATATTAAAAAAGAATCAATTTTCTAAACGTCACAATAAAAGCATACTCACACGGACGCGGCGCATCGCAGCGACGATCTCGACCCGGCTAGTCGGACGCGGCACGTCCATTGTCCCGATGTACTGCAACAAATTAAACCTTATTACATTTCGATCCAAGGAAAGAAGCTTACTGTGGCCGTATTACGAAGTGCCAATGCTATCATGATTCGTGTGAGGGAAAGAGATAGTGCTATTCGTCTTGTGTAACTCCGTCTCTCTCTGACACAGAAATCATGATGGATTTAAGACGTCATAATAGGGCTGCTGGTATTGTTTACTAGAAACGTCTCCCACAACGAAGTTACACTCTAAAGATATCTAAAATTTCACTGCCCTGGGGCCGTATTATGACCTCTTAAAACCATCATGTTTTCTGTGTGAGAAAAGGATAGTGCTATTCGTCCTGTATAGCTCCGTCTCTTTTTCACACCGAAAACATGATGGTTTTAAGAGGTCATAATACGGCCCCTGAGACCACTTCTACAATACACTGGGTATTTCTAGGAATATCAAGCACCGTACTAATAAACTGCAGTATTATATTGTTATTTACAATTTCGCCACGTAAAAAATATTCGCTGTTCAACATATAGCAATAAAAGACAGCGACCAAAAGGGCAAAATGGCGCTTTAAAATTCGCTCAGCTAATATCAACAGCAGCTTATACAAGAATAACAAAGCGTTGCAGGCTCCTCAGAAAACATAAATAAAAGTAAAAACAAATAGTTCAAGCTTCAAACTGAATTGCTTGAACAAAACATACAAAACACCTGGCGAACGCTACCTACGTCGGGATCACTTAAATCTTTTATCTCATAGTGAGTTCGCGTCACGTGCTCCCGCCGTCTTCGCCGGCGTGTGGAGGGAGCATTATAATAAGATTATATCAGTGTCAAAGAACCTGACTAATTTATTCAAATCGAATCCTGAATACTGAGATGAGATGCATTTAATACTGAAATTTCTCCATCGACTTTCTCATATTATATATGTTAAATTGAATACGTAGTTTTTTTTTCGCAATAAAAATAGAAAAGGGTACGGTTCATACTCATTCCATTTTTTTTGTACTAGGCCGAATGTGATTGTCCCGAATTTAATCCTAGTTAGGGCCGAGGAAGGGTTAGACATAATATTTTCTTCAGAAAATTTGGTTTTGTAGGAATTAGGTGGAATAAATCACTATGGATATTGTAGTAAAAAGATGAATCCCAAATTACTACAATTTCAATAACGAAATGCTTCTCAAACACGAGCATTAATGGCAGCACTTGCTTAACCCCTTAAGCAAGTGCTGCCATTAATGCTCGTGTCTCCAGACAGGTGCTATCAGACAGTTTCTGCATTAAATGACTATTAGTTTGGTACTTCGCAAGGTATAAATTTTCTTCTAAGATTATAATAAAATGATTTCAATAATAATAAAGGTTGGATGGGAATATTCCGAAATGATCCATACCCACTAAACTATAGGTAATGTACCTATGGTCTAGGAGGTCCCATTCCCATCCCAGTTATTTTCTAAATTCACTTTGAAGTTCCGTGTTATTTCAATATTTGATTATGTATGTAAATTACGCATTAATTCGTCGGTACACATTAAAACATTCATGATGAGGAGGGGATCAAAGTTGTCGGTACAGTAAGCCCGAAGCATAAAATAATCTGTCGGGGGCCAAATCGTGTTTGTGTTCACACAGTTTTTACGGACGGGAGGAAAGTAAGAAAATCTCTTGGTAAAACTAGTTCAATCTAAGTGATTAAAGCGATAAATTTTATTAAATAGCTGCGTCGTTTAAAAGAGGGTAGTTGAGATAAAAATTAAGAGCCAATTACATCGTCCAGAGAATCTAATAGTGTCCACGTCGTGGGCTGTCGGCTCACGACAGAATTAATTGAAGGAATTATTAGATTCCTATAAAAGTATCTGCAGCTGAACTTAAATGAAAAGGAGAAGCTGTTAATCTGTTTAACGGTTTATAGCAGAAGCTACTTTCAGAGCTAGGCAGTAAACTGCATAAGGATCAACTAGCAGTAGTAATAAAATAAAGAGCAGAGATGCATTGTAAAAGAAGCGTAAAATATCATTCGGACCTACTTTGATCGTCAAGTTATTTGAATGCAAAAAGCAAATAATAAAAAAAAAGTTGCAATTTCGAGAAAAATACGTTTCAAGCTTTAGACCCCTTTTTTTGGATGGGAAATTATCAAATGACTTCTCCCGCTCTGGGCGGAGCGGAAGGGAGTGTCAGACTCTTACTGACTAAAAACTACCCGTGTTCCTTCTTGTGCCCTTTGTGTTCCAGGGCTGCGGTGACTCTTTCGAACAAATTCCGCAACCCTAGGTCCTGACCCTGCTCCGGCTTCTTTGCTGACGGCTCTTTGAGGCGCGCGTGGAACACGACGCGCCGTCGAATCGAGCCTGGTTGCTATCGGACGGCGAGCCACCCATAGCTCGCCATCCGCAGGCCCGCGCCTACAGTGGCCGGGAATCGCCCTGCGTTTCCCGACGCTCGGGGCGTCTTCTTCTGTGGCGGCGGCTGGAGCGCGAGGTTTTCCTCTCCCTCACGCGTTCCGCCTCCTCCTTCGCTACCATTACTGCTTCGCAGAAGTAGGCGACCGCTTCCCATGCCTCCTCGCTTCAGACCATGGTTTGAACCAGGGCCGGACGCGAGAGGTCGCCGCCGCCGATCGCCTCGACGAGGACACGGCGTTGCTCCGCCCAAGCAGGGCAGACCTCCACCGTATGCTCCACCGTGTCCTCCGAAGCTTTCGACCTCTAAGGTTCGTAAACCATTGATACAACAAAAGATAAAGATTTTAATATCAAAACCTTTAATATTATATAGAAAAAAGAAAACAGTTCGACGGTTAAAAGGAAATAGGGTATAAGCGACAAAAAGTGAAATGTTCAGGAGAGCCGTTCAAAGTTTTAAATTTTAGAAAAACTGACGTAGTTTTGTTATTTATTAAGATATCGTGAAAACTAAAACAGTTATAAAATCAGAAAAAAATGGAGCTTTTACCGGTATTTTTAGTTTTAATGATTTTACGCTATTTAAAGTGGTTTTTGTCGCTTATAACAATACCTTTTAATTTTCTAATGAGGAATTATGGCATAAGATACAAATGACAAAGTAAAATATTAAAGGATAAGAAGCCTAAGCGACATACTGATTTCTCACACAGCAAGGTAAAAGGGAATAAGAGACTAGACAGTTCAATAAGTGTTATAGGAAAAGAAGGATAAGGTACTTTTCACAGTGGTTGTATGGAAAGCTAATAGAGCACAAGAAACAGTCGGCTTTCAAAAAAATACCAGGATATAAGACATTAGTGACGCACAATGTCGCTTGAAAGCAAAGGAAAAGAAGGATAATCAACATTTGGCATTGCGTGAGTCTATGGAAATATGGATGAAAAGACACCCCAAAAATAATGAAGTAGCGCAACCAACACGATCCTTCATAAGGATAAGAGCTAAAACGGGTATTACACTACACTGTAATTTTGTCCCTAACTCGTAAAATAGGGTGAAGTATTTTAAAAGTATTAGGGAGTCGATTTTCATACAAAAAGACTAAGGATCCTTAGTCTTAGGGGCCTGTTTCAGTATACCCTACCCGTTCAAGTGATTCTAATTTACACTAAATAGTAGATTTCAAGGATGATAGTTCGTCATTATATTCATTTTCATGTCACCTACTTACCTATTTACTAACAAGCGGATAGTAGGATTTTTTTAAATAAAAAAAGACATTGACATGACATGGACACCTTATGGTGTTCTCCCCCAAGCACATCCAGTACATCAGATGACCCGATTCCAGGGTTATCCCTGGAATCGGGTCATTTGATGTACTTCCGCGAGGGAGACCAACAATCGCAAGGCAGCGTTGGGTTTCTGGTAAACAAGTCCTATCTAACAACTTTGTGGAAATGTCAAGTGTGTCGAACAGGGTGGCGTACCTTATTGTGAAGCTCACCGAGAGGTATAGCCTCAAGGTAGTGTACGCACCAACCTCGACACACTCGGACGACGAAGTGGAAAATATGTTCGATGACATATCGAGAGCCCTCCACTTCACTACAAAGACATAGTACATCGTTGTCATGTTGACTTTAATGCCAAAGTGGGAGTACAGTATTGCTGCGAATAGGTAATAGGATACCATGGATTTGGAAGCAGAAATCATAAGGGGCAAATCCTCGTCAACTTCCTCGAACGGGAGGGGTTGTGTGTGTTGGACCCAAAGGAAGTGGACGTGGCAAAGCCCCGACACTATGACCAAACATGAGATGTCGATCTCATGTTTGTTCATCATGAATGACAAGAGGCATATATTCAGAGACGCCTCCGTGATCAATAGGTTCAATACCTGTAGCGATTACCGACTTGTCCGAGGCTCTCTGAATATTATCTTCAAGGCCGAACGTGTCCGTCTGATGAAGTCCAGACTCCGACCAACCAAACCATGGCATGAACTGAAACGTTCCAGGCAAACGTGTAAAACCGATTCGCTGCCGTGGAAACTACAACAGACGTAAACCAGAACCTCTAAAATTTTATTTGGATCCTCAGGAAAAAGGGTACGATATTGTGGGATATGTAGCGTAAGGGCAAGAAGTTCAAGCTTTCAGAAAGGACTTGGGCTAATGAAGGAATGACGTGAAAGCCCACCCGTCACTTCGTCGGCAAAGCGATTTCTAAACTGAGAGATCAACAATCACGTACGACAGGACCTCCGGGGCTTCAATGCTCTTTCGGTTGAAAGAGCAATCGAGCAGAATCGGGGGTCAAAGGTGTTCGTACAGTCTCTTGGAAGAAGCCACCTGATGAAGTTGACCACAGCAAGTGGAGAAGTTGTTTCTTTGAAGCCTGTAGTCTTTTCGGAAGTGGAGGACTTCTATAGCCGATTATACGCATCGCATGCATCTCGTCCTGATCCCAAAAATGAGGGTTCTAGAGCCACATTGACACGCCATTTAACCGAAGACCTACCAGAAGTCCTATGGCATTAAGTCCGCTTTGTACAGTTTTTTTTTTACTAGTGCGTAAAGTTTTAATAAATAAATAAGTCAGTATTTGCAAAATCGAGATCGCTCTTGGGCAGCTTAAAAATGGAAAAGCCCTTGGAGAAGACGGCGTTGCCACAGAGCTACTGAAAGCTGGAGGTAAACCCGTACTGAGGGAGCTCCAGAAGCTGTTTAACGCTGTCCTGTTTGAAGGGAGAATTTCAGAGACGTGGAGTAGAAGCGTGTTTAAGATAACCGCACTTCTACTCCGTTATTCAAAAAGGGAGACAAGACCCTATTGAAGAACTATCGACCCATATCCCTTCAAAGCCACGTCTATAAGCTGTTTTCAAGAGTGATTATGAACCGTCTTGCGCGAAAGCTCGACGAATTCCAACTACCAGAACAGGCTGGGTTTCGGAGCGGATACGGCCGCATAGACCACATCCACACAGTGCGGCAGATTATACAGAAGACCGAAAAGTATAATCAGCCCCTGTGTCTAGCATTTGTGAATCATGAAAAGGCCTTTGACTCGGTTGAAATCTGGTCTGTTCTGAAGTCCCTGCAGCGCTGCCAAGTAGACTGGCGATACATCCAAGTGATGAAATGTCTCTACGAGGCCACCACCATGTCCGTTCAAGTACAGAATCAGCAAACAAGTCCCATACCGTTGCATCGAGGAGTGAGACAAGGGGATGTTATTTCCCCGAAATTGTTCACTAATGCAATGGAGGATATGTTCAAGACGCTGAACTGGAACGAACGTAGCATTAACATCAATGGCGAATACATCTCCTACTTGCGATTTGTAGATGATATCGTCATCATGGCAGAAACGCTGCAGGACCTACAACTGATGCTGAATGATCTGGCTGACTTTTCTGTAACATCAACATTGTTTCGCAGTAAACATTTTGACTTTGACTTTGGATAAAACCAAGGTCATGTTCAACGAAAATGTTCTACCGGAACCGATTGCGATTCACGGTGCAATTCTTGAAGTTGTTCAAAAATATGTACCTCGGGTGGACATTGCAGTTAGGTAGAAACAACTTTGAGGGCGAGGTGAATAGAAGAATTCAGTTAGGCTGGGCAGCGTTTGCGAAGCTACGTCGAGTCTTTACATCGTCGATTCCACAGTGCCTAAAGACGAAAGTCTTCAATCATTGCGTCCTACCCGTCATGGCATACGGAGCAGAAACGTGGAGACTGACGGCTCGTATGGTCTACAAGCTTAAAGTCGCTCAGTGAGCTATGGAAAGGGCTATGCTCGGTGTGTCTCTGAGGGATCGCATCAGAAATGAGGTGATCCGTCAGAGAAGCAAGGTCATCGCAGCTGAAGTGGCAGTGGGCTGGCCATATTAACCGACAACCGTTAGGGTAAACGAGTTCTAGAGTGGAGACCGCGTCTCGGCAAACGTAATGAAGGACGTTCTACACTACGTTTGCCGAGACGCACGGTGGAGTGACGATTTGCGCAGGACGGCTGGCAGAAACTGGATGCGAGAAGCCGGAAATAGATCTAAGTGGCGTGCAATTGGAGAAGCCTATGTCCAGCAGTGGACTGCAACAGGCTGTTGATGATGATGATGGTGTAGGTAGCTAATACTGCAGCTAGCAGGTAGGGAACTTAAAAATTAATTACGAACACTTGGTATGTATCCGTAATATTAACATTTAAAAAGGTAAATAATAAAAAGCTTATTGGGTATTGTAGTATAAGTGACGTATAAGTATGACTGTAGAACGTGGAAGTAGGTTATAATGTGGTTATAATCGACACCATGATATCTAATTTAATTTAAGTAATAAGATATTATCGACAAAACTGTATTTATATTGTACGCGGAAGTAAGGTATAACCAACAGTGTGATATTAAAATAAATTTAGGTAATAGAGCATAACCTGCATAGCTTCCATAAAGTACTGAATGGTAATAGGGTATAACTGACAGAGTAATATGAAAATGAATTTCGTATATAGGGTACAAGCGCCGTAGCTATGTTGTACGGGGCGGACGTGATCGACTGGACTGTAGGGTGGCCAGGGTAGGTTATCCTATTCTTCAAAAGTGGACTGTATGGTGACAACCCACCTAGGTATAAATGATCCAGACGCGTTGACGCTCCGTCTATGAGCTACGGGCCATGAGGATGCAACCCTTAGCTGAATACTTGCTATACTTGCTGTTATTGACACAGTATATAGGGGTAGGTATAGAGGGCTTACCAATAAAGTCACAATAAAACACTATTCAACCTGCTCACCATGCACCTAGCGATTTGAAGGGTGAAATTCGCGACCACATGATTCTACATTTAGGTATAAATCCAAATTATCTTGACAATGACTACAAATTCTATAAATTTTCAATGTTACCATTGTACGGCGCAACTATACCGTATCGACACCCAAAAAATCACCGTGTGTGATGAAGTTTATTAACTTAAATTTTCACTATGCTAATTCTAGATTTTAGGCTATATCTAGGCTTAGGTCTATGTGAGTAGGGGTTGTCGTACCTTCATGGATAGCCCTCGGTAGGCTCCATGCAGAGGAGACTAATTCACCCCTTCATCCCCCTCCATGTAGGGGTGGGATGTCGAAAACTATACAAAACTATTGTAGGCACGAAGCTATTACCTACTTGGGGTGAATTTACCGTAAAACTATGCTAGGAGGGCTATACATCTATATGTATCTCTATAGATACGACAACCCTCTATAAAACTACATAAGTTTCAACCCTGTCACTTAAGGGGTTGCAACTCTATAAGCGTATATGTTTCAGGGGGATAAAAATAAACAGTTTTATTCAAACCTAAATTGCGGCTTTATGCCTGCATACACTATAAACATCTATATATCCCCTGAAAGGATTTTTCAAGGCGGTTCTATTTCAGACATTTAGAAGTCTAGAATCTAGACTTGTTTTTTCGGAAAAGGAAGAGGGTAGATGCAAAGTGTTTTATTTTGTGCATACCTTCACTAGGGCTATTTATAAAAAACTGTTGACCAATTACGTACCAGCACCCTCCTGCTCTGTGATTGGTCAGTGTCGCGTTTAGCTATGCGACTACCTTTGACCTGAATATTTCGGGTCTCAATTACCAAGCCCTTTCTATTTACCTATGTATGTCTGTCTGTGTGTGTATATACCTCGATTACCTTATATACCACCGATATACCTTTATATACCTTTATATACCTTGATTACCTTCATATACCTTCGATTACCAGGGTTACCATGTGTTTACTGTTACGTGTAAGGGATAGGATACCCTACCTAACTATATTCTATCTATTTGGAAGAAATAAAGGCTCCAAGGGCTTATATACTGCCTCTTGAGAGCAAACAACTGTAACGAATGTGTTTTATTTCAATAACAAACTATGTATCAACTATAGCTACCTATAACTATCTATACTATGCAGCTTTATTTGTTACAGCATTCTATGTACTAACTAACTACCTATAACTACCTATACTATGTAGTCGCGGTTTTATTTGTTGCAACATTCTATGTACTACTATAGCTACCTATAACTATCTATACTATGTAGCTAAGACGCATCGTCGCGAACATCTCTCCCGCCGTGCAGTGCAGCGATGACTCGGTGCGATGACGTCGCGGCGCTGCAGAAACCCGGTGAGCGACGCCTGTAGTCACGTCGCCCGCTGCGCGGCGCCGGCGCTCGATGCCGGTGCTCGACGCAGCTGTGCAGTCGCCGGTCTGCCGCTTCCCTGCTGTGGGTCGCCTGCAGTCGCAAGGCTGTTGCGTAGGCTCTCGCAAATGTGCGAGCTGTGGGCCGGATGGCCCGTTGTCTGTGCGAGCTGCGAGTGCGCGCAGCATCGCCTGCTGCGGTGGCAAGCTGTGTAGGCAGCATTGCCTGCTGTATCGCCTGCTCAAAGCAAGGCGGTGGCGGGCCGAATATGCCCGCAATGGGGGCTGGCTGCGCCCGTGGGCAGCATCGCCCGCTATGTTGGCGAGCTGCGTGAGCAGCATCGCCTGCTGCTGCTCGCTTGATGCGAGCCGAATGCGGACCGAATATGTCCGCGGGGGTGAGCTGCGCCAGTGGGCAGCATCACTCGCTATGTTGGCGAGCTGTGGGAGCATCGCTGGCTATGTCGCCTGCACAAAGCAAGGCGGCGCACTATGGGACCAACCGGTATTTTCCATCTCAAAAATCAATAACTCTGTTGGTTTGTGATTTTTCTCCTTGAAATTTTTTTCACATACTTGTGAATATTTAGGCAATAAAAGAAATCAAACATCATCATTTTAAAAGTTATATATTTCTCGTAAAAAAATGACAAAAATAAAGTTATGCAAAATTTCATACAAAAAATTATACAGTTACATTAAAATAGCAATAAAATTTACAATTTTGCTTAAAATAAGTTTAAAATTAAATTATTATTATTAAACAAACAGTTACATGATCAAAAAAAAAATAGCGCTTATTCTATTCATCACTTTCTATTTCCAACAATTCTTTAGCTTCGTCAAACAATTCTTTGGATATCAGAAAACTTGGTTTATTTAAGCTAGATATATAAGGATCAGATGTATATAACAAAATATGCAGAACGTCTTCGTTTGTTGCTGATCTGGAACACTTCCTAGCGTGATGTAACCTATATTTCTTGTAATCTTTATTTCGGGCTTCTTGGGCATCTTCGGATAATTGTCCTATAGGCAAAACTGCATAATGCTCTATAATTTTAGCACCATGTATAAGTACTTTATGGACCGAAGATGGCATGTAGTACCAGTTATATTTGCTTACATATAATTGCGCGGTTATCAGTGTATACTGGCCGAATTTTTCTGCGTTTATAGGGAATCTCGATGACATAGTTTGAAGAATTACATATAATCTTTTGATTAATTATTTATCAATTCCGGTTATCTCTGCAGAACATTGGTAATTTTGGAAAAATCTCCTTGCCGTATTTCCGTCATTGCTATTACCGGAACCTTGACGTGGTTTATCGATATGCAAACCAAGCACTTCTCGGAAACTTTTTTGAACATATTCTTTCTTGTCTTTTTTCAGTTGCTTGTGTTCTGGAGTTGTTGCAGACCACTTCTCAAAACCTAAATTGTAAGAAATATGGAGGATCATTTCCATAAATCTTATCCATGCGTGTAGTGTCGACAATCCGTATTTAAACGCATTTTCATTTTCAACTCTCGTTGTAACTTTTAAAAGATCATTCATTTGTCTGGGAGTTGCTCCACAAACAGTGCAGGTAGCGCTGGATGATGTGTTCGTTAACACTTGAGCAACTTTTCCATCAATCATTGTCATAAACAGTTCATGTTTAATTTGGATGACTTTGTCGTCTATTGCTACAAGAGTTGGAATCAATTGATTAATTTTGGCTTCAATTTCACTGACAACCGCTGTAGTTTTTTCGGGTGTTTCTTTTGCAAATTCTAATAAAATTGGTCTGCAATATCTAACAGATGAGCAAGTAGGGTTCTGCCATATAACAGCAGAAGTTTCTTCGTCTACTAGTCGCAGTGGTACTAGAGACACTATAAACAAATTAGCATCCGATATTTGTTCGTTTTCTTCCGGTAGGATTTGTTTATACTCACTTTGCCCGGAGGATCCATCACATCCCCATTTAGTGAACAGCTTGAGACGATTGTAATTTGTCGATCCTGACTTTATCTTTATAATACGGCAGACTGTATGGTCTAAGAGATCTTGCAGATTGATTTTTGCGCTTACATTTGTTACCGTTATGCTGGATGCAGGCGGATAGCAAGCCTTTTTTGCTTCACTTAGTATTTGATACGAAGGCAAAACAGAACTTAAATTCTTATCAACGAGCCTTTTTCTTAGGTACGCATATTGGGCTTTCGTTAAATCTGTTTCAATACACATACTCAATGCCTCCTCTTTTGTAAAGGAAAGTGCATTATCTGGATTGAGTATGTTTTGTAGAATTACTTTTTTTTCTTCTTTTTCCTAATTTCTGATAATAGTCACAATCGACGCTTCGTCATTTTCACCCATGGATCGTAAACCTTGCACATAAGCGTTACGGACATGTTCCATTCCGTACTCCTGGAACAGTTCCATATTTTTTCGTTTCTTTGTGTTTTCCGAACACTCGTCATATGGTTTTGTTGGCCTACCACGATCACCAGAAGTATTCAAGCCAGAATTTTCAGATATTGAGGAATTCAATTGTACTTTAAACTCACCATTTAACCAATTTGAGTATAGGCTTTCGAACCTGTCTGGCTTTCTTTGAGCTTTAGTCCATTTCTGGTTGCAACTTGATGTTAGATTTTTTTGAATACTCTCTATTACTGTATTAACGTCAGTTTCCGATAATTGAAAGTTGTCCAACAAATATTTTTTAAGGTCTGAAGTACTTTTCCCTCTTATTATTTGATCACAAAGATCGCGTCGAACACAAACAAATTCACTCATTGTTAGATAGTATAATGTTTTTTGTCTGTTAATTGTTATTGAAAGAAGTATCTGAATACTTTGATGAATAGTACGGTGAAAACACGGGTATATAAAGGACCAATATTTTGGTGCCTCGTGCAAAAACCATGGGACAATTGATTATGACAGTTCTCATCGAAATAGGGTAATCAGTAGTGATTGTAATTATTTACCACAACAGATAAATAGAACTTCCGCAGCAATATAGGTACCTAGTTTATCATACTTGTGGTTAAGGCGATCACCGCAAATAAAAGTGTCATGGGAAGATTCTTTCAAATATAATAGTAGTCTATTAATTTGTTAATGTATGCTTCTATCATAGAAATGGAAAAAAAAACAAGATAGTCATTTTTGGGGATTTTTTTATTTTCGCCCGATTGACGTTATTGCTTTTAAATCACCACTGGCGCAAAAAACGCGCAAGTTTTTTTTTAATCCTCATATTACTGTATAGGTAAGCTTTCTAATAGAATAATTAACTTGACACCGGCAGCTTTCGGCAACAACGAAAACTCCAATTGAAAAAAACAAAAACGAAATTTTCTTTACTTCACTAAAAAAATATTAAAAAATAAAACAAAAACATGTTTTTACAAAAACCGAACGTGGTTACAAAGTGTACATTCTAAGCTATCTAATGATGTATTACACTAATATATATCCTTGGAAAAATTCCGAATAATTTTGTGTTGAACTTCCTTAACGGTAATTTAATTGGCATGAAAATATTTATGCCCAATGTTTGAGGTTCATTTTAAAAACGTAAAACTTAGTTATAAAATTATTTTGTTATTTATTCGTAAGTTCCATCCTTTAAGAGTATAAAACCATAAAGAAATCTACGGATTTACGACTTTCGTCAAAACCATTTTTGAGATGGAAAATACTGTTTGGTCCCATAGTGCGGCGGCGGGCCGGATATGCCCGCAGTGGGGCGAGCTGCGCCTTGCGGGCAGCGTCGCCCAGCTATCGGTTGGCGAGCTGTGTGAGCAGCATCGCCTGCTACTGCTCGCTTGATGCGAGCCGAATGCGGACCGAATATGTCCGCGGTGGGGTGAGCTGCGCCTTGCGGGCAGCGCCACCCATCTATCGGTTGGCGAGCTGTGAGAGCAGCATCGCCTGCTGTGTCGCCTGCACAAAGCAAGGCGGCGGCGGGCCGGATATATGCCCGCAGTGGGGCGAGCTGCGCCTTGCGGGCAGCGTCGCCCAGCTATCGGTTGGCGAGCTGTGTGAGCAGCATCGCCTGCTACTGCTCGCTTGATGCGAGCCGAATGCGGACCGAATATGTCCGCGGTGGGGTGAGCTGCGCCTTGCGGGCAGCGCCACCCATCTATCGGTTGGCGAGCTGTGAGAGCAGCATCGCCTGCTGTGTCGCCTGCACAAAGCAAGGCGGCGGCGGGCCGGATACGCCCGCAGTGGGGCGAGCTGCGCCTTGCGGGCAGCGTCGCCCATCTATCGGTTGGCGAGCTGTGAGAGCATCGCCGGCTATTGCCCGCTGAATGCGAGCCGAATGCGGACCGAATATGTCCGCGTGGGGCGAGCTGTGAAGCATCACCCGTCTATTGGTTGGCGAGCTGTGAGAGCAGCATCGCCGGCTATTGCTCGCTTGATGCGAGCCGAATGCGGACCGAATATGTCCGCGGGGGGGCGAGCTGTGAAGCATCACCCATCTATCTGGTTGGCGAGCTGTGAGAGCAGCATCGCCGGCTATTGCTCGCTTGACGCGAGCCGAATGCGGACCGAATGTGTCCGCGGGGGGCGAGCTGTGAAGCATCACCCATCTGGTTGGCGAGCTGTGAGAGCAGCATCGCCGGCTATTGCTCGCTTGACGCGAGCCGAATGCGGACCGAACATGTCCGCAGGAGGTGAGCTGCGCCGGTGGGCAGCATCACACTCTCTCTGTCCGCTGAAAGTAAGTTGGTAGCGGGCCGGATATGCCCGCACGGGGGGGCGAGCTGCGCGTGTTGGCAGCGTCACCCATCTATCTGTTGGTTGGCGAGCTGTGGGAGCAGCATCGCCTGCTGTTGTCTTACTTTGGTAGTGGGACAAGTTTCTTCACTGGACGCTTTAAGGTGCCGCCGGATGTGCGCACCTCAGCTGTCCGGACCTCTCCATCAGCGCCCGGGAAAACTGCGATTATGCGGCCTCGCGGCCACGTGTTGCGAGGCAGCTGGCCGTCTGCGATGAGTACGGGATCACCCACCTGCAGATTAGGGCCACGGCTATGGGGCTCCCGCCGGTGTTGGAGCTCGGGTAGGTACTCACGTACCCAGCGGCGCCAGAACTGGTCGGCGAGTGCTTGTGAGCGCCGCCAGTGGCGCTTGCTGTCGATGTCGTGCTCTGTGAACACGCCAGGCGTCGGCAGCCGGGCTGAACCACCCAGGAGGAAGTGGTTCGGCGTGATGGACTCGTCATCGTCACTGTGAACTGAAACGTGGGTTAGTGGTCGACTGTTGACCGTATATTCGGCCTCACACAACAGTGTGTGTAACACCTCTTCATGTGGGTGTTTTTCGTGAAGTATAGTCTGTAATGCTGTCTTCACACATCGGACTAGGCGCTCCCATGCGCCACCCATAAAAGGCGCTGACGGAGTGATGAAGCGCCATACTATGCCTCGGCGACTTGCCTCTTCTTCGAAGGCGTCTCGGAGCTCTTTGTCGGCACCGTGCATGTTGGTGCCGTTGTCTGAATGTATTTCTGTCGGACATCCTCTGCGTGCAGCGAAGCGGCGCAGTGCTAGTATCGCGGAGTCTGCGCTGAGGCTTGCGGCGATTTCCAGGTGTACCGCTCTGGTGGTCAGGCACGTAAATAGAGCCACGTACCTCTTCTGATGCTGGCGACCGACTGTAACGGATAGCGGACCGAAATAGTCGAGTCCAGTGAATGTGAACGGCCTCTGATGATGAGCTAGACGCGTTCTGGGGTGGTCGCCTGTAGCTGGTACTGGTGCGCACGCCTTCCTAATGCGACACGGTAAACAACGTGTCACTACCATCTTCGTTGTGGGTCTCATTCTGACGACCCAGTAATGCTGTCGGACTTCATTGATGGTCATCTCGGTTCCACTGTGTTGTAAGCTGCGGTGTGTCCAGTCTATGTAGAGCTGAGTTATACGATGGTCGCCATGTAATATGGGTGGGCGCTTGACGTCTTCTGTTATTTTGTCGATTTTATCTATACGACTTCTGAGGCGTATGACGTCATCCTTCAATTCTATTTGCAACGGTCGTAGGGCGCTGTCCTTATCTATTTCTTCGTTTTCACGTAAACTTGTTAACTCGCGGGAAAACGTCTGTTGCTGTACAGCTTGCACGAGTAACCTCTCCGCTTGTTGGAGGTATTCGGCTTCTATTATAAAACTATATTTTGACGTCACTGGGGGCGTCACTGATGCTGTAGGAGGGGGCACTGCCGTCTTTGTACGTTTCCTCCAATCCGGATCCGCTTCTATATTTTTCCTCGTTCTTTTATAGAACGTATTTTCTTTGGGCGGCCGACATTTGGCGACGAAGCGTAGTACTGTCGCCGTCGCTCTCAACAGTCGTTCCCATTTCGAAAATCTTGCTGGATCGGGTATGACTTCTGTGAGTCTTCTATCTATATTTTCTATAGCGACTAAGGTTCGCTCCTCACCCGTCTGTTCCTCTAGTGGAGGCTTCTCTATTGGCCATGTTGTCGACTCTTCATACAGGAAGCTGGGGCCACAAAACCACTCGTGTCTCGAATCAAAGTTGTGTGGTACATCACGAGTGGCTGCGTCTGCTATATTTTTCTTAGTGGGCACCCATCGCCAGTCTTCGACTCTACTATGCTCTTCTATGGCAGCTATGCGGTGCGCGACGAACGGTTTGTAAACTCGAGCTCCTCTTCTGATCCAGGTCAGCACGGTTTTGCTGTCTGACCAGTACGTCACGGAGGCCGGCTTGACTCCGTGTTCTCGGATGACAGCTGCAGCGACGCGGGTCCCCATCACCGCGGCCTGCAGCTCGAGTCGGGGTATCGATTGGAGCTTGAGTGGCGCCACCTTTGCCTTGGCCATGACGAGGCTCACGTGAGTCTTGCCATCTTCTGTAGAGATACGCCAGTACACCGCTGCGGCGTACGAAGTTTCGCTCGCGTCCGTGAAAACGTGGACTTGCGTTTCTATGGCGTCGCTATATCCTGGGTAACATCTTGGTACTGTGACTTGTGCAAGATTCTGTAGATGTTGAACCCAACTTCTCCATGCTGTGGCCAAGTCTGTGTCGAACGGCTGGTCCCAGTCGACTCCTATTCTCCATGCTTCTTGGAGTATTTGTTTGGCGCGAATCGTTACGGGTGAGGCTAGGCCGAGTGGGTCGTATAGCGACATCACTATTTTCAGCGCCTCTCTCTTTGTGGGCACTTCCTTCTGTAATACGCCACTCGGTAATCGGGCTAGGCTCAGATTGAAACCCAGCGTATCTGCTCTTGGTCTCCATATTAGGCCAAGAATTTTTTCTGTATGGTCGCCGATGTCGACGACTTCTGTTTCTATAAGCGACGGTTCTATATTTTGTATGACGTCGATGTCATTCGATACCCATTTCTTAATTTCGAAACGAGCCTGTTGGTGTATCTTCTTCACCGCTGTTGCTATGTGTGTCGCTTCTTCAACTGTTCTATAGCTATCCAGATAATCGTCCATATAATGGTTCTTCACTATTGCTTCTATTGCTTCTGGATGCTGTTCTATATGCCGGTTCGCGTTCCAATTCTTCGCGAATATGGCCGTGCACGGTGAGCTTGCCGCGCCGAATATGATTGACGTCATTCGATACTCGTCGGGGGCTCCTTCTCTTCTATTGCCTCTCCACAAATATCGGAGGGCGTCTCTATCTTCAGGTCGTACTTTGACCTGCATGAACATTTCGGTAATGTCACCTGAAATGGCTATCGGATATCTACGAAACCTCATCATGACGCCGGGCAGCGACTGTAACAGGTCCGGTCCTGTAAGCAGGAAGTCGTTCAGCGACATTCCATTCGATTTAGCTGCGGCGTCGTGTACTATTCGAAACTTCTCCGGCTTCATGGGATTGAAGACGTCGAAATGAGGCAGATACCAGGTTCTTCCTGGCGTGGTCTGTTTGGGCGCTTTTTCTGCGTACCCTTTCGAAAGGAGCGAGTCCATCTGTTCTATATATTTATTTCGAAGACTCGGATCTTTGTCGAGCTTCTTTTCTATAGAGATCAGCCGCTTGTGTGCTGTCCCATAACTATCGGGCATTTCAAAGTTGTTATTTTTCCATAACATAGCTGTTTCTATATGCCCATCTGTCAACTGTTTGGTATGTCTTTTCAAGATGTCTTCAGCCTGCTTCTCTGGATCAGAATCTGGACGTCGAGGATTAACTATTAGGGACTCGAGTGCGAAAAATTCACGAAGTTGCTCGTTCAGTCTATCGTCTCTATTTTCTCTATCTTCTCTGCATGCGCTGACGTAATGCACCTGCTGACCGAGTATTCTAGTGTGCGCGCCATGTAGCGTCCATCCAAGCGTTGTAAGTGACGCTATTGGCTGGTGCCTGGGGCCTCTTCTGACTTCACTGGCAAGGAGAAGGTGCCAGTTGTCTTGGCCAATCAAAATCTTGGGCGCGCCAACATCATAGACTAGCTGCTCTTTCAAGTCGATGAGATGTTTGCAATGTGTGACATCTTCTTCACGGACTGTCTGTGACGCGAGATTAAGCTTCGGTATGGTGCGCGCTCTGAACGGCACCCTATTTCTATGCTGACTCGCGAGTGTCACTGTGACTCTTTTCGAACAAGGAGTGTCGATCATGGTGTCACCGATCGCACCAATCTTCAGTGGGTCGATCTTGCCCTCGGCTCCGACTTGGTCGGCGATGTCTTCATCGATCAACGATACGGTCGATCCATCGTCGAGTAGGGCGAACGTAGATGCCTCTCCCGCCGGTCCAATGACCCGGACCGGGATGATCTTTAAATAGGCGTGATTCGACGATGATCTTGAGCTGGCGACTGTCTCCTTGGGCTCCTTTTTGACTTCGGTCTGTCTGGGCTTTTCGGCTGCCACCGCAGCAGGCTTCTTGTCGTAATGAAGTAGCCGACTGTGCGTGGCTGTACACCCCTTGACGTCACACTTCTTCGCGTTGCATTTATGCCGCTCTCTTCTTGGCTTCAGGCAACGGAAGCACAGGTTTAGATTCTTCGCAATTTCCCATCTCTTGTTACTATTGCTATTCTTGAACTTTGAGCAATCGCGTTCTATATGGCCATCCTTCTCACACAGTCGGCACTTGCTTGCTGACTTCTCTGTTGTTGTGTGAGTCCTCTGCTGCGGTGTGCGTCGGTTGGATGAGCCCTCTGTCTTGATGTTTTCAGCAGGAGCGAAAGCGCTGCAGTATCGAGCTTGTTCGGTAATGAATTCGCTAAACAGCGACAAGTCTGGCAAGGACTGGTACTTTTCTGTATATATACGGTACCACTGTACACGTATCGAGTTCGGTAGCTTCTCTGTCAAGGTTCGCATGAGCTCGGCGTTGATCAGGTAATGATCCTTCTTCAATGCTCGCAGCGTTACTATAGCGCACCTCACGTGGCTTGCGAATGAGCAAATATCCTTTGGATTTTCACTGCATCGTGTCAGTCCTCGCAATCTATCTGTTTCGGCCTGTGCTATCGAATCTGGTCGGCCGAATTGCAGCTCGAGTTCCTTCATGATGTCATCTGGTCTTGCATGGCCGATGAGTTCTGAACTAACTGTTTCTAAAGCGCGTCCATGCAGGCTTCTTCTAAGTCTTGCTGTATTCTCGACATCGTTGAAATATTTTCGAGTTGTTTCATAAATGGCTCGAAATGACAACCATTCTGTATGCGCACCACTGAAGTTCGGTAAAGTCATAATGACCTTCGACGCCGAGGAGGAATTCTGTGACTGCTGTTCTGTTTTCTTGTCAACTAAAGATGCTATAGCAGCCGTAAGGTCCGTAACGAATGGACGTAAATTATCCTCGCTCCTATCGTCTTCTATTTTCTTCATAGGTGGTGGCTCTATCTGTTTAGCACTATCTGGATCTATGTGCGTTCGACGAGAGTCCACTATTGGTTCGAAGTCCACAGGGGGGGGCGGTTGCTGTCGACTATCACGGATGTCCCCCTCGGCGGCGTTGGTCTCTCTCTGATCAGGAACAGGTTCAGGCGCCTCTTCCAGCCAGGAACGCACGTACTCTTCATTTGAGTTTCTATCGTCCAAATATTCTTCGTCCGACTCTTGTTCGGCTCTCTGAAGTGCTAACTGGGCAAGCTCCAACTTAATCTTTAATAAGTCTTCACGAGCCTTCTGTAATTTTCTATATGACCGCGGTGACCTGTCAATGGTCGACGGCGGACGTCTATGTTCTATACGGGCGTCACCCCGGGTAGTCATTGGCAAGACTCGGCTATCTCTTCTATTTGACGGCTTCATTGTACTATCTGAAGTCGTCTCAAAGCGGGTTCCCTTCCTTGAGGTCGATGGCATCTGTTTCTGTACTGTTGTCGGCAATGGTGCAGGTACTCGTTCTATTGCTGAAGCTTCTATCTGTTCTATTCGTTCAGCGGCAGCAGGCGGAGACACGTCTTCACTGCGCTGCTGCATCGATCGCGCCGTCCCAGACGATGAAGGCGAACGCGGCGGCACCTGATGATGGATAGCAGGAACCCTCTCGGCTGGTTCCTGTATCGGAACTGTCCACGCCTCGGATGATTTGCCATGCGACCTCGTGATCGGCATTGTTGAAGTCTTCAATGAATCTTCAAAACTATTCGGTAGTCCGCTGGTAAGCCTCAGGTGAAACTTCAATCCAAGTTTCCAAAAAAAAAAATTTTTCAAAAAATTTTCAAAATTCTTCAAAGTCCCCAATCTTCAAAAAATATTCTAAGTTCGGATTGACTGAAACTTTTCTAAGTCCCAGACTGTTCAAAATCTTCTATAAGTATGTGAAGTCGATCGAAATTCTCTAAGTCCAAAATTCTTCAAAAATATTCTATGTCCCGCTTGATCAAAACTTTTCTAAGTGTCAGGTTGTTGAAAATTTTCCAAGTTCAAAAATCTTCAAAAAATTTTCCAAGTCCCGGATTGTTGAAAATTTTCTAAGTTCAAATTTCTTCAAAAAATTTTCCAAGTTCAAAATCTTCAAAAATATTCTAAGTGTCGGAACCCCTCAAAATTTTCAAAGTGTGAAGTCGTTCGAAATTTTCTAAGTTCAGCTTGATTAAATTTCTTCTATGTTGTTGCTTCACTATTTTTCAACATCAATCTGCCTAGGGGTAGTTTTCTTGAAGGGATGATTTCTTCAAGGTCCGACTTCTATTTAGCTTCTAGGGACACCCTTCGTGTCTTGAAATGTTGAAGGGTAGTTTTTTCTTCAAGGGGGTGCGACTTCACAATAGGGGTTGCGCCTTCAGGGTAGCTGCGTGGTTCTATAAATCCAACTTCCAAATAGCTAGATCAGGCTATCTTCAAAATATCCGGCTCCGATGGACCAGAAAATGTACGGGGCGGACGTGATCGACTGGACTGTAGGGTGGCCAGGGTAGGTTATCCTATTCTTCAAAAGTGGACTGTATGGTGACAACCCACCTAGGTATAAATGATCCAGACGCGTTGACGCTCCGTCTATGAGCTACGGGCCATGAGGATGCAACCCTTAGCTGAATACTTGCTATACTTGCTGTTATTGACACAGTATATAGGGGTAGGTATAGAGGGCTTACCAATAAAGTCACAATAAAACACTATTCAACCTGCTCACCATGCACCTAGCGATTTGAAGGGTGAAATTCGCGACCACATGATTCTACATTTAGGTATAAATCCAAATTATCTTGACAATGACTACAAATTCTATAAATTTTCAATGTTACCATTGTACGGCGCAACTATACCGTATCGACACCCAAAAAATCACCGTGTGTGATGAAGTTTATTAACTTAAATTTTCACTATGCTAATTCTAGATTTTAGGCTATATCTAGGCTTAGGTCTATGTGAGTAGGGGTTGTCGTACCTTCATGGATAGCCCTCGGTAGGCTCCATGCAGAGGAGACTAATTCACCCCTTCATCCCCCTCCATGTAGGGGTGGGATGTCGAAAACTATACAAAACTATTGTAGGCACGAAGCTATTACCTACTTGGGGTGAATTTACCGTAAAACTATGCTAGGAGGGCTATACATCTATATGTATCTCTATAGATACGACAACCCTCTATAAAACTACATAAGTTTCAACCCTGTCACTTAAGGGGTTGCAACTCTATAAGCGTATATGTTTCAGGGGGATAAAAATAAACAGTTTTATTCAAACCTAAATTGCGGCTTTATGCCTGCATACACTATAAACATCTATATATCCCCTGAAAGGATTTTTCAAGGCGGTTCTATTTCAGACATTTAGAAGTCTAGAATCTAGACTTGTTTTTTCGGAAAAGGAAGAGGGTAGATGCAAAGTGTTTTATTTTGTGCATACCTTCACTAGGGCTATTTATAAAAAACTGTTGACCAATTACGTACCAGCACCCTCCTGCTCTGTGATTGGTCAGTGTCGCGTTTAGCTATGCGACTACCTTTGACCTGAATATTTCGGGTCTCAATTACCAAGCCCTTTCTATTTACCTATGTATGTCTGTCTGTGTGTGTATATACCTCGATTACCTTATATACCACCGATATACCTTTATATACCTTTATATACCTTGATTACCTTCATATACCTTCGATTACCAGGGTTACCATGTGTTTACTGTTACGTGTAAGGGATAGGATACCCTACCTAACTATATTCTATCTATTTGGAAGAAATAAAGGCTCCAAGGGCTTATATACTGCCTCTTGAGAGCAAACAACTGTAACGAATGTGTTTTATTTCAATAACAAACTATGTATCAACTATAGCTACCTATAACTATCTATACTATGCAGCTTTATTTGTTACAGCATTCTATGTACTAACTAACTACCTATAACTACCTATACTATGTAGTCGCGGTTTTATTTGTTGCAACATTCTATGTACTACTATAGCTACCTATAACTATCTATACTATGTAGCTAAGACGCATCGTCGCGAACATATGTTAATTTACGAAATGGAAGTAGGCTATAAACAACGTTTGTACTTTGTGAGGGAAAAGCTTAAAAGGCATAAACAACCGAAAGCTCGACACTCTTATGAAGTAAAAAAGCATTACCGACAACAAACACAAAATAAATCATTTTTGTAGGGGCACAAGCACCTTTGTAGCAAAAATTACTTGAATTTTCGTCGGTTACGAAAACTAATACTATGAAAACGATTTTTTTTGCTAGGGCATAAACGCCAAAAAACTCATCGTAGAGCCATGAGAGTAAGCGCATTCGAAAGAGCGGAAAATTTTACGTAGGATGGCATATATAACTCATTTTTGACCAAAATGTCGCTTATGCCCTACTTCCTTTTAACCGTCGAGTTGTATTTGAGAAGAATGCCCAAACCTCTCTCTCATTTGTTTATGGATTGACATGTTACATTCATTTGCGTTCTGCCTAATACATAAATAGACTAATAAGATAAAAATGTGACCTACACTAAAATATTTCAATTCGGTCTTTTATATAGTTTTTCTTTAACCCCAGAGCTGCGAAGATATTCTGGGCAGCTCAGCAACCCGCCGCGGGGCTATTTCGTCAGGCTTGACCTCTTTGCCAGTTGGCTACTTTTGTGAAGGCAGCCTTTCACGGGGCGAGGCTTGAGAATAACCCAAATGGCTCTGAAAGTGAGTCTGGTAACTGGAAAAGTTACTATTATACTAGCTTCTGCCACCGACTATGCCCACTTGAATGGGAATGATCCTAAGGGAACGTACTCTCGAGATACAAAGTGACGTGATTCTTCACTTCACTATAGAGATAATCTGACACATTTTGTTACTTTGTTGGCTCAACTTGGCAAGTTTGCTCGTTAACTTGAAACTTAGTTTCGCTTGCGTGATGCACATTTTGTCGATAATATTATGAATACTGAAGTTAAGTAGTCCCTAACTTTACCGTAAACTGAAACTGAAAGTTACAGATACACTCGTGAGACTGAGAGTAACAATCGGAAAAATGGACCATACTTACGACACCTTTTTTGAAACTACGGAAAAGTAAATTGGATTTGTTTCTTTAGAGCGTGTACGCCGTAAGGCATTTCATACAAATTTTCAAATAACTATTTTGCGAAATGACTGAGCCGATTTTAATGAAACTTCACACATATAAGCAGGATACATAGGTCTAAAAACACTATTTATCGAAAATGTTTGCAACTAATTTATTAGACCTATGTATCCTGCTTATATGTGTGAAGTTTCATTACAATCGGTTTAGTCAATTCGGAAAATAACGTCTTGAAAATTTGTATGAAATTCCGTTTGGCATATACGCTCTTAAGACTGTTTAGAAATTGAGCTATTGCGCTAATGTTGAGTGTAAATTAATTTGTTTCCCAACGAAGTATAGAATTTTGTTAAAATAAACAATAGGAACGGAGCCATAGCTCTGCTGCCAAATTCAATAAGTGTTCCTGGATAAGTAGCTTGCGTCAAAGACGTGTAAATGACGAAATGAACTTTGACGTAAGCCACTATCACGCCTGTTCCTGATAATTGTTCAACGCACATACTCGTGGGAATGTTAGTGTAATCCACGGCTAATACTTTGACGGAAATCTTAATCTTCAACAGGAATATTAAAGTGAAGCTGAAATTATAGGTAATAAACCTACCTATGATAAATAGTTGCATTGCGTTACCTTTTTAAACTATTACCTTTTAATGTTTTATGCAAAGCTGTTTGCCGTCTTAATTTCAGCTTATAAGTCAAATCTCCCTTAGGTTAGTACCTAACATTTTCTCGTCTACATTTCATCTACATAATTCCGGAGGTGATAATTTGTCTTTCGGCCTGTTAATTTACTTCCGCGGACAAGAGATAAAAGAAAACAATTATTTTTCGGTTAATTTAAGACGATTTTTATAAGCGCCTGAATAATTTGTGGCAGCAAAAAGTTGCTTGTAATTGCAAACGAATAATTTTAGGCGTTGTGTTGACACCGAGTTATTCTTTAGTTTATTAAAAGGTTAGAGATTTTAGTAATTATCTTCTTTATTTCATTGTTTGATAGTACTTTTCAAAAGGGCTGCGTATCAATTATTAAGATTTATGTTTTATTTTTCTGGTCTTAGTCTGTAGGTTTAGGTATCGTATATTGCTTGGCACGGACTCCAAAAAATTGTTAAATTTTATTATAGGTTAATCGTAGGTTAGGTTAGGTTTATTAATATAGGTAGGTTATAGAATTATTTTTTAACTTTTTAGGCTTCTAGGGTTTTTTGAACTCGGTGGTTGGTGGCAAAAAATACTTTTTTTAAATATTGTTTCATCGGAACAGTTCGATTTTTCCGTTGCCTATATCGTCCCCAAAATTAATGAAAGTCTAACTATCGCCATAATTAGTAGCATCCCATTATTTCTTTGTCTTCTATGATAAGTAGATAATAGAAATGTGAAATAGCTCCATGCACGCTATGGAAGGACAAAACCCCTCGCAAAGGAAACAAATTCGCACTGCAACAGTTACCGCCGCACATCAGCAATTTCCCTCGATTTCCGCCCAGAGGAAGCCCGCCTTATTACCGAGTTATGTCGATTTGACTTGAAATTGGCATACTTTGTAACCGTAGACTGGCTTCTTTCTATTTCGAATTTTGAATCCTACTTTGTAATAACTTCTCTAAGGATATTAAGGTTCTATTAAGGTTCCTTACCCAAAGAATAACCAACAGAACCCTATTATTAAGCTACCAATGTCTTTAGCGAGTTTTACCACTTGAGACAGTTCAAAACTTTTCAGAGGGTACATTTATTTCTATTGCCGCTATGAAAACTAAATTAAAATATAGCGGATTTTCGTCGAAGGTTTTTTTAAAAGTTTCATTGATTTCGCTATGTCGCATTAACGGAGAAACATTAAAGCTTAAAATTTTGTTTATAAATAAATACCTAGTGAAACAGTAAAATGACAGGACAATGGACCATTTGTCGACGATTTTCGCACTTGACCGGCTGTTCAAGTTCGATTGGTCGCCACAATCGTCATCAAATACGCAAGAAGATGGTGCTTATTGCTGAACAGATTTCGATGGACGTGGACCATGATTACAATTTTGACTGATTACAATATGTTGTAAGCATGTGCAGGCTATGGCCTAGATTAGGACAGAGGATGTTGCGGAATTTGTTCGATAGAGTCGCCGCGGCCCTGGAACGCAAAGGGCATTTGGAGGAAAACGGATGGATTCTCCTTCCCTTCCGCTCAGAGCGGATGAAGTCATTTAAAGATTCCTTTAAAAAGGCCAGAGGACACTTTTATTCCGGTAGGTAGTACGTAGCTAGTCATGGGATGATGATCTCTTTACCAACTATATTGGAGACATATGTATGTACTTACATGCCGTATGCATATGAAAATATTTTACATGGAGCGAGGACGAGGATTTTTTTTAGGAGATTAAAAAAAGTGGGTACCTAATTAAATTGTAGGACATGAATTTTCACTACAATTGCTAGGATAAACGGAATACATATATTGGGAAGTCATAAATTTGTTTCATGACTTTCAAATATATTCTGATTTCCAATTCGTGAATACTGCTGGGAAATTTAAATATAATGTATGTAACTATAATTGTTTCGCTGATAACTCGGAAGGTAAGGTAGGTGAGTAAGCACAAAGGTTACACACACACGTGGCACAAATGTTACATATGTCATGCAGGATAATAACTACCTACTGTGGATATAGGTATTTTCACGCCTAGGAATCCCTTACAAAGCTTACATCAACGTAAAATAATCAGTTCAAAAGTCCCTGCCAAAATCTCAATTCAGCTAATATCTACATTGAAGCACTAACTAAGTTTCACACTCCAAAGCTCCTGCTGACGTCATAACGAAGCTGTTTAAACTAAGTGCTCGTTATTTACATTGTGATATGTTTCAGCAACAAAGTGTTAACACACGTCTAAAGACGCTCCCGGGAAGTTCAGCGCTATGCGGTCTCACGTACTAAAAGAAGCGCAATAACTTTGCAGCATGAGTACGAAACAAAATGTAAACTAGAACAGACAATGCGACAAGGAAAGAAAATAAAAGGAGCATTTTTGAACTAAGTACTCCTTACGGTCGTGTCGTGGGTGATTATGAATTTATAACTAAATTATACTACCGCACCGGTCGAGGTTCAGAGTTACAACCCTCCAAGAATCCAGGTAAATCTGTCGTCTGTATTGTCCAGGGGTATACTGTTATCCAATCACTAGGTTGTGAAGCTCAGATAAGCAGTCGTTACATGTACCTGTACACCAACATCTATTCATAGTTCGGAAAAGGCTAGGCAGATAATTATCAAATAATCTGCCTAGCTTTACTACGGGGTTCAAAAACATCTCTCACATCATCCCCTGTATAATTAATAAACAGACTCCAAGTCCCAATCAGCCATGCGAACAATCTCGTATGATCTTCATAACAGGCGAAATTTCCGCCCGAACTAACATTGTCGTGAAAGTACATTGACAACATCCTTTATGCGCCCACTCTATGTAACAAATTAATGAAGCAAACTTTGTGGGCACGAACTAGAGCCTCCCCTCTCGAACCGAACGATTAAATGTTCTGAAAATTCAATTGTCAAACCGACGGAAATTAATTCTAAGGTCTTCAGTTTAAAGCTTATTGTTTAACTATGGTTTGAGTGTTGTCAAAGCAGTTTTATTGACTTCTTGTCTAAACAACAAAGGTGCGATCAAAAGGTTGTTAACCTATTTTAAAAGACCCGCTAAGATCGGTTTATTACTGCGGACTTGAATCTTAGTAGGCTCCGGCCAGTCAGCCCTGCCACCAACGACAATGTGAGTTATTTTACAATAAGTCATCATCTGTCTAGCCTTTTCCCATGTACATATATTGGGGTCGACTTCAGTCAAACCGGAATCAACTGAATAGCAGCATTTTACGTGGAGCCGCTGCTTACCAGGAAACGCACGGTGATTCCCGGCCACCGTAGGCGCGGGCCCGCGGATGGCGAGCTATGGGTGGCTCACCGTCCGATAGCAACCAGGCCCGAGTCGACGGCGCGTCGTGTTCCACGCGTGCCTCAAAGAGCCGTCAGCAAAGAAGACGGGGCCCCATAGGGTCAGTGCCTGCTAGAGTTGCGGAATTTGTTCGAAAGAGTCACCGCGGCCCTGGAACGCAAAGGGCACAGGAAGGATCACGGGTGGGTTTTAGTCAGTAACACTTCCGCTCCGCCCAGAGCGGAAGAAGTCATTTGATGATTTCCCATCCAAAAAAAAGGGTTATAACCGGTCAGACTGGAAGCCGGTCCTACATACTAGTACTTCAGAAGAGGTTGGCTAGATTGATGTAAGAAAAGAAAATTGGCGCTAAATCTCGAGATCCTAATCAAGCGTTTTTCGACACCACTTTGTCCCAATTATTGTAAGTCGCGGGATGTTTTAGTCGCAAATCTGCGTTAGGCTCATACGCTCCCCCATCCGTCACAATTTGTCGTATCTAAATGTGAATAAAGCGCGTATATCTCTGTTCAACTTGTGAATAATGTCCCTTTTCGCAAATCCATTATTTACTTGATGTTATTTCAAAACTACTATGTAAGCGAAAATATGAGTATTACTACGAATTTCAAGGAATGAAGAAATATGGTTGCTTCTATTACACCCCTTTTCTTCAGCAGAATGGGCTCTAACCTGGTAATAGTGTAAATCCTGAATTAAAAAATAATTCTGTATATCCTGTCAGTTATAATTTAAGTATTATCGAAATTATTATTATTTTTAACCGAATTCCAAAAAAGGAGGAGGTTCTCAAGTCGACTGTATTTTTTTAATCTGGGTACTGGGTGTCCCGATTTTGATGATTCTGTTTGTATTCGAAAGCTGGTGCTTGTCGTGTGGTCCCATTTAAATTTGATTGAGACCTGATAAATAGTATTTATCTCTAATAATGCGCGGGTTCAACTACATTGATGATGTTCACATTCACTCTTGTCGATGTAAAATGAAAAACAAAAATTGTAGACGAATATTTAGAAGAGCATCTTAGAATTTCAAGGTGGTTCAGTTTTCTAGTTTGGTGAAGATCTGATGAATAATAAAGATAGGAAACGGAACTAATAAATAATATAATAATGATAGCAAATTTTTCGGGATTGCTGAAATCGCATCTTTGGTTATTGTTTACACCAATTTATACCGTGTAGGTACCTCCTACAAAGAAAAATTTTAATTTTTTTTTACAAAATAAACAACCGACTTCTAAAAAAAACGTATAAAATAGCTTTAATTTCGGAACTCGGTGTTTTGGTTGTTTCTTCGTTTTTTGAACACTGACTTCCTAAATGATAGTTATTTTATAGGTACGTTTTTTTGTACAAAGTTTTTTTGGTTTATGAAATCACAGAAAGTCGACGACGATATAAAACGCTTCATAGATCAGGACTAGGGGCTTGTGGCGTCACGTTTAGGTAAAAAATGTAGGTACTAAGTCTTTACGTCGCGTCGCCGCGAAATTTCAACGCACAATCTAACAGATGGACCAAAAATATATTATTAGGAATCTATCCTATTGCTCAAAAGAGAACAGATGGGCCACAATCGTCAAGCGGTGGGTGCGGAAAGATGGACGACGTAACAGATTTAAAAGGCAGGCGATAAAGTTGTTTAGAACAATACAGGGCAAGCTGGGTTACATACAATATATGCAAATTAAAAAAGAATTGCTCATCATGGAACAAGAGGAAGGGGCAGAGAATGTTCTGGTCCATGCATTTAAGCATCTGCAGTTTATACCCATCTTTATGAGACAGATTCTAAATGATTCAATTCCGATAAGAAAATTGCCATGTGTCCAAAGTGTCTAAAATCTCTAGCTAAAAGTTTAGAAAAGTTATAAGCTCAATACTAATGGTCAGTTGCATCACAAATTAATATCTCTCATCTTGGAACGTTTGACAGAATTGGAGCGATGATATAAATTTGATTAGCGTTTGTGTGCATTTAGTATTCTGTGATGCAAGCGGGCCACGTTTATTGTAGAAACACGTATAAATCAATCAATCTGCCTACCTTTTCCCAACTATATTGAGATGGGCTTCCAGTTTACCTGGTGCAGCTGAATACCAGTATTTTACATGGAGCGCCTGCATATCTGAACTCCAGTTGGCCATTGGGAACACTAGCGCCAGATTTCTAAGCTTAACGACTGTTGATTTTTGACGTGATTTTCAAGGAATGGATTCATCTCTGTATGTTAGATTACCTTGAAGTACAACCCGTGCAACTCTTTTTAATATATTCGGTACTCTTGTAGCCTGGGTGCGTTCACAAACACCCAGACCCGGAACAATTATCTATAGGCCATACGAACATTTATTCCGTGCGGGGATCGAACCTGTGACACGTAACGCATCAGCCGATCGCTAAACCACTGCGTCAACCCTGTCGTCCAGGTTATTATTTAGTCACAAGGTCCTCGAAACGACTATACATAGCAATAACTCGATAATGCTCTTGAAAAATCACAGGCTAAGTATTTCCAAAAGCCGAGAAAATGTAGAAGTTGTAAGTTGTAACCATTGCAAAGCTCTCTACATTGTTGTTAAACATTTGCAATTCTACCCGAATGGGATGCTGAATATATTAATATAAGTAAATCGCGACACAATGCATGAAGAAGCTGAATTCAATGTTGTATTGGACTATTTCCTCTCTCCCACAGCTTTGCTTTTCAGGTTGTTGTAGGCACTTAATTACGTAGACAGCTTTCAAACGACATTTTTAGGTTACTGACCGGAAAAACTGTTTAAGTAGTAAAAAAATTAGAGCAGCTACGGTACAGATATGCATTAATTACTGAAATTTTACTGAAACTAATTTATTTTAATGGACGTCACTGTATGAATGCTGATTTTGAATGTCAAAGGAACCGTCCAGTCTCCACTAATTAACTAATTGGCAACTTCGTTATGAATAAGATCATGGTAGGTACTTCAATTAATAAATTTCTTGCAAGAATTTTTACAATTTAGTAACTAAAGTTTAAGCGTGCTATAAATATGTAGTAGATATCTGAGTACTAAACACAATAATATAATCTAGGGATTTATATTGTAAATCCAATTTTTGTACCACGTCATACTCGTTATTTCGTGGCGATTCGAGAGATAAGTTTTTAAGGGACTCTCAAACAGATATAATATATTTATTTGCGACTGTGATCATTGACCTACAATATACTCTGATAGGCTAAAATTTGAAGCTATAACTTAAAGCCTATAATTTACAGTAGCTCCTATCTACCAACTAATTTCGGTTTTGTCAAATCTCTTATATTGTGCTCAAACTTATCACTTTTCAGGTCTATTACGCCAACATTTTACTCAGAAGACCGTAATTAAATAAGGCTCTATGACCGGATAATATAATTTAAATATACGCCAAGTTGTTGAGAATCTCTGTTTAACTTCTTACATCATATTTTAAAACTTCAAAGTGCGCCATCTAACTTTTGGGATTAATCTTGATTAAGTATCGTTGTTTAAGATAAATATTTTTTGTTTGGATAAAATCGTTTTCTACTTTGTATCGTCGTAATTTTATTACGGATTTATGAAGTAGGTACTTTGTGAAATTATGGGAAACTTTATTATTGCGATATGAAGTGCACAGGTATACTGAAGCTAGGCTGTATATAAAAAAGCCTATATGGCTTTGGCTGGTGGTCTATAAGTTATGTTAGATACTAAACGGGAGCTTTTACCAGGAGGTCCCGTGGCTAGGGTGGTTTCGGTGTAATGTTTGGTAGTGAGGGACAACGAAAAACCCACATCATCTTTTATGGTGGTTTTTGTAAGAGGTTGAATCTGAAAAGTACTCTCTTGTTAGAAATCGTCATCTCGTAGAAATGAAACGGTATCTATCATTATACATAGGTGCACTTAAACGTTATATTTTTATTTACAGGCTTCGAGTTTGACCAGTCTCACTTACTGGTAAGTGATGATGTGGTCTACGATGGTAACATACTCACCCTTGACTAAAACACACCCAGGTTACCCAGACTCCGACATGAATACCACTCTCTAGCTTGCCACTAATTTTAATCATTCCTCGACCCATAACTCAACAGTCTGAAAACTCCACACGTAGGTAGGGTCATTACGCTGGATCGCGGCCCTGCGTTGTTTCGCGGCCTTTTAGAGGACTAACCGTATAAATATTACAATAATAAGAGTTCTATCTCAATCTTGCCAACGTGTTGTGCTATTTTAAAAAGATGGATAGTTACAGAATGTAATGCCTAATCAAATTGGTCGATTAACCTAATCCATGTGCCGGAATTAAATCGTCAATTTTGCCAGCCGCGCTGTCAGCGCTCACACGTACGCAAAACTGCGAAAAAAATAGCGAACAAGTCCCGCTTCAAAAGTAAGTATTTCAAGTTAACAATTACTTATTACTAGTGTGATTGTTTTTGAGTTATCATAGTTGTTTGTTTCATGTTATTTTTCATTTGTTTTGGGAGTAAATCAATTAAATACCAGTTTTTTTTGGGGGCCGCCAACCAAAATACTAAATTTTTAGTAGAGTTGGTATACGGCCGGGTGGCCGTGGCACTGACTCATTGAATGAAATAAGTTTGCTTTCTTTCTTCATAGTAATGTAAATAAAGCTTCGCTTTGTGCAACATTTTTTTATTGTTGGTGTTGGTTTAAATGATATAGTTAGTTCACGGCCGCCAAAATCTAATTTTATACGGATTTATAGCTATCATGTGGCCGCAAACTAACACTTGCTAACAAAACAAATTTGGTTCGCGGCCCTCTAAAAATCATATGAAAAATAGAAGGCCGTTATCTGACTATTTGTAGATTGGAAATTTTTGTAGATTGGCTTATAAATATAGCCAAATGTGGTTTTCCCGTAAAGAAGCAAGAGCTATTAGATACCGTTCAAAAATTTTTAAAAGATTTAAAAAAGCCGAATTCATGTCCTGATTCGATGTCCTGGGCAGTCATGGTATCTAAACTTTTTGAAACGACATCCTGAGATATCAGTAAAATCAGCAGAAGGAATCAACAAAGCTCGCGCTAGGGTAACCGAAGAATCGATTCGACTGTGGTTCCGCGAACTGAAAATGTATTTAGAGCAAGAGGGGCACTTGGATATACTTGCAGAACCCGAAAGGATGTTCAATGGCGATGAAAGTGGTTTTTCACTTTGCTCAAAAACAGATAAAGTTCTTAGGCCAAGAGGTTATCGAAATCTCTACTAAATTAAAGTCGCAAAACAGTACTCGCAACATTCAACGCTACTGGTGGAATGTGCCTGCCGTTGGTGGTCTTTCCATATATTATACCACTAAAAAGTTTAACAGACAACATGCCACAACACGAGTCTAGGAAGAATCCGGGTGGATGAATGGAGATGTAGTTCCACATAGTATAGACTCAAAATGCAATTGGGATTTGAAAATCGTGACACTGAGTCAGTAACATTATCTCAAGTGCCAACTTTGAAAAACAACTTGCAATTATGTACCGTTACTACCACAGAAAAATCGGAAGACGAAAATGAAATTTTGACATTTGGCGTAACTCACCAGCAACTAGAAGAAAGGTCTCTTTTATCACTGGATGACGTTACAAATTTTCGAACTAAACACATCAAAAGTATCTAGGGATCAACATATATTTTTGCAATAACTTTTCTCCTGATTGATATTAATTAAAATTTTCTTTAAGGATTCATCAAATAAAGTGTTTTCGTTTGTCACAGTAACGATAAACCAAGTCACCTTTGCATTAATAAAGAAATTTGCCATTTTCCTAATAAAGGGATTTTTGACATTTGAACCACTAACATTAAAGTTCGAAAAAAAGACTGAAATAACAGTTTTCTTTAAAATTTTATTGGGTAACTTAAACAATTAATAATCCGTGTTTCTACCGCGAACACTAACAACACAAGAACATCGGTTTGGCATACTCAAAATGAGTTCATCCAAATCACGCTGTGGAATGGCCGCCCATGTTCGTTGCAACAACAAAAAAAGGTCTTCTTGCGACTGGATACCCTCCATATTCGGCAGAGCTCTTCGCTTACCTTGGCTGAGCGCCATGGAGGACGGTATCGCTGCACCACACGGAGACAAGACCGATACATTCAAATCTTAACTCGAAGAGCTCCAACAATAACCGCCATGATGTTAGCCGTGAGGCTTCATCACTCTTCAGGGAACTTAATTAGCGACCAAACAGTCTGAAACCGCTTGCATGAAGTGAACCTTCATTCCCGAAGACCGCTACGGGTACCACCTATAGCAATGCACAATCGTAGGATTCGATATCAATGGGCTCTTGAACACAGAAATTGGGCAGAAGAACAATGGCGTTTCGTGTGCTTTTCTGATGAGTCTCGTTTTGGTATGAGACCGGATACAAGACGTATACGACACTGGAGAACCCCTGGACGCCAACAGCGATTAAAATCCTGCCAGGAAGTCCATCCTTATAGTGGTGGAACCATCATAGTATGGGCGGGTATTTGGATCGGCGGAAGAACTGAGTTGATTTGGATCAGAGGCAACCTCAACGCTCAAATTTATGCTGAGACGATTGTATCAGACGTCATCGTTCCTCTACAAGTGCAAATCGGTCCCTTATTTCAGTTAATGCATGATAATGCACGACCGCACACCGCAAGAGTTGTAAGACAGACTCTCGCCGCAGCTAACATCAATGTCCTGCCCTGGCCTGCTCAGTCGCCAGACTTGAACCCGATTGAGCATGCATGGGATATGCTACAGAGAAGAGCTCTGCCGAATATGGAGGGTATCCAGTCGCAAGAAGACCTTTTTTTGTTGTTGCAACGAACATGGGCGGCCATTCCACAGCGTGATTTGGATGAACTCATTTTGAGTATGCCAAACCGATGTTCTTGTGTTGTTAGTGTTCGCGGTAGAAACACGGATTATTAATTGTTTAAGTTACCCAATAAAATTTTAAAGAAAACTGTTATTTCAGTCTTTTTTTCGAACTTTAATGTTAGTGGTTCAAATGTCAAAAATCCCTTTATTAGGAAAATGGCAAATTTCTTTATTAATGCAAAGGTGACTTGGTTTATCGTTACTGTGACAAACGAAAACACTTTATTTGATGAATCCTTAAAGAAAATTTTAATTAATATCAATCAGGAGAAAAGTTATTGCAAAAATATATGTTGATCCCTAGATACTTTTGATGTGTTTATATTAGAACATTCAGAGTTTCATGACGTTCTCTTCATCCTCTCATCTCTTCATCATCTTTCACAATTACATCCGCATCCGCCAACAACAAAAATTCAATAGATCCAAACACAGTATTCGAGCAACACCTGTTTATACCCCAACCTCTAGAAAAGTCCAAACAAAAATACCCAAAGCTCGTATTCCGTCGGCGATATCAGGGAAGAAATGGCGAGAATACCATCTACAAAGAGCAAAAGCTAAACAAGAAAAGAACGAGGAAAAAGAAAATGCTAAAGAAGCTAGAAAGCAAGCCGTGAAGCGTAAGCAAGAGGATACAAAGAAGAAAAAAGAAATACGCAAAGCCAAGAAACTAACTAAAGGAAAAACTTAATTTGCTGCAATATAAATTGATTATAAAACGTTGTGTTTTATTTCATTATTTGTATAGATAGTAATGTAATGTGTTTAACAAAGAGAGAAAAATAACTGCAGTATAGACGAATGAAAGTGTAATATGTTAGAAGTATGGAAGAAGAATAAATGCATTGCCTAGAGATTAGGAGTTTCGATTAAGGAAAGGAGGGAAAATATAGGAAGGAATGAAGAAAGGACAGAGCAAAAAGAATTGTTGCACAAATTATGAAGGTGAGTCAGGAGGAGAAGGTAAAATGCTGTAGAATGCCTGAAAGACGAGATAGTAGTGCGTGACCCCAGATAAGATTAACAAATCTTGTGGAAATAAGAGATGTAAGAATAGTGTAAGGCAAGGTTAAGTTAGAGCATATGAAAGGGACGAATATAAAAGAGAACAAATGCTTTTTAAGAGTAAAAGCATTTGACTGACAATCGTGGTCATACGCCATATATGGAAATTTATGATAAGACCATTAGGTATGGCGAAAAGTATACGTAATAATTGTATAAAACTGGCGGCCGAAAACTAACCATAGGGTGGCCGCGAACTGAAAAAAGTGGCCGTCAACCGGCATTTTGAGTAAATTTTAGGTTTTTATTTATTTAAAAAAAACCTGTTAGAATAGTCCTCCAATACTTATGTCCAAAAATAACTTGATGATATCTGCTACACCTGCAGAAACAATCAGAACCTGACTTATGGACATATCATACTAATTTCAAAGAGCAAAGTTAGGAAGGCGACTAAAAGGCCGCCAACCGGCGCAACGACCCTACATCATAAATGAAGTAATACGCGCTCATATACTCGTTGTTATTGCACTTTACAAAATTTAATGTAGTGTGAATCGTTCCTCGCGGTTTGAAATAGGACGCGGCTGCATAGTCTCGCATAGAGTTGTGTTATTAGAACTGAGGTCACATCCCGTGACCCGCCCGAGCAAGGCAGAAGTGTTTGCGAGGCAGGCTAGTGTTGTTCCCATATGTGCAGTTTGTATTTGCTTACGGTAAATATGTTAGATATATGGCAATATATCCAGTTGTATGTTTCTAGTAGTTCCTGACCTCGTTTTATACAACTTCTAACAAATGAACGACATACCTGAAAAAATCTTTTTCCAAAAAAAAATAAAACAAACTTCTAAACAATTAAAGTATAAAATAACTTCAATTCGGAAGTCGGTGTTCAAAAAACGAAGAAACAATAAAAATACTGAGTTCCGAAGTTATTTTATGCTTTTTGAACTACGTGACTAACGCTGAAATCGCGAAAAAAGTTGACTACCTGACACATTAAATGTGCATAACTCTAGAAAATACCATCACCTCAAACCATCTGATTATAGTTTTCTCTATTTTGGGGTCAGTCCCATGGCAAAAGTTGTTCCTATCATTAGGAGTAAGACCCCTTTCCAGGTACATTCTGTTACACTTTGTATATAGTAAATGGAAATTTGCAGACTCCGTAAGATTGTGTAAAATCGTTATTAGATTATAATTTCTCGATATATTATGAAAAAATCGTTTTGTAAAAGTAAATCCCATCGAAATTCAATAGTTTCCAATATATCCACGATGTCTAATTAAGAAAAAATAGATAACAAATTCGCGCGATATTTTAAATACGGCGTTTGGAATTTTCCAGAGACAGGCTTTCTGTAATGTGTGATTTTATTGTAATTTCGATTAACCAAAATTATGGGCGGGCACCTATTGTTATTGGTCATAAGTACTATATTTTCTGGATACTTTTCAGGATAAATGTTTAATATTTTCAAAAATGAATATAATATAAGACTAATTATAAAATCATAACTTTAGTTTATAGCTGATAAAAATATTCCCACATAGGCTATCAACAAAGTGGGTTTACAGAATAGTATAATAAAAAAAAATAGCGAATGGATACTATCAGGCAACTGGAGCGTGTAATCATGTTAAGAGATACACTCCCAAGTTCTCGAGTGGACAGCAGTGTCCCATCGTCGCGGAAATCAGGTTAAAAGCTTAAAAGCAGAATAATATGGTATGAGGGATACGGATGAATGTACGGATGCATGGATAGATAGATAAGATGTGATAACATAACTTTTTTAGAGGTTTATTGGTCATCCACTTGCCAAGGTCTGCGGACCGATCTGTTCCTATCTTCTAAAAGTTTACTAAGTACATTTCCGACAAAATAAAATACATATATAATTATAATTTAGAAACTGGCCAACACAGAATGGAACAGAGAATACTGTATGGGAGCACCAGGACTTGGGTAAAATAAAACGATGAAAATATGAAGATTACGAATTAACGGTGTACTTGCTGTGAAGGGACACACGCTAAGACTCGCTAATTACAATATAAACTTAAAAACTGAAAAAAGTCGCATCGTCGCTCGTTGCTTCGACGAATCCATCAGGCGATCCAACAAACACTTAACATCAAATTCAAAGATAAAATAAAACTTGACACCATAAAGAGGAAAACTAGAATCACTGATGTTAGTTACTGTAAAAAAAAAACTAAAATTAAGGTGAGCAGAACATATTATGTATGATTAGGAGTAATAAGGATAAATGGTCTAAGGACGTAGCGGAGTGGTGCCCGAGACAATACAAATGAAGAAAAGGGAGACAACGTTGTAGATGGTAAGACAATATTAAAAAACAATCGTGACATACTTGAAATAGACAAGCGAAGAATCGCATTCGTTGAAGAACTCTAGGCGAGGCCTATGCTAGCCAGCAAGACAAAGACGCACCGGTGTCAAACAATTAAATTAGATTTTTGTATGAAAGTTTGTTTAATAAAGGTTTATAATTTATAATTATTTTTTGTTTATTTTTTTCGTTTTAATTACTTTTTATGCTGCTTCGATCGACGTTTGTTAAATAAAGGCTAAATAATGTATCTATAATTATTTTTTGTTTATTTTTTTCGTTTTAATTACTTTTTATGCTGCTTCGATCGACGTTTTTTTTCTTCGGCCAACGCCGGCTGTCACTGAAAACCACCGCTGTGGCTCTGTCTAGTACTTGTGCGATGGCCGTAATGCACGAATGTGACGCGTATCTTCCCAACTTGCATAACTTTTGTGACTTCGTTTTTCTTTTTTTGGAATTCGTCATGCTTGGCGCAAGTAAACTCTTTTTCTTTCTTTCTATGTGTTTTCGTCTTTGATGCCAAAACTTTTGAACGGATTTGTATGAAGCACACGTTTTGTTAGAACCTGGAACAGTTGGGCAGAGTTGATATTTATTTTAAGATTAATAATTTATTGAGTCGCTTGCTTAGTGCTAGATTTCTACAGTTAAGTACATAAGTAAAATAATATGGATGTGCTCACTTATAATTACGTTAAAAGTCTAGTCTAGGTTGGGGTCCGATCTCATGACTTATTTATTGTTTTTTAGACTGCGCTTTTTAAGTTGGAAAGAAAAGGTTGCTTAATCGCATCCATCATCAATTCCATGATACTGTATTAGCCTAGAAGGAACTTCCTAACTCAGACCGCCTCGTGTGACCTTGCTTTTATCATACGAGCCAATAATTTGTAGAGCACCTTCATCTGATCAATATGGGCACTTTTATAGTCCGACATACCTAATACCAAACTAAACTAACTAAAACTTCAATATAACCGTATAAATATCCGAAATACCATTTCATTTACATAATAAACTTTGATCAAGACTAAATAAATATATCCTTTTTGAAAAATCCACCAAAGTAACGAAGCGTGGGTGGCTTTTTGAAGACATTGGTCTTGATATATATCTGGGCTGTATACAAAGTTAAAGTCGACATTCTGCGGTGTAGGATGGTGAACCGGTCTCGTCAAGGACGAGGCTAGTCACGAAAGGCGCTGAGATCCCGCTCTAGACAAAACGATACTGTCGGCTTGTCGACAGGCACCGTACTATCGCTGCGTATCAACGTAATTTTATTCATAGTCACTACAAAATTATCTAGGCTCGCAAGTACGCATAGGCACTTCGCGCGATCAAAGCATAACTTCGTCTATGCGGTCAAATAACTAAACCTAAGACTGCTTACATGCTATTGTGTAACCGCATTCAAAGATTATTGCTTGCACATATCACTACGCAAACACAGCTTTGCATTTACAGTATAAAATCCTCTTAGACTATTCAACTTTCCGTAGCCAGCGGAATACATTGTTAAGGCCACTCGACTTGTGTCGCCTTTGTCTACGATGAACGGCGCGGCTCGACTCGTGTCAACGTAATCGACAGTGAAATTGTTCAAGCCACAGCTCCGGATGAATCGAATGCTTTTGTCGTCACTTATTTCTACTCCCCGCACGCCTGACTTCGAATAAATACAGGTGTCCCCGCTGTGCTGCCAAACGTTTTGTCGATGTACGAACACGCTCCTTAAGTATTTATGTGGCAAAATACAATCCCGACATGCCGAACGTGTTTATCGAGTTCCTTGTAATTGTTTACATGGAACCTTGGCACAAATCCTAAGTAAAAGAACACAAACGAAGGGCGTAATTGCTGACACTCTCCGTATTTAAACAAAAGGTTTACAAGATCTATCGGGAATCCGTAAAATTGTAGCTAACCTTCAGTGGCCTAACACTGCCTCTGTTCATTCATTTCAGGAAAGTTAAACAGTTGTAAGCCCGTAATTGTCTTCGGAAAATAATCGGACTGTAAAGTTTCACTGAGTTAAATCGCGTAAAAGACTTTAACCCTCCCAAATCGTGACGAATTTTACAAGTTGGGATGAGGGTGCCCGAACTAAAAAAGTAGTACGAATGTACTTTCAGCGTAACGTTGGCACACTAAAGAGTGATGATGTATTCCATTCAGGCGCGAGTCTATTATTCTCTCCAGTAAATATGTTTCTCTTTTATATAAGGAATGTCTTGGAGGATGTTCAAAGGACGTATGCATAATTCAGAGTACATTAGGGTTTCATCTCTCAGATTGCAATGAATACCTGTGTGAAAAACGGATGTAAAAGCGGGTCGTCGGTACGCAGCCTATTTATGTACAAACAGTGGGTTACGTGGGAGGTACAGTAGCATAAGCCAAGGCCTCACAAAAGTCGAAACTATGTTTGTTTAACCCTCGGAATGGGAAATGAAACGCACCTACGCAGCCGCCACTGCCACGCTTTCACTCAAAGGGAGAATACTTTAGAAATCCAATTACGTACTCGTCTATCTTTATAATTTATGTCGGGTGGTCTTTTGGGTGATTAAACATTTTTCCGAGCAATTTAGATTCTCTGTCGGCAATTTAAGTACCTGCGCGTATCAGCGAATTTACGGAAGTTCCACTCAATGGGCAAATGGTACATGAATGAATATAAGCTAAGTAAAATAGGATTTTTGTATCTTCTGAATATTAAACTACTGCCAGCACGTATACTCTCGTATTTAACTTAAAGGGGAAGTAAACACTACCTGACAAAGTTTTCCCAAATCAATAACTTTGTTTATCTATATAAAAGTCACGCTACAAACAAAACTTCTTTGAAATGCGAAGCCTGGATGATAAATATTTATTAAAATTCTTTCGAAAGTAACATATCGCCGAGTTTTTAATTAAATCTTAATGATGAGAACATCGTCTATTAGGAAGGTAAGTTGAACTGAAAAATGCTCATGAAATTTTGTGAAAGTAATTTAATGAAAATAATCGTAATCAATCATTGGATTGATTACGAAGCTTATTGAAACTTCCTAAATTAAGAGTTTGAATAAGTAGGATCTGTAATAACTTTTCTTTTGTACGACCAACATGACCAACGAAGAGCAAAATGTGAAGAATTCATCCTTGGAAACATATGTACATAGGTATCTATGACCTAGGTTATGGCGTTCGTCTCAGTAAGCGGAGCGGGTTAAAATGAACAGCATTTTCGCACACTTACAAACAGAAGACGGACATCAATCATACGAGAAAATAATTTAAAAGATAGAAGTTAAATTTGATGTAGAACATTTTTAGACCAGTTGCAAGCCTCCTAATTCTTACAAATGAACTCCCGAGTTATTTTGTTTCATTTGTACGTAGCAGTTCGATCCCTGTAGTTTTGTGTATTTTGTGTCTGACTGCGCGACAGCAAAAAGGTAATTTTTCGCCTTCTTACTATATGCTCTTCTAATAAAGATTTAATAGGTTGTCAGTAAATTACCACTTTTAGCTATAACACTGCCCATTCTTACACCCTTCTATTTTAATTGAGCTCTTTATGTAATTTTAGTATGGTAATAGAGATTATTCTATTTTAGTGCACGAGTTTGCCACATCATTCTATGTGACCGTAGATCAATCTAGCAATAATGCATGAGAGGTTGATAGTTCATTGCTACACAACACAGACCTTGATGCACGCCTGCATCTCGCGAGGAAAAACGGCACTTCTGATATTTTCCTTAGACAGACTAATGACTATGCAAGTTTATTGGAGGTGTTTATTGATAGGCTTATATTTGAAAAATTCCACCTGATGTTTTCTTTATCAAGAGGCGCAGTGAAGTCTCGTAAAGCACAAAGCCACCCCGGATAAAAACTGGTAGGGAGAAAGTATACAACAATAACATTAAGTATGGGAGCAAAATAATCCTTTTAATGTATCCTAGTTTAGGATTTTAAAATTTTTCGCTATTATCACCGGTCCTTACTTTCGTAATGTTTGCAAGACAAGTATTTTCAATTAAACAAACGAACATTTTTTTAACGTTTGTAATATAGAGCCGATTAAAAAAAAATTCACTGATAGCAAGCTAAGGGGGTAGAGGGGGGGGGTCATGGGGAAGCTCATGGAGTTATGGCAGAACAACAATAGCCACATGGTTTGAACTTTGTGTAAAGCAGCGCTTGCAGAGGATGGTCCGAAGATGGACGCCACCGTTGTGGCGATAAGTCCCCTATTTATAGAGTGGTTGGAGAGGCGCTACGGCGTACTTACCTTCCGCCTGATGCAGGTACTCACCGGACACGGCTGTTTCGGGAGGTACCTGTTTTGGATTCAACGGGAGGATACGTCCGGGTATCAACGCTCATCAATGATCGCCCAGAATACATGATGGAGGTCTGTCCTGCTTGGGCGGAAAAACGCCGTGTCCCCGTCGAGGCGATCGGCGACTACCTCTTGCTTCCGCCCCTGATTTAATATATGGTCCAGAGCGGGGAGACATGGGAAGCGGTCACCTCATTCTGCAAAGCAGTAAAGCTAGCCAAGGGCGATTCAGACCGCACGAGGGAGAGGGAAACCTCACGGCTCACGCGCATCGGGGGGAACATGGTGGGTTTTAATCAGTAAGAGCCTGACACTTCTTTCGGCTCCACCCAGAGCGGAAGAAGTCATTGAATGATTATCCAATACATGCTGAGACTCTTCCGTGCTTCGTAAAACACGTTCAATTTTTGTTGGCGGCTGCAATTTTATGATAATAGTCTTATCGGATAGTCAGAAGTCAGAAAATCTGATATCGCTGATCTTCATAGAATCTCCCTGTTCCTGTAAGATGCCACAGGAGCGAAGTCACGAGAAAACCTAGTTTATTAACTTCATGAACAATTGCTGTTTCGTTTTATTTCATCGTAGCAAATCTTGGTTTGCATGCTATACAAAATTACATGTTACTTAGACTTACACCATTGCATAGTATCGTAAACCTATTATTACTCACTAGCTGTACCCGCAACTTTGTCTGCATACAAACTTTAAGACCCTGTTCCATATTTGGAACTTACGTGGAGTTTTAGTTTAGTTTTTTAGTTTTAGCCAGTTCACAAGTCTCACGGAACTTCTGATTCTTGGAAAATGAAGATGCCGTTGTATCACAACAACCGTGAGTGATGATGGGATCAACCCAACTCTTTCTAGGTTACATACCCAACGCAGTCATTACTGATTTTTGCAGTTTATAATAATAAGCCGTTACAAATCACCAGTTTATAGAATTCCTCAGTAACTCGTCACTCCTAGTCTAGCTGAGTCATCGCTGACTAACCGAGCGCAACCAACTTCGCGCAAATAGACCAGTCCTCTTACAAACCAATAATATTCCAGTATTTTACGCGTTTATCTTCGATTCTAAACTAAGCGTTAACGGTATACCCGAGAGAAAACAATGTTGCGGATTCCATTTCACAGCCGATTGCTTTATTTTCATGGTCATCATAAAAGCGATGTTATTGGAAGGACGTGAAACATTGCACAGACTCCGGATTTGACGCTTCTGTAGTTGTCAAGCAAATAGCCACTATGTATCTCTGTACGTGCACAGTGACTGGTGTCCCAAGCCTGACCTGATTTCCTTTTCCGTGTCTTAAATAACAAGTATTGATTGTAATAAAGCTGAAACTCAGCAGTACAAAGTTCATGGAAACCAAAATTATGAACAGTAAGAACGTGATCGGATTCTTCAAAGTTTTTGTTGAGAAACAAAATGCATTGTTTGATAATATTACGATGTTAGTGGATTACGTTTCTCGTTAAGGCAGTGGGTACTTGTGTTAATGGAGCGCACACTATTGGTTGTAGAACGCGTCATGATCAGGCAACACGTACGGTCGAACACGATAAGTGAGTCGCACCACTCATTGCTGCAAATCGTGACCAGCAACTCAACAGTCTACATATAGTGATATTCTATTAGCGATACTTTATTTCACTTCTTCAACCTTCCTTCTACAACCAGCTCGAAAGCAAGTAGCATTATATTACGGGTTACCTATGTATATTGTAAGTAGTCGCATAATTATGCAAGTTTAGTTATAATTAAACTTGCATGTTGTGGGTTGCTTTCTATTTGAAACGCGGCTTCAGATACTCAGATTAGATTTTTTGTGCCCAAAAATTATTCAGATATTTTGAAATTTTGTCTTCTCATACATTACGCGATAGTTCAACATTTCAATAACTTGTGCGTGCCAACGGTACAGAGTTACGCGATACATTACCGAAGCCAAGCTGCGTGTTCCCAGTAATGAACGTGTTTAATTAGAACAGCATCACGTTTCAATGAATGCGGTTTTAAGGTTTATTTGTACCACACGGTGGGGTTATTCTGGAAATGTTCTAAATTCGACGGGTGTTGAGCTGTTATGGAATTTATATGCAATGACATTCTGTAGAATTGAATAGAATTCTCTAATACAGTTTATTGTGTAAATTACAGAAAATATAGCTATGAAGAAAACACTCAAAATTATTGTATAAAGACAACCTTATGATGGAAATATACACATTCCGAATTAAGTGAGCTTTTGAAAGTTCTACAAGAAAGCAGCTAAATATGGTCTAGCCTAGAAAAGTTATACATAATAGTTCAAAATGCGTGCGATTAACCACGCAGCATTTCGTTAGTGTGTCTTTTCAACCGACTTTCAAAAAAGGAGGAGGTTCTCAATTCGACTGTACTTTTTTTTTGAGTGTGTTACCTCATAACTCTGTACTGGGTGTACCGATTTTGATGATTTTTTACATTCGAAAGCAGGTGCTTGCCGTGTGGTCCCATTTAAATTTTTGTGAATAAAAAAAGTACAAAATAACTTTAATTTCGGAAGTCAGTGTTCAAAAAAACGAAAAAGCAACCAAAACACCGAGTTCCGAAATTAAAGTTATTTTGTACTTTGTTTTATTTTTGTGTAGAAGTCGGTTGTATTTTACTTATCTTATCTTACACCTTTCAGATTTATGACAATAGTTATTGCTGATATGACGTCAGCTTGTCTTTACACTACTGTTTACAAGTAGCACTACTGTATTTTGTATCGAAATTCAGTACAAAGAGAAAAATCAATATTTGTTTTAGGTGTCAATAGCGGTACCTTCGCACTTCAGTGAAAAATAGGTTTAAGAGATATTTACTCCCAGGGAGAGAAAAAAAGTTTGGTGAGTGATTCTTAACTGAGCATTACCAAGTTCCCCTTTTTCTGTGACAAAAGGGGAGCCAGCAATTATTTGGCAAGAAAGAATAATTTATGTTAGTCGATAGAGTATAATCAGCCCCTGTGTCTAGCATTTGTGGACTATGAAAAGGCCTTTGACTCGGTTGAAATCTGGTCTGTTCTGGAGTCCCTGCAGCGCTGCCAAGTAGACTGGCGATACATCCAAGTGATGAGATGTCTCTACGAGGCCGCCACCATGTCCGTTCAAGTACAGAATCAGCAAACAAGTCCCATACCGTTGCATCGAGGAGTGAGACAAGGGGATGTTATTTCCCCAAAATTGTTCACTAATGCAATGGAGGATATGTTCAAGACGCTGAACTGGAAAGAACGTGGCATTAACATCAATGGCGAGTACATCTCTCACTTGCGATTTGCAGACGATATCGTCATTATGGCAGAAACACTGCAGGACCTACAACAGATGCTGAATGACCTGGCTGACTCTTCTGTACGCATCGGCCTACGGATGAACTTGGATAAAACCAAGGTCATGTTCAACGAACATGTTCTACCGGAACCGATTGCGATTCACGGTGCCGTTCTCGAAGTTGTTCAAAAATATGTGTACCTCGCGGGCAGTCACTGCAGTTAGGTAGAAACAACTTTGAGGGCGAGGTGAACAGAAGAATTCAGTTGGGTTGGGCAGCATTTGGGAAGCTACGTCGAGTCTTTACATCGTCGATCCCACAGTGCCTAAAGACGAAAGTCTTCAATCAGTGCGTCCTACCCGTCATGGCATACGGAGCCGAAACGTGGACACTGACGGCTCGTATGGTCCATAAGCTCAAAGTCGCTCAGCGGGCTATGGAAAGGGCTATGCTCGGTGTGTCTCTGAGGGATTGCATCAGAAATGAGGTGATCCGTCAGAGAAGCAAGGTAATTGATATAGCCCACCGGATTAGTAAGCTGAAGTGGCAGTGGGCTGGCCATATTAGTCGTAGAACCGACAACCGTTGGGGTAAACGAGTTTTAGAGTGGAGACCGCGTCTCGGCAAACGTAGTGTAGGACGTCCTCAGGCACGGTGGAGTGACGATTTGCGCAGGACGGCTGGCAGAAACTGGATGCGAGAAGCCGAAAATAGATCTAAGTGGCGTGCAATTGGAGAGGCCTATGTCCAGCAGTGGACTGCAACAGGCTGTTGATGTTGATGAGACGATAGTACCGTACCTGAGTTTTCTTACAAAATTACAAGTTATGGAAAGCTACCTCAGGTGGAGTTTCCTGCACGTCCTTCTCCAGTGAGATCACTTTGGATCGTCCAACAAGCTTCAGGTTACCGGCTGACCGATCTTGGCCCTCAGATGGGCTTTTAATATGACTTTTCGTATTCCTCTCGTAGTTGTAACCTGTCAAGAACACCTACTAATTTCTTTACAAATTGACAAGTTTCTACATTGATTTTCGCTGAGATGATAGACTTTTAAGTGCTTGAATTAGCCTTACGAGGTCTTAAGTTCTGCCATTCTCACAGCTAATGAGAAAGTAAATTACATTAACATTCATTTTCATGTCTGTTGTATGGGAGCCCCAGTTATTATTTATTTTATTTGTTGTCATAGCAACAGAAATACATTATCTGTGAAAATTTCAACTGTCTAACTATCATGGTTCATGAGATACATCCTGGTGACAGACAGATAGACGAATGGACAGCGGAGTCTTAGTAACAGGGTCCCGATTTACACTTTGCATACAGATCCCTAAAAATATTGAGCCTTAGAGTGCTAATTCTACCAATGTTTTAGCAATATTCGCTGTCGCATGTCGATCGAAGTCTGACAAAAATGTATCGAAATTGCGGCTTCTTTGACTGATTGCGACTGAGATGAGAAAAAAAAAAACTTTCCTTCAAAATTTGTAGAATTGGCCCACAGATACAAGTATCTAAGAGTAGGTAATCATTATAATTACATGCGACAATAACACCTAAATCCAATTAAACCACACAAAGCTTCTGTATCAGGTGTTCCTTTACGTGATAATGATTGTGCTCATAGGCGTCTTGTACCTCATCATGTTCCATTGTTTACGCAGACGATAAGTAATCACCAGTATAATTGAGTTTGAACCTAGTTCTACCTGTTAACCAACTAAGTATTGATTTAACATTAATGACATAAACTTGAGGAGCTTCTGGATGAACAGTAACAGCCACTCGGGTTGATCTTCAAGATTAAGGAACGCCTGCCGAGGTCGTTCCGTTGATGGGTGACCATTCTATATATGTATATCAGACTGCCCCATGCCTTGGAAAGTACATTCAAGTTTTGATCCGAGCCGTCACTAGCGACCCTTTGATACTCGTTACGGTTAATCAGACGTTACAAAATCTGATCGGGTATGGCGTAACCTAGTTATAGGGTTGTAATTTAAGAAGACGGGGCCCCATAGAGAAGACGGGGCCCCATAGGGTCAGTGCCTGCTAGGGTTGCGGAATTTGTTCGAAAGAGTCACCGCTGCCCTGGAACGCAAAGGGCAGAAGAAGGAACACGGGTGGGTTTTAGTCAGTAAGAGTCTGACACTCTCTTCCGCTCCGCCCAGAGCGGGAGAAGTCATTTGATGATTTCCCATCCAAAAAAAAAAGGGTTGTAATTTAGAAGTCCGATAGGAAGTCACTCTAAGTAAATACTGGTATTCAGCTACATCAAGTTAGGCCGGAAGCCAACTCGATCACAGTAGGGACAAAGCTAGGCAGATTTATTGTGACATAAACTTGTGTTCATTCTTGATGACGTCATTAATAATTCATTATCGACACAAAAATAGACAGCCAAATATAAAATAGCCGCACAAATATGTTGTGCGGCTCAAGGAAATAATACCATATAATATTTGTATTCAAAATAGAATCGAAATCGAATTAAAAGACAAAAGAATCATAAAATAGTCATCTAGGTATAATAATAATGTTGCGCACGTCAAAGATAACATAAAAATAAAAAAATAAAAACACACACATCGCTTTAATTTATTATTTATTATTGAATCTAATTAAAATAAAGAAATTTGAATTTTCATAAAAGAATATTAATATGCATTAATATTAAGCAGACAAAAATGTTTTAGTATCTAGTTCTAATTTAATGATACCCCCGCAGTCTCGAAAATTAACTTAACTCACAAAACTAGGAGTTCAACAGGAGCAAGAATTGGAAATATACTTTTGTAAGAACAAATATGTATATAATGTATATTTAGGTGTCTAGGTACAAGTATATTTTGTATCTAACGTAGGTGTTCGTCAAACAGTAAACCGTCGCAGCGTTTACGCGGCGCCTACGCGACTTGCACGCCGTGTCAACGCAGGGTGCGTTGCCGTTACAACCTACTATATCTGTCTTTATATATTATGTTGTCTTTATTTATAAATCTATCTTTGTTTTATAACATAAACGCCCGTTTAAATCTTTGCATTTGACGTCGTGTTGTCCCCAACACAACGTCAAATGCAAAGATTTTATGAGGTAACAAAACAAATTAGAAAATATTTAAATACCGTCCGGAGCTTGTGTCCGTTAAGTCGTTTTAAATTGTGTTTTCTAAATAATTAAGTTTATAGTATCTTGTTCATATAAATAAATAATAGCTAATTGGCATATTTTATAGTCAAAGATAAATCATGAGCAAGGAGAAAATCTATAGTACTTACTCTAGAGTTGTCAATCTATTAGAAAATCCAAGATTTACACCTTGATTGACCAAGTGGAAAGTTTTAGTTCGGATAATACGGAGTAAGCTAGTTAACGTTGAAATGAGTTTTAGTTGAAACGTTTTTTCCTTATATGATTTAGACTTAGTGTGAAAATTATAAGGTTTTGCTGTAGCTATGAACAGTTCATCGGCTGTGACGAAATAAAAGCACTATTTAATTTGAAGAAGTTTTTTGTTAGGGAGCTCCTAATAAAAAACTTTTTTAAATTAAACCATTGAAAATACAATAATATCTAAGTAGGTAGATAGGTAGTGATATATCGAATATAAACGAAAGAAATAAAAATACATGTAATCGAAAATTGTGCAATTTTTGTATGTTTGTATGTCCATAAAGAAATGTGTAACCAACACTTGCTTTATTCGTAAGAACTTCTTGCGTAATACATGATACACTGGAAAAATATGTTAAAGAAACGTTAGGTACAATATACTTACTGTAAAAGCATTGTTATTGGTTGTTCTCTAATATAAATCAATTTTAATTTCACTTAAAAGCTGCTATGCTTAAAAGCCACTATCCTGATGGGAAGAGATGTTGTGGTCGACGATCGAGCAAGCATGCCCAGAGGTAACCTAATCACTTCTGACTTGAAAACCCAAACATAATAAATTTGATGAACAAAAAAAAATACAAAAGAAAGATACGCTTTTGCAAGCAGTCATCTTACATATAATTCAAAAAGATTATCGTGTGATTCTATAACCTCCAAGAAACTAAGAAGTAATCAATTTGACTCGAAGTTCAACTCAGGCATCAATGAAGAGCTTATAAATAAAGCTAGCCTAGTACACTAGTGACCTTCTAAGAACAAATCCGTTCCTCAAGGGGATTACAGACGACCGTTACTACTAAATATTGTAAGGCTGGGTACACAAGACAACACTGTTAGCCGAGGTTTCCGACATAAGACTATTAATTTTAATAACAACGCTGACCCAAATTGGGACTTATAAGTTTCATAGTGCTATTTCGTCTTCAAGTTTAAACAGTACTGCAACTAAATTCATACAATAGGGATGTTTCTTGATTAAATAATAGGTACATATGATTCTGTTTAGTCCGTCAGTTAGATTATCGAAAAATATTGGACTTTATTTGACTTGACTTGGAATCTATAAAAAATGACGAAGATAAATAATAAGCAGCAAAGATCAGGAGTGGGGGTTTATGACGTTACATTGTGGTAAAAATTGTAGCGAGTAGTGACGTCACACGAGTATTCAGCGCACTGTATCGTCTTCGTTTTTATTTACGTGAAAAAAGACAAAATACGGGTCTAATATTTCTTGAGAATCTTTCGGACGGCCTAATTAGATTTTTTTATTCAACTAGGTACCTAATTTGCATGAATCGTGGCGAAATTATTGAAAACGAGAGATCGGTCTTAAATAGTTAACATTTCTTGGGATGATTTTCGACGTGCTGTTGTCTTGAAGACGTTTTTAATTTACACCAATCAGAAAGTTCAACACACTGGCACACGTAAAACTTTAAGAAGCATTGTTCTCTCACATAACAACGGCACTTACTTCGGAGTTCCTATACAGAACAAAGTTTAATGACAGTCAATTAGACACATGTCATAAAACAACTGGAAACAAAATATATTCCTATAATTATTCAGTAAATTAAATTGTGACACACGTTTCATCTGTAGCTGAGGTGTGAAACTGCCAGTAATTAAACATCTTTACGGTCTTATGTGTGCGACAAATACGTAAGAGCGACACACACGTAATCATTAAGACAATTACGTCTCAAGAAAGCAGAAATTTCCATGCTCGTTAATTAGGATTTTACCGCTGAATTCGCTTAATTTCCAGACCAATACAGGCAGGCCGTCTGATACGCAGTTAACAATCAAACTGCCTTGCCTTTTCCCAACAATGCGGTTAAATCTAGTCAAACCAGCTGAAACCCAGTATTTTACTTGGAGCGAATGTCTGTATGACCTCCACAGCCACTGGGTTGCCAAGCACAGTGTTGCCAAAGAGTACTGTATAACCCAGTCCATTAACTGGCTTATACAGTACTCCTTGGCAACACTGTAGTCAGATTTTGCTTTAGATTTCCGAGGCGCGCAGGAGTCTCGGTATGTTAGGATGATCACTTATTCACAGACCGGTCGGTCTATCCTGCAAGTATTGCTAATCCTTGGAGATCGACCCTTGCGCCAGTAATTATTAAGCCATGTGTTCCCAGAGACGGACTTTAAGATGCCTCATATAAATTATGCAAGTTAGATGACGTATATGAGCCTCGCGTTCACCTAGATCCCGAATGGCGAATGTTACTTGTTACCAGTAAGCTCAGAATTTACGGCTTTGGGGAACTATTTATTTAATAATTTATGTACACATATTTAGAGACACAACAAAAAATAGGCACAAAGATTAAGAAAGAAAGAAAGAAAAATGTTTATTTAGGACTCGCACAAAACAGATTAAAAAAAAAAAAAAACAATTAAAAGCTTAATATTAGATTAACGTATATTTTTGTAAAAATATCTTCAAGCGATTCCAACGAAAGGAGAGTCAAGTATCGCTAAAAGCGATCTTTTCAAGACAACCTGTGGATGGATGTATTCCAAATATTCAGTAGACAATTTATGGAGAGTTTACAATCTCTCAAGATATTTTATAATCTTACGCATTTTACAATTATCCGGTGACATATACAATACATAAATATCATATTAATACATACTAAATAATATTATAAGATAAATAATAAAACATATTAATATGTAACTATGTAGTTAGTACATGTATGAATTTATAACTAAACCACCAGCTAAGTTACAAACAATTACAGTCCCAGCAAATCTGTTCATTTCCTCAATCAAATTAAATTGGAGTTGTAGATGAAACAGCAGTGAGAACTGAGCATTGTTTGTACTAGCGTCTCAGGGATTAGCAGTTCGTTTCAGACGGTTCATGGCTGGATTGTGAAGATCTAGGTGTCTATACCAATTAATTAGTGTATAAAACGAATGAGCTATCACTAGCATATATTATAAGCTAGTGATTCATAAAAATCTGATGCCATTCTTAATTTTTTAATGTATTGTCATGTACGTATTTTCTTAGTTTTATTTATATAGTCTTATGATTTAAGTAACTGTGCTTTTGTGTTTCCTATTTTTGATGTACCAAATAAATGTTGTATGAACCTACCTATGTACATTCGACAACAATGCGAGGTACGAAACGTTCCTTTAAGTCTAAAATGTTTTCCATATTTTCAAATGCAGCGCTGCGAAAAGTGCCATCTTTTGATCATCGGACAGCGTATTGTAAATTCATAACCGGCGCTAGCCCCGACTGCATTCATTATTCATCTGAACTTATATCCGGCCACTCTTCTTTCTTATTAAACTGCAGTTTTCATCATAAATAATACAAGAGCAAATACCTATACTCCTATTAATTTAAGTAAAGGAGGACTAAGGAGTTTTTAATAAACACATTCCACTGCAGCACGGTAGCGGAACTAAACAATGCGTTCAATAATACAGTAAGAACTCATAGTTGATTTCTAGACGTATTCTACTCGTAGTCTTCTATACTGGCGATATAAAATGAAATTGGATTTAGACTGCAAATGAAATTAATATACTTAGATACATACATTTTGTTCTTTGAAAAATTTATGTGGTTGAAAGCAAAAGTTTTATATGCATACCCACTCCGTAGATTCTCTTTGATGGAATCAGTGTTGGATCGCTACTGCGTCCCCCGAGACGGATTGTGCTATCCACCTTTTATGGCTTCATCCCTCTTTCGCTACGCTGCTGTAATAGTTTAACTCTTCATACTGCAACTTTAAATCCTCTTTTTGAGGTGGACTTTATAATTTTCAGTTTATTTTGGCAACATTTTTACGTGAGTATAATTTTGACACAAAATATTGTATTCTTTTAATCTATACGGAATCAACTGTTGGGGTCCGAAATCGTGACGTATTGCACTGAAAGTTATAGTTTTCTCTCCTACATTTTGCAATCGCTTCTTGGTAGCTTGATGTCATCAAACTCTTTATCAAAATCTGTATGTCATCAAGTATTTTAATTGTTGGTGCTTTAAACATTAATATTATCAATTGTTGCATGAAATTTCTAAATTAAGGAATGATGTACCGGAAAAACGGGATCGTACTATTTCGTAAAATCATTCCCAACTAGGATTGCGGTTGTAAGTGTTAACATATTAATTCTAGGCACGTATGCCGTGACTCGGCGGAAATTAAACTACAGGAGGTTCAACCGTCTGGAAGCGTACAAGAGACATGGAAGAAAATTTCAAATTCAAACACGAATTCGATAGTTCTTTTCAACATGGCGCAATGTGTGTCGTAGTCTGGTTCTGTTTGATCGAAAATGGGCAATTGAAAGAGAAAATATTATTTTATGAGTAAATCGTTTGGAGTAAAAGTAGCAAAGTCACAGCTTTATTCAGAAGAAGATGGTAAAGTTTATTTGAAAAGCCTTGTTTATTTGCTATTTTAATTTAATTTAGAGCATTTTGTATGATGACTTTATTCTAGCGGCATAATTCTAAACCCTCTCGAAGGAAAATATCTCACCCCTATATTCGTGACAATCTATGAAGTCGAATTTGACAGTTGGATACAACATTCCTTAACTAGTATGCATGAAAGTAACGTTAATGAAAATCTCTTTCACACTGAGTGGTTAAGCAATCTTCTATTCCTCTGAACACAGCTGGTGCACGTAGTTTTCTAAAACGACGTGCACCTGGCACTTGGCAATAAGGAGGCGTCATGTTTGTGTCCAGACACCTGTCAAAATGCATAAGAATTACGACGTACGTTTAATTGATGGCAAAGTCACGTTTACGTTCCCAGTTACGTATAAAAAGGGATCGTTCACCTGAGCCTCATTGAATCAGTCGCCATGATACGGAATAAACCTCGATTTATGTCAATAAATATAACAAGCTATCTTAATATGGGTAATTTGATTTATCTCGAGAAAACATTTTACAATAACGTGACAAAAATAGTATTTTTATAAATCTATCGAAATTCATGTAGCCTGAACATGAATTTCGATATATTTTCAGCCAAGAGATACATTACAGTTGTGCTAAGCGTGACTAAGCGTAAGCGTGGGACATTAATTATATAAAAGAAAGCAATTTTATCTGTATGTCTATTTATATCCGACATGTATACAAGCAAAGCCGTTGGCAGAACCTAGTACATTAGAAATAAATTTTATTGATATGATTGCGGGCGAATAAATTATAATTATGACCAATCGGCACATTAAACAGTCATCCTAATGAATGCAGTGGTGAAAACCGTTAATGTATCGGTTTGCTTCTGACCAATTGCTAATTATGAATTAATTAATGTACCGTACCTTTCGCTTTAAAATGTTTGTGGTGCTAATTACTGTTTTAATTAAATCAACTAATTGGCAGAGGAGCGTAGTCAACAAAAATGCCGGCAGCGATTTTTTCGAAATTACGAAAATGTGAAAAAATTCGTTCAAAGCTGTTCCAAAATTGAAAATATATAACAAAAAAAAAACAGACTAGGGTATTAATTTTGTGATGTACCTACTTATCAAACCTATTTGCAGTTTTTGACCCTATAACAGCAAAGATATTTTCTTTTATATTATATATAATTCCAGCTATTATCCTTAATGATTAAATCGCTAATCCAAAAAAAAGTACTGTCATAAATCCAACTAGTATGTATTTTCTGAACATCCGCACCTGTACGTTATAGGACACGGTACAAAATTAAAGTTACCAACACGTTACTTTTATTTACCGAAAAATTGTGCATTTAACCACGGGTTCTTCCTAGTAAAAGTCATGTTGGATGATGAAAAAATAGACGATTTCCAATTTTAAAATAACCGATAGGACCATCCCAACATAACTACGAACTCCGATTTAGTGCGCGAGGACCTCGTTCGGGACATGCATTGTTTTTTTTTTATATATATTTTATGTGACGCGAGTGATGTTCCCCCACAAAGTCACAATATTATCGGTAACACAATAAATCCGATCCTCTTGTTATGCAGGACGCCAGAACCAAAACATGGTCCTTATTGTACTAAGCCCGATTTACATTCAGCGCGTCAACTCAACAAACGCCGGAGTTGATAGGTTCCATTGCTTAAATAAATCTTTAAATTATTCAATGAGATTAGGCGGATTGATTTCCGACACATTTTGCTAACAAAGATGGAATATTAATTTAATCATGAACTTTAATGGTATGTGGCAAAAAATTAAAAGTACATACCTACCCACTTTACATTTTTTGGTTATTTAAGAATAGTATTTTTAATGCGTATTTCAACTTGTTTCTGCTCGCGTCTTCGCATATGAGGAAAACAAATCCTTGTCCTTCTTCTTCGAGGGCCAATATATGCCAAAACTTATTAAATTAGGTCAGTGTTTTAGGCGCGATAATGCAATAGACAAACTGACACAGTTACTTTCGCGTATACTAGTATGAAGTATGGATGGCCCTGGGTCCAGCCCAATGATGTATATAACTTTGTTTCGCCCCCATTTTGACCTATGGTAAAATTTTGGAGGATTTTGGTGTCTTTATTTTAGTTAATGAGTAGCCATTTTGTTTCGGATAGTTTTCAAGATCAGGGGCCGTATTATGACATCTTAAAACCATCATGTTTTCTGTGTGAGAAAAGGATAGTGCTATTCGTCCTGTATAGCTCCGTTTCTTTTTCACACCGAAAACATGATGGTTTTAAGAGGTCATAATACGGCCCCTGGACTACTGTAAAAAAGTTTATAAGCAGATTGTTACACAACCGTAATTTTCGTGTGTCGTATACCATTTTTGTGCAAAAATGAGATATGCTAAAAACAAAAACACCTCGCTAGATCATCCACTTCGACTGAATTATTAAGTGGAGTAATTTCCGTACTGAGGCTAGTGATCACTACCGTTTTAAGAATTCAATTCTTCAACAGGTTATACTGGTCCTGATTTTTTCCATGGAGTTATCTAAAGTAACGTAGGTACTGTGGCGCTTAAATGCTAAAAGCAAAATATTATTATTAAGTTAGTGGGGTAGGTACTACAAAAGTATAATGAAAAACACGACCAAATATCGCATTTTTGGGCTGCAAAAAGTTGAAATGTTTTTTACCACACAAAATCGCGATGCCCATTTCATATAATCCATCACATACATCGGGTTTGACCACCCTGTATAAGCCTTTAAAGTCATACGTTTAAAAACAAAAAAACTGTGTGCCGTGTATGATTTATGCCCAAATCGTTGTTACCGCTACGGTACGGTATTGATTACTAGTGACATCGGTAAAGCTATTCTTTAAGCGCTATGCTCGTGTCTTTATCCGCATGGATTTCGGATATTACTATACAACCAGTTTTTTTTTAAATATACTCATATCTCTAAGTTACTTATCTATATTTAGATGGAAACGTCTTACATATTCACGATTATCCGCTACTGGACTCAGTTAAATTGACATTTGCTGTACAGCTTGCTATTTATTTAAATATATGGAGGATATACAACGTGTAATCCCGAAATTGTGAAAAAAAGCTGATACTCAGTGCATTTTGTCGAGTTATGCACTGGTAAATTTATAGGGCACTCGATTTTAATTTCGAGATTTTAGTTTTGAACTCTACGTAAAAGTTGTTAATAATCATATGAGCAATAACCCCTTTTCAGGCGTTGCGTTTATTCTGTTACACCTTGTATTTCCGTTGTCATGGCAACTTAGGTCGTAGAGTGATGTTATGTAACTGTACTTCAACACTAAAATCCGTATAAAAAACTCAAATAATTTTTCAATTCGAACCAGTAGTTCTTGAGATAAGCGCGTTCAACCAAACGAATACATTCTTTAGCTTTATAATACTATATAAGTAGTATAGATTAAAATCAAATTAAATGAAATTATTTAATTAAGAAAATTTAATTGAAATGTAATCTTATTTAATGAAATTTGGCATGCAAATAATCAATAACAGCAAATGGCAGCCGGAAACTAATATCGGCGGTATTAGCCAATAAATAATAACGTCAAAGTATTAATTTCATTTTTCTCATTCAAATGATATCACAATCTGTGTGATTATTGAGATATTAATTGAATATTTGGCGCCACAGTACTTTTTGATCTACCGAGATAGATGATGGATGGATATATGCACATAAATATATGGCTACATGTTTTACATTTCATAACATTGTTGTATTATTATTATTGCTGGGTTATTTTTGACTCATTGCAGGATTTATATATATATTTTAGGTAATATTTGAATGCATATTTCGAAATAATTTTGTAACAACAAATTCTATGTAACCCATTTCAAAGTAAAAATTAAATTGGCGTTTTTTAATATAAATAATAATAATAATATTTATTGTGTAAAAGAAAAGATGCAATGCATGTCACATTATTGTGAGATTACTTTTTTGTGCTCAATTATAGTGATAAATGACCCTGATGCTAGAAAAATCCTGTGTTATAGGAGCCATACATTCGTCCGTTAGGGTTGTTATACAAAATTAGAGAAGTTGAAACGTATTGAGTGGAGTTGAAATGGACATGAACGATATACCTATCCACGTTTAAGTTGATACTTGGCGTCGAGGCAACGAATTGAATTTAATACCGATTAGTTAATTTAAGCATAGGGCTTTTTAAAAAGTCGACTGAGGACAGTTGACCTATAACGATCCGACAATTTTGTATGTTTATTTTATATATTTTTTCTCAGTTAAAGCACTTTTCGCAAGAATTTAACAACCTATTTTGTTAGTTATTTAAATAAAACGTTTTCTCAACGTAAATTTTTAACTGTGTGGGTTTGACGTGTAAACCCTTAAATAGTTACCAATTATATTCCCCTTTTTCGTATTCAAAACAAGAATGTAAGTTTAGTCACACAGATAAAACTTTACGTCCCTATGCGCTGATGGTATCTACATGAAAACATCGCGTACTTATTCCACCATGTTATGCACTCACAAAGAGCTCGGAGAAAAAGCTCTAGCTAGAGCTTTTGTGCATCATATAATATTTGCATGCAGCTTGTACTTTTGAACTTTTAAAAGCTCCAACGAAGAGAATTCTTATGCTGAAAGTTTAAAAAATAAACAACGTTGAGACTTGTGGCATCAGACTAAAATGTCGAACTTATTTTTAGAAGTACAATGATGTTACAAGTTTGCATTTATTTTAAAATAACGCGGTACAAAATAAAATCACCTTTACTTGTGCTGATATGTAAATTGGAGAGTTGTTAACTAGCTATACGCATCTCCTACAGTTTTGATGTTCTTCATCAGACCTTTACGTAATTTAAATGGAACGGTATATAAAATGATTTTGGCAAATCCGTACACACGACACAGTTGTTTTTATAAATGTTTTTCCTGTTCTTATTATAAGGTGTAAATTAAATTAAATAATAAATAAATATGGAGCCATTCCCCAATATACGTTATAAAAAAAATGAAACATTCAAATTGATAACCTCCGTCTTTTTGAAGTCAGTTAAAGAAAGAAAACTCTGGAGGAGTTTCCGTTGCTTAAAATATTTTTCTAGTTTTCAAGTTTTACCAACCCGCACTGGGCCCGCGTGGTGGATAACGGCCCATTCCCTCTCCTAGAGAGGAGGCCTGTGTCCCAGCAGTGGGAACGTTAAAAGGCTGATTATGCTATTATTATAAGACGCCATGATCAGAACAAATAAATAAGTAATTTTCCTTAAACGCGACTTTTATTTTCACATGAAGTTTTGATATTTTATGGTCAATTTAATTTAAATTCATATATTATCTAAATTATCTAATAAATCTAATCGATTGGAAATACTAGTTGGCTGTCGAAACGCAGATCCACGCAAGACACAATAGCATTTTAATTGTTTCTCTAATTAAACAAAGCAAGTTTTATTTGAAATAAAACTTATTTATTAGTATGAGTATTTATTTAAGCTCGTGACTTCGGGAAGCGTTTATTTTTTATACTGAGAAAAGTCAAGGCCAGACCAGAGATCTTATAGTTAATATTGATAAAATCACTGTTTGGCTTTGCCGTAGTTAGATATAAATTAAATTGATGAAGACAAAATTCAATGCAACTAGAATCTTCTAATCGATATATATTTTTTTAATATGGCAATTTTAGAGTTTTACCGATGATTGATGTGACATTAAACTGTCTAAAATCTACCTACTCAAGCTTGCTGAAGCACCCAGCCTGTCAAAGTGTCAAACAAGTATAAAGGGAGTTATAGCAGTTTAATTTAAGAAGATGGCTATTATTCATAAGGTTAATGAGTAAATAACTTGGGAATTAATAATTATTGTATTCATTCCAATCAAAACTGGTTGAAACTGTATAGAATAAGTTTCGTATTGTAAAAAATTTTATGTGATGATAAAGAAATAAAACTGTATATTTCAAAATGACGGCTTATTTTCTTATCTATTTTGCACTAGAAGGTTTTCATAACAAATTAAACTATAATCCATAAAATATTTATCAGTATTCACTGTAGGCGGTTGTTCTAATATGTGGGCATTGTTCTGTTCTTTAATTCAATTCTAATATTTCACAAGATATTTTATTGTAAAATTTAACACAGTAACCCATGAAAGATGTTCGTACTTTGGCTGATCTATAAAATGGATGTTGTAAGTTACACAGGGAGGCTGTGTAACTTACAACATCCATTTTATAGATTACATTAGATACATAGATAGTCTGAACCGTTTATTCAAGTAGTTTTTGCAAAGGAATTCAGAAATGTCGCACACAGGAAATCTGCGGTTTTTACAGTAATTTTTCCAAATGTCCTCTAACAGTAAGTTGCGATAAAAATGCGCTACTGCAGTCGACTGCCAGACTGTGGGTCAAGGCTCACGAGGAACAATTACCTACGACAGGTTAGCCTTCGGGATTTGAGGAGATGTGACGGGCAAGAGTTTTGGATTTCTGGTACAGCGATATTACCTATGTAGTTTTTAATTTCAATTTTATTAATCGATTTATTTAATGGATATTCGTATTTAATATAGCTTTCATTTTAATATTTTACACTGGCAACTTACCTTTTATGGTCGCTCTTGTGATTGGTTTACGAAAATTGGCGGGAACCATTCACAGAGCCCGTTTCTTCCCGCTGAAAAGTGGATGAGCTAACAGAACGTTTAGGCGCTTTTTTTGGGAATGGTGGCACTCGATGAGATAGGTGGTTAGATAGGCGTTAGAGTTATTGGATCATCTACTAATAAATAAGTATCGAGTGCTAAATATTGATTGTTGTATGTGCAGTTCAAGAAAAATATAAGACAATTTTGTATAATACTTGTATCATTCATTCAACTATATCCTGTTCCCGTTGGTGTTAGTTACACCTATTCCAAATTTAAAGTCCACTCGAGGACTTTCTCGTATAGGGCTAAACGTAGACCAAAAGATGTTTAGGTAAGTATATGTTATAAAAGATGTTACGCCTAAAAAGGAGGTGACTGTTTTTAAGTTTGTTTTTAAGAAAGCGAGCAAGTAAAGAAGCATAGCTATTCAAAAACATCTTTGCTACATGGAGGGTAATTACCTACCTTAAATAAATCAAGAATAAAAACTTTATTTAAAAAAATAGAAACTGCATTCAAAGAATTTTAAATAATCGCCTGTCTGCAACAGGAATCGAGCTAAATATGAAAAAAAAAATAACCTATAATTTTACTATACCAATCGAAAGACTCAATCATATACATATATTTCTTCTAAATAACATAGCGCCTTAAATCAGACCGTGAAATTTAACATTTACATGAGGTATTTAATTATACAATCAATTTGCCTAGCCTTTGCTCTCAATTAAAAATTTATCATTGTTATGTTTTTTATTGTTATTTTTTTTTACTTTGTATTTTGTTGCTTTTGTGTTATGTCTGTGTCGAATAAATGTTTTCTATTCTATTCTTATTCTAAATGTTTTTTTTGGGTCTACTTCCAGTCTAACCGTATTGAGCTTGGTATTCGGCATTTTATAAGGAGAAACCTCCGTTACCCAGTTACTGAACAACACGATAGACTTTGGAAATCAGGTCGTCAGATTTTCTGGCTTCTGACTTTCGTATGTAGCAACTGTCAAAAATGGCAACTGATCTACACATATCAAGGCTGAGACTGGGCCTTGGTCCGTTCAGAGCACAAAACAATATCGGTGCGTGCATTTGATAAGTACTCATTCACTCACGACCCTTTCTGGACCCAAAAACGGTTGTGATTCCCGAGGCCTGGAACGATCTCGGAATAGGTAATGGCCACCCATCCGGAAACTGACCTTGGCACGCGTTGCTCAACCTCAATGATCGACACGTGTGGCTGGGCCTATTTATCCAAGAGCTCTGGACTCTGGTTATTCTTTATGCTTAAATCTATCTCCGATTCTCAGCATCACTGCGGTACATTTAAATCTATTTGGTAGTACTTCGCCCAAATTACGCGATGCGTTGAATCAGGTTGGGGTTCGAACTTCGTCCAAATACTGTGTCATATGCTAACTTAAGCGTGTTTAGATCAGTTTGCTAGTTATACAGGTAAAGCTAGACTAACTGCAAGTTTCCAACACATTCCATTAAAACTTGCAGTACAAGTAGTTACTGGTAAGCTTGAAAATCATCGGATTAAGTTTAGAGTGTCAAAGGGACTCCTATGAAGTTAAATAGTGTTGGCACCCACGAAAATTAGATTTTTAAGACAAGCTACACGTTTTAGACATAACTCTTTTTGTATAGAGGAATTTCTGTTTACGTTATTAAACAAATCTAGAACAATGTAACAGAACAATAGTGTTTTTCGGTGTAAAATAAAGAATTAAGAAAATTTATTAACGGGTTTTTTTTTCAACCATATAAGATTGAATAAAGCGGTTTCTGTACTCTTATACAGCGACGCGCTAGCAACCTGAAAATACATATATCAACAAAAAAGAAAGAAATCGCAACTCGCATGAAAGACATACTTTAGCTAACGGCGATATAATTTATAATTAAGGTACTAGTTCCCCGCCCGAACACATTTGTTAACATCTTTCCGAACATATAAGTTTTGTACTCACCGTTGTTCGGAACAACACCCTAGGGGAACCCACGCATGTACGCCTATACAACTAACTTACTCAAATAAATACTGGTTACAACTTTAACTATACCGGTTTAAATCTCCCTCAGGACTTTCTAACGACTCACAAAAATCCATTTGTGATTTTGTCAATTCTCGCCTGGATTAATATAAAGTGCTCATAGCGAGTAGGTACATAATATATTGTGAGAAAACGCGATCGTGAAACCTTTCAAAATATCTTTGGTAATAAAACTGACGTTTCTGAAATACTTAATACATTTGAAAAATAGTCGGGTAACAAGAAAGCAGCTTTCATCCTACGCGATACGTTTCAACATTGATTATTCTGAAGGAATGCAAGGTTTTGTTAAATGGAAAATAATGGATCATTGACGTGAATTGATGTGCTAAGCATAACGAATAGTACCAATGGCATTCACTGAATTGCAAAAAATGCATCCCTTGAGTTAAATAAAGTAATAAAATCATCATTCGCTTGGCAGAACTTAAGCTACGTTACCTTTACCAGCTGCAGCGCTTAAATCAAAACTCGTGTTACCTGAGAACAGGAAAAATAAGTTAAGCGATGAGACTTTTACTTTACAGTGAGGATTTTTACAGATGATAAAACCTGAGTGTAATTATTTGTCAGAGACGTGGTGTAAGTGAATCGGGCGAGCGGTAATCGCGCTAGTGAGCGACGACCGAGGGCTTCCACCACACAGCCTCATTTGCCCGCGGGCTCACACAAAGCGCTCTCTGACTCACCAGCCTGGAATTTATTTGAGCCCCAGCGGCTCTTTTTGACCGTGTTTGCAATAAACCTAGTCAAGTATCCGGATAACAAAGAAAAATATCATTCCCCAACAGGCACACATTCTGATCGGTTGCGGTTCTAAATTCAATTAAGACGTCTTAACGAGTTTGAGGTTTCTCATTAACGTTTAGAACACAAATAAATATTTTAGAAAGCTAAGTAGGTAAGACGTTTGACAAAGCGTCGCCACTTGAGCCGAGAGGGCACTTGCCACGCGTAAACGGATTACAAGGGTTCGCGGACCCCTTGTTAAAATCAAAGTGATGACTGGGAAGCTAATGGGTGTCAGGAACGTGCGAAGACCTGACAGGCTCTGCGGTGCTTCACGACGTCACTAAAACATTCCTCGAACTAAAACCAACACTACACCATACACTAACAATAATATCCTATGAACAGCTTCAAACTCTCGACCAGCAGCCCTATTAATCCATCATGATTTCTGTGTCAGGGAGAGACGGAGTTACACAAGACGAATAGCACTATCTTTTTCCCTCACACGAATCATGATAGCATTGGCACTTCGTAATACGGCCACAGTACAGGCATCTCCGAGAATAGGGTAGTTGCCTAAAAAAAATATAATTAGTCCGTAAGATAAATTTCCCAAAAATATTGGACACGAATTTTTTATTTTTTCACGTAAACAAAAAACGAAGACGATACAGTGCGTTGAAAACTCGTGTGACGTCACTTCGTGCGACGATTTCTACCACGCCGTGATGTCACAAGCCCCCATTCATGAGCTTTGAAGCTTTTTATCTTCGCCAATTTTTAGAGATTTCATAGAGCAAAAAATACGTGTCCAATATTTTTCGATAATCTAACTGACGGACTAAATAGGATCATATTTTTATTCCTCAGGAAACATCCCTATTGTTTTTATCCTCAGCAGGCAAAGTATTCATTACGCAAGCCTACCGCTCAAATTCTCTCATTGCAACTAAGTTTAAAGGTATGCCAGTTTAATTGGACTACAGCAACAAGGAATGGTATTACAACTAATATTTGTCTGCTATAAATACAGATACAAGAGACCATTATTATATACCGAGAAATTGATTGAGATCAATTTTGTACTCAGTTATGATCATAATATTACTATAGAAACTAAGAGATTTCGCTTATTTATTAAAGTAGGTAAATAGAAGATAACTCTTTTCAGAAGGACTTTACAGTTTTTCACTCATTGAGATTTATTTTATTTTCTTTGCAAGTCTATTTCAAACTTAGCGCCAACTGCGATTACGTCAATCCCATGTCTCCGTTGAATAGTTTGTAATGAATGAGTTTAAATCTAAAGTCTGGCAGCATTCGTGGTGCTAATACTAATTTAAACTGCACTAGATAAGAGTTCTTAGTGACTTGAATTTGGAGTGAATGCAGATTCTGGCGCTTTATTGCGGAGCAGGTCTTGAGATAAAGCCTGAGGTAAGTTCAAAATGAATTTCTTCATTCTATTCTTATTGAGTTCATGGCTACGGTTTTTCTTACAAATCCGTTCTTTCTTCGCTTGTAAGCCGAGCTCACTGTGGTAATTTTCATTTTATCAGAAGCACCTTTCTATTCAGTTAGGAGTAATGTAATTGTCACCAGATCGCGGAGCCCCGGGCTGATTGTTTCACTGTTGGAAACAACTGACTCGACTTAATTTGTTCGATGGAGACTAATAAGTACTTAATGTACTCAGTTTTAGTTTTGTCTTCTGGGTCTGTTGTTTTATTAATTGTATGTGATATTATTTTGAGAATATGAACTTTACGCTCTTGTAAAAGATTATGTTCTTTTGTTTTGCTCTTTGGCCAATGAGCCGTGTCGACTATTCTGTCAGTGGTGAAAAGTTTAATTTACAATTTGATCAAAAGATGTTGAAATGACAGGACGTTAAAAACGCCAGACAACATAGACTTCATCTTTTCATTAGGAAATGCTAAATGAATTCCTAAAATTATAGCCAAAATGATCTACAATTTTAAACCAACGATCTAAAATGGTAGAAATTGCCCCAGATTATATCCCACTTCTATTAGACCTTCAATCTCAAAAGTGTTAGTGGAACGAAACTGCTCGTTACCACGAAACAAACGAGGTTACGAGCCCTTCTGCTACACTTAAATGTTTTATCAAAACGTGAAAAACATTCATATTTGAAGCCTGTAGGTAGTCGGTAAATATATGCGAGAATGACGTCACAGCTAAAAGCCGTCCACTTCGGAAGCTCCAGCTTATATGAAAGTAATAAATGAGGCTTGGCATCAGATAGTCCGCCATCGGATTGGATTTTGAATTGGAGTGACAGCATGATGAAGGAAGGGTCCGCCTTAGTGACGGCGGCGTGAAACCGCAGCCACGTTTACGACCACTTTCCCCTATCGGTTTTGCTAAGATAACACTATATTGTAAACATGAAAACAACGTATCTATACAACAATATAATATTAATAAAAAAATAATTACACAATACTTTATGGAGTTACACTAAGAACGGCGCGACCAATTAGGATGAATTTTCGTATTCGAAATTGTCAGGACAAGCAAGGTAAGTACAAATGCATTTTATGTTTCTTTTTTTTAAATGCACGCGCTGTCCTTTGCTGGACGGCTTGCTAGTATTATTTTCATCATCAGATGTATGACAGTTTCCTGGCACATGTAGGGTTATTTTTAACCGACTTCTAAAAAAGGAGGAGGTTCTCAATTCGGATGTTTGTATTTTTTTTTTTTTTTTTATGTTTGTTCGCGCATAACTCCGTCGCTTTTCAACCGATTTGAAAAATTCTTTTTTTGTTCGAAAGGGTATACTTCCCAAATGGTCCCATGAAAATTTTATCGAAATCGACCAAGCGGTTTTCGAATAATCTAAAAAAAATATCTACATTACCTACATTGACGACCTCTTAGTTTACTCTGCAAAGGAGCAGTACGTTTTTTTTACACCAATGTGATTGGTTCATTTAGGTGGGGGAGGGGAGGGGATGTAGGTACCACTAAAAAGTGAAAAATAAAAAACTTTTTACAAAAAAATACAACCGACTTTTACACAAAAAATCAAAAAAGTGCAAAATAACTTTAATTTCGGAAGTCGGTGTTCAAAAAACGAAAAAGCAACCACAAACACCGAGTTCCGAAATTAAAGTTATTTTGCACTTTTTTGATTTTTTGTGTAAAAGTCGGTTGTATTTTTTTGTAAAAAGTTTTTTACAAACGTCAGTTCAAACTTTGTACGCTAAAAAACCTGCGCAAAAATAAAATAGTTAGAGAACGGCAGGGCTGGAAAAATGTAAACATGGGAATACTGATAGCCAACATTTTCATTTCAACCTAAACAGGCACTGTCCTTTAATTTTCATGTACAGTCGGTGTAATTTCCCAAGAGATTATAATGTGTGTAATAAATATTATCATGTATATACATTGTAAAGGTTACTTCTTCTATAAGAATATCACAGTGCCTAATAGTTTTCTTATTTTAGTGTCAGTCACCTACGAAACTTGGAACTAAAATCCTGGAAGAATCAACTGGTTAAGCCAGTCCCACTATTCCAAATTACTGCAACTCCTGAGAGTCAAGACCGGCAGAAGGTCTAACAGAAACGCGTCGGTTCAGCTCGACGAGTCCCAATGCTTGTATCCCGCAACGAAGTAAGAAAGAAAAACATAATTTCCTCCTGCAAAAGGTGCAAGCGGTGGTCTATTTATGGGCAGTAAGGGAAGGTTTATCTGACGGAACATGCGTCGCGTATTATCGGTCGCGTAACGCCAGAACAGACAAATGTATAGAAAAACACTTGACCGTTCACACTCAACCCATGATACGTTAGTGCGTCGAGTGTGAACGGTTAAATGTTTTTCTATACATTTGTCTGTTCTGGCGTTACGCGACCGATAATACGCGACGCATGTTCTGTCAGATATGAACCTTCTCTAAAGCATGTGAAGCGTACCCTATGAAGGGGCTCGAGTCTCGACACTGACAATGTTTACTATGGATGGAGGATTGTACATTACCTACTTTTAGAACTGCCAATCTGGCTCTTAAAATAAACAAATCTAGAGAAAGTTCAAAGCTTTTCTATGTTTGAAGTTACAAATCTTCAGGATAGACTTATCTATACTAATACTAGCTGACCCAGCAAACGTTGTTTTGCCATATATAAAAAAATGAAAAAGGATTTTCCCGCTTTTCTGTTGAAATTTTTCCTGAATTTTCTTTGCTATAAACCTCACAGAGCCCGAGACCTTTCCAACGAATGCAAAACCGTGGAAATCGGTTCGTGCGTTCTGGAGTTATAGCGTCAGGAAGGAAAACCCGACTTATTTTTATATAGTCTATACTTATATTATAAAGCTGAAGAGTTTGTTTGTTTGAACGCGCTAATCTCAGGAACTACTGGTCGGATTTGAAAAAATCTTTCAGTGTTAGATAGCCCATTTATCGAGGAAAGCTATAGGCTATATATCATCACGCTAAGACCAATAGGAGCGGAGCAGTCATGAAAAATGTGACACAAACGAAGTTGTGCGGACAGCTAGTAGATTATAAAGCTGAAGAGTTTGTTTGTTTGTTTGTTTGAACGCGCTAATCTCAGGAACTACTGGTTCGAATTGAAAAATTCTTTTTGGGTTGAATAGACCATTTATCGAGGAAGGCTTTAGGCTATATATCATCACGCTTAAGCCAATAGGAGCGGAGCAGCGATAAAGAATATTTTAAAATCGGGGAGTCCACGGGGACGAAGTCGCGGACAGAAGCTAGTAATATATAATCTGTTTTAAATATTGTTTTTTAGATTTTAGTAAGAAAATCTGCTCACTGATAAGGATTCTTTTTATTTTAAGCATTTTTAAATTATGTTATATTTTAGTGTTTTTTTTTTTTGCTACTAAACTAAACTACTTTGTTAGTATTTATAAAATAGTGTGAATAGTAAAATTAAATAAACTGCTTCACAAAAATAATATGTTTGTATCTCTCGACTTCTCTCGAATTCTTTGATTCATGATAGCACATATTTTAAATGCTATATAAAATATATGTTTTGATGAAAATCTATCTCTTGGCTTTTGCGTGGATATCTGTGCTACATCTTCAAGACTTTATTTTAATCGTTTAAACACAAAACATTTGACTTGAGTGTTTTCTGGGAATTGTTAGTATCTTGTAAGTCTATTGTTTCGAAAATTGTTTTTTTTTAATAACTGAAACATTGTCATTGCTATGGTTGAAATTTGCTTGGTAGAATTAGATACTGATTAAAACTACGAGTGGACAATTTGTTAACTTATTTTTAGCTAACTTAATGTGGGCTGTAAATATGTACATGCATAGGTACATAACAACACATATATCATTATGTACATACCTAATGATGTATGAATAGTATATAATGATGTGTATGGGATCATTATTATGATTTTGATTTGATGATTAAAGTCGTACTATGTACATTTAGGTAGAATTAAAGCTTAAAAAAGTATAAGAAATAAAATTCTTATCTTTTTATTAAATTTGTGTACATAATTGTTAAATTACCATCCATTTCATTTCATAAAGAGAAATTATGATTTTTTAGTCAAAGAAGATACTAAAAACTGAATACTTTAAAAAGTTGTCAACTCTTTGACAATATTATAAAGTCCTTTTTTTAATGTAATTTAAATATTTGCCCCGTTCAGGCTTGGTTGCGTCTAAACTTATTAAATTAATATTACTTTGCTCATTGTTGGCATCTGTTGAATTCTCCGCTAAAATGATTATAATAAGTGGAGCCCAAAACACTTACTTTCAGCAAGGCAACCATTTTTTTTCGGTAGGAATAATTCGTAATGTGTTCGTTCGCTTATTTCGTCGACTCTTTGTACTTTCGCCTCTTGTTTCGATGCTATTTCTCACTCTGGACTAGAAAAAAATATATATTAATAGGAACCTAATTTGTGCAGATAATAATTCATCTTACATATATATAAAATTCTCGTGTCACAAATACCATACTCCTCCGAAACGGCTTGACCGATTTTTATGAAATTTGCATACAAAAAGGCATATTCAGAAGGTCTGAGAATCAGCTACTAGCTATTTTTCATCCCCCTAAATGTTAAGGGTGGTCCACCCCTAATTTTTATTTTTTGATTTTTTATATTCTTTCTTCATACAACCCTAAATGTTCACCCCTCTACGATCAATCCCTATTTTTTAATAGTCATTTTAGTAATTTAGTCATTTTTCATCCCGCTCGATAATGATCAATGATCACTTGGTAAGTCCCCCACCAGTTGAGCCTAACATTCAACTGAATTTTTTTGCATGGTAACATTCTATCAATGTCATTTTGTGACCCGTCATAACAAATTGTAAACAATTACGATTTTTTTCCAATTTGTACTCTTGTAACGGAGTTTTATACAATTTTCTATGCATATCGGGTAGGTCTGAGAATCAGCCAACATCTATTTTTCATACCCCTAAATATTGTTTTTATTTTATATGGCAAAACAACGTTTGCTGGCTCAGCTAGTATATATATAAAGCAGCGCCTCGCAGTTTCACCCGCGAGGTTCCCGTTCCCGTGGGAATACGGGAATAAAATATAGCCTATGTTACTCGTGGATAATGTAGCTTTCGAATGGTGAAAGAATTTTTAAAATCGGTCCAGTAGTTTTTGAGCCTATTCATTACAACCAAAAAAACAAACAAAGTTTTCCTCTTTAAAATATTAGTGTAGATAAAGCTCTTTAATTTAGAATTTCCATCATGTTCAACTCATCAGCTTTCTTGTAGGTACCATATTACTTCCTTGCACGTTTTCTTCTACCATTCACTCCCGTCAACATCTGTAAATCTTTTCTTTGAGCTCACTTTTCCTTTCCGTCCTTTGCGTATTTACTTTCGTGACTATTAATCAATTTCGATTTAGTAACGTAACTTTTATTTGTTATCATTTCCTAAGCACAGACTTTTCATATAAAATTTACCTGAGGAATGTAATTGCAGTTTGCCAGCTCTTTTATGAAAGACTAGCAGCGCCTCGCGGTTTCACCCGCGTAGTTCCCGTTCCCGTGGGAATATGGGGATAAAATATAGCCTATAGCCTTCCTTGATAAATGGGCTATCTAACACTGAAAGATTTTTTCAAATCGGACCAGTAGTTCCTGAGATTAGCGGGTTCAAACAAACAAACAAACAAACAAACTCTTCAGCTTTATAATCTTAGTATAGATATGCTAAAAACTAAAAAAAAAAATCTGTTAAATAACTTACCTTGATACGTATATCAATAAATGAAAAAAATAAATAAACATATTGTTGTTTATATAAAACAAAACAATTCACAAACTAAGTTAAACAATGTGCGAAATTTATATTTTGTGAGATTCTCATTTCTAAAAAGTTATGCCAATTTGTTTGCAGATACCCTACACGGGTAACGAGCTCTGCGATGGTTGTTTGTTTCTAAGACTAATAGAAAATTTAATACTTCTAAGTAGGTACTAAGCCTTAAACTTAAAACTTATTTTAATTAGAAATAAGAAGATAAAATTAATGTTTAAGTAAATCCGTTCGGATTATTAATGACTCGGTATAACACCATTATTTTACTTTCAGTTTCCTATTTAAGTTAGAGGAGGCTTAGAGGCTAATTAAGTATTACGTGGTAGCATTTTACAAAGAGGGCAGCCACCGGACTTCCACAATCTAATTAGGTACTTGTGTATAGCTGAAGACTTGACTACCTATTCTTGAGTAGGTAACTAAAAATATTCTTGGAGTTGGGTTAAGTAAAATGTAGGTAGTCTTCTATAAAGAAACAAGTGTTTTTGGATCTACATTTTGACTCCCTATAACATGAGAGTGAAAACATAACGGAAAATAGAGTGATATATGGGCGAACGGTAATGGCACACACTCACACATCTCTGCCCAACTCTTCGGGGAACACAGGTCAGATTCATGTTATGTACTAAAAATCGAAATAAAAATGTAAAATCATGGAGTGAAACCATGACCAAGAACTGGTCAAGAGTAAGTACCAATTCTCCGTAGGTTTGCATAATTGCCACGTGATCCACGTCGCCCGCGTCTTGCATAGCTGATGAGGAGCATTCGACTTGACTGTTACCATCTTGGACAATGTTGCGTTAGTTAATCTAAGAAGTGGTTAGTGAAGAATTAAGTCCTATTGTTTGTGTTATTGATAGGCTCTCCTTTGACCCCAATCCCACCAGATAGAAAGCGATGATTTTGTCGAAGATCGTGATCCATCTTCGACCACATCATCGATTCAAGAGTGAATAGGTTACTTTTATGTAAGCGATCACGCTTGCCTAGAAGTAACCTATTCCTTATTCCTTAGCTGCGCAAGTGCAGTGAAAGTATTCCAAAAACATTTTGTGTGTATCAATTATTTGGTTTATAAGGGGTTTCAGAGTTAAACAACGATTGCCGAGATCGTCTCGTCTGTGGATCCGTGACCACCTAATGCATACCGAGACTTCTTTGTGCCTCGGAAAGTCGTTGGTTCCAGCTGTCATATGTAAATCTTTGGAAGTCGATACGATACGTATTATCAGAAGCCAGAAAATATTATACCAGTAATTCCACGGGTACCGTATTGCACAAACGTAAGCCCCGGGAAGACTGTTGATACTGGGTTGTAAAGGTCAAATAGACAATAGCCCGTTATAAAAAAAAAAATGGTTAGCACCATATAAAAAAGTCGGAAGTCAATCCTAATATAGTTGAAAGTGACAAATGACAAAAATTAAAAAAAAAATGGTTAGCCCTCCCCTACATAAACGACTTCGGTATTGTGGGATCGGATATTATTTAAGAAAGATTTGACTTCTTAATAAAATCAATAGATGGCGCCAACTGTTACAAAAACTTTGTTGTTTTAATATATTTGTGGTTGGGGTAATCGTCTTTCATAAACTTTGAAATTATGGGTTGGCTAGGAACTAATGCCATAATACTTTAAACTCACCGGAACTCCATACTAAAGTTTTAATCTATATATACATGAGGATTGTGTGAAGTTTCATCTCACACGATTAGATTTTTAATTAGAACATTTACAATGGGAAAATGAATAGTCGGGATGAAAGATTATGCAGAAATTCTCATCTCTCATATTAATAAAAACTAATAAGTTAGCTAGCTAACGATGGCTACCATACCATGTTGCCTACACACACAGTCATGAGAGAAATTCACTAGTTCAAACACTTCTTAAATCGTCCGACTCGCAAAATATCTGTGATCATAAATATAAGACGTAGAAAAAAGCAATATCAGGCCCATTAACAGCTCCGTTGACCCTAAAAGGATGTAATCGTTCGTAAGTATAATTAAACTAGGGCAGGTTTTTTCATTAACAATCCGATTAATTGAAATAAATGAACATTTTCTAAAGATTGTATAATTAAGGCAAAAGACAATTTACGATTGTAAGCAATTACAATAATGAATGTTCTGTCTAAGAAATTCGATTTACTTAATGTCATTAAGTTGTAGACTTCTATAAACACCGAAATATCAAATTGTAGCACAAACGACGCGAATATTTCCACATTTATTTAAGTTAGTTGCGTTGAATTAATTGTATTCGTAGCAAATAGTAAGTGAAGCCCTGTAATATTTACTTGTACAATGAAAAGCTGAAATAATGTTTGTTGATTGCCTTAAGGGCTACCTTTGAACGACCTACGAATGTTAATTATAACTGCTTTTCGTTCGCGTATTTGTATAAGACAACTCGTGACGTGTTTGGACACTGTACACACATAATTTTACAGTTCTGAAATGAACTTTAATGTTTGATGTACAAGGACGGCTAAATAAATTAATACTTATTATATTTTAATATAATAAGTATTAATTTATTTAGCCGTCTTTGTACATCAAACATTAAAGTTCAACTTTAGTTCGTCGTTCGTTTTCTTTTAGTTCGTCTTTGATGCTACGAAATCATGAACCTGGGTATTTTGTGGAAACTCTTCAGGCATAAAAACAATACTTTAAATAAAATCTGATTCAGCCATACCCTTGAATGTTTGTGTTTACTGAACAGTCACAGCTAGAGCCACAGTTAATTAATTAAGCACGAAAATTAATTAAAATCGATAGCAAGATTTCAATGCAAACAATTTCGATATTAATTACTTATTTGCTAGTCACATTTTGCGTGTAACCTAAAAGGTGAAATTGGTGTTACCAGAAGATAATTTTAGTTAAAGAAAAACGAAAAACAATATCAATGAAAATATACGACTCACGTAGTTGAGTGTATTGTGAATATTTTGTTTACGAAGTGTTAGGCTAAGGATAAAGGTAAACAAGGGGCTTGAGATCAGAAAAGGACGAAAGGAGCCGAAGAGGCTCTTAAAAAGAGAAAGGTATTCGATAATTCAGCGGCGACGTGCCGTATCAGAGAACGGGATAACATCTTGAGAGCTTTTTAATTTGAATCTGGGAAATTTGGGACATGTCGCTACAAGAGCCGGAAAATTTTAATTCACTGTTGTATATTTCTATATCAGACATCGCTTTTTGCGATACTTTTTTCGGCCTATTGGGACCGCAAAATTGAACAGAGGTGTTTTGTTGTGTATCGCTTTTGTGGCGTCTTTTTTTGTCGTGGTAATATTTGACAATGTTTGCTGATTAACGATATTATTTACATAGACGATTTATTTATTGAGCTCTTATTTACTACTAGGTTGGAACTTTGAGGCAGGTTTACCTTTCCGGAATCTAATATAATTATGTACAATATAAAACGGGTCTAACTATATACGGCTCTTTGTGTAACAATCATAATCTTCCTGGCTTTTTTCCCAAATATATTGTCTTGACTTCCAGTCAAGCTGGATTCAGTATTTTACGTGGAACGGCTACCAGACCTCCACTACTGTTTAACATGGTACTTCTTGGCAAGACGAGTCAGATTTTCAGGCTTCTGACAATCCGTAACGACTGCCTAAGATCTACAAAAGGACAGCCGGGACCAATGGCTTCTCTGGTGTCTCGGTATGTTAAGATGGTCACCCATCCACAGACCGACCTTGGGAAGCGTTGCTTAACCTTGGAGATCGACCCATACAGCTGTTATTATTTAAAGCGTGACAAATAATCAAACAAACACACTTTCACATTTATTATACTCGTATTAATCTGCATTGCGATATTTATCCTTTTCTAAATACTGCTCAGAAATACCTGCTTCTAACATAATCTAATGTTAATTGCCTCAAGAATTTTCCAGCGATTCCCCAAATTTAAACATCAATAATAATTAAACTTAACAAACCTTTCTACTAAAGGAAGCAATATATTTACCAATAACCGAAGCTGACCTAATAATAGGATAGATATTATTAATTTATGTTAATCTTTGTAAATTATGTGCTGGCCAGTGGACCCCTTTGAGCCCAGCTCAAATCACCTCGCTTTTGAGAAAATATTGCTTTAAAAATATGTAACGTTGGAACGATAAGGAATACTTATTGGGCTAGGCTAATGAGACAATGTATTAGTGTATGAAATTTAATTTTTATAGGAAGGCAGCCTAAATAAGGAGATTTAATAAGGTATATAATCCATAAAAAAGCACAATTCATCAAAGCTCCTTTTCGAAAGTCGTAAATAAACATTGACAGAAAAGAATCAGCTATTAGGAGCGCGTAACATACTCACGGCAAAATAAGCCAATAAATAAACAAGAGCCGGAATGCCTTGTTTTATAAGTCAACGAAACAAAATGTTTTTGAATTAACAACGTAACATGATGTAGAATAAATGCACAACAAGAGAGTTCGCTAGAAATCGGAAACAGACATCTATTGAGTGTACCAGGGAGTAAGGAGTATTTGTAATACGCCGCGAACAGCGAAGTGTTCGGCATTTAAATGCGAAGATCGCGAGGCATTCCAACGTCCTTCAGTTTGCTGAGCCCCTGGTACACTACTTGCTCGAGCGCTCATTATTCTGGTCGCGCCTCGCCCACACGTAATCCTGTATCGAAAGGATGTTTCGTATTGACGCCGCTAAAATTAACTAGATACTCTACGTGATGCTTATTGGATTTATTGGATTAGAATTAAATAACTTAATCCATTTTTTATTTGATATTCTTTTTTGTAGTTTAAGGTACAAAATCATATATTTTGTGTTAAATCCTAGAACAGTTCAGAGTTTAACAAAAAATAAATTGATCAAAGGAAATGGAAACTTAGGAGGTTCATAACATTTACAGAAATTATATATTGATGTTTTTTTCTGAGGCGGTCAGTAAGGGCTAGTTTTATAACCGCTGGTAACTACAAAGTGTTCTTAGAACGTAATCCTTAACTTGTTAACTGCATTTACAGATTTGCACACTAAGCACAAGAATTATTGAAAATAATAATATGTATTATAAAATCTACAAAGTTCTCAACAATATACATAATAGACATATAATCACTTAGAGAATACGTTAGGTTTCTGACCTGACCTCGAATACTGTTTACAATAATCTTTCAAACCGTATGCAACGCTTGTTGATCGTAGGCTGCAGCTACATTATTTACTTAAGTATTGTACGATACAGATTTATTTTATTGGGTGTATTTTATCCACCAACTATATCCTCGGGTCTGCTTTGGTAAACTCAAACTCAAAACGTTTATTTCAATTAGGCCATTAACGGCACTTTTGAACGTCATCAATAAAAATTATCATAAATTAAGTGACTCTAGCGTCCATTCGCAAAGGTAGATTCTCATGGAGAAGAACGGACAAGAAACTCCATATACATATACACAGTCTGGCCAAAAATACTCTTAGAATTAAAAATAAGAAAGATATTACATTTGAATTTGGAATCTGTCATTTTTATACGATTGCTCATTGTGTTTTCTAATTTTGGCGCCAATACATTTTACAATTTTTTGCGATATTAAAATGGAGTGGGGTGATAAAGAGAACCGAATCGCTGTGATTGCATTACACAAAGTTGGTATAGACATAAATGCAATTTTTAAAACTCTCCATACGCTTGGTATTAGTCAAATGTTTGTATACCGGGCTATCAATAGGTATAATGAGATCTCCTCTGTTTGTGACAGAAAAAGATCTGGCCGTCCACGTAGTGTTCGTACGAAAAAGGTGGTCAAAGCAGTCAGGGAAAGAATTCGAAGAAATCCTGTCCGAAAGCAAAAGATTTTATCTCGGGAGATGAAGATAGCACCCAGAACCATGTCGCGTATTTTAAAAGATGACTTAGGACTTGCAGCCTATAAGAGATGCACTGGTCATTTTTTAACTGATAATTTAAAAAAGAATAGGGTGGTAAAATCGAAACATCTACTGAAGCGGTACGCAAAGGGAGGTCACAGAAAAATTTTGTTTACGGATGAGAAAATCTTTACAATTGAACAACATTTTAAGGCGCTGACAAGAGCCAAATAGGCTTGTTTCAAACAATTTTTTAGCCAAATCTATTCAGTTTATGACGGTGGAAAAAATATATGTTAAGCTTGAATATATTTCTGAGAACCCTGTTGTATTCAAAACACGATATTGAAAACTTTTCTCGATACAAAAAAATGCTAAACTAACCTCTTAAAATGATCTTCAAACAAAAATATCTGCATTACTTATCAACGTACTTTGGTAAAATTTATACCAATTACGTATCATATTTAAATACAGAACTTGGTTGTTTTATTTTTTTTGACTACTCAACTTATTTTTTTAAATTAATTATTTTATGGTTTGTAATAAGTTACGAACGTCGCGTCGTCGCGCTTCTCTTTCATACGTATGGCAGCGGACAGTGATCGCATAGGCGCGCTGCTAGACGGATGTATGTCGCTTTGCACCGCTAACCGTTCATTTCATATTTTGTTGTTTGACAACTTCAAATATAATATTACAATGTTCATATTTTATTTTGTTCCTAAAACTACATTAAGTTGTAAAATTTTTGGGACGTAAACATATTGGTAGGTAGTTATAGAATACAAGATAATTTTTACAACTTAGTAATGTATTGTGTACACAATATATTACTAAGTCGTAAAAATATTTGCTAACAAAAATGCCGGAGGCCAGCAAAAAACCGCTTCTATAGAAACAAACAAAAACATCTCATGGAAATAGTAAAGTAAGTACATTTTTATGTTTTATAAATATCAAAAATTATAACCAAATAGGTACTAGGCTATTTTGTATTATTGAAAGCGTAAATTCATAAGAAATTTCACCGTTCGTTTGGCTTAGTGGTATTTGCATGGATTTGGGTAAGCGAGTGATGAGTTCGAAACGTGAAGGATTTTACTTTTAATTTTAGGATACATACTTTCATTGTTTTTTTTTTAATTTTATTTTTTTATATTTTTAGAATAATTATTATTTTTCTTTTCAATAAAAAGAGACGTTTCGCGAACAGTTCAGAAATAGGTAAAACTTCGGAAATTGTTTTCCACCAGTAAGTTTTGTAAGTACCTACATACTTATGATTTTACACACACAAACACACACACATATATATATAATTATGTAACAATTTCATTACAAAGATCATAGAAATAAATTCACAAAAATTCCAGCGATCAACTATCGAATTTCCATAGACCTATAACTATCTTAGAACTGGACATAAAGGATAATACTCGTAGCTTTGTCCATTGTTTTTTGTCCACACTTTATAAATCACTGTGTCAGCTTTGGTGTTTTTTATAAGACAAAATAGGTTAGGCTTAAGTTTTAATGTGTTATTTTTTTTTTGCAGATTAGAAAATTGAGTCATATTTTTTTTCATCGAAGGTTTGAAGAATCAGCAAAGGAATCAAAATCATGCGAGGTTTTAAGAATAGGGATGTTTCCTGAGTAATAAATATATGATTATGTTTAGTCCGTCAGTTAGATTATAGAAAAATATTGGACACGTATTTTTTCCTTTATCAAATCTATAAAAACTGACGAAGATACAAAGCATCAAAGATCAGGGCTTGTGACGTTACGGCTCGGTAAAAATTGTAGCGAGTAGTGACGTCACACGAGTTTTCAACGCTCTGTATCGGCTTCATTTTTTGTTTACGTGAAAAAAGAAAAAATACGTGTCCAATATTTTTTGGAAATCTATCTGACGGACTAATTAGATTTTTTTAGTCAACTACCCTATTATTGATCAAGAATCAAATATATATATGAGACAGTCCAATCCACGGATGACCTTCCTGAACTTGAGTTAAATATTAAATAACCATGTACTTGGCCAGGTATTGGTTGTCGAAGATAAAATCCAGCAGTTTTTATTAAGTTACTTAAGCATAGATTAACTGATAAGTATATGATTTTTTTTATTTTTTGATTACTGCGAGTCGCCCTCCAGAACAAGATATCCACATCGGACGATGAATAGGCTAGTTGCCTAAAGGAGACAGAAACGATTACATACAATCTTGGGCCCAAATGTAAAGAGATGAAAATGGTGTGAATTAATAGATTTAGACCTGTCAGTCCCTCTCTGAAAATTCTGTAAGTTTTGACAATCTGAGAGCCGAGATAATAGAGGTTTAGTAAAAGTAAGGTTACCTTTATCTAACACATGATTGAAAATTGTTTCATCATTTAGGGGTCGTCGGCCTAGTGCATTGCAGCGGGTAGTTGCTATCCCACAATTCACACAGCGATCCATATTTTCAACAATATCAAATCCAAAATAACAATTCCATGTCAAACGGGTGAGCGATCTTCGGTGTCCAGAGTGAAAGTAAAGGTCGTACAATGTAGGCAGGGTCAGAACATAAAAAACTAAGCAGTGGTCGCTGAAAATGAATAATAATCGAGAAAACACTCAAAACATATAGGAAAACACGAGTGAGCAGCCGGCAATTATTGTCTAGTGTCAATGTCAGTCAGCTGTCATGCCAGTGACATAGACTAAAAATGTAAGATTAATAAAATTGTAATCGATATAAAACCAATAGTCATTTTATCGGTTTATAAGTCATTAATTGATATTTCATTGTTTAATATGACTAATAAAATGTACTGTATTGCATGTAGTGCATTTAATTGTTATGAGATTTTTTTTTGCAATCGTGTAATCGAAATAAATATTATAATACACATTTTTTTATTGCCTTGTCTAATTTGTTTCTAGCTCTTCATACAGAACAATTTATAAATATACACGAGCGCCATCTATTGGTTAATTGTTATTTATTATTTACCGCGTCACTTTGCTTCTTCCTTGGTAGTTTGCTGTAATACCGCTCTTTAAGAATGGCGCTAGTATATCGGAGAAATAGTGGGCGTGGCTAAAAATACCGAAACATCAGAGCTCAATAGCGGTTGTCAGCGTCTTAACAAACAAAACGACCGTATTTATGCTCAAACCTCTAAGGAAGCTTCCCAATTAGTCGGCAGAGTGCAACGTGGGCATTATCCGATTTCAGTGATGGTTTGGTGGGGTGTTAGTTATGAAGGAGTGACTGAGCCATATTTTTGTGAAAAAGGTATCAAAACTTCGGCACAAGTGTATCAAGATACCATTCTTGAGAAGGTAGTTAAGCCCCTTAACAACACCATGTTCAATAGCCAAGAATGGTCCTTCCAACAAGACTCGGCGCCGGGTCATAAAGCTCGGTCCCGCAGTCTTGGTTGGAAGCGAACGTTTCGGACTTCATCAGAGCTGAAGACTGGCCGTCGTCTAGTCCCGATCTTAATCCGCTGGATTATGATTTATGGTCAGTTTTAGAGAGTACGGCTTGCTCTAAACGCCATGATAATTTGGAGTCCCTAAAACAATCCATACGATTGGCAGTGAAGAATTTTCCCATGGAAAGAGTGCGTGCTTCTATTGATTGCTGGCCACAACGTTTAAAGGACTGTATTGCAGCCAATGGAGACCACTTCGAATAAGCTTTTATATTTTAAATTGTTTTATATTTATGTATTAAACTAACACACTGTAAAAGTAATAAATATTATTTGCAACAAAAAAAAAATGTTTTTCTTTGTAACAATATTTATGGCAAGACTAGGTATATGTGGGCCACAGCATCTTTAATCGTAGCTAGAAGACCGTATGTAAAAATCAATCCAAAACCAAGTCGCAATAGCATCTCAGTGACCAGCAATCTAATAATCGGCATTTAAACTAACTCTTTTATACAAATTTTTGAAGTGAAAACTTCTTTAGCATCGTTGTGATTTGAAAGTTTATGAAACGAAAAAGCGATAGTAAAAAGAGAAAGAAATATAAAGTCATGTGTCTGTCTCTTTTTACTGTCGCTTCGTCTCATTATCTTGAAGCCAAAATTTTTGAAGGTTTCACTTCTACCACGTGCGAATTGCACACATGTAATTTTTTCTATGAATAAGACTGATCGGAAAATATGTCTTATTTAACACATCATATCAGATTAATGAACGAAAAACGGACAGAGAGTGCCTATAATAATAGTCATTAAAAGGGCAATTACAGTGCAGTCATTATTCTTCCACGAGATGCATGACACCGATGGCATTATGAATCCTTATGAGTTATAAAATATTTGAAAACGATTAATGCATTGATTTATGGCACGTCCTTATTATCCTTATTATGTTAAACTAGCTTTTATCCCGCAGCTTTACTCCTGGGGTCTATCTTGCATATAAGAAACCTGTTTCTGGGATGAAAAGCCAATAATTCTGCGATAGTGTAACTTTCTGTAAGTGCAATTTTCTAAATTGATATATAGTGGGTATGTGGAACAGGGTGTAGAGTCCCGCAAACCTCAATGAAAAGGAAGGATCCTCAAAGCAGATGGTTGTTGTGTGTGGTGGGCAACTACTCGATAGTTGCTATTCAGGCTTTTCTAATCACGTGGAAAACTCTGATATCGCGAGGTCCTGCCTCGTTAGTATTTCACTGCAGGTGGAGTAGCTGTTGTCTCGCTTCTTTGTTGCCGTACAAATTTCGCTTCATTAGTTTTTCTTGTGGCAATCGGTCATACTTCCAAAGAAACCTTTTCTATCTATCTGCTAAGCCCTTTCCCAACTTGGTTAATACGGAGCGACTCCCAATCTTACCACCACAACCCAGTAACAAGTATACCGCGGTACACTTTGGTAATACTCATTTCAGATATCTGAATCCTGACTATCCATTATAACTGTGAAAAGTCTACAAATATCGTCCAGGACCCCGCTAATCGTGCTTTCCGAAGCACGATAATGTCATGATGCTAAACGGAACGGAGTCTTGGTAACCTCAAAAATTGAACCGATCGGCTGTTATTATATAGACACACTAGCTGCTGCCCGCGACGAAACAAACAAACTCTTCAGCTTTATAATCTATACTAATATTATAAAGCTGAAGAGTTTGTTTGTTTGAACGCGCTAATCTCAGGAACTCCTGGTTCGAATTGAAAAATTCTTTTTGGATTGAATAGACCATTTATCGAGGAAGGCTTTAGGCTATATAACATCACGCTTAAGCCAATAGGAGCGGAGCAGCCATAAAGAATGTTTTAAAATCGGGGATTCCACGGGGAGGAAGTCGCGGGCAGCAGCTAGTATTAGTACAGATTACAAACAAACAAACAATTCTGCTTTTATAAAACTATATATCATTTTAAGATCACCCTGTACAAGAACATAAAGGAACATTCCATCAGGTATGTATATTCATTTTAATTAAGAAAACACAACTCCTTACGCAGAAAAAAAATTGTTGCAAATAGAATCAAAATGACACATAACCCAGGTGTACGATTTACGTAATTATTTACTACAGTTATGGCGATTTATTTCATTGCAAAAGGCAACGGAAGCAGGTGCAACTTGTGGCAAGACAATCGTAATGGGGTTCCTAAGATGGCATTTTGATATGCCGATTGTTGAACGTAATTGCGAGTTGATGACTCATTTACTGAATATTTCTGCCTTAGCATTGCGATTGATACTATGAAGTAGCACAGGCACAGTCATGAGCATAAATAATAATAATACTGACCTAATGCTAGGACATGATACAGTCCTTCCAAAAGTCACGGTTTAGTGCTTCTTCCTTCCTAAAGAAGACATCCAGGTCAGGCTAAAATGACTAGGTAGTTACTAAAAGTGTCTGGTTGGCCATCGCAAATTGCTGCTGGAGGTGTTGAGTGTGGGTTCGATTCCCAGTTTGGGTGATACTGGGTTTTTCCGTCAAGAATTGTTCAGTAGCAGCCCGGAGACTGGTATGCCCGATTATTGTCAATGGGCTACACACTACGGGCCACAGTTAGTGACACAAGGCTTCTACATACCTACCCGGCAATATGTGGATATATGATGTGGATACGCGTGGTGTTTACTTTAATAAAACTATCAACCGACGCACGAGTAAGCTCCCAGTTGGCATAATATAGTAAACCTTCCTCATGCATTACTTCGTTGACAAAACCTTATGAAAAACCGTTCGGTATTTTTTGAGTTAATCGCGTACAGACATATAGATAAACGTGACGGAGGGACTTTATAATTTCCTAGCTGACCCGCGCAATTTCGACTGCGTCACATAGAGAGAAAAAAATTACCCCTATTTTGCAACATAGTTCAACATTAGGGCTCCACTCCTATTAGACTTAGCGTGATGATATATATAGCCTTCCTCGATAAATGGGCTATCTAACACTGAACCCTTTTTCAAATTGGACCAGTAGTTCCTGAGATTAGCACGTTAAAGCAAACTCTTTAGATTTGTATATTAAGTCTACATTAAATCTTACAGAATATGTTTTCAAATTTTCCGTGTGTGTGTCACTACCAATAGTCCTCGTACTGCTCTGCTCGTGTGCTCGTGACCATAGACACCTATTAAATGAAAGACAAAGTACACTATGTCATAAAATAGCCAACGACTTGGTTAATCGTGTTTAGTTATTCTGTACCATAAAGTTCTCGCTATACGAAGGCCGATAAACTTGCCTGACATTGTAATGCAAAACATGGACACTTTGTCCGTTTTAAAATTTGCGACTCACTTCCTCTTGACTGTTGAAATTATTATTTTTGTTTGTCAAGTAGAAGATATGAACAGATTAGAGGTAACTATTTAAATATATATTTTTTTATGGTAAGTAGTTTTTAATTCTGTGGTACGTGTCTATGCCTCTGAACTCCTCTCAAACGATTGGACCAATTTAATAATCGTAGCTTTATACAACATTCAAAGCTAAATAACTCAAGAAACATAGTTTGCAATAGTTTCGGATGTATGTGGTCAGTCAATAATGAGATTTGTTCATCCTTAAACTACTTCAAATTTACATCTATCATCATCTGCCTATCCTTTCCCAACTATATTGAGGTCGGCTTCCGGTCAAACCGGATTCAGTTGAATACTAGTATTTTACATGGAGCAACTGCCTACCAGACCTACGCAACGCATTAAGGTGTTTCCCAGACCAAATAACCCTGAGCTTTCGTTCCCTCTTTGCCGCCCGCATCCTGCGCACGCCCTTTTATCATAGAATTCACACAATTTTTTATATTATTTTGATAAAAAAGATAAGAGATATTTTGAAATGAAATAAAAAGTGTATAATAGAGATTTTATTATATTATCTATCTATTAGTGTAATCTGTAATCCTCAAATGATTAGAGCGTTGCATTTAGCAACAGATGCATAAAATCAACAAATTTAGTCATTTTTTTAAAGTTGATTTTAAATTTATTTTTAACACATAAAAACAAATTAGAATGGAATTGATGGGACGTGGAATATGATGATAAGACATCGAAAATTAATATAATATGCTTTTGCATGTAGATTATTTCTCATAACTAATGAGTTATAGTCTCTGAATAGCAAAGAAAAACGCACTATCGCAAGGTTTTGGTCGGGGTATCGCCTTAACCGGGTAAAACGGTACTTCAAACAAGAAGCAAGCAAGACTGGTGTCAGATTTCTTGGCAGCTGACAATCTGCAACGACTGCTAAAGATCTACAAATAATAGTCAGGATTTACGGCTTAATGCTCAAATTTACATCTATTTATGTGCTAGGATAAAAAAACCACATTTGTAACATTTTTAAAAGATCCTCACTTGATCACCACTCAACCGGCTTTGCTGATTTTTGTTTTTTTGTGGCCACCTTTCGACAAACGTGGACACAAAAAAAAATCTAACCATATACCGACGTATATGGTTGGTTTGTATCAAGGAAAAAATCAATTGACCAAGTCAGGACTTGCATCCGGATCTGGTTGCTAGTACACCTAAAAAATAAACTACTTAGCGCATACAATCAATCATCTACCATCGAAGCTGTGATAGAATAACATACTAGGCTAGCCTACCCCTCGGGCAGGATGAGCTGTGAACCAACCATCTCGGTCAACACTCCTCGATTCAGTTAAAGAACCATTGTCAAGGGTAACAAAAGCCCACTCTATCTATCTAACCAGCCTGACTAAGGGACAGACCAGTGCTAGACATTGCTATAACTAGCTGTGTCACTTTTAAATCCATTCTGAGAGTTAGGTACATACATACATGTTTACAGAACACATTATGAAACCATGACCGGCCCTATTAACTAATACAATCGCGAGCAATAAACTGGAATCACTTCAACGCGCGTTGCTCAAAACATTTTTTACTATTCCTATGAGTAGGTATGTTATCATTTGAAATGTAATTTTCCTCCGCGGATATCTAGGTACTAGGGCAGTTGACTAAAAAATTTTATTAGTCCGTCTGATAGGTTTCCAAAAAATACTGGACACATATTTTTTATTTTTTCACGTAAACAAAAAACGAAGACTATATAGTGCGCTGAAAACTTGTGTGACGTCACTTCATGCTAAGTCTTTTACCACGCCGTGACGTCACAAGCCCCCACTCATGATCTTTGAAGCTTTTTATCTTCGTCATTTTTTATAGATTTGATAAAGCAAAAAATACGTGTCCAATATTTTTTGGAAATCTATCTGATGGATAAATGACATTTTGATTTACGGACTAAATATAATCATATTTTATATTCCTCAGGAAATATATATAATAAGAATATGATTGTTTCTTCTATAGAATAATAAAATAGATACGGTATCCCATCATTTTTGCATTGGGCCTGCCTGATGGGGCCTTAAAACATTCAAATCTCTTTTATTCATAATATCATGCAAAGCATTAAAAATACGGCGAAAGAAGACGTCGGAAAAGCTTTTTACTTATTTGCTTGTTAACTTTTCACTCGTTTACGTACCTATCTCAATATTTTTATTTTATTTTTTGTGCAAAGTCCAGATCAGAAACTCAGTAATTAATGTTTTACAAACAGGGTGTATTTGTATTCCATTATTAATAATGTTATTAATTCTAAATTGGAAAAGTTACATTTTCTTGCTTAATGATTTAACTTCCTAACAAATCGTATCTCATTCCAAGAATTTGTAATACTCCAAATTTTGGGAAGGCTGGGTAAGGGACTTGCCAGGGTTACAGAATTCATTAGAAAGAGCCACCGCAACCCTGGAACCCAAAGAGCACTAGGAGGAACATTGGTTGGGTTTTAGTCAGTAAGAGCCGGACACTCTCTTCTGCTCTACCCAGAGCGGTTGATGATTTCGCATCCATAAAAAGGCAGGATAAGGACAGCGCTGCAGTTGTTGTCGCTGGTTACGTGTAAGTTGAAAAGTCTTGTTAAACACGCACAAGGGGTTTAGAAAAAACTACACATCTCTAAACTCTAATGGTCGTGGTATAGCTTCTAATGGTCACAAATTAATCTTTATACATGTACTTGCCTTCTTTAATTTTTAGCTTTGTCAAATGCGACCAGAGCGGTCGAATCGATCAATACACTGCTGAACAATTACTAAATAAACACAGCCGCGGCGGCACCTTACCTGCCAGTACCGAGAACCTAATGACTTTTATTCTTTGAATAATGGTAACCAAATAATGTCGGCAGGCGCTATTATGCTGTACTTCAAAGGTAATAACCGATCGTGCATTAAAATATAATGTTTGTTGCAAAGGAGTTTCACGCTATGATGAACCATATACAGGCTTATTTGTAAAACACCAACAAACTCTTAAGAAGAAAGAAAGAAAAAGAAAATATTATTGTACTCATCAAACAACTTTTACTATGGGATCAAACCACAAATCGCGAAAAAATAAATCAACTGTCCCCTACATTTTGATGAGTTATACGAACATAAATGTAAGGAACAGCTGACTTTTTTTTCGCGATTTCATGTTTGGTCCCATAGTAAAAGTTGTTTATAATGATGAGTACAATGACCTTTTAAGGGGTTGTTGGTGTTTTACAAATAACCCTGTATGTCGGCAAGTCATGTAACATCAGCATAGCTCAAAAAACGTCTTTTCATGTTACCATTTTAGAGTACAGACAATGCATCAATTTGCAAATTACTCATGTCATTGTTTTCACGTTAAAAGTATCCTATGTATGTATGAATACAGGACATGGTCCAAACGTGTACCTACAAAGTTTAATCTAAACAGATTCCGAGATTAATAAACAAACATGGATACTGTCACATACGGATAATATTAGTGGAATTAATGACCTATAATTACCATTATTATGGGATCAAATTATCTAATAACATTATTAATCATACAATTTCAACGCCGATTGTGAGAAAAACTCCTAGTAGGCACCTGTTTGAATAATGCGTCTATCTTTACATCGAAAATGGTCATTAAGTATGTATGCTTTCTTATGAAAATACAAAAATTCAAAAAAAAAAAACAAATGTCATTTATTCAAACCAGGCTGAGAGAGCACTATCTGAACGTCAAATTTTTCATAAAGACAGTCCCCCAAAACGCCCACCCGTCACCACTTCCTACTGCTTTAGCTGTACGATATAAAACGATGCACTGCATACTTCTTAGGATTCTCTCAGGGTAAGTTTACATTTAAGTAGGTTGGTTGGGTATCAGGAGCTCGAAAAATTTCCGGTTGCCATCAGCATATCAAGATCTACAAATTAAAACGGGATATTATGCTTTCCGAGGCTCAGAACAGTCTCGGTATTTAAACTGATGGTCATCCATTCGCGTAACAACCTAGACAAGTGTTGCTTCACCTTGAAGATTAAACCGTGCGGCTGGTATATATGGGTACGAGCTGGTCCTCGTTATTAATTTAATCTTACCAAAAACTTGAGAAGTAATCCGAATACAATCAGCGATCCAAGAAATAGCCCGCCTTTTTCGTCGTTTACAAATGAACAGTGCAGAAAAACCTCTTGAAATATTCTTCGAATGAAACTTAACAGTGTAGCTAGCTACATATTTGCAGTTCATAGCATACAGGCCCGAAACTATCAATCTTGTAATCCTAATGATATTCATGGGCGCCTATACATAAAAGCTTATCTACGTGGGAGCCAGGCAATGATGCTATTTGCATAATACATTGAATAGCTCAATCGTGCTCGAATTAGCCTAAATTATTGATTCACTGACTGATAGTGCCTAAATTAATGAATTGTGATGTAATTTTAGGATTGGATTCTTATTTCGCTGTTGTTCAGGGTGAGATAAAAGTGAATGTGTATAAACAAATTATTATGATGTGTACCTTCTCATTATTTTTGTCTATCCTTTGCTTTCCTACTGCTACTTACAGCAGCCCTACTATGGCGTCTTAAATCCATTATGATTCCTGTGTCAGAAAGAGACGGAGTTACACAAGACGAATAGCACTATCCCTTTCCCTCACACTGAATCATGATAGCATTGGCACTTCGTAATACGGCCACAGGCCTTCCTACAACCCGTCATCATGTTCTTCGAAATTAAAAAAAAAAACAATCAGATACACTTTTATTTAATTTTATGAAAATTAAATAAAATACCGAGCAAATGCAAGTCTAATGCCATTTTTTTATGATTTTAGGTCAACTGGAAGTTGACCTCTTTGCGAGTTTAAAATATGTTGCAAAAATTATACATATCATACAGCCTTTACCTTATACCTTATACCTTTTTATTGCATTGACTAAGAAGTTTGATAGTTTTAGAGCTCCAAGAAACCATCAACCTACGTATTTTATAGTAATTTCGACATGATACTTCCACGAGTTTCTGAGAAACCAAATGGTCATGACAGACCAAGAAACAAAGAACGAATTGATCCTACAAAGGTTCTTTTTTTTCCTTTTGAGGTACAGAACTCTAAAAAGCACCAACATTTTGATAATATTTGAGAACGTGTGTATGAAGTGATTTCTTCCGAGAGGTTACTGTTGTTACAGTACTTGAATCTAATAGCTTTGTTCGTCTTAATCGCCTTCATGCAGAAAGTGTTACACATCACGGACGTGTAGTTTCGCTAGCGTATTTAACTCCACCTTGTATTCTAACCAACAGCAACCAACTAAACCAGTATTCAAAAAACAAATAAAGCAATTACATTCATTGCTCAACAAAAGCCGCTAAACAGAGTACTACTGAAGCAATTACAGAAAAATCTTGAGTCAAAACAGTCCACTTTTGTTCTCGTTGCCAACTTGCCGGTTGTGGGTGGCATGGTGGCGGGAAGGTCAACCGAGCTCTTAGCCGCAGCCAGCGGCTTACCTCCGGAATGTATTGATTGAATTTAACTACTACCAATACTACTAAATACCTACAATGGCATCCAGTGGCATTTCAGGAATTGTTCTGATAATTATCATCCGATTTGTATTTAATCTAGGAATAAGCTATGTATTCTATATGTTTATTATCTGCAATGCCTCAATAGCTAATGATATGAAAATACTGTCAAAGTTGAATTTTATATCAAGAAACGAAGCAAAATACAATGTCCAATATGAGATCTGACGCCAGCACCCACATCGCACATTCCTTTACAATCGAAAGAAATTCTAGATCCTTTGCTTCACATGTTTTTAATAACTCCCCTGTTTGACAACGTAACGCATTGAAAAGGGTTGAAATGTCAAAATGAAAGCGATCGGTCGCATGATTTTTTGTTTGACGCAATTAGGCTCATCTTTTTACACGACTGCCCAAAAATAGGAGTGTTATGTTTTCAGGGTTCATGTATGTACATATATATGTTTGTGAGTTTATTAATCCACCATAACTTCTAAGCGGCTTAACCGATATCGATGCATGTGGGTATGGTTAAAAGCGTTGAGTTATACCGGCTTACATAGGCTAGCTAAAACTTGAAAAAATAAAAAGGGGGGCCATGATTCATAAATAAAGACTAAATAATTTTGTTTTCAGCAAAATTAGACTACGTATACTGTCATCGCGTATAGCTTGCTTAATACGTAGCAAAAAGGTATCAAATGAAAAAAAAAACATAGCTCTGCCATAACAAAAATTGAACTAAAAAATTAAAAACAAGATAGATAATAATCTTTTCATTGCGGTCGGGGACGGGTATTTTGAATTATTAGTTCTTTACGGGTCTCCCGACTGCAGTGAAAAGATTATCACCTATCTTGTTTTTATTTTTTCTTAGTTCACTTTTTGACATGGTAGGCGTGTTTTTTTAATTTTTTAATTGTGGTTTTTTTATTATTATCGAGAGATCATAATCTCACCTGATTTAATGCATAGTGTGATCAGTTTACTCAGTAACCGTGTACAGGATCAAAGGATGAGGCACCATTCTGTATATTTTGCGTGGCAGGTTAATTCCCCGACCTACTGTAAGCAAAGGAAACTCAAAGGGTTTGTTATTCTTTCCTTTACAAACACAGCCTTTTTAATATAACAGGTTTCGTTTCTTCCCTGTGGCAGTGGGGACTGACCTTTCACCAAATCAACATTCTTCTGAAGTCAAAGATTTTTGTTAAATTAACAAGGATGTTAATACAATAGTTATAGAATTGGTCCCTCTCGCTTTTATAGAGCCAAACTTAAAAGTTTACACTCTTTGTTCTTTACGTGCATACGATATATGAATTCAACAGAAAATGTAGTCTTGAGATGACTAAAGTAGGTATTGAACTTTCTAAATACAAATAAGCTGATTTGTGTGTGTTTTTTTAAAATAATATGTGAGATGACGACCTACCCGCTAAAAGGTTCAAGTGGAACTGCTCTAGTAACATCCGCCACATGTCAGAGGAGCAGAGCAGTGGGCAAAAAACGGTGGATTTCGAACATCAGGAGAAGATAACGGATCAGGTTTAGAAAGAAATGATGGAATGAGATGGACCCCTCATAGAAGATCGTGAAAAGAGGGAACTGAAGCCTTTGCCTTCTAGTGAGAAAGGCACAGTTATAAAAAACACAAGATCAGCTTTAGAAATATTTTCGTTAAGTCAATACGAATGAAAAAGGTTCACTTAAGAGCCATTAACACTGTGGCGATATTAGAGAAAGATGAAGACACACTTGTACCCCTGAATGACACGTAGGTACATTAAAACTCAATTCTTTATCATTAACCTATTTGAAATTGTCTTCTAAAATGCAGACTCTATAACTAGGCATGTAGTCCAAATATCTGTTGGAACAACAAACACTGTGTCCGTAACTCCGCATAGTTAGGTCCAGCGTGTATGCTTGTATAGAATTCTGTGACAACGAGCTCTAATCGAGTTAGCTTTGCGAGTATCCCGTAGAACATTGATGCAACGATTATGGGTATTGAACCGAATTATGTCAATGCTAATGGGGGGAAACATCATCTGTTTAACATTAGGCGTTTAGTGTGACGTGGTCTTATACCCCAATCATCTGCCTGACCTTTTCCCAACTATATTGGGTTCGGCTCCCAGACAAGCCGGATTCAGCTGAATACCAATATTTTACGTGGAGTGGCTGCCTACCAGACCTCCACAACCAATTAACTGGGGAACACGGTAGGTACTTCTTGGCAAGACTGCCAAAGATCAGAGAAATGGCAGCCGAGACCAACAGCTTAACGTGCTTTCCAAGGCACGGAGAAGTCTTGTTATACACATACCAACCTCATCAACCGTGGTCTTATACCCCAATATGATCATTATTATGAAGACTGGGCGATACCAGGCAACTCAGTGCCAGTATAACGCAAGGTAGAACTGTTTGAAAGACTTGGGAAACTTGCATGACACGGATATATTCTGTTTTTCTCTTGATTGAATTCACAAATACTATATTATTTGTAATAATTTGCAAAGTTGAAATAAAATTATGGAATAGTATGGAATGTTGAATTTAAAAGTTAAGTATTAAATAAGGAAATTGTTTTTGGGATATTTGTCATTTGGTATAGATTCTGAGATTGTCGCAAAAATGTGCTTCACCTTTACAAAAATAACACTGAATGCTCTTTTTTTTTAAAGTGGTGTAATGACCAAATCTCGACCAGCATCGGATCTTTTTATTCACCAAACTTTTTTATTTATTTTGGTATTTAAAACTACTTACATGATAGCATCATCCATCATTATGTTCATGCGAATACATTGATATAATTACGAGTAGGTATCGGCAAATATACATATGTAATACTAGCAGGGCCCCGCAGTTTCACCCGCGTAGTTCCCGTTCCCGTGGGAATACGGGGATAAAATATAGCCTATGTTACTCAGGGTGAATGTAGCTTTCTAGTGGTGAAAGAATTTTTGAAATCGGTTGTTTAGTTTTCGCGTGAAAGCGTAACAAACAAACTTACATTCACATTTATATATTAGTAGGGATGTGTCAATTAAATTACAATGCAAATATATGGGCAAATTAAACACCACAAATGATATTAAGTGAGCAAATACATTTTATTCAATATTAACTGTCGCTTGCATCAATATTGACGCCTCTTGTTTTGTATGTGACCGGTTCAGTCCTGGAAACTTTCCCGAAGTTCTTTAACTGAACGGAGAACTAGTTCTACCAACCTTCCGATGTAAAACTAAAAAAGTAGGATTTATGCGGAGCATCCTGAATAATATTACGAGATAGACCGACTATAATAGAAATTTATTGCCCTCTGCCTATTCCACCTTCAATTGTCCGAGATTAAATGTCTTTGAGCCTGTAGCTGACAGTAAAGAAATACAGGATTCCTGGCATTGTAATCTAAATTATAAGCTGAATTTATACAAGGGTACCCTATCATAAAGCCAGCTTCTTTTAAGTATGTTTAGAAAAATCTGCAGCAGTACAAGAAATTCCGCCCCCGACTTCACGAAATAGATTGAGCAGTTAGTCCAAATATGTGTAAAATTTATGTAAATACATGTGATTCTAACGATTGGCGAATTGTTTGCGAACCCTCGTCCCTCGGGACTGCCAGCTAACAATGTGACGGAGAAAAATGAAAATAGTTGACACTGAATTTTCGGGCAAAATAAGAAACATCTCGTATTATTTGGCTGTCTCTTTGTTATCCGTGAAAGGGAATAAGAAACAGGCTTATTACCCTAGCATAGGGACACGTTTTGTTGAACATTTATTCAAACAATTTTCGCATCTGGTATACAGGAGGAATACCTACTAAAAGGCTGAATGAAAAAATAATTACATCTTATCTGAAAAGAATATTTTGATCAGTAAAATAAAAAGGGTGATATTTTGTTTTTAAGATGAAACATTGAAACAATAGTGCTCTTTAACGTTAAAATGGTTTCGTTTCCATACAGCGTTTTCAATTTCTCTACTTACAAAGCGTGACAGTTTGACACTTGAGACACTTTGCATCCCATAATGTATAACAAAGCTATTTACTGCCTAGGCACTACGTCGTTTGCATTGCATAGCTTTAAAGGAAATAGGTTACCAGTAACTGGACGGACACCACACTTTTATCAAACTTTATTCCAATATAACGGAAGATGTTGTCACAGAGTGCCAACTATAACAAACTCTTGGATAAGAGTGTTAACGACATGAACTCTTGGTTTATATATCCGACGGAATAGATAACCCTGATGCTCGGCGTTAGTTCACGCTCATAAAGCTGTATATGTGTGTGCAACGACTACAGGGTGTGTCACGTAGATAAGGGTGTATCATGTAAGAAGCGTTTCCGAGGGTGACCGGTTAACGGGTGGCCGACCACCGGATTGTATCGACTACCCGTCCGCAGCGACGTCATCGCCCTCCACTATTAGCGCGAGGGTACACGTATCGCTCGTTATCGATGCAATTTACTGCTCCGTTGGAACTCCAATACATTGTTTTCTGACACGGGATTCACTTCCCACTAACGACCACCCTGCTCCCTGCCACTAGTTAAAAATATTGTCTTTTACGAACACACGTGGATAACACCGTTCTAGTATTACGTGATCCAAAACAACGACAAGATTTAACTTTTCCGGAATTGGATGTGAAACAGACGGAGCATATCACACACCGCATCGAGCTTTTTTAGATCAACCTTTCCAGTTTAACTGAAAAAAAAAATGTGAATTGGCACTCTGAAAAGTCAACCCGTCAATTCGGTTTTCCATTTCGGGTTTCGCTGGATAAACGTACAATCAAAAGCGAATGAGAAAATAGTGCCGTACCCGTAACAACAGTGGTTGGAAAGTTTTCTCTTCATCTAATATAAAAGTTTCGGAGGCACTGGCTAAGTGAAAAACTACCGCGGAGGGGATTTTTCGAAGCGAAGCTTTTGGGAAGAGAAAAACTTAGGCCGTAGTTCACTTAAAAAGAGAGGATATTGAATGTCGATTATTATAAATAAATGTTTGAATTGAAAGCATACGAAGTGACTAACAATTTATCTATGGAACACGAGAATTCGTATTCTGTATCATGAATGAGTAATATTGTGACGTGGTTGCTTCAGATATTTATGTTTTATAGTCATGGCCATCCTAAAACGGCAAAGACGAGAATACTAAAGAAGGAGAGTGACATCACATAACAATGTTATAATTAACTTATAGTTATTTCAATCAGTTTCATTTAGTCCTTAGAACAGGATTTTCTAAATCAGGAAGTTAGCTCACGTATATTTTTATTCATTACAGTCATTTCCTGGAGTGTGGGAATCGTGTAGGTTTTGTTGTTCAAATAATATGTTTTTTTTACTCGGAATTATGGCTCCATTAGCTGATAGACGCATTTTATCAACTGTGTCAAGCAATACAAAATGTATACCAGGAAGAGCGCTTTTCCTGTCACCTACCTAAATTAGGCGACTTCGCTTATATTAAAGGCAAAAAATAATATAGAAGACATTCCCGAGAAAAAGTATCTTGACCTAATTTGTGATTACTTTCACTTTAAGTCATAACATTTTAGCAAATATAAAAGCACGGGTATGGTTATGTTATGACCCTACAATGCAATGAGCCTCGGAAATGCAGGTAACATTATATTTTTTCAATTGTTTTAATTATGTGTCAGACACAGCAGGTTTCATTTGTCATCTGCACTAATATTATAAAGAGGAAGAATTTGATTGTTTTATTTTGTTTGTTTGCATTGAATAGGCTCCAACACTACTTGACCCATTTGAAAAATTCTTTCACTGTTGGGAAGCTACACCATCTCCGGTGAACATAGGCTATATACATATATCCCCATATTCCTACGGGAACGGGAACTACGCGGGTGAAACCGCGGGGCGATGCTAGTTTTAACTAAGTCAGTATATTCTAAGCCCTTTTGTAGTAAACTTTTCCCAATCGATTCCGTCACCGGACGGCCACGTGTCGTACTTTAAAAGTAACGAATTTTATCTAAATTCAAGTCGCAATTTTATAATGAAGGCATTAACGAATGTGAATTGGGCCTAAAAAGTGCATGGTCTACTTGGGTCAAATCTATTCACCCTCAAATCCTCCATTGTTCCTCTTCATTTATCTTCTTCCATTTTACGCACTACGCACACTTATTTTGCGAGTTGATCCCCCGTCTGGGAACTTTCATGACAGCAATATTATTGATATTGAAGACGTAAACGGAAACATTTATAGAATAGAAAGGGATTCATCGATAACTTCGGTTTGATAGCCCCTAGTATATTGTGGTCTTACGAGCCGAATTGTATCGCCATTATCAAGAGAAACTGATACGAAAATTCTTAGCACAGTATTATATTTCTGGAGACCCCGCACTGGAGATGACTTGAGAGCACTTTATCTCAAGCGACATTTACGTTCGGAAACTATGCCGAAAGTTTCGAGTATGTGTACTTATTTAGGGGTAAACGGAGTTTGCCATGTATCGGTATTTTAGGCTGGGTAGCTCTTGGCTAAATAATAACAGCCACACGGAGCGATCTTCAAAGTTAAACAACGCTCGCCGAGGTCGGTCCGTGGATGGGTAATCGTCTTAATATAGAGAGATTTCTCCGTGGCTCGGAAATACCGTTGGTCCCAGGTGTCATTTGTAGACTTTTGACAGTCGCAATTCTGAAACCAACAAAATATAACACCAGTCTTGCCAAGGAATACTGTGACCCAATAAAATAACTGGGATGTATAAGCAGACTGCAGAGTCGCTTGAAGTTAGACTGTTGACCGTCAGCAACATTGTAGGAAAAAGGCAAGGCACATTACTATATATCGGTATTTTTATGCGAACACATGCATCACATCAGGTAGTCTGTAATGATGTTACTGCAATAATTCCTATCTAACAGCTCACTGATATTGACCGAGCCGGCCATTAGTCATTACAAGCTTAGCAATCACTCAAGCTTAACAGTATCCAAGCTTATTTGGCTTCCGTTTTAAATACAAATATACATAAACACAGATAAATTTAAATATTATTTAGAAGCTTATTAATACAAAAATATGAACAAGTGAGATAAAAGGGAATGTGACAAACACATTGGACATCGAAAAATTAATCCGATGTGCATCGTTGATAAATTAAATGTCAATGCTGATTCTTTGACAAAAAAAGGCCAACCTCTTTCAAGTTTCAAGAAGAGTTGGCTAACTGCTTGCTGATTTCACGAAAAACTCGATGTGTAGGCAACATATGTATACATCCGGCCCTGGTTCAAGCTATGGTCCGGAGCGAGGAGGCATGGGAAGCGGTCGCCTCCATCTGCGAAGCAGTACCTAATGCTAGCGAAGGAGGAGGCGAAACGCGTGCGAGAGAGGGAAACCTAACGCCCCAGCAGCCGCAACAGAAGAAGACGCCCCGGGCGTCAAGAAACGCAGGGCGATTCCCGGCCACCGTAGGCGCGGGCCTGCGGATGGCGAGCTATGTGTGGCTCGCCGTCCGAAAGCAACCAGGCCCGAGTCGACGGCGCGTCGTGTTCCACGCGCGCCTCAAGGAGCCGTCAGCAAAGAAGACGGGGCCCCATAGTGTCAGTGCCTGCTAGGGTTGCGGAATTTGTTCGAAAGAGTCACCGCGGGCCTGGAACGCAAAGGGCACAAGAAGGATCACGGGTGGGTTTTAGTCAGTAAGAGTCTGACACTCCCTTCCGCTCCGCCCAGAGCGGGAGAAGTCATTTGATGATTTCCCATCCAAAAAAAAAGGCAACATATATAAATCCCCTTACAGTTAACGCCCCTAACCTAATTTAATACGTGAAGTTGTCTTATAGTGAAACACCGTAAAACAACCAAGCTCTTTGCAAATAGCTAATAGATCTATGTCTAATTCAATGAAATTGCAATAAGTTAACCTCATAAGTATGAGCCCCCTCGGAGCCCTATTGAAGAGAAACTACTTCTATTACAAGAGAACGCAAAGTAAACTTAATCCCTTGGAAATGAGGAAGGGTATTATAAAACTTTTTGAAGGCATGCTGCCCTTTTCACAACGTATGATGGAAAACTATGTATGTGGTGGAGATTCAAGATCGTTTATTGCAATCCATAATGTACACATACAGATGGTAACATTATGAGAAATAGAAACATTTATATTTGTGAAATCAGTAAGCAGTTAGTACTCTTCCCGTGACTAGAGGGCTGTCCTTTTCTTTGGTCAACGAATCAGCATTGCCATTCAACGCGGCAATGCGGCCAGTGTTCTGGGCACTTTTCCCGTTGACAGCGATGTGGACGAATTTTTCGATGCCCTATGGGTCTTTCTTCCTTTTTACTCCACTTGTACATATATATATGTTCTATTATTATATCTTGTTTAGTTGTATTTTGTAAATATTAATATTATGTTTTTAAAAGTGGCATAACTTAATTAATTTCTTAAGTCAATTCTGTACAGTGAATATATTTTCAAAATAACTATCAGGGGGTGATTAGTGATCGATACTGGTGCCAAAAATGCAATCAGTAAAATTTTTGTCTGTCTGTCTGTCTGTCTGTCTGTCTGTATATTCTTTATAGAAACAAAAACTACTCGACCGATTTTAACGAAACTTGGTGCAATTATTCTTCATACTCCTGGGCAGGTTATAGTATACTTTTCATCACGCTACAATCAATAGGAGCAGAGCAGTAGCACTGAACGGATCGGGCTGAAATTTGGCATGCAGTTAGATGTTATGACGTAGGCATCCGCTAAGAAAGGATTTTGATGAATTCTACCCCCAAGGGGATAAAATAGGGGATGAACGTTTGTATGAAACTTTGTCAATTTTAAACCGATCGGGCTGAGAGTTTCAAAATCGGGGGTAAAGTAACTATTCCACGCGGACGAAGTCGCTGGCAGAAGCTAGTCTTAAATATAAGGATAATTGAAACATCCTGAATTTCGAGTTCACTCAGTTTAGCTGTGCCAATATCATATTAGAGTTTACGTCGATTAAGTATTACATACAAGCAAAACAGCACTGGTAAAGTTTGGAAATCAGCGTCATATTATTCCATATCAACAGCTAGTACCACTCAGACTGCAACAACGGGAATTTTCATTTCATAAACCACCGCTGAAAACTTCGTGCATTTAACAACTAATTTTGAGCTTGAATGTCCGAATCTGATATTATATTTGGATAAGAATAGCCAGTACCTCAATTCGCTTGATGAAAATAAACCGTTTGATGAGCAACTAATTGAATTATTTGTATAGGCACACATATGATTTGTCCACATATATGACCACAATGATATAGTATCACTAGAAAAAATCCTGTGTGAACAAGCCACTTATAGGTATTCACATTATTTCGCTTTAACTTTCAAAAAAAGAATTTTAAAAATCATTCAAATATTAAGAATGTAAAAATAAAATAAAAATACGAAATTAATTAAAATAAATTATTGTACCTAAACTAAAATTAAATTAAAGCTATAAATATTAATTAAACATTAATTTATGTGTTATATAATAAACTTTATATGCCAGTCTCGTGATCTACAATTCGGATAACTTACGTGCTTTGTCTTTGCTCGGCATCCATGGAACATTGTTGTTACACCTATTTTGTGGCATCCTTTCATCATACCGGATTGAAGGCGTCAAAATCAATCTGCCAAGCTGTTCCCATTAATGTGGGGTCGGCTTCCAGCGACTGCCTAACTGATCTCGACATAGTATCAACGGGTAACACGGTACATAACTTTTACAAAAGCTAGCGTCAGATTTACTGGCTTATGACTGTCCGTAACGTCACTCAAAGCTCTTCAAAGGACAGTCGAGACTAACAACTTTACGTGCTTCCTTCCTGCTGACCTCGGCAAGCGTCGCTTAATCTAGAGGATTGACCCGAACAGCCGTTATTATTTATCCACGAGCTCCTCACCTGAAGGCGTCACATGGTGGATCAAAAGCTGCCAATTACTAATACAGATGGCATGCCAGCGTTTTTCTGTCGAATATATAGGTGGATGGAATGGATATTTTAGGTAACATTTTTTTTATGAAATATGAAACCTACACGGTACGCTTCAGAAAAATTAAAGGCGCAGAAATGCAGCCCCCTCACGAGATTGATTCATAAAATATATTCTTCGTTTTATTATTTCAACAGTATATATTAAAATCATGTACATAGCAGCACCGCGTACTACACACTTCTGATTTTAAGTTTTTTAGTCCATCCTAAAGTTGTCTGGTAGATATGAATTGCTGTCAGCGATAAGCCCGCCATTGTATCCATGCAATTTTGTGTAAAAGATTATTGTAACTAATACTTTTCGCACACAAATGTACAGAGGTGGATTTAATGCCTTAGGCATTGGTGTACAATAAAGTATAATACCTATATCTATATATGTATCCAGTTTTACGCTATCAAGTAGAAATTTTTTTAAACTTAATATAAAGCAATGAATTTGGATCTCTTATGATAGTGAATTTTGGGCAGCATACAATTGGGGTGCCAGTTATGGGTTAGTTAAGGATGGCATTTCTTCACGGAAGCCAGTCGAGACCAAGTTTCGAACAGCTAACTTAGATGCCCATAAAAATCAGAATCGCTGTTTAAAAGCAGGAGAAATAAACCAACAATATTGTCCCATCGCTTTAGTTGTTTTATTTTTCACTAAATAAGTCCAACTTCAACTCGTCTAGGTAGTCACACATTTGTTTTACATTCTTAAAAAAATTTAGTGCGTTTTTTATTAACATGGTTTAACTAACGTAACATGCAGCTGTTATGCTCTCTCAATCACGGAAATTCCGTGATCGACTCATTCCATTGAGTGTTGTGATCCTGATGACTCGACAAGCGGAAGTCTTTTACTACGCCTGAAGTGATTTTTTACGAGTAGGTATTCAGGTAAACACACATAAAGCTAGACCTTTTACGAGTGGATACGTCCCTGGCACCATAATAAGATTTTGAGGTTAATATATTTTCTTTTGCAGCGGTTGGCAGTCGATCACTTGACAAATAAATCCCACCCATATATTAAATGGAAGTCAAGTTCTTTATAAGTGCCTATATCGTTGACCAAATAAGCCATCGGTTAAGCAGTAACCAGCCTTAGTGTGCTGAACTGCGAGTGGTCCATTAAAAAAAAAAGACCAAATAAGAGAGATCATACTGTATACAATTATTTCGAAGTTACGCAATCATACATAACTCATGTGAAGCACAACGTTCTACAGTTGCTTTAAAAGAAACATTGTTATGTTTTTTTGCCACTATGGCTTTATCTTCCTGTACACGATAAAAGGCTTTTTTATTTGAGATTTAATTATTAGCAGAAGGTCTACAATTGTGTAGGTCTAATACCTGATAAATTTTAAGTTATAAGTCGAAAGAGGGCTGAAATAGTTCGTGTATCTATTTATCTATTTTTATCTCTTTAATATATTTTGAAGTATATCATCAACCCACATTATAGTCTAAGCATCCGGGCCATAATACGGTTTAACGCGAAATTTGAGTTTCCACAGCATTAGTGAGCCGACCTAATGAACCGGTAGCGAGGAGTCCTGCTCAGTAGTGCCCAGTAATGCCCAGTTAGAGCGATGAAACCGCATTACCATATAAAACAGATGTAATGTGGTGTGTGATTTGCGGTCATATTGTGCAACTCGTACCCTCCGATGCTGTTCAACCGTTTTGTTACGTCATTAAAAGGTCGTTTGACGGTAATTTGAAGATTTGTTTTGCTTAGGTTTAATTTTCAAGTATAATGTTTGAGGTTCGTGAAATTACATGCCAAAAATAACGTTCAAAGGGTTGTTTAGCTAAACTTGTTAACTTTAAAATTTAGGAAATCATCTACAAAAAGACGTAGTTAGGTTACTAATCTGAAACAAACCCATTCGTATTTGTTAATCAGTAAGCTAGCTACCTCGAGTAGTTTATAACCCATAACAAGTAACGACATACATAAAGTTTTCAACACAAAGTGCTGGCGTTGTCAGCAGACACAAACAAACACCCTCATGAAGATGCTTTTAGGATGCTCTTTTAAACAAAAGTAACATAAAATTCAAAACTAAAATCCGTTTACCAAAAATAAACTCCGTTGATTTCAGAATTGATATTTTTGAGCTCAGAATTGTCTTCTCTTTCATTCGATATCCCACACGATACAATAGCAGCAATAAAAAATCAAAGAAACCCATTTTTATTAATTACATATTAATTTTTTATCTTACCCAGACTCCGTATATAAAGGCGGTACGGTGAAAAATCCCTATATAAATACAAATATACTGACTAAAGTCGTAACTCTTCTTTCTCTGCATTTGGGTTGTAAATATCAAAAGATCAAGTATAAAATTCGAGTCCAAGACCCAGTTTTCATCAATTAACCTTTTCATTCGTAGAATATAGGCAGAGTATTTTCGTCTGCCACCGATTAAATATTCAAAACTAACTTGCTGAAAACAAGCTCCATGTCATTAGCTAGGTATCTGTTTTTAAGGCAGCTGAAATGTAACGAGAACCTTTCAGGGATAGTTAAAAATTTTAGTGGCTACAAAATTGGGGAAACCTCTAGTACGCTCACAAGCGTGGAACATTTAATGCTCAAACTCGAACATTTTGTTTCAATTTTATATCGTTTTTGTTAATTGATTTTGGTAAATTAATTTTCTGGTTGACTTGTCGCCCATTTTCAAGTCACGGAAAAGGGTCGACTTTACGGGCTTTTGAATGAAATGTCCTTGTTGTCAATTATAAAATTTTACAATAAAGCTTCCGTTATAGTAATAGAGAATCCTTCATTCGTTCTAACCTTACGCTTAGCTAGCTTGACACTAACCGTTAAGCGTACACAAGTTCGCGTGCCCCAAGCGCTGGCTTTTACCTCGGACAGAGGATACGCATTGCCATATAACGTGGCAATACCGCCAGCTTTTTACCGACTTTCAAAAAGGAGGAGGTTCTCAATTCGACTGAATTTTATTTTATTTTTAATAAAGATAATCTTTTTGTAATCGGAAACTGATGCTTGTCGTGTGGTCCCATTTACATCTACATTGATGATTTTATCTTGTCGAGTTAAAATGAAAAAATTAAATTGTATGCCATGGTTTGGAAGAGCATTTTAGTATTTCAAGGTGGTCCTTTCCTAGTTTAGTGAAGATCTGATGAAGAACAGACATAGGAAGCGGAACTCTTCAATAAGTGATAGCAGATCTTTCGGGATCGGTGAAATTGCATGTTTGTTTTTTTTTTTTTGTTTTGGCCACTCACAGTGCAGCACACTAAGGCTGGTTACTGCTTAACCGATCCTGTGGTGGCTTGAAATGAATTGAAGGCCCCCAGCCAGGGCTTAAAACTACTTAAAAACTAAATGACCGCTCGCTAAGGGCATCCCCTGTGGGACACGGGCCTCGGCTTAGCAGGGTCATTGCGGGAGGGCAGCAAGGGACAGGCTGGGTCAGGTTGATAACATGTTTGTTTATTGTTTACACCAATTTATACCGTGTACACTGTGATGGGTACGTTTAGGTGGGGGAGGGGGGGGGGGGTGTACCACTAAAAAGTGGAAAATAAACTTTGATGGTTACGTATAGGTGGGCCCCCAACCTAACCTAAATGTACCCATCACAGTTTATTTTTGTACCACTAAATTGTGAAAAATAAAAAGCATTTTAAGTACAAAAAAGAAACAACCGACTTCTAAACAAAAATAGCATAAAATAATTTTAATTTTGGAACTCGGTGTTTTTAATTGTTTCTTCGTTTTTTGAACACCGACTTCCGAAATTAAAGGGGTTCACTTCCAGTCAACAGCGATGCGCCATATTTTAGTTAGGAGTTTTAATTTTAAGTACTAGTAATCTGCTATTGGTATATTTATATTGTTAGATTTATAATAGACTATGTACATGTTTCTAGTAAAATAAAGAGTGATCCTTGTTCATTAATTTCGCTGCTAGAGAAAACCGAAGTCGATATTTTACAAGTTAACGTCTGCAAAGGAATGCAATTCGAGTCTGCAGCTTGAACTAACAGGTAAATGGAACAAGTTGACAATAACTTTTCGTAGTAGTGTCGATGCAAAATCGTTTTCCGATAATGACGCTGTCTCTCACATCGACAAATTGACCAATCTGTCACCTTCATGCTCTCTCTACTTTGAGGACACATCAACGTTCCCACCGCAGTATATTATTATCTCCCTTACATAAAAATACATACAAAAACTATGTACTTGAAATAATCAACCCACCACTAACAATATCACCATCTGCCGAACGTTTTCCTAACTAAACACATCAAAAGTATCTAGGGATCAACATATATTTTTGCAATAACTTTTCTCCTGATTGATATTAATTAAAATTTTCTTTAAGGATTCATCAAATAAAGTGTTTTCGTTTGTCACAGTAACGATAAACCAAGTCACCTTTGCATTAATAAAGAAATTTGCCATTTTCCTAATAAAGGGATTTTTGACATTTGAACCACTAACATTAAAGTTCGAAAAAAAGACTGAAATAACAGTTTTCTTTAAAATTTTATTGGGTAACTTAAACAATTAATAATCCGTGTTTCTACCGCGAACACTAACAACACAAGAACATCGGTTTGGCATACTCAAAATGAGTTCATCCAAATCACGCTGTGGAATGGCCGCCCATGTTCGTTGCAACAACAAAAAAAGGTCTTCTTGCGACTGGATACCCTCCATATTCGGCAGAGCTCTTCGCTTACCTTGGCTGAGCGCCATGGAGGACGGTATCGCTGCACCACACGGAGACAAGACCGATACATTCAAATCTTAACTCGAAGAGCTCCAACAATAACCGCCATGATGTTAGCCGTGAGGCTTCATCACTCTTCAGGGAACTTAATTAGCGACCAAACAGTCAGAAACCGCTTGCATGAAGTGAACCTTCATTCCCGAAGACCGCTACGGGTACCACCTATAGCAATGCACAATCGTAGGATTCGATATCAATGGGCTCTTGAACACAGAAATTGGGCAGAAGAACAATGGCGTTTCGTGTGCTTTTCTGATGAGTCTCGTTTTGGTATGAGACCGGATACAAGACGTATACGACACTGGAGAACCCCTGGACGCCAACAGCGATTAAAATCCTGCCAGGAAGTCCATCCTTATAGTGGTGGAACCATCATAGTATGGGCGGGTATTTGGATCGGCGGAAGAACTGAGTTGATTTGGATCAGAGGCAACCTCAACGCTCAAATTTATGCTGAGACGATTGTATCAGACGTCATCGTTCCTCTACAAGTGCAAATCGGTCCCTTATTTCAGTTAATGCATGATAATGCACGACCGCACACCGCAAGAGTTGTAAGACAGACTCTCGCCGCAGCTAACATCAATGTCCTGCCCTGGCCTGCTCAGTCGCCAGACTTGAACCCGATTGAGCATGCATGGGATATGCTACAGAGAAGAGCTCTGCCGAATATGGAGGGTATCCAGTCGCAAGAAGACCTTTTTTTGTTGTTGCAACGAACATGGGCGGCCATTCCACAGCGTGATTTGGATGAACTCATTTTGAGTATGCCAAACCGATGTTCTTGTGTTGTTAGTGTTCGCGGTAGAAACACGGATTATTAATTGTTTAAGTTACCCAATAAAATTTTAAAGAAAACTGTTATTTCAGTCTTTTTTTCGAACTTTAATGTTAGTGGTTCAAATGTCAAAAATCCCTTTATTAGGAAAATGGCAAATTTCTTTATTAATGCAAAGGTGACTTGGTTTATCGTTACTGTGACAAACGAAAACACTTTATTTGATGAATCCTTAAAGAAAATTTTAATTAATATCAATCAGGAGGAAAGTTATTGCAAAAATATATGTTGATCCCTAGATACTTTTGATGTGTTTATATTGGGATCGTCTTCCAGTCAAATCAAATTGAGCGGAATACCACAGTGCATTTTGGCAAGAGTACTACCAGAAATGACTGCCAAAGATCAACAATGACAGCTGCGACCAACGACCGGCGGAGGAGTCTCGGCACGTTAAGAAGGTCACCCATCTACAAACCGGGCTCGGCAAGTATTGCTTAACCTTATAAATCCACCCGTGCAACGTTTATTATTTAGCCTCGAGCTCCCTTAGATACATAAGGAAAATGCAAAATCTATTCAAAATACTACCCACTGATAATATCCAAGGATAAAAGGTAAAAATATTTATTTTTCCCATGAGAATAATCTAGAGGATTCCGAACGCGTACCAGATAATTTACGAGCCCTACCTCTATTACCTACTGAAATTTGTAAACTTCTCTTAGAAACAATTTGTTTGAAAAACCCAATTTATAAGGTCTATATTTACAAACAACAATTGGAAGGCCCGAAGGTAAAAATTTACTGAAAAAATAAAACAATACAGATTACTGTGAAGTGCGATCTGAATTGGAAATACAAACTTTAGTGTTTACGGACAACTGTTGTGCTGGCTTTAAGTAAACATGAGATTTTTGAACAATGAAAAAATTGTTAGCTTATATTCGTGTGCACTATTACTGTCCAGATTTTTATTTATTACTGATAGGATCGCATTTGGCCACTATCACATCTGCTGATAAGTGATGATATGGCCGACAATGGACTGGTTTCCAAGAAAATGAACAATTCTCCAGAGTTAGAGATTAAAAACTTCAACATTTATGTGAATTCTGTCTTCTGTAAAAACAGTTCTAGTATTAAACTTCAAAAATATGATTTATTTCAGATAGACAATTGTTATCGTCGCAGTGAAAATAGTAATTAAATCAATGTTAGCACCCATTATTATTCTTTGTAGGTATGTACATATATTAATTTATAGTATTATATTAACTTTTAAGCAATATGATCATATGTACAGTAAATTAGGCTTTATACTATCTGATGAGTTTTAGTCAGATTTACTGCATGGATCGCTTGAACATGATGTGTGAAACTGAGGAGCAATCAGCAGTAGGCACCGTATTATACTCGAACAGCGAACGCCAGTCTACCAAAACAACCCATAAAATAATAATCAACATCGCCTAAATAAAGAAGGTCGTAACAAAAAAATCTCAATCGTAACAAAATCTATTTACTGAAAAGAGATCTCATTTCAGATCTTAAATTGTTTTTATATTGGACGTACGGTGTAACAGAAATTCCGATTACACGGACAACGTCTTACCTGCTCTGTAATAATCTCACTGAAAAATGAGACAAGTAAATCAGTAGGAAATACCTGCCTAGAGGCTAGTCTCAGTATCTCAGAGCTACCTGCAAAGATAAATATGAGGCTTTGTGATTTTATAAGCAAAAAAAAAGGATCTTATCACCAACGTCAGTAATGTGATCGTAAGGAACTTGTGAGTTTTGTAAAAGTTTCGTAAGTCTCTAACCCTGAACTATAGGAAGCGCTAAGTTCAACAGATTCGTCCGGCGCGTTCTTGTAAGCGCAATTCAATGAATAGGCTCTTTGTGTCTGCCTTATTGTGTACCCTCTCTTGAACTGAGAGCAGCCACAGAGCCTCGAACCTCTTTACACAAGACCGAAATGCTACAAGCGACGTTTTATCCTGCTTCCTATTATCATTTTACCTAAACTAAATAAAAACCAGGGACCTACAGAACGTGACAAGCCCTATTATTAAATTTTTGATAGGGGAATAGCTAGCAACCGAAGTGAGATTGTATTAAGATAACCTTTTGTCGTGTAAAGAAGACATAGAGAGGCGGGGGAACAACTCGGTAAAGCCAGGGTAATCCTGGCTTAGGAAGCCGCTTCGGCGGCGGGCTGGGTGCGGCATGTTACCTCCTTACGTATAAGTCACCACAAGAAGGCTGCCAGAACAAAAATATACGATTAGTTTGATATTTTCCCTTTTGCTTGAAATACCTGAAAAAACGTAGGAAGCTTCCGTAGCTGTCTTCAATTAATTCTACCTTTTTGAACATTAATAAAATGGCGTTATCATTTCCAGTCACATTGTGCATTGTACAATCACGACGATATCAATCGAATTCTTATTTGCATTAGTGCATGTATTACATACCAACCTAAACAGTTCAAAAACTCGCTTTTTTAAAATTCGTTACGGTACATATGTAGGTATCTCGTTTCGTTTTATTGAGATTCTTCAAATGTTTACCCAATCTTGTCATACTCCTTTTATATATTTATTGGTTCGAAATTGTTCAGCTCATGGAGTCTGAAATTTCATCTTATTCTGGTGTTGGGTTCAACATAATTATACTCCTACAGACATTTGTTACTCTAATTAGACTCTCGCCAACCAGTGAAAAAGTTACCTAAATAAAATTATCAGCCTGACGGGTGCTAAAACGGTTATTAAAGGGTATCGATGCCAACAGTAATTTTGCTCTAAAATTGGTCAAAATTGCCGATCGTCACAAATAACAAAGGTGCTCATTGGACCAGTAGAAAATTGATTGTTCCCTATTCAGAATTGTTAGGAGTTAAACAAAATTTTGTAGTTCATTTGAGTGGAAATATTAAGTAAGGGTGCTGGTTTAAGGTCCTCTTTAATAAACAAGCAAATAGTTTTTTATGGTTGAGGAGTGTTAAGGAGCTTCTAGTTTTCGCCGTTAAGCAAGGCTAACCGAGGTGTATACGTGGATGGTGACGCACCATCCAATACATAAAGAGACTCCACATGTCTCGAGATGAGCGTTAAGTTGTTGGTCCCGGCTTCATTTGTAGATATTTGACAGTCGTTACGGGTAGTCAGAAGCCAGTCTGCTGTGTCACCAGTTATGCTTTCGGCCACCTACTGGATTGTATGTAAAATAAATACTGGTATTCCGCTGTAACGATTAGACTGGAAGATGCTTTCAAAGCAGATGAGCAAAGACTAGGCAGATTGACCGAGGTAGAAATATGCGTATATTAATTTTATACCAGGGGTAGGTGTCGTACATTGGTCAAACACAATTGGTCAAAAACAATGTCTGGGAGAAGAATTTGTCAAAAAAAAATATTAGTAGTTGGTTGGTTGGTTGGTCTTGAGTCAGGAGCTTAAGTTACGATTTTATTTATTAAAACTTCACGGAATAGCAGATAACACTGTACAAAGGCAGACTTAATGCCTTAGGCATTTTCTACCAGTCGACCTTACGGTGGTGCAGAGACAACAAAAAACCGACCAAGTGCGTTTTGGACCACGCATAGTGAAGGGTTCCGTAATTCATTGTTAAAACCATAACATTTTTAGTTGATATGTTGATTGTATACATAATTTATATTTTTATGACCTCCCTTAGAGTGGTTTGCATTTATAATTATTATTAATATTTAAGTTACTTTGTTTTTGTTGGAAGTGTCTATGAAGTTCTATTGGCTCAATTTTTTAGGGGGGGGGGGGGGGATATTTTCCATTTTTTTTCAATCTATGATCCTTAGAAAAAAAATTAGGAATTTTTTTAACATAATTTCACAGCACTATTAAATAGGGGTTCACAGGTTGCACCTACCTAATTCGGCTGTGACATGCAGACAGACGGACGGACACACGGACATGACGAAATTATAAGGGTTCCGTTTTGCTATTTGGCTACAGAACCCTAAAAAGACAGACAGCGAGAGAAAAATTACCGACAAACACCTCAAATTATACTTAACGTTTAGTGTTTGACGTCGATACAATAGCGGTAATAGATGTTTAACTTTCAACTATTACTTCGTGCTGAACTTGCCTAAGTGACTTCACTACAATTTCGATTCAACAGCAGGACGAAGGTGTTCTGTTTTGATAGAATTTTGATTCACGCATATTTACTTGCCCATGTCCCGACGAACTGATGAAATGATGACGCACAGAACTGATACATGTCGCACCGCTTGGAGGTAGCCTCTACCCAACGTCTTTTGGTTGAAATGACGTTGTTGTTCACACAACTTGTGCTTTTTACAACTTGACATATTTCACCTTTTCAATTTCCTTTCAGCCATAAAAACACAAGTAGGAACCTTCCGTCCACCTTATCATAAATTAACAGGTATCCTCTGCCCCAAATATCGTGATATTAAGGTTCCCTATAAAGTTGTTTCAAACATAAATTTGGTCTGAATCCCACTTTGAATATGAAAGGGATCTATCGTCATCTATTACCATTCCAATTTTAGTGAATCTCGCAACGGTCAAAATTTTATTCATATGTTTATGAATTGCATAATTTTAATGGATGTGAATAGTCAATTGGCGAATTTTGTAGCTACATTTTGTAAGGATTTCATATTGTTTTGTATAAGTTTTAACAACGTTTTACTAACCAGAATTTAAAGCTAAAGGTATTAGTATTTTTATAGCAAACGTTAAATTATTATAGCACATCGAAATATTTAGGTTATCGTATACTTATCAAGTCGAAAGCGGATCTTTACCGCCTCTTTTATCACCTGGTCGTCAACTTAAGGTGAATGCCGAAGTGGATCAGCACCTCCAAGACGTTGACTGCCCACGTTAAAGGTACGTAATATTAGAAGCAACGAGAGTGCCAGCGAGAGGTAAGCCCTGAGACAGTAAAGCAGGGAGACACTTCATCACTGCGGGGAACGCGAGGTAATCACGCACTGCTTGAGGTACGTCAGCTTGTCCCACATCGAGATTCTTTAAACCCTCACCGTAAAAAGTTAGTTCAAGTGAGTTGACAATCCACCCAATCTAGACTGATACTTCATTTCAAGCTCACGCCGCCATATATTTAATAATATAACAGCTAGGTTATTAGTGTAGTAGGGAACAGTAGGTAGTCTCGTACGACGAACACGAACTGGCTTGCTCTATGCTCTATACCATTAGCATATTATGAACTATGCTCATGGTACCAACCGCTGGTGACAATCTTCATTTCATTAGGCACTGTTATGATTTATGACGTATCAGTGAACATTTTAATATCGTAAACCGCTAGAGAGGGTTCTTTCAACGTATCCTACTAGTAGAGCAAGCCATGAAAACCTTATTGAATGTATGACATGAAAAATATACCAGCATTTTATTTTAAAAATTCAGGACATTTACGTTGAATGAAATATATTTTCAGCGACAAACGCATTTCGTTGATACATAGTATTTCCATTCCGATTGGTCGAACGATTTATATTCAGCATTTTAAAACTTCAGTAATATCCATTAGTCCCGCTGAATATTTCACGACGTTTCGAGGACGGTCCGGTGTCCATAACATTCTATCAATAACGGCCACCGTCGTATAGTTGATTTCGTCATTGTTGTCAGCATGGCAAACCGTTTTTGTTAACTTACTCATGACCCGCTCCGGCTTCGCACGGGTGCAATGTAGATACTAATGTTTCCTCTACTATAATATGCATGTATTATAAATATAAACATTCCTCTTCCATCACTCTATCCATTGAAAAAACCGCTTCAAAATCCGTTGTGTAGTTTTAAAGATTTAAGCATACATAGGGATATAGGGACAGAGAAAGCGACTTTGTTTTATACTATGTAGTGATGTAAGCACGAAATTTATAGCTGAGATGCATAAACACAAATAAACGAAGCTAGTCTGGAAGCGCATTGTACGATATATACGATACTATAGACTACGGAAAAGTCAAAAGAAGAGGTATGTTTTTTTTTTCTTTACATGCCTTTATTGAAAAAGTGAGTTTAAATCATAGTACAACAATGAAATGACTTTAAAACTATGTACATATCTCAAGACTTTAGTTCAAAAGTAGTAAAGATTTGTACAAAAGGTAGCCACACAGTTTCATTGTCTAATGAACTTCAGCACACATTACAAGACAATGAAAATAATCCAATTTGATTAGTTTTCTTTTGAATCGAAACGAAACCATTGTGCTGGGACTCATTAGATCAGATCCAGCTTGTTGTACTCCAGAGCCTATTTGCTGCAATGCGCTACAGTGACAGGATTGTTCCGATACCGTGTTCTGTCTCACAAGAATCGCAAGACTAAAGAGGTCTGCGAGCGATGACCGCTAACTCTAAATAGATTGTGTGGTTTAATATCCATTGATATTTTTCTTTTCTACTTTTGTAAATCCCCGCAGCTTTTATTTTTCCTGAATTATTTATGTAGTGGCTGTGTCGATGTGGGAACAGAGTATAATAAAAATGGATGACTTTATATACGTGTGTTTTTATAAATCTGTACAACTGCCGCATCTAAAGTTCGTAGCACCTTTAATATTTAAATTAGTTTCGATTTAATGAAAAATTTAGATCGGCAACTTTTGTAATTTAAACAAAATATTAAAGGACACTTTAAAGAAACGGTTAAATAAATTAAGCTTTTGTGTACGAAATCGGTACGCCTACACAAAAAGGTGACTTCTATTAAATTTTCGTTGGTAACTAGTACGTTTTCACTGGCATTTCGCCTCTATTTCTCATTGATCGTCTGACCTCGGGGTAATTTGTTATATTGGCGTCAATCCCGCGATCCATCTCGCCCCGTCTTCGCTATCTTTGTGAAATGTGCAGTATTTCTTACCTTGGCTTGGAAAGTGATGCCGTAGGTGAAGGCCTCATCGGGGTGCAAGGGGATTCTAGTGTCATACTCGTCGTTGGGCACGAGGTTGTACTGCTTGGTGGACGGCATCTTCCTTCCCCACTTTAACAGCTTCATCGGCACTCGCTTCCAGGTCCTTGCCTTAAGCACCACTCGGAAGTAACGCGTCTTGTAGCCTCTCCTAAACATTTAGGAGGCTTAATGCACTGCCACCATCATACACTGAGCCCGACCTTGAATGAAGTCGCGTCTCCTGAAACAAAAGAAAATGGGTTACAGGAAGCGAATTTATCATCTGAAAGTACTCATTTCAGTTGTGATGTCTTTTCATGGCATAGGTACCTATTTTGGGTCTATAGTAAAAATCGAGACACTACAAAATGAATTTTACGTACATACGAGTAAATTATATGATGAAAATTCGCAGCCACCAGTTTTCCGTTTCTGTCAAGTCTCTAACAAAATCACGTTGACATAACACACTAACACACGTACCTACTAATCGCTTTGTGTTTTTTCACAACGTTACAACTGCTAATGGCCACTATTAGGCTGACCAAACTATTAAGGTCAACGATGTGGACGAGACTCCCGCGAGCCAATCAATGCTAACTGACGACTGGAACACTTCACCAAATCTCCGCTCGGCAAACTTCGAGTTGGAGTGGAGTGATGCGAACGAACTACACACGTTCTTGTCTGGATAAATGGACATATGTGCAATATTTGCACAGCTAATCCAGCCTCTACGGACTACATCGATGAGGCCAGTGATTCTTAACTTTTTACTTTGCGCAGTCCCCGAACTTTCTTTTAAAAACAAGACATCTTTATTACCCGTACCTGAGGGTTAAAAATACAAAAAAAAAACGATGTCTTGTGCCATAAGTGCACGTAAAGTAATTTGAATGGAAAAATATTAGATCACACTGCTACCTCGGTTGTTGGCAAGATATTTTTGCTTTCTTATAACCAAGTGCAATAAATATTCTGGCTATTTTAGAACCGCTGCGAAACCCTGCCATGGTGTCACTCTATGGCAAAAACGAAGCGTGAACCACCGGTTGATAAACCATGACGTAGACAAACATTGGAATGTTTCCACCAAATCAACCTGAAATTCCTCTGGCAAACAATTCCAACAAATCAACTGAGTATTCAGAAAGGCTAGCCGAGTATAGAGACACTGTTCGCTAGTTATGTTTAAGGCTTGTTCACATGAATAAACACTGCTTAGTCACCTGTTCTGCATGGTCACTGTCTCACTAGTCCTGATGCAGGGATACTGCATTGTTCTAAACCATAACTCTGGCAAGAGATAATGTTGAATATCTTTTGTTTTCCCTTAAATCACAATTGTTAAAACAAACAGGGCAGGACCTAGCGCAAGGCTCGCCGTCCGATAACAACCAAGCCCAAGACGCCGGCGCAACGTATTCCACGCGCGCCTCATGATATCAGCAAATAAAACCATAGGGCCAGTGCCTGCTGGGGTTGCGGAATTTGTTCGAAAGAGTGACCGCGGCCCTGGAACGTAAAGGGCATTAGGAGGAAGATGGGTGGGTTGTAGTTGTTAAAACCTGAGCGAAGGTATTGATTATATTAACTAAACTTTTTTAATCTGTTACAAGTTTTATAGGGGTTGTTATTACTATCTATTTTCAGTTTGTATATTCTGTCTGTCAATCAGAGCCCAAGGATCATTTTATAATTCGCTTAGGACTAATTTGTGAACAAAGAGAAAACATAATATATTTATAGTTCAGTGGTTCGGGTAATATTAGCTCAATATACACAAACTAAAGTTTAATATTAGCATAAGTTGTCCAGATGGATTAATCGTGATTTAATTGGTTATTTGTTAAAAAGTACATTATGCCATTATCCGCGAAGGGATGGACAGAGAGTATACCAACCAGTTTAACACCTTCATTTATGCTTTAGTCGTGAGTGGGAGCCACTGTGCCCATTTTATTGCCATCAACCATCTTTTTTATGAATGAAAAATCATCAAATGACTTCTCCCGCTCTGGGTGAAGCGGAACGGAGTATCGGACTCTTACTACTATTGACGTGTAAAAGTGATATTTACTACCTTCTTACAAATTAAATATCATTTATCATTTACTGACTAAAACCCAGCCGTGTTTCTCCTTATACCCTTTGCGTTCCAGAGCCGCGGTGACTCTTTCACACAAATTCCTGTTAACCAGTTACAAATAAACTCCAATCTGATAATAATATGAAATTCAATCAAACCGGTTAGATTCGTCCTAACAACACCGGCTTTCAGCTACCCGGATGCAGCTGATTCATTATATGAGCCTGTATGAGTGGAATAAACTAATTTTCTTTCCTTCTTTCTTATTATCTGGATGGCAAGACTGTAGTCGGATTTTCAGGCCCCTGACTACACGTTACGACTGACATATATCTACAAATTAAATCTGGGACCGACGGCTTAACATGTTTTCCGAGACACGGTGAAGTCTCGGAAAGATATAGTAGTCCACAGTCCTCGGCAACCGTTGCTTGACCTGTTATTGCTTAGCGACGAGCTCTACTGTGAAACTCTTGGTGGCACAACCCAAAAATACTTTTCCCGATCCGGAAATGAAATCCAAGATCTAGCTGTAACGCGTCCTACATTCATTAGGAACTATGAGTACTTACCTAACTAACCACTACTAATTAACACCAAACAGAGCGATGTACTATTTTTGTGTCTAAAATAAATAAGTATAAGTACATATATTATCTTATCTTATAAGATCAAATCCCAACCCTATACCGCAATAAACTTTCTCACTCCTCTAATAATAGTCAATTTGATCTAAAACAGCGAGAGATAGTTCCTTAATTGTGCCATCCTCGCGTCAATAAATTGAAGTTGTTCGCGAACCGAGCGTCGAACATCTAACCATCCGGAGCGATTGAGAACTTACAGCCAGCGACTTAATCGTGGGGGAGAATATTAATTAGTTCAGCTTCGACTTGCTATCACAAATGTTAGGACATGTAAGAGGCATTTATTGAAGAGGTTGACTGTTATAATGTTTTGCAAGGTTAAGCTTAGACTTCACATTTGAAATTGAGAATTTATCATACTGTACTTTAAACTTGTAGAAAATTAGCCATTAAAGCAGGTTTTGACACGATAAACTCAATTCGGAAACCCGCCCAATCTGTAGGTATTCAAACTCTGCAAATGGTTTGATTTTTGGCTTTACGTGCCCAAAGGACGTAAAGCCAAACGCAACGCATTACAAATAATCCGCTGTACGTCCGTCTGTCAACTAGCTCTATCACATGAACCGTTAGGCAGTTGAAATTTTCATAGATGATGTATTTCTGTTGCCGACTTCTCCCGCTCTGTGCGGACCGGAAGGGAGTGTCAGACTGTCTAAAATCCACCCGCCACCACGTGATCCTTCTAGTGCCCTTTGCATTCCAGGGCCGCGGCGACTCTTTCCATCAAATTCCGCAACCCTAGCAAGCACTGTCTCTACCCTACCCAATCATTTTCAACTACCATTTCCTAAATAAAAGTTAGTATTTCCTATGTTTCTTCGAATTTATGTCTTGGTATGTTACGTGATTCAATTAAATTCAGAATTAGGATGAATTAACCGCCCATTAAGGTTTAGATTAGAAAATCGGGAAAATAAAAGATTTAAATGAGAGTGACTGTACTTTCGGCTCTAAAAAAAATGGTCGTTATGGGTTTTTGTTTTAGAGTTTGGTACTCGAAGGACAAAAGAATCTTATTACTATGCCTTTGCCGTTGATCGACCGTCTGACTTCACGCGGCCTGCACATCATGAACAGTATTAAGTATGTAGATAGTCGACATTTTCAAAGAAAGTGTTGTGTTCCAAGTACTATTAACGCTATAATAAAATATTTAAAAAATATTAAATTAGCGAAGGCTCTCATACAAGAAATGTAATTCATTTGCATATTTATGCAACGGAACCTCTCATGGTCTTTATAAGTTTTATAGTTACACGTCACTCTCTGGTGAAGCAAAGCATTCTATGAAAACTTTAAGAAGGTCTGAAAACTGTTATCTCCACCCACTTCATGCTTACTTCTTCACAATGCATATTTTCTAATATGTGTAGATGTTATCGACATTTCTATCAAACAAAACCTACGTATGTACTTACCTTCTCTTCTACGTTTAAAAAAAAATATTGTAAGAATGTTAATTAAGCAAGTAATGATCGATTCTGCTTTACTAGACAATAAAAAAAATCTACTTTCGCTCTTACAATTTTCTATAAATAATGAAAAGATATTGTAAAAATCATCATTTAAAATCGTTATTGCAAAATAAAAACTTTCAAAACATATCTCATAACTGAAGTAACATTTTTCCTCGTTTTGAATATTGTAATAATTCTGCTTAATCTTTCGAGGAAGGCAAGCGTAATGTTATATGCTTATCGAACAATGTTGATAAATTTTACCACCTACAAATCAGCTAACACCGTCGTTACGGACATCAAACAAAAGTTTATTTCAGAGAAAAATAAAAGGCATCGGTCCCTATAGAAAATAACTTTATCTCAATCGAAGATATTACCCATTATTTTTGCTAGATAGCCTAGGAATTGCGTCATTTTGATTTTATATCCAGGTGTTTGTATCGTAGAATTGTGTTATCGCCGTTTTCTTTGGAGGTATTGCAATTTGTATTATTTTTCGAAGTTTATGTGGTTTCTTCTCTTTTTTGACGGGCCCAACCTACTGATGGTAAGTGATTATAATTATGGTCGCCGATGAAGCACACTTGCCTAGGTGTAACCTACTACTCTTTACATAAAGACCCATAATTTTACTTATATGTTGTTTGAAACTTTTCTATCCTTGAAACAGTAAATATATTACCGCTCATATTTTCTTATTCTGAGATACTAGAAGTAGGTAATGTCTCAAAGAAAAACTATATAAGTATCTAAGCTATTTTATCATAGAATAATGTATCCACTAAGTTACGGAGCGATGATACAATCTGATATAGGTATCTATCTACATATTTATTGTTACAAAAATTATTAAGGTAAATTAGATAGGAACTTTTTTATGTCTAACATAAATGATGTTCTTTTCTAAGACCTATGAATACATAACTTCTAACTAGTTTTCGTTCTGCTGTTGTTGGACTCACTATGGACTTTTATCTCATCAGATGGTAGGTACATAAGCGATGATGCGGTCAATGGAGCAAGCTTACCTAAGAGTAAAGCTATCCACATTGACACACAGAACTAGTTACTAATAACTGGAATAAGCCTTTATTCCAGTTATTAGAAATAGTTCAATATTGTACTATTTTAGACGGTGGAAATAAAGGCTTTTGTCTAGTGTAGCTCTATTCACTATTGTTTTACTACACTGCTCATATTATTATTGTTAAATACTGAGAAACATATGTATATATGCTTTAATTTATGTTTCCACATCATTTGGATCTATAACTCGAACCAACTCAAATATTTTGTTTTAAAGAATGTCCTAAAAAGTAGGACAAAAGAGTTTGAATATTTGTTTGTAAAAATGTTATATGCGTATGTAATTTATCTGGAATTCTGTATTAATACATTTATGGCCTGAAAACTTTTAATTTTCTACAAACAGTTGGTTGCCACTACTAGCTCTGACGACTTTTATGATGTACTTACACTTTTAATTCAACAAAAAGACTAATTTGCCACAAGAGGCCAAAGTTTCAGTTGCAATTTGTCTCCTGGCCCTGAGCCGAGAACTTTATTTTACTTGACTTCAAATAAAACTTTAATTGCACTTCTTTAACGTCGGCTTATTGCGAAAACTTTATGTGAATGCAGGCTCACTTTTAACTAGGTACATACATATATTATGTAGTTGTAAAAACTTCGAGGGACAACGGCACGGATTTTGTAAGTTTCTAATTTTTGCTGTCTGTACTAACTTTTGTGTAGTTTATACAGGTGCCTGCTAAATTGGCTATACACCTCTGAGGGTCAATTTTAATTATTTTCAAGCGACAATCGCATTCACATCTCAGTCGGAAACTATAAAAATGGGGAGAAATTGAGGCTTTTTGACAGCTTGCGAAAGGCTCTCTGATATCGAGTTTACTGTAAGTATATTCTTATCAATATAAAACTTTTCTTCTGTGTTAGTTGTCCTAGTTTCTTCTTTTAACGACTCGTCGATGCTTGACAATAGACTTGAGTTTGTAATTCTTTTTAATTAGTTCTACCTTATAAAAATGTACTAGAGTAGGTACCTACTTTCTTTTTTCAGCTTAATAATGAGAAAAGTATGAGATTATTCTCTAATACCTACGTTGATTGTTTAGTTAACGGTTTTCCATAAACTAATTAAATATTTTCTTGACCTATTACATATTAAACCATAAATTAACTTTGCCCGATAGAAATAATCCTTCATAATCAACAGCGCTGTTTACTATATTTCGGTGTTTGCAAGAATATACTCCTCTTCCGCAGAATCAGCAAACATATGAAGGCACGTACCAGCATAAAAAATAAAGCCAGCATAACGCTTTGAATTAAATTTACAGTATCTATCGCACACAAAGTTCAAACACGCGCTTAGCATTATGCTGTAGTGACCCCAACTGAAACTATTTTAACGACCAGGGGACACTTGTTTTTATTTGATACAATATAAACAATGTTGGACATTAAAATTGTTGTAGTTTGTTGAATAAATTCTAGTGCTTTAGCGGCAGTGCGTTGTACAGGGTGGCTGTGAATTAATTGGTTCTATTTCAGCGGATGAGTAGTCGTGCATAATGAATAAGTTTGTGTGGAACCGGTGGACCAACTCTGATAAAACAAAAATGTAATACCCAAAATGTACATTACTTTTGTGAATAGGGGTTGACAATATAAAATTATAGCGTCTTTTGGAACTCTGAAAAATCGTGTATTCCGGTAGTTTACTTTGATGAATGGTTTCGCATAAGGCTTCAACACAAGTAAAGGCAAAGTTTACTTGATTTGAAGGCGACAACTCCACGAGCGAGTGTATCGACGCGTATTGACATTTTACTCATCAATATCAATAGTCAAATCACCGCGACAATAATTATCACCGTGGGGGGACACATTCATATAGTACGTTCACGTTCACGTTGATATTAGTATCAACTTGATTTGTATAAAAAAATCACTGTCAAATCAATCAAATATATACTGAATACTTGAATTTATTTATTATTCTTCACCTGAATAGAAAAACACGGACAGTAAAACATCAATTACTGGAATAAAATTGTTTAATAGTTTCAAAAGCTTTTCTGAGTCAGGAGCTTCTGAAGTATTTTTTCAGGGTAAAATTAGGCAACGTCGTTGATATCTTTTCACCAGATTTACTTTGGTGACAAAAACTTTTAATTCTTCAGTGCATTCAAGTGATATTTTTCATCCATCTCCTATGTACACATGAACAGCAAAAATGTCGCATTATGATCTCAAGCTGTATTCAATAAGCTAGTCTGGACCAATTCAGGTCACTAGCATTTCTTCAGAGGCAGTCAGCTCGGCTAGCCATATTGCCACAAAGCCGATGAGCTATGGGACAAAATAACCTCAACAAGAAGCTTCCACATAGCCCGAAGACAAGCTTCGCAAACCAAGCGGAAGATGGCGAGAACGGCGAGGCAAAAATAATAATCCATCTAAATCCATCATGTACCTAATCTAAAAAATTAAGTTCTGGGATGTAATTCTTTTTTTAAATTGAATTGAATTTCTATCAGGTTAGTTGAGTTTTATTAAAATGAAGTTTGTTTTCATATAGAATTCGGCGTCAGAAACCTAAAAATGATGTTAACACATATAAGTAGGTGATAGCTTTTTTTTTAAAATTGTGAAATGGATTTGCTCTTGACTCTAGTCTAGGTCACAGGTGACAGAGACAAAGTCTACAATGGAATGAGCTTACCCAGAAGAAGGCTGTTCACTCTAACTTTGAAGAAATTAGGGTTGAATGCGTTCGGAAACACAGACGCAGAGAGAGAATTCCACTCCTTTGCTGTGCGCATTATAAAAGATGATTGAAAACGCTTGGTGCGAATTGGTGGAATAGCTACAAGGTAAGGATGGTAACCTACAGTGCGTCCAGATGTCCTATGGTAGAAGGGGGCCGGTGGGATGAGGACGTAGAGTTCATGGGCACACTCGCCGGAGTACAATCTGTAGGAGGCTGCTGGCTGTGAAGCTTGGCATTTACCAGTTTTTCGTCACCAATGAGCCGTTTAGCTCTGCCTTCCACCGATTCAAGTGCGGCAAGTTGGTATTTAGCTGAGCCATCCCAAAGGTGGCTGCAATACTCCATGCAGGACCGGACCTGTGCTTTGTAAAGCATTAAAGGCTGTCCGGGCGTGAAGTATCGCTTCACTCTATTTAGGATGCCCAGCTTTTTGGCCGCAGGTTGGGCTTTGCACTCAATGGTGGCGCCGAAGTTAAGACTGGATGCTTACTCCATGCCTAGGAGCTCGAGCCGATCAGTTATAGGAACAGATGCACCCCGAAAAGTAGGAGTTAGGTCGAAACGACTCCTTTTGGCAGCCAACCACATTTGGTCAGTCATCGAAAGGTATATTTTAGAGTTTAACAGGTCCTTAAGTTCGAAAACAAAAAATAATTATAAATCTGTCTCGGTCTAACATAACAGTGATGACTGATGATCGATCAATTTAAGACTTTGTATAATTTTGACGCGTTGATACATAATTTCCAGAAACCTTAAGTTAAGTTATCTTAAGTATCATAACACAATGTAGGTAATAACCAAGTAACACAATGAGCATGTTTTTCTTGATAACGGAACATCCTTGATAAGTTAACTGATGATTCGAGCCGCGATGCGCAATTTATTTGCATTCGATGACTATCTTAGCGCGGGTCAATGATAGGTGACTCACAAGTACTGCCCGTGATGCAACTTGAGACGTACATATGTAAGCAGTAAGTACAGTCATCAGCATTAATACCTTACAAATAAGGAAAATACTAATATAACAATATTGGGACGACGATTTCAATTTTGAGAAAAATATTCGTTTTCGCTTCTTGCTCGCTTTAGAATCGCTTTTGGAATATTGCCACATATTTGGGCTGAATAATAACCATCCGCACGTGTTGATCTTCAAGGTTTAGAACGTTTGTCGCGGGATGCAGGATGTTACGATGGTCACCCATCCAAGGACCAAGCTTGGATGGGTGACCATCGTAACATCCTGAGATACTTAAGCAAGCACGTTAATCTGTTGATATTTGTAGATCTTCGGCAGTTACTGGTAGTCAGAAGCTAGAAACTGTGACAGCAGTCTTGGTCAAGCCTTACCTATAGTCATAGGTAAGGCTTGACCAAGACTCAGTTACTGGGCTGTGGAGGTCCGATAGGTTCTCCGATTTAACAAAGTTGGGAAAGGCTTAGCTGATTGATCGATTAATAAATTTAAGAAAATATCTATTTCATGAGTTTTTGTTTCGGTTTGGCTTTAAAGTAATTCTTACATATTTATGTTGGTGACTGTACTCAAGTACAACTTTACAAGTATATTGATTCTTAGAGATTTGAATCTCAGAGGATATTACATGCAGTTTTAACTTGGAGGTAGCGACAATACTTTCTAAACGAATTGCTAAAGAAAACGCATAAAGCTTTGTTATTGTAAATATTTTTGTTTGCTTTAGAATAAAAGTTTTTTTGCAAAGTAGGGAGAATAAGTTAGACTTGCATTACAGTAAGTAGATAGTTGATCACGCTTCTGTTTCCTGTAAAAAGCACTCACGTTCGCTAGTTAGGTACGTTTAAGTTCAAAGCGAGCTGGTTGTTGAGGAATGTCACATGAAAATCCCTTAATAAAAAAAATCTGAAACTACTACACCGACGAGGCCGGCAATTCAACCAAACACTGTGTAAATAGGTTTCCCACTTTTTATCCAAATCTTTTAACACGTTTCCAATACACTCCATTGCCAATTTGCCTGCCAACATACTTTTGTTGATCTCTACTAAGTATTTTGTATAGAATGGACAGGACCGTCTTTTACCGGGGGTGCTAGGTGTGCAAACAAGAACCGACCGCCACAACCCTGACCACCTAAGTGACTCGACCCATAATCGACCCTTCAACTTCAACGAATGAAATGCAATTGGTGTGATGGGACTGGCTCTTGAACACAAATTCAAACAATCACAACTAGGTAACAAAAATTTACTTGGTACTAACATTTTTGTGATAATTTTCGTTACAGAAACTGAGTAACTCCTGTTATTATGAAATGTCTAAATAATGTAAAAACCAGTATAAAAATAAGTGGAGCAGGCTAACTACGCACTAAACCCATCTGACGCCGAATATGCTTTAGACGGCCCTGGGAAAGGAAATAACCAACGATAATTCAATTTCTGGAGCTAACATTTGCTAGGAGAACGCACGACGGCAAACTGAGCGTTGTTTTACTGAAGATTGTGAACAAGTCGACTGAGCCATATTTTCACTTTGGGCCTAATTTTTGGCCTAGCAAAATGTTGTTGGTGTATCTTTATAAGTACATGAATTTTTTATTTTGCTATTCTTTTTTTTTTTTTTTTAATTGGCGAAGATTTCCTGCTGATGCACGATAATGCCCGCTGCCACACCGCTGTAGTGACTAGAAAGAACCTGGACGAAGTCGGGATTCCCACACTAGACACCAGCTCTTAGTCCTGACTCAAGTCATCCAAATGAACATATATGGAACGTGCCGGAAAGGCGTTTACGAGCAAGATGTCTAGGTCTGGCGTCGATGGGAGACCTGTAACTATTATTACCGAAGAGAGGCAGGAAGTCCCGCAGGGTTCCATAATTATGAAATTTGGCACAGTTAGTTTATATGGAGAAAGCTAATCATCAGTACTTTATTAGTATTAAGTATAAATAGGTATTATTTGAATATTATTTCCGAAACATATTTATTTGTACACCTACCACAGTGCAGTATTTATTTACATAACCCAAAAGTCGGATGTAGAATGCTTTCTTGCATTAAGTACATTGTACATAAAGTTTAAATAAATTAATCATCTACCTAGCCTTTTCCCAACTAAATATTATAGGGTCGACCTTCTGTCAAACCGGATTCAGCGGAATACCAGTATTTCAGGTGGAGCAGCGGCCTACCAGAACTCCACAGCCCATTGACTGGGTAACAACAGTACTTCTTGGCAAGACTGGAATCAGATTTTCAGTCTTCTGAAAATACGTAATGACTGTCAAATATCTCCAAATGACAGTCGGAACCAACGGCTTGAAGTGCTTTCCGAGGCACGGAGGAGTCTTGGCATGTTAAGATGTTCAATCATCCACAGACCAATCTCGGCAAGGGTTGCTTAACCTGAGTTCAGAAAGCTAATATTTTTTTATAACAATAGTTAAATAAATACATTTTATACAAATATGGTGGAATTTCGACCACTGGGCACGACTAGCAAAAATAAATGTACGTAGACCAGAATCGCAAGCAGTAGGTTGACAAAGTTTTATCGCAATCTGATGAAAGATAATAACAGGAAGAACATTCATTATAACAAAGCAACAATCCCTTCTGTAACAACAAATATATTACGAAAGACAAAGTGTTCATTCATGCTCAAAGACACTATAACTATTCGTGGGTTTCACATTTATCTCCTGAACTAACTTCAGAGGCAAAACAACGATTAAATTGAGTATATCTCGAGTTTATGTCAAAAGGCAGACTGAGGCATAAATGTTAAGTGATTAGTTACTGTTTTACTTAACTTGAGATAAGACTACACCCACCATTTCCTGATAATATGGATATATTTCATTCATATTCAAGAATTGCTGAACTATGTATATAAAGACTGATAATTACACATACACACACAGAGACACACACATACATTTATTTATCGTAGCAATTAATATTGTAAAGCTGTTCAATTAAAAAGACATGAAAATATACAAAACCTCAATAAAAGTCACTTTTACAAAGCGAAGATTTACCTACAGAGAAACGAATACTGAAAATGAGTTGTGTTAACATCCACGGTATGATTCAGGAGTAGCAAACCACTTGTTAACGACTTTGGGAAGTGTAATAAACTCCGCATCCCATATAAAGTTGCCAATCACTTTAACGAGCCAGAAAGGAACCACTACCTCATTCTTGTTTCCAGAATCCTTCGTTTTTATAGTGATTGGAAACAGGAATAATCGCCGCTAAAGTTCTACCGCCCTCTAAAACACAGCGTGTGTATAAAGTAGAAAAGTTTTCGGTCCACAACATTATAACGCTACATATTTTCATGTGTCAGCAAACTCGACGTTTACAACGTACTAAAATCGGTTTTCAACAAAATGTGGAAGGGCTTCTGATGCCCTAAAGACCCAGTGCTTTTATGTTACAAAAAAAATCTGATTTATGCGCGACAAAAGCGTGCATGCGGGACCGAAGTACGGCCTTTTCCTAATAATTTTTACAACTTTTCCCCTTTGAAAAGAAAACGAGCAATCTGAACGGAACCTGCATAATAGGGACCCGGAAACAGTTTGCCAGAGGCTTCAGTTTCTTTGGTCGAATTGTTTCCACAAAACTAAGTTTGTAGAACAAAGTTATCACATCTACGTAAAATCTGAGGAGCTTTTGATAGTTTGTCCGTAATTGAGATTTGTTGTATTTGTAGCTAACACGTTTATTTACTTTTCTTTTCGAAGGTAACGCGAGGATATGCGAGGCTGGGATCAGCTCAGCAGCAGAAGAAGTTTAAATTAACATCGGTTTGACTATAAACAACTGCGGACTATCTCATCGCGACACGTAACTTATTAAGTTATTCAACTCGTCGGGAGGGGAGGATGGAGAGGAACGGCTCATTATTGTAGAATTTATTGAACAAGCTTTTAACGAGACTGCGACGACATACATCGGTTCAGTAACTCGACTCAACAGGATCTCGCCCCCATGGTGGAAAAAATACCATCATTGTGAGTTCGGACAACATACTCGCATGGACGCTGTCAAATCTCGCTCATATTAGAAACAACGATCCCTTTGATTTCATACATATCTATATCAAACGGTAAAGCTGGAAAACCTCTTTTACAAAAGTGACCCCATTTTCTAAACATATTTATTTTCGTTACATGTCCTTGTTTGGGTCACAGAAGTTTATATGTGTACCTTTCAACCGTATTGGTCTCGTAGATTCGGTGAAAATCGGCTGTGACAGACAGACAGACAACGGATGTCCGATGTGGTCCGATGAGGTTTTTAATTGAGTTTGCTGAGAATTGATTTACTAAAGCGTAATGAGAGATAGATTAGAGGTTTCAGTTATCAAGCAGGATGTAGGTGGAATGCATATGGCTCGACGGCCGATAACAACCAGGCCCGGGTCGAGGGCGCGTTGTGTTCCACGCGCGCCTGACATATCAGCAAAGAAGACGGCCCTTGTTCGAAAGAGTTACCGCGGCCCTGGAACGCAAAGGGCACTCGGAGGAACATGGGTAGGTTTTAATCAGTAAGAGTGTGACACTCCCTTCCGCTCCGCGTAGAGCGGGAGAAAACATTTGATGATTTCCTATCCAGAAAAAAAATGGTGGAATGTATAACTTACCTAATATCATTCAGTCATCTTTTAAGAAACATATAATAGTATTGCCTTATAATGTTAGAGGCTTCACAAGTTTAATTCATTAATACCATTTATAGCTAGCAGTTTCTTATTAAGTAATTTCAATCAACAACCCTAGCGATAGATAATTAGTAAACAGATGATATTAAATAAAAGCTGTCTGTGTGTCGTTCCAAACTTCATCATATATTCAAACGTTTAGAATGCTGAGCTGCTGATCGCACGCTTTATTACAAAAATACCTGCTACACGGGCCTGCAATTAAAACTGATTATTTCATTTTATGGTAACACTGAGCCACACTGACCTTTGACATTCAAAACGCGTCCCGACCACGTGCTTTTGGCTTGGTCATACTTTATATAATATACATTATATTATACAAATCACATTGAAAATGCTAAAACAATCTTTTTTACATTTACTAAGGCTTTGCTCGACATAATAACTGTCGCGACATTTTAGCATTCAGCGTCTTGTGAACTCAGAGTACGAAATGAGCGCAGTCCATAATGGATTCAGAAACATTTTCACGAGACAATTTGCATTTTCAGAAGATATTCGTAAATTACTATTCAAATTATTTTCTTTCGTTTCAGTAACCTTTGAGTCATCCCAACTTTTTTACAAATAGAGTGCCGTAGTTTTATGTTACTTTTCAAAAATAATTCTAGATCGAAATTGTTTAAGTTAAACAGCTTTCAACTTTGAGATTCACTTGATGTTTATTTTAAAGCTGATATTAAAACAGTGTTTTAACTCGGAAAGCTAAAATGTTAGGACGTTTAAATTAATCCGTAACCGTCATATAACACGAATTCTACCGTAATCAAATTAAACGAGAGCTCTCAGTTTCGCGCTTTTAATTGTCTAAAGATATTGATGTGAAGGTATATTTTTCTGTAAACTGTTACGGGGAAAATTGTCCGTTTTATTTTGAAATAATTAGACAAGACTTCCATCGATTTATGGAACATATTTTTTTTTGTATTTTTCCTTTTGTACCTCAAGGAAAATTCCTAAACATTTAATTAAGAATCTGAATACTGACAAAGAGGATTACTTTCCAAATACGAAGCAAATACTGTCGTCATTTTAATTTGGTGACGATATTACGTTCCACATTGTATGTAAATACTGGCTGTGTGGCGTAGCTCGCCTAGCAATGGATTTTAAAAGCCTTATGAATATACTTTTATATAATAAGGTAGCAATGTGTCATTTAACAGGCCGATAGGTGATTTGTATGCACATATAAAACGGACACCAAGCCTCGGGTGCTAGGTTGGCCTTCAACTTGACTAGTTTAGATTCAACGGACGGAAAAGCGGCCTTAATGTATCTGGATGTCATAACGTGCTCGTGTCAAACGCTATTTTTAGATATTGTCTTTAGCAACCCATAGTATAGTTTTAATCAACATAACATTACTGTGCTTGCCATAGTTAGGAATCATTCAAAATCCTTGTGGAAGACGGCGGGTCAAGTTGGATATAAGTAACTGGCAATGATCCATATTATTATATTAAAGTGACTTTGTCCCACCAGTAACACTTGAAGTAAGATAAAAAGCTTTATACGAAAAAATCAACCGACTTCTAAACAAAAAAAAACACAAAAAGTATAAAATAACTTTAATTTCGGAACTCGGAATTTTTGGTCGTTTCTTCGTTTTTTGAACACAGACTTCCGAAATTAAAGTATTTTGTACTTTGTGTGTTTCTTGTTTAAAAGTCGGTTTATTTTTTACCCGCGACGGTACAAAGACAGTGTATGCGTTTGGGGTGAGAGGATGTTTGTTTGTTTGTGCAAACCAATGTTCCCATTTATCTCCAGTAGTTTTCAGTGATGGGTTAAGGTATGATTGGTTCATGTTCTTAGATGTGTGTTACGGTGACAACTCACGAGGTGGCACTGCAGTAAACATATGTTTTTTTTTTTTTTTCAAAAAAAGAACTACTCCGATTTTGATGTAGTTTTCAGTGATGGGTTCGGGTTTTTAAATAAACTTTATCTATATGTAGTACAATATTCATAATAAAGTTCTCTCTAAAGAGTTTGAAATAAAAAGCAATATTGAAAATTTTGAAAAAACCAAAGGTTTTTTCAAAATTTTAATAAAATCCCCCGACTTACAGAATTAATGTAACCCAAGAATATCCGTCGGGGGCTGCCATCACTGTCTGCAAAACTAGCTCATTTAATGGCAGCTCTGATGCTATGGGGATTTTATTAATTATTTAATTCTTTTTCAAATATGTTCTTACCGTCGTCGTGGGTTTTTTCAAAATGTTCAAATTTGTCTTTTAGGAAAAAGTGTTTTTACTTTTCACTTTTCTGGAAAAGTCTCGTAAAATACGCGCATCAAGCTGGATGAAACACACAAGTAACGTACCAAATATTGGAGAGACGTATTCCAAGCTATAGGAGTAGGTATGTGTAATGCAGTGTGAAGAAAGAAGGAGCAAACTGCTCTCAAATTCTACCAACAGTCGAGCTATGTAAAACGTACCAAAAAGTATCAAAACTCACAACAAAAATAAAACGCAGTAAGTGCTCCACGAACTGGATTTGCTTGTTTTAACAAGTTTTATTAACTTTGCAAACAAAAGATTGGTGAAAGATTGGTGGGCCGAATTGCTTTACTTACATGTCCTCACTGTAATGAAATATTAATCATAACAGGAGTTTCATACAAACATGATGATTGTTAGTATGCTTTAGATCTGAAGACCGATACCGGGATACCCATACTTAAAAAAGTATTCAAATTCAAGCAATGTCATCTCGCCGAGACGTGTTGCTCATAGTTTACGACTGCGATACTTGAAAATACGAGAATTGCCTATCAGAATTATTTTATCCCAAAACGGAAAAGAAATCCGCTCCATTATCAAATAAGGCGATGTGCCAACTTTAAGCACATGGCGGCCATCTCCCATCCATATGCACAAAACGTTTTGTGAATAATTTCATTATGCGTAGGTATACTCCGTTTAGACAAAAGTTAAAAAAGATGTTTTTTAGGGGCACACTTTGTTATAAAAATATTACAATAATTACAGTCAAGATTGATATGGAGTTAAATATAATCATTTTGTAAAAATAGCTGTCACACTAAATTGTACTTATTTAACCTATTTACCTTCTGAAATTAAAAGGCATTCATTTAATTTCATTTAGTTTTTACATAAAATATTGTCGTGTCAATGTTTAAAATCTAAAAGAAACAGAGGCAGACAGCACTAGGAAGGTTTTCCATGTCACTATAACTCTACCAAATCTAAAATGTCACCTACTTATTCCCTTCATAAGTTGTGGCATCACGTATTTTAATTTTGTCGGTTGTAAACTGATTAATACTAAAAATTGTTTCATTTCATGTACATACCTATCTAAGCATCGTGACGAGTAAATCGATGAAATATGCTTTATTGTATGCCATACATTGTTACTTACAAATAAAGCATACATTATCTATTAAAATTGTTTGAACTTAACTTGAAAACAAAAGGTTTCGTACTTCTGCTTCTACTAGTTCTTTTTTCTAATGTATAATAATTACTGGTAGTTAACAAATACAACCTAAGACTGAATGGGTTACTTTAAGTCTGGCGTGGTCCATCGTCGACCAGGACCACATCGTTGCTTACCACCGGTTGAAATAGTCATGTGCATCCAGGTTTTTTGTACCAAAATCGGTTCGGCGATTTAGTATTAGGATTTTAGTTAATAATACCTAATTTGTTACGCTTTAATAATTTCATGCAACGTGCATACGCATTCAAGACAGCCTCATTAAGTATTCTTACAATAAAGTGGAAGCTTTTGTTTGACTTCTAATTAGTAACAATGTGGGCTTTGTTAAAGGGAACAGTAGCGATATTTCAGTGAACGCAGTTGCACAAGAGTCTGGCTGTGGCCACCATAGATGTAGAGAATGGACTGAGCTTTCCATATACAGGTGCCGTATTATGGGTTTTAATGTCATCATGTTTGCAGAGAGACTGTTGCGATGCATGACCGATAACAACATCTATTTTTTCAGAGTAGAATCCTTCATGATATGATCCCAGGTATAAGGCGAATGCCTATAGGTTAAAAAGTGTAATAGTGTAGTGTAGTATAGTTTTTTCCTCAAAAACCTGATTGGACTACTGAACAAGATTGAAGGGTCAACCTTTGTCTTTATAACCTAGACATTAAAGACTAGTATTAGTCCCTTTGCCTCTTTCTACAGATTGGTCGATTTAGTCGTAGTCCATACTCCATATCTATGGCGGCCACACTGACCACCATCAGGCGGCGCGCGCGCAAGGAATCGCCCACTTAATTACACTAAGTATGTACCCGCTTTCACCGCGAATGAGCAATTATTTCAGCTACGTGTTGTATGGAAGTTGTGTTTTAAATGTACTCTCATTTACATACACTTATACAAGACTGGAAAATTACTTTTACTGTATTTCCATTTCATTTGCACAAAAAGTCATTTGTTATCTTTTTTGTTTTCAGTTAAAATCTTCATAAATCATTTTATATGAATGATACTTTAAAATAAAACCAAAGTTTTCGTCCATCAAGTCGAGAAGCGTTAAAAATGCATTTCGCGATCCAAATTGCTATGCCATCATTCCGAAAAATTAGTTCTGTAATAACATCCGATGAACTATGTCAAAAAAGGTGGTTATTTTTTGTTGAAAAGGAGGCAGAGCGGAGATAGCAGGTGACTGCGATCGTCAGTTCATTCACCTCAGCGTCGAAGGTCAAATATGAAAGTGCGCTACGCTGCTGCAGCATTGAAGAATTGACATCTCAGCGTTATTTCTGGCACTACGCTTCACACACACATACAACATATATTCAACTAGCTTTTGCCTGCCTTTTATTACAAGATAACTTATAGTGCGTGCTGCGATAGTTATGAAAGAAGAGGGACTCAGTGCTAACGTGACGGCTGTCAGGACAGAATGGAGGAAAAAACGTGTTGCACCGGCCCCAAGTAACATGGGATACAGACAGGAAGATGAAAATGGAACTTTCTAATGAGATAAAACGTTTCCTTAATTTCTTTGTCCTAATCCAATCGTGTACTTACTAAGTTTTTTTACAAATATGTTCTGCAGTAGCAGACACACCTTTGCATTTGTATTAGTATGGATTGTAGCATAATGTGTGTCTCTATTTACATTGTAAACTTTTCTCATAAAGACTAACCTAGTTTTTGTATGTGTTTGTTATTCATGTCTGATTGTTTTAGTGTTTGCCTCGTTAGTAGTGGTTGCTCGTGCTACTGCTAAGCATGGGTGCGATTCGAGAATCGGGAAAATGTTACTGGGTTTGTATATATTATGGTATTTCTTAAGGGCAATTGATTATGTTTTAACCGACTTCCAAAAAAGGAAGAGATTCTCAAGCCGACTGTATTTTTTTTGTGTGTGTGTTACCTCATAACTTTGTACAGTGTGTCCCGATTTTGATGATTCTTTTCATATTATCGAAAGCTGGTGATTGTCTGTGGTGGTTTTTTTATGTCAATAGGCTTGGCAATCGATAGGGGGCTCCCTTTTTTTTGGATGGGAAATCATCAAATGACCCCTCCCGCTCTGGGCGGAGCGGAAGGGAGTGTCAGACTTCTACTGACTAAAACCCACCCGTGATCCTTCTTGTACCCTTTGCGTTCCAGGGCCGCGGTGACTCTTTCGAACAAATTCCGCAACATAGGGGGCTCCCCGTGTAGCTGTCAATCTACACAAACAAGATGCTGTGACAGTTCACTTCATGCTCACTCCACTTAGGTGGAGTGCTAGCTAGTCCATTCTGCCAGCACCTCACTGAATACACTTAGGTGTATTCAGTGAGGTGCTGGCAGAATGGACTAGCTGAAACATTCCTGGAATAATGTGTGTACCATATATAGCATAAGCATAATCAGCCTTTTAACGTTCCCACTGCTGGGACACAGGCATCCTCTCTAGGAGAGGGATTGGGCCGTAATCCACCACGCGGGCCCAGTGCGGGTTGGTGAATGTCACATGTCTTCGAATTTTTGGTTCTAGGACATGCCGGTTTCCTCACGATGTTTTCCTTCACCGTTTTGAAAGCAGTGGTGATGAAATTAATTTCACAAAGTAATGCGCCTGGCTGGGTTTGAACCCGCGACCAACTCGTAAGTCGGAGCCGTTACCACTCGGCCACCACTGCTCCCCAGGCCATATATACGTTTGTATATACACACATTTGTCTAACCATTCGTGGAATACGGCCTCGATGTTATTTTAGTATCTTGCTGTCACAGTTTGGATGTCATTATATTTTGAGTACAATTCAATGTCAAAGGAAAAAGGTACCTAATAATGTATGGAAAGACATCCAAACAACTTATGCGTGATAATATTATCACGCGATATAATGGGAATCTTGTGTTTCATGTAATGCATAAATCTTAAATTTCAGGGTCCATTACAGAGTTATCTGAAACCATCATCATAACTATATTCATATTTAAATATTCACAACACAAATAGTATTTTTAATTATTATTTCTGTCTTGATTAATTTCTGATTCACTTTAGCCAAGGGGTTACGACAGCTTAAGTTTGTCTGGCTTTAGTTGAAAGAAATTGACACAAGCCTCTTCTCATAAATAGTCTCAACTTTGGCCAGCTAATCTCAACTTTATAGCCCTATCTTTGACGGTGACAATAAAATAAAAATATATAAAATTGCAGTGTCTGTTTTTGATATCAAAATCACAGCTTTGTACAAAATATGCAAGGACATTATTTAGATACAATACTTCCATATAGTTAATTGAATATTAAATAATTAATAAAACTTGTTTAAATACTTAGGTACTAAAAAGACAGACACGATTATTAATTACTGACGTATGACGTAGATTAGGGAGCGAAAAGGCTTCAATACGACCTATTGTTTTACTGAACTATAAATAAAAAGTTATTAGCGAGCCTGTAAGCTCAAAGTCAATTTATTTATTTCAATTAGGCCATTAAAAGGCACTTTTGGACGTCAAACAGTTTGATAATAAAATATCACAGTGACTCTAGTTGTCCATTCGTAAAAAGTAGATTCTTATGGAGAAGAGCGGACAAGAAACTCCATAGTAACTGTTTTCAAATATAAGTTTTACAATATTTATGTGAGGACGGTGCACTCAAAGTAACACTAAGTACTATACTATCAAAAGCAATAGAGTATTACCGGCAGAGGTAAAATTAATAAGTTTGCTGGTAAGGTAATTTTGCAACCATTGCTTTATATAATTAATGATAATCGATCAGTGTGTGTTAAATTAAATATCATTTAATTTAACACACACTGATCAGTATACATGTGTGTAGTTACACACATATATACATAATAAATATATCAACACATACATATCAATAATTTTGACTTTTGTCTTCTACACCCAAGATTGTCCTATGGAGCAGAACCAGCATGTTTCCAACCGCTCTTATCTTAAAAACTGAAAAAAGAGACATCGAGTATATCGAAAGCATTTCAAAACATCGGGTAGATTTGATGTATCGCATTGTAAACATCGATGTTTTCAATGCATCGAAGTATATCGAATATCCCTACTAAATATTAATAGTTGATTTACATAAAAGGGTCCATCGAGTTACACGCCATTTACTTTACAAAAACACACCCAATTAATTCTTGCGGTTTTTGAATTGTAACGGCCTTGATCACCAATTAAGTTCCTAAATCATTCTATTATTCTGTGCCTGAGGAAACCATAAACATTTCAGGCCGGTTCACGAAGTAATTACATGTCAATTTCACGTCGAATGAAGCAGTATAAACGTTCTGTTTTATATACAATACATATCGCTATTTACTGTCTGCCTAGGCACTCGGCTACAATAAAGAATTGCTGCCATCCTTGAGTACATTTATTAGTATCGGGCAAACCGAGTCGCTCGTCCAAGCAGAAAATTAGAAAACAATATTTCAAGTCAGCTATCAGTAATTCTCCAATTTGGAGACAATGTTTATTTGGAACTCACACAAGACTAACAACAAAATAAAATTAAGTGATTAAAAAATAAGAATACGTAGAAAGAATGGCACTATTTCAAAATGCAGTTCAAAAAATGAATTTTCTTCGAACCGCCGACGGTTCTATAGATTGCGTACCTAGTTTTGAAAACGTACGCAAAACGCTCCGCTTCTGAGCCATTTTAATGACGCTTGTCACACGGTATCTGGTCACTTATAACAACAATTTAAGTCCCACTTGCACACATACCAGAGTTATCTTGTAACTACGAGTTGGTTGTTAACAGTGGTTAAATCTATACTAATATAAGTACTCGTATAAAGCTAATCGACAAGCTCAGGAAGTACTGGTCCGATTTGAAAAAATATTATTAGATAGCCCATATATTGAGGAAGGCTATAGGCTATGTATCATCACGCTAAAACCAATAGGAGCGGAGCAGTCATGAAAAGTGTGACACAAACGAAGCTGCGCAGATCAGCTAGTAAAAAATATTTCGAAACTATGGCCCATATTAAAAATCTCAAATATGTAAAATCAAAATACCGAGGTACCTACTCTTCATTAAGTTCGTACAGCTCTCTCGCTAATTATGTCTTGCGCGATTTTCATTACATTAACTTTTCATAAGTTTCATTAACGGGCGGGTATTACTTAAAAGACAGAAATATGAATCAACTTGGCTAAAAGCAGCTGGTACGATGCATACCTAAGTTAATTTCTAATTTGAGAGATTTACTAAGCGAAATGTTCTATGTGTGAAAACACGGACTCCTGTAACACAGTTCTCACCTAGCTCAGGAGTCAGGGGTTCTAATAGAAATACCAATTTTATGTCAATGAAATATGTTTTATTTATTTTATTTTCTATTGTCCAGTCTACTTTGACGTGCCAATGCCGTCATGGTTCCGTTACTAAAAAGGGACAGTGCGATGCATTTTATATATATCCGTGTTCCTCCCACACCGGACTCGTGACTTCAGGAGTTTACATTACTATGTAAAATAAAGATAGGTATGCGACTAACTTTTGCCAGTGGCTTCACCCGCGCGAAAGTTGGAAAGTCATCTTGTGGAAACCTACTTTTAAGAAAAAGTATCCTCCAAAGTAAAAACTATCTCTATACCAATATTCGTCAAAACTGAAAACATAACAAAAAGACAGAGATATTTAGCATTTAATAGTAGTTAGGATGGAGGCGCAGAATTTCGTTGTGATGTAGGAAATCGGTTGATTAGTGGCAGTTGGCAGCCCCGACTGTGCCGAGGAGTCGCTTGGTACCGGAAATGAATCGATAGACCAACGGACGTGCCATCAACTTTTCGTCCAGATTACGCTAACTCAGTTCTGCAGATAATGGATGATTCATATTTGGAATTTGAGAAGCCCTTAGTAATACATTATTATTTTTTATTTTTGTGCATATAAATTGAGTCATTAGAAACTTATGCATCTATGCTTATAGTATTATTATTATTATTCTTGAAGGTTATTCTATATATGTAGCTGATTTTTAACGGACTTCTAAAAAAGGAGGAGGGTCTCAATTCGGATGTTTGTATTTTTTTTTATGTTTGTTCGCGCATTATTCCGTCGCTTGTCAACCGATTTGAAAAATTATTTTTTTGTTGGAAAGGGTACCTATACTTCCCAAATGGTCCCATGAAAATTTTATCGAAATCGACCAAGCGGTTTTCGAAAAATGAAAAAGAAATATCTACATTATCTACATTGACGACCTCTTAGTTTACTCTGCAAAGGAGCAGTACGTTTTTTTTACACCAATGTGATTGGTTCGTTTAGGTGGGGGAGGGGAGGGGATGTAGGTACCACTAAAAAGTGAAAAATAAAAAAATACAACCGACTTTTACACAAAAAATCAAAAAAGTGCAAAATAACTTTAATTTCGGAAGTCGGTGTTCAAAAAACGAAAAAGCAACCACAAACACCGAGTTCCGAAATTAAAGTTATTTTGCACTTTTTTGATTTTTGTGTAAAAGTCGGTTGTATTTTTTTGTAAAAAGTTTTTTTATTGTGACTAGTTTCAAGTCTACATTCATGTGCCCCAAAATATTTTTCCATTATACTTGTCACTGTAAAATTACATACGCAGTAAGATTATTAAAATATCGCATGAAATAGTCAAGTAGTTTACTTGATGAGACACGTATTTATATTGAAAACTTTTACATTTTGATAGGTCTATATACAAAACGATGTATTCGTAATAAATTATAATCAAACTAGCTGTTCCCCGCAAATTCGTCTGCATCACATAAGAGAGAGAGAAAAATAAGCCGGTTTGTGCAACATTTTTCAATGATGCTCAGCACCTAATGATCATAGCGTGTTATGTATAGCATTATATTATAATATCATCTGTGTCAAACAAATCTGTTTCGGTTTTGCAGTTTTTACGTGATGCGTGCAGAATTATATGAAGTTACTTACTAAACTTAGAAATTCAATATCTTTTGATTTTATGAATCGATTTAGATGAAATTTAAGCTAGATAAAACTGCAGATAACATTTAATGCGTCTGAGTATCTAGATTTTCTTGCGTGATGCTTCCACAACCATACAGACAAGCAGACTAAAATTTGTTGGTAACAGATGTATTTGTTTCTTTTTTTTTTTGTTTGGACTGTTTAATTTTCGGAACTACCTGACTGAAGTTTTCGTACCTTGTAAAAGTCTGCGTAAAAGCCAGTAGCCAGCATACGAGTTAGCGTGTTAAAAAATGTCGTTTGACACATGTGGGCATTTTTCATTGCAGTCTCTTGGCTCCATTACGGCCTTCTCTTCGCTTCGAGCATGTCACCGGCTCGGCTGTAATAACAAAGAACGCACGCGCAGCAAGTAAAATGTTCTATTTTATATTTGACAGCAGTATTCTTAAGGGAGGTCATGTAACACTGTGCAAGACTAAGAGCTAAAAAACTCAGAAAAAACAAAGCAAAAGCGCTGGGCCGTTGGGCACAACTAGTCTTGTACAAGGAAGAAGGCACCACCGACGCTGCTCTAGACCGTGTATATAAAAACGTCGAGTTACCTTGTCTTAAGATTTCTCGAGCGCGAGGCTCGGAGGCTCAGTTCCCTTGTCAATTAAGACTGTCGTACCCAAAAAGCCAATAAATAAATCATGGCCTGTGAGGGTACATTAAGTGAAATTATTTTTTAAACGATGGAACTCGTGGCTAAACAATATCAGCCCCTTTGGTGAATCTTCAGGGTTAAGCAACGCTTTCCAATGTCGGTCTATGGATTGGTGACCATATTAACATACTGAAACTCCTCCATGTTGCGGAAAGTACGTTAAGCCGTTGGTGTTGGCTGTCAATAGTAGGTCTTAGGCAGTCGTTACGGATTTTTGGAAGTCAGAAAATCTACCTATCAAGTCCTGTATTTAGATGAATCCGACTAGAATGGAAGCTGACCCCAATATATTTGGGTAAGGCTAGACCTGTGGGCTAGACAGATGATGATTTTTGAAACGACAAGATCTACGGCCATTTGTCTAAATATTGCTATGAAAAGGAAATGTGAACGTTATAGAAATAAAAGTAAATCAAATGAATCGGTATAATAATGTTTCTTGCAATTTTGTGTCCCTTTGGATGTTATAATAATTGTGCTCCGGAAATAGAAAATGGCGAAATCAAAGTATCTCCTTGTAGTGACGGCATAGTTATTGATAATCAGTAGTTTTTTTTTTTTTGTGTAAATTGACTTCAGTGTTACTCATAAGCAAAATTAGCACATGATTTGTTATATAGAAAGATTCTTTATTCAAATTTTCGATGGTCAATTGAATTTAGAATTCGCTAAGAAATCTGTTTGTGTTTAATATCGGTAACCTTTTTTTTACAATCTGCACTGTCCAACCGTCGGACAAAGGCCTCCCCCAAAACCTTCCAAGTATTCTTTTTACTTTCAAAAACTTTTCACACTACCTATACACTCGACATGTTCTTTTTTGATAAACATAGATAGTAGAAAAATTTGGGGTGCCTGAAATTCAAACTAAAGTCTCCATCAAATCAAATCACAGCCTTAAATGACTCCTTACAAATGCCGTAGTACTTCTGAAGCCATCACAGTGCAATGCTCTTTAGTAGACCTAGTCTAAGCTGAAATGACGCGTTCCACTACCGCATTTTCAAGACGTAGTTTGACGCGTTTAGCTTAGACAAGCTTTACTCGAATATGTCTGTCAGGGTGTGCTTAATATCGGTCAAATGATAAAACGTGTTCACTTCCTCAATGCCAAGAATGAACGCACCGTTTGTTCGAGTTATGTAAGAGGTAAGAGTGTAAGGCTCACTGCCCATAGACGCGGAGCGAGGTAGTGTAGCTGAGCGAAAGAGTATTGCGGATTGGAGTTGCGGACTGTGTCTGTTCATTGATGCGAGCGAGGTAGTGCGGTGCCGAGTTTTTTCCGCTTCCGCGCTCCGCTTACCAGTGTTTAAGTGGAGTGCCATTTCCCCATTCTCTTTCCTTCTCCCCTCCCTCATTCCGCTTAATGGCTATTTATGTATTTTTAAATCTATATAGTTTACAAATCCCTATCCACTGAAGCTAAGCAGAGATTTATAAACAATTTTTAGTTTATATTGGCTCCGCTCCGCTCCTCTCCTCTCCGCTTCAGTGCAGTCAGCCTTAAGCGTCACTGACGAGCCAGCGTGATACGGCACGGTGAATGGGTCCCCACCTTTATAAACCCAAGCACACACTCTTCGACACAATGCTCAGACAATGAACCGACTCAACTTTAATAGCTACTGTTTCTTTTATTCAGTACACCTTCAATAATTGATAATAACTCAAATGAAACAACTAATTAATTACATACAATAGCTTTAAAAATATTTCTATTCATAGAATCATCAACTCAGCTTAATTTTAATACAGTTTTGGTTAGATTTGATGTAACTATAACTTCATTGTTTATTCGATTTTAGCTGTATACTTTGTCCCTATCTTCGGTACTTTGGGAAGAGCCACTATATCTTCGGTAAGAGCTCCCAGTGTACGATAACGTCTAGACCCTTGATGTAAATGAAAAATTCTTGCTTCAAATAAATTAGGCGTTGGGAGGTCCAGGAGTGAAGGGCCCACGGTGAACAGACTAAAGAGACTTTACGAGTTTTAATGTAAAACACGTTTTTTGTACGCCTGCATTAGCACAGAGTCGTCTTTACAAATGTAAAAACTTTTTAACGATATCGTTAAGCTTAGGACACTGAGCTCACGATACTGCCGAGTGTAGGCAAGACTATATAAATCATGACTTAACATTTTAGAATCTCATTATGGTTGCAACGCAAGCCAAATAAATTATTTATAATTTATGGATATAGGAAGATGCTTCGGCTGCATTTATACACCTTCGTTGCTTACTGATAAGCCTATTATAATCACAAAGGCCAGCGTAAAGATTGCCTCTTTGAAGGTATGTACTTCAATATAATAACTTCTATTTTTAGCACCTCTCTCCACAAAATACGTGAAACACACCTTGGCAACTAAAAAGAAAATGGCCGCTTCCTGACAATTACATTTTAATGTCGACCCTCGCGCTCATTCGTTATTTTTAACACAATTTTTTTTTAGATTTTACCTAAACCATTTTATGCGTAACATCTTGGAAAGTTGTTAAACAAAGCTTATACTCCTTTAAAGTACTTATTATAGCAGCTGTTATTCGATAACCTACGTAATGGGCTTAACAAACTAAGACCACCAATTTCGCTTTCAAAATACAAGTTCGCTAACAAATCTGAAACAAATACTTGTTTCATTCTTGCTCGTACCTACCAAAATTACACATAAAGAAAATATTTATTTAAGAAGTATTCCCTTTTAGAACAGAAAATTCTCGAAATAGATGGAGAAAATTGCGCTAACAAGGTTCTAATCCAACTAATCCCTGAGGAATATGAGCGGAAAATGATGCTTTGTGGGACTTGATAAAATATGAAAAGCAGTTCACAAAGGCAGAATACGTATGTACCTACAGGAAAGTAAGCCGTGTTATGTTATCTGGCCTCATGTGTGCCTGCCGTTGTAATTTGTTGTTGAAACTGTTGGACCGTGGGGTCTGAGTGCTGGCTTTTACAATGGACATTCCCATTAATCGTGGCAATTCTGATTGTCTTTTAGACGGCTTATTTTAAGATCTGCCAGGTTGAAGTGGGATAAGGCGGGCCATGTATATACCATGTATATGTAGGATGTATCAGGATATACATATAAGCCAGAGCCTTTACAAAGTGAAAGCCAAAGGACAGGCAACAACGCCGAGGAATGGTTAAGAAACTCTAGCCTCACGACTTGGAGGCGTTCATGAGCGATAGGTCGTAGTCTACACAGCGGGAATAGTGGCTATGGGGTCTCCCCCATTGCCACTTACTAGATAGCCACTCACTTTTCCCAGCTGTGAGACAGTAAAAGTTGATAAAATAAAGGTTTTGGTAAAGAATTTTTGTGATATACGAGTTGGTGCGTCAAAAAAAAATATGCTTGCAGTGTGTAATTCAAAGGAAGTTTGAGACAGACTGCGTACTAAAGGGCACAACTGCTATAAAAGTCCATTTCACATGTGATCTCTCGGCCCCTGGCTTGTCTTGTCGTTAATTCGTCTGCCAGAATAAGGCCATGTTGACTTCTCTCAAAGCGAAATTTAGTGTCACAAGCTTATGGGAACTCTGTTCAAATCATCTCTTGTAAATAAGTAAACCTTGTGTTGAATTATGATGTTTGAGACGGCAATTGATATTGCTGAAAGCGCTGAAAACTATCCTGCCCATGTCCGAACCCAGTATATAGTTTACTCGTGTTCCAAGTTTCACTAAAATCCTTTCAGCTGTTAATACGCGAAGAGATAACAGATGTACATACACAATTACTTTCGCTTACATAATATTAGTATGTGATGGGATTTGAAAATGAGAATTGGCGTAGAAACTCCATAATTACAATATTTTGCGCTAATAATAATTAATATTTTGAACAATATTTAACATCTTATCTAAATATGTGTATAAAAGCGAAAGGTCACTCACTCACTCAACACGAAATATCGAAAACCGCTTGACGTATAAAGATCAAATTTGGCAACGAAGTAGTTCATAGTTAGTTAAGGTCCGCTAAGAAAGAATTTCAGAAAAGTGCCCCCACACAGGGGTGAACTGGCCAATATTCTGGAAACCAACTACAATTATGAAATATCGTCATTATTGTAAATGCGACAGTTGGTTCTAGGTATCCTAAGAAACGAGTCGAGGAAGTTTAAAGTTTGTAAGGTTTAGCTCGAAGTTCACGCGGCTGAAGTCGCGGCCAAACTGCTAGTAATTCTATAACACTAACTAACACTTCATACAAACGCAAAGCAGTAAAACAATTTCTATATATCAATATTACCACGTTCCACAAAACCATTCGATTCATAAGTATTACCCACACAATTGTTCGAGAGGCCATAACAACGCTTTATGCACCCGCACTCGCTTTAAACCATTATTTCCTTTAATAAATTACTCTTTTACACCTGCACACGGTGTAAGCTTTCGCATTCCTTCAGTTTCATGGTAAATACGTGGCGTTACTGCAAACAAACACATTTCAAACTTTTAACATTCCCCTACACTGCCGACACTGTTTAGAAGTAAAGTGGTTAGAACACTATTCTTGCATTAAATAAACGATTCGCTATTATCTCGAGCATAATCGGTGATATACGAAATTGCTTAGTTAAGTTATAAGTGAAAATCGAAGATAACGGAGTTTTATATTTGAGCTTAGATATAAAATGACGTCACGTAGTGTATAAGCTCGGAGCTTGAGACAGCTCTCGGTATGGCAAGCGCGGCGGATTTGCGCTGCCAGCGATAAATGATCGGTTATACTCGCCAACCTGAATGGCAAGGTTACACGACAACACTTACGAGATCGCATATCATAATTCCGGGCTTCCTTGGAAATATTTCTGCTTTAAAATGAACTGGATTCAATTCGGCGGCAAGTGGTAAATAATTCCGAGCAATTCAAACGTAATTCCTGTACTTAACTGAAGCTCGCATCAGTAACTTAACCGCTGTCGGTAAACGTGTATGTTACCGGATAATTGTAAAATGCGTAAGATTATAAAATATCTTGAGAGAAATCTATTTGTAAAGCTTCAGTAAATGTATATGTCACCGGAAAATGGTAAACTCCGTAAGATTGCAAAATGTCTGGAGAGATTGTGAATTCTCCATAAATTGTCAACTGATCTGACAACTAATCTCTCGAAGTCATTCCAAAAAATGTGAGCTGACATGAACTGACGACACGTTGGCGACCTATCAGTGTACAATTCTACAATTTATCGGTTTTTTGCCTTGCCAAGTAGAGGAACATAGGGTACAGGGAACTTATGGCTGGTTGTGAAATTTCTTCTAAAGAGTCACCACGGCCGTGGAACGCAAATGGCACTTGGAGGAACACGGGTGGGTTTTAGTCAGTAAGAGTCTGACACTACCTTCGGCTTCGCCCAGAGCGGGAGAAGCCATTTGAAAAAAAAAGGGAACTTATGACTCCCCGACATGGATAGGTTTGGTTCGAATAGTATAATAGGAGCTAGACTGAGCGAGCGAAGTTAGCCAACTTTTCTCCCGTCATGCTATTCATGCTATATTTTTAAACCAAATTTTGATGCATAAAAAATGTTTCAAATGTTCAGTTGACAATTTGTCGAGAATTCACAATCTCTCCAGACATTTTGAAATCTTACGGAGTTTACCATTTTCCGGTGACATGTACATTTACTGAAGCTTTACAAATAGATTTTCTATACTATAAGCTTCACGTCACATTGGGAGATTTGGTAAATTAAACCGCCATTTTCCGTGAAACGTTGATTAAAAGTCAGGATCATTTCAAATCAGAATTATAGCTGACAACTGAAAAGCCGATTCCTAAAATTCTGATTGAAACGTGAATAGCGATGTGTAATGTCGTTTTAATTAGCCGGAGTCATCTTGTTAGCATGACGGATATAATTTATTTCGATATAATCACCCAAAAAGGGCCTACGGGATATTTCGGTGCTTTAATCCTGCTATCCGCCGCACTTTGTCAACAGACTTTATACTTAAAATTTTACTTTATTAGATAGGTGGATTGTTACCTTTTGCGGCAACTTAGAAAAACCATGAATATTAAAGATGAATACCGAAAAATATTTACTCGATCATTCCTCTCGCAAGTTTTGGCTTCTTTCTTGATCTTCCATATTTATTTACTTTAAATCTTGTTTACTCACATGGTCTCATTTTAGCATGACAACAGCCATTACCATTGCCTCATCCCAAATTCAATGCGTCGTAGGAACCCGAACCTATTTACGGTTTTTTTTTATTTTTATTGTTGGTGCCCACTTTAAATTCAGGCTAACTTTATGTCATTATTCCAGTAATTCTTAAATAAGTTTGTTATGAAGATACAGGTCAATTACATTTTAGCATGGCCCACTACAATGCTAAAATGTAATCGACCTATAAAACTGACACCTATAAAATACCTCTCCAGATCTTCAAAGCATCACTTTTCGTCAGTTGAAGTAGTGGCCAGACATAAAAATACTAAATCGTAAACAGAAAACGCTGTTGAGCCTGTTACCGCGTAAGTTTACTGCGTATATAATTAAAAGACTATCGTTTTAATCAAAACATACATAATTATGTTGGTATACATTTTTGATGAGCCCAGAATAATGTATGATCTTCTAGGAATATCTTAACTAAAGGTCATGTCATGTAGCAATAGAATGGAGCGAAAGTAACGACATAATTGGGTTCTGAACAACAGGAACCGGCAAGGCGTTAGCTCCATTTGGAGACGGTGTCATGGGTAAAACTCCTTGTTAAAAGATAAACCCGGTATTGTAGTAGATTGAAGAATATGTAAAAATGAAAGGAAGACATTTGCCCTGTAGTCAGCAATAAAAGGCTCATATACGGTCATGGCTGAAAATAAGTTGTTTATTTTCGATCTCTTCGTGGTCATTTCTCTTGGGCGTCGTAATACGTGTAATAATGCGTGTGATTATCCGGCAACCATAACCGTGTGTTAATCATGTCATACAAGTTTTATTATTTTTATATCTCTCTTAGTAATATTGTATAGATGAATGAAGACTTTTTATTCGCTTGCGTTGTTCATCTTTAACGATTTAACTTTTTTCTCAATAATGTTGGAGCTGTTTCCCAGAAAGCTGGGGATTGGGGCTATTGTTTAGAATGTTGACACACAATATGTGGTTGCCGTCCCCTTCAAAGCGGGCGAACCATCGTGTTGGCAGAAGCAACAGAATTCGGTATAATTTTGAGTGAGATAAAACGTGAATATCAAGACCGTTAGTTACAAATGGTCACTTCGCTAGTATCGAATATAATCAAAATAGTCAAGATATTCTATTTGGAAATGAAACTATAAAAACATATAATCAAACAAACCTGTACCTAGGTTTCTGAACGAAACCTCAAAACAAGAACCTTTCAAACCACTGGCCACACTGACATACAAGTTTAAAATAAAATAAAAATGTGTCATTGTCGATATGTCAATAAACAATAAATTAGTTTGTGATAATGCTTCAATTATTAAAGTATGCAACTCAAAAACCCAAATTACTTATTCCCTTGATGATACAACATTCTAAAGAGCATACGAAAACCTGCCCTACTCAGCGACAAAAGGTGTGCGTTGGTAAAGATTTGGGAAAAGTCAGGGACACTGCACCAACTTCATACATCAATCGAGGTCCAGTGTGCCCAAGCCCAATATTAAAAGGAGGAGGCGGCGAAGATGACGGAACTACAGGTTTGAAAAGAGCCAAAGTACCAGGAAAATGTCGTCTGGGTTTAATTCCAGAGGAATGGTTTCTTTTCTTCAAACCAATGACTGGAGTATCTGGCCCTTACATATTGCTGATTGGTCTCGGCAATTATGCAGCGAGCAAAGAAATCTTAGTCATGGAACATGAATACTATTTGGGCCTCTCAATATTTATAGTGATATATATAGTCGTAACTAAATTTGGATCTACAATAGGTTCTGCGTTAGACAAGCAAGTTGATAAAATAGAAAATGAGTTAGTAGAAGCTAGGCAGAATGAATTGGCAGCTGTTCAGAAACAAATCGATGACGCTAAAACCGCAATCTGGAGAGCAGAAGGACAAAAAGTATTGATAGAAGCTAAAAAAGAAAATATTGCTATTCAATTAGAAGCTGAATTCAGAGAGCGACAGATGGTGGTGCACAGAGCTGTCCGGAGACGAATGGAGTATCACGTAAAGCAACACTGGGCAGCAAGACGACTCAAACACAAATGGATGGTTAAGTGGATATTGGAAAACGTTCACAAGAGCATTACTCCCGAATTTAAAAAACACGTGATGGAAATTGCTATTAGAGATTTGACAGCTTTAGCAGACAAGTATCAAGCTAGCGCCAAGAAATGAGTTTTTGTAGCTGTCAGCTTACCTAGTTATATGGGTTTTATGTATCAAATGTAATGAATATACTAGTTTTTACGACAGTGTACAATTTCACGATTGGTTAACCGTTTCATTTTCGAAATTTGTGAGCGTAATGCGAGTTACTGTGTTTAACGTGAAACATGTTGTATTAACGGTGGCGGTCTAAATATGTTTTCGAAATTGCATTTGATTTATATTTTACTGTTTGTGAGTATTTTAGAACTGCCCTATTCGGTGTCGTATGAGGATGAAGAGCACGAAGAGCGTAAGTGTATGGTTTCTTTAAGATTACAATTTAACTGTATTTTTTTTATTATATTAAAAACTAACGTGTTCGTTAACCATAAAGTGTCTATTATTTGTATTTTTTTTTGTTATTCCTGTCCACAGAGAAAACCAGTAAAAGACAATACTATAGTACAAAGGAACTGCTTATTTCTAATGAATTTTCTTCTATCAGATCTATGAAAGCAAAAAAGAAAGGTAGACAATAGTTTGTAAGAACAAAAGAAGATTATTAGAAGTGGTTTATTTCAGCTATAAATACACGACAACATAAGCCTTTTCAGACTTGAATCGTTTTCTAATAACTCTCTTAAGTTGCTCGAAACTATTAAGAATCAAAAGTTTACCTTATCCATCTACTCATTTAAAATGGTGACAGTATGTAATCCAATAAAAGGAAAAGAAAAAATTAAACTTATTTGAGACGAGTGATAAGAACGAAATGGGATTTAGTCATAGAGTGACGGTTAAATGAGAATGGAAGAAAGACTCCAAGTAACATGTGATAAGGGCAAGATGATTATTCTATCAACATTTGTTTTAGATCAATTACTCCACGTTGGCTGGGAAGTGCGCTGCAAACTTCAGCCAAACTCTTGGACTTGCAATAAAAACAAGACCAACATACACCAGTAAGACGTTTAAGTGCTCCTATTTTTGCCTGCAGGGTTTAAAGGAACCTAACACGAATTAGAACTTATTTCACTCGCTCAGTCTAGCTCCTGTCGTTCCATTTGGACGGAACCTATCGTTGTCAGGATGCCTTAGGCACCCGAACTCCCCTTTTTCAGCGTTTAGATAAAGTGTTAGTTATACAAAATGACAATTTTCATAGGATCTTGTATTTGGTACGAATTTTTCATAACTGGTTTGCCACAGGGAAAGTCAGCAAAGAAATTTTATGTGTTTTCTGTTATTATAAAAATAACACGCATTGCGCTAGCACAGAACATAGAAATCTGTCTCCCTATTATATACTAAGTATTATTTAGTTAATTTTGTTATTATGAATCCGCTAGAGCCACAGACGGATTTGTGCAACAACAGCTCGTCTGTAAAGAATCGAGATTTTTGCTTTTCGTGTTTACAGATTTTATTACGACGTTACCATGCAAGGCTGTAAGACGTTCATCTACGGAGGCTGCGATCTTGCTTTTAATGGTTTCAATTCGCTTTCGGAGTGTAACAACTTATGTGATGGTGAGTATTCTAAAAACTGTTTAAGAAAATATTCTATCCAATTAAATTATTCGTTGTTTTACAAATCGTAACCTCTTTGCTTTCCCAACAATAATATTCTGACTGTACAAATCTAAAAATATGCTGGCATGAGAGATCAATTTTAAAATATAGGTATACATATTCTTATCTACCTTTTTTGTAATATTCTAGTTAGATCTTTAACTGTTGTGTTAAAAATATACGTAAAAGCTCGGACCAAGAATCCCAATGGACTAGACAAAAGCGTATACTCGAAAGGGATGGATATAGAGTACTTCAAAACTGGGGGATACCAGACTTTAAAATATTACCCCATAATTCTCGTTAATTTTTGTATATGGATTTGGGAGGATGTGATTAGTACGTGAAATGAAAGTAACGAGTTTTTAGCACCATAAACCAGGGCTTTAAATAACGTTAAAATTTTATAACGTTATCTTCCTTCTACAGGACTTACCGTTTTTATTAAAATAACGGAAAGTGATTTTGCGTTATTTATGCTTCAATATAACGTTATTCTTTAGTAACGATACTTGTAATATAACGTAAACCGGTGTTATGTGAATTGATGGAGGATAATAAATCAAATGCTTCCTGATTGATAAAATTTTTATTTTGTAGTTTTTCTATAATAGCAGAAAGGTCAGCATTTTTTTCTCTATTCGCCCACATTTGGATCTTAATGCAGCTAATTTCTTCTTTCTTCTCTCAGCTAAAATTGTTATCTGGTTTAATTTTCTAATCAATTTCCTTTTTCGAGGCGACGTACTCAGAGTCGAAAATATTTCACCAGGTTTAATCTAAAATAATAATTCGATGTTAGTAACCCACACAAAGAGAAATGGAAATAAAAAAAAAAAAAATCATAGTTGCATTTACTTCAGGTTCCAGCGATAATCCTGAAGCCACCTAAAAAAAGGCAGTGATTTACAATGTTCTATATTCAGCTAAATTCAAAATTGTTAAAATAAACAAATACTTGGATTGTTGTGTGTTGGATTGGATTGTCGTCGCAGATGGATCAGAGATCGAGATTTCCTCAGATTTCGTTCTGCGTTTTTTAGCGAAACTTTGGAAGAAAATACGTGGGTCAGTCCAAATTAGTGAATAATGGCCTCCAATTATTTCGACCGGTTGATGCAATCCAGGAAGGCAATCTGGTGTCCTTTGGAAATCTAAAATATTTCATTTTTCAGGTAGTCCGGTTGAGTTGCCTTTTGATTTCATGACCAATAATTTTGAGTATGAAATTACTAAATAGACTAAATGAAAAAACAAAAACAACAACATGACTGTTGCCTTTTCCCTCAATAATGGGTAATTTTAATGCATGCCATCTGGTATCCCTAAAGTACGTATTATTCTACTAAATTGAAATGACAGAAAGTTATTTATACTCGAAAGACAATAAAGTTCTATAGAATTTGAACGTGTAATACTAACGAAAAATGAAATTTTAATCACATATTTCAAGTATTTTTAACGCTTGTTTTCTAAAAGACTTTTTACCAACGTATGTCGAGCTAAATATTTAGTGACATTTTAAATTTTTATGGTATATAAATGCGAAAATCTCATACTTACGAATGAAAGGTTATGTTCTCAGATTTTCGTTCACTACGGCTATTACAGCCGATAACACAGCAATACACCATGTTGAACGTCTTTCTCTTAAGTTAGAAACTTCGTTCCCACTATTTAAACTACAGATTTAATAGGGGTTTCCAACAAAACACGATTAAAAACGAATGCACTAGTACTGTGTTGGGCACATACCACAGATGTGCCCAACAAAAAAAGTGATACGTCGACAAAGACAACAATAAATAGTTCTGTCCTTGTTATCCTAATATGTTTCTGTATATATACATCCTTTTTGTCTCAATATTGTTTTTAGCTTGTCTTGTCCATTTAGATTCTTGGTCCGAGCGTAAAAGGGACATTAAATTGTTAATCACCTGAGTTTAACGTCACTGGCATGTCATAAAGCGAAAAGGTAGCCACTGTGGAGTTTTGTCAAAGTTGTCAACAATTTATTTCCAAGACTGATATTGTTTTTAGGCGTTGGCAGTGAATTATTAACTCCTGAGAAAGTGAAGAGTTTATCAACGGAGGTTACATGTCGTTTGCAACATGAATTTGGATCGTGTTTCAATTATCAACCAATGTAAGTATAAATACAGGGTTTATATTTCAAGTGAGCGTTGCGGCCAGGTCCGAAACCTTGAAGAATAAAGAAAAATACTCGAAAGCTGTCTTTGATGAAAACGGGAAATGCACCTTTGGATTTTTTAATAATATCGTAAACTGTAATTTTTAAATTATTCTTTGGAAACAATCTGCTGACCAACGTATATCAAACGACGTTTTTCAACACACTAACATTCTTTAAAGAAAAATGTGAGAAATAGCTCGCGATTTTTAAGTGTCTAGGCTGAATTTCTTGGGGGTAGCCACCCTGATATATGATTTACGCTACCCAATACCTACCAATAAAATGGGCTGACCGCTACGCTCTAGAGGCATTAACGTTAACATAAAGGCCGCCACAAGCAAGTCCAGTTAAGCAGTCGACAACCTCCTAGGCTGAACTGTAGCCATAACTCATAAAAAAAAAATCCGCACAAGTGCGAATAAAAAATGCTTAATTGCGTGCCCAAAAGCACCGCACACACATCTGGGATAGGTAAGAGCCACTTGTAGAGTATATTTGATGAACATTTTATTTTACCACACCAGTTTTTTTTTTTTTTTTGCCCCACACTCGGAATTTCTCCTGTGTCGTGGGTGCGCTTACAAACATATAATCTCACATACACAAACAGCCAGACCCGTAACAACTAACTGTAGGCCATACAAAAGTTGAAAGACACTAGCTAAAAATGACGATGGTATTGTACCTTAACACAAGTTATTTATTCCGCAGGTTCTACTACGATGTTTCAACTCGCTCATGCAAAGGTTTCTCATACAGTGGTTGTGGCGGCAACGGCAACAGATTTGAATCCAGCTTCGAATGCATGGAGGTCTGCGAATCTGTCATGCCGAAGTTTAAGTTAGTTAAACTAAGAATTAGAAAATGAATGCCTACTGTTAATGAAGAGGAACTTCTTGCAATGTCATGTTTGTAAATTGTATTTATTATTATATTATATTTATTACACATATTTATAAAATGGAATAATACTATATTTGATACCTGCCTCGCAATAAAATAATGAGTACTGGCTTGTTGAGGTCAGATAAGTTGACTTAAAATATAATAAGTAGTGGGTTGTTAGATGCTTATCTAACATCCTATCATCCATCCTACCTACCATCTAGGTTTGGAACCTCCACTAATAAAGCGATAGCCAGGATCCAGCAGATTTATATTACACTAGCTGACCCAGCAAACGTCGATTTGCCACATAAAATATAAAAAATTGAGATGGATCACCCTTAAAATTTAGGGGGATGAAAAATAGATGTTGTCCGATTCGCCACCCTAGCCGATATGCACGCTAAGATTCACGACAATCGGTCGATCCGTTTCGGAAGAGTTCAACCACAAACAACGTGACACAAGAATATTATGTATAAGATTTAAATCTAGTACCACCTATCTAGCATTAAAGTAACTTACAGCTTTGTCTTTTCTAGTGTTAAACAAAAAAAAATCAAAGGAAATTGAAAGCAGTACCTACTAGTCTATTAAAAGCTAGTGGATGATAAGTTGCGGTCGACAATGATTGACCTGAACGAGCCGCTGGGCCGGTCTGTAGCGCATCGAGTCACGATCTAATGAAAGTAGAGATAGTGCTCCTATCAGTAATAATAAAAAAGGCTTCATTTCCGTAGCCGACATTTGATGATTACATCTTACAACTGCTATAGAGATGAAGCCTTTTTCATATATTTATATAAAAATAGGTATACAGGGTGTTCCAAAAGAGTGTGGTTATATTTTAAAAGTGGTGTTCTGTAGCTGCTATACAGTTTGGATACTACACACAATAAAAAAATACGGTATTTAAAAAAAAACCGACCTCGAAAAACAACCATTAATTCTACATTGTATCTTTACTGACTTCTCTTGACTGTACTTCTGGAATACCATGTACAACACACATTTCTCCGGACTAACTATTAGATTTACTGCGATATTGAGACTGAAGGTGGGTTAAGAACTCATCATGTCATTTTGTAGGCGTAGATAAGTAGGTCCTCATGTAATAGTCGCTCATTACTTCTTTAAATATCAATCAATTTTTAGTCAGGTCAAATGAGATCAGATTGAACTCTTAAAATAATTCCCTCTTCATAAAATGAACAAACTACCGTTTCTCTGCCACACATTAAATTCTTATCGTTCTCATCTTACTTTCCGAGCTGTCATTAAATAATCCCGTTAAGGTCACGCTTACGAACTGAAGTGTGTCCTGAACACGAGAATGAAACAACGCAAGCCTGGAGATTCGTGAGCAAGGTTGCAAGAACGCGACGACGCACAGGCGCAAGCGGCTACGCGGCCGCTCAGCTGCGGCGGCTCGGCTTCCTACTATAATTACATTGGGCCATCGCCCTCAATTAGAAACGCTCACGTTCGAATGACTAGCTCCGAGCGATACAGCGGAGCAACTGAGTTCGCTCGCACTCGCACTGTACACTAGTGGGATCCGTACACGTGCACTCGCGGAACCGGTTCGGCGGCCGAGCCGGTCGGAATCCTGAGAAGAGGCGCACTCGGGCCTAATAAGTATGTGGACTCGCCTTTGATGACTAAGCATGCTGGAATATCTGATTTAATGCAGCCACAGACCCCAGACTCTGCATTTTTCATTGAAGAAACGATAAAAAGCAGTCAGACGTACGCCCGTGCGCATCTGCTTTAGATAGTGGAAGTAAACACGCAAATCCAGGGAAAAGGGTAATTTTAAAAGCTATAATTACAGTTCTAGAGACATCCGCTGCAAAAGCTTAATATCCAGTGGACCTTGATTGCTGACCAGATATCTATGGACACACGAGGTAGGTAATTGTATTACAATTTAAACTGTTACAGTCAATTTACTGATCAAGTTTCCTGAAGTTTTAGATGTCAATTGAAAATTATGAAAGAACCTATTTGAAGTTAAGGAGTTCCATAACTTCTTAATTTTAAATCCATTCTTATCAATCTTGGGAATTTGATATTGTTATGATGACAAGGTTGGTCTTTTATCAAAGAACCCTTTCCTACATCCATTTAATTATATCAAGTATCATTACAACAAGGCTTTAAAACAAAGATAATAGTAATGCTAATGAAAGATGGGTGACCGTAATTATACGTCTTCATGAGTCAGGAGTGCCAAGTAATCGGGCTACTGCTAGTTTGGGGGAAAGAAAAGCCTGACATAGCGGCTAACCCTAAATAAATTAAGGCGGCCCTTTTCTGATTGTCGCCAAGTCTGCGAATGTTGTCTGCTAATCTTACAGGAATTTATTCGTAAAATGCCTAGAAATCTTAATAGTCTTCAACTAATTTAACAGTTTTTAGCAATACGAGCATAAAAGCTTAAATCTAGAGGGAACCAGGATCATAAACTTGGTATGTAATTATACAATTAACTATCATTTATTCTTTGTCATCGATTTTTATTCTCCAACCGTTACTTTTAAATAAAACTACAATCAAACCAAACCGATAGCTCTATCGTAAAGTATTATTTCGTAAAATTCTAGTCTTCAAAATATTTTTCCAGTAGCTTTAATCTAGTCGAGACAATCCTGAACTAAGTATCTTCATAATGCCCATTAGAAGCTAAATACGAGCTTATTTTATAGTTCTGTAATAAACGATCCAGAGAAGAAGGTCCTATAATCTTTGGTACCACCCTTGACAGAGAGCGCGCCGGTCGTAAAATGATTGATGATTCCGAGATTTTTATATTTGGTTAAAAAAGGTGTTTCGATTTAATATGAGTACGACAGGTGGCCAAAACTGCATTGGCTGGTATACCGTTAAGTAATCAGTTTGGCTTAGTCCCTGCCCTTCATAAACTACCTGCGAAGCCGTGGTGCCAATTATAACGACCAACCAGCTGATACCTGAACTTGCTATAATCTTTACGATTATAGCCTCAACATAATACTTTACTATTATGAATGTTATCGCTTTATTGGAGGAAGTGAGTATATTGCTCTGATTCCAGTATGTAATGTGAGATTACTTGATTAAGTTTAGTGCTTTAGCAGTAGGCAAGGTCCTGGTACATTCTATCGGTTCTTAAATTCCACAATTATAATAGTCGATAATACTGTTTACTGGCTGACCCACGCAATTTCGTCTGCGTCATAAGAGACAGAAAAACCAACCGTTTTCACGTAACTCGACGTTATATAGCCTTCCACGATAAATGAGCTATCACTAACACTAAAACATTGATTCAATTTGAACCAGTTGTTTCTGAGATAAGCGTAAGCAAACTCTGCAGCTTTATAATTATATATTTACTGATCTTTATTTTATGCTATAATCATCATCCTACCGACTTCATCCCATTATATTCGCGATCAGATCAGCATCTTCTGTTTCTCTTTCACACAATCCATCCATCGTTTTAAAATATAATTTATCTACATCGGTTATCCCACGAGTATGACAGAGAAAAAATGTTGCCTTCAAAGTTTTCGAAGTCAAGACGCCAAGAACTATTGACCAAGAATTTGGTACAAGTAAAATTGTGACACGCGAAAAAGACCCGAGGGCGTACCGAGAAATTAAACCTAACGTGCTACTTATCAAGTAACTACTTCAACAACTAATGTGGCAAAGTAAACTAGCGAGGTTTTGTTTCATTAGTCATCAGTAAATATGTAAGAATGGAAGAAGAAACGTATTCCGTTCACCCGGAGGAACACAGGACAGGGGAGCGGAGAGATGATGGATCTTCAAAAAAGCAAGCGAAAAAAGTAAACCTGAAACATGAAAGTGAACTGCTAGTTAACCAAAATACGAGCACTAAGTGTTCGGCTGACAAAACATGACCAAATTAATTCTATAGGTAACTATATCGAGACAACACACGCCCACCGAGAGTTCAACCTACTGGTCGGTAGACGCCACTGATCAGCTGGCGTGACGTTGAATGAACGATAATCGTTTATAGGTAGCTACCTGCATTACCGGGCCGTAGATAAGCACTCCGAGTCTAAGAAGAATATCCAGCATAGTAGAGAGTTGGCTCTGTCACTCAAGCTTCTATTGTCTCTTTCTAAAGGTCGATGTGTCATAGCTACACATCACAGCACTACATAATTAAAGCCACGTTCGGATGTCACAACACTCATAGCACGCAATTCGATCAAAACTTGACGAGTTGGTTCAATTGACAATAGTTCCATTTGAGATGAAGATAAAGCTCAGAACCAAATTCAGGTCAGTGGATGAATGTGACCTCGTCAAAGTTTCAGACGCCATTTTGGTAGTTCTGCAGCAATGCATATTCAAGAAAATAGTAAGATAGAGTAAATACGTAAAGTTTGGTAAATGAGGTTTTCCTTCGGAGTGCTGAGGTGTGATACACACACAATAGAAATACGAAATAAGATTTAAAAAAAAACACAAAAGGATTTCTTGATTAAAGATCAATCAGACAATTATACTTTATAGTTCCTTCAAAAGCTTCCTGGTTTTTTCCCTAAACTAGCGTTTAGGGAAAAAACCAGTTTACATAAAAAACCAGTTTTCATCACATTAACATTTCAATTGTAATAATTCAGTTTTAGTGGAGCTTCCCTGCCCTCTGGATTCTTAATTGAATGGATTCCTATCCCCAACGGTTTCTTATTGGTCCATTTTGTATAACCCAAAGCGGTTGACTGCGTTTATTTCCTCAATTTACTGTTACGACTGCTAATTGTTCCCTGTTCATATTTAAATGGTTATCATCTGTTTTTATTTTGTCTGTGACCGTAGTTGCTTTGATGTTAGGTTTAATAGATTTGATACTAGTTTCTACCAGTGGCGTTGCCTGCATGACAGTAGGAAATTATCCCAAGAGGATATACTCCTGGAATAGAAAGGATCCTATGTCCCATTTCAGAACATCGTCTACTCGTGTGGCAAGTTTCTTGGCATGAAATCTGAAGTGTTGTTTGTTTGTTTGTTCACAAACAGACAAGTAAACAGATAGACTGACAAATTTCGTGCTCTATTTTCAATATAAATATGAATAAAGCATATTTTGAGAGTCTCGGAACATTACTGCTGCTTTATTCTTCCAAATAAGTGAAGTTAAGTTACAAAACTATGATGCTGGGAACGCAGCGAAGTGTGTGCATAATAGAGAAATTCTTCATAGTGTTAGACTAAGAAAACTTCGGTAAGACGAACTGGATAATTCCTGAGATATTAATGACACTTGCAAGGTAATATCATAGAGATATAATCATAATGATACTGGTAATTCAAATTATAGCCACTGCTTGACACTGATATTCAGGAGTAGTAGAGAAGAGGATGGTATGTAGCAAGCCATCTATGAATGAAAGTGATCTTAAAATAAAATAATAGACTTCTTTCCATAACCTTATGAAAGTACAGATGTATAATATGTACATATATTCTTATCCATCTAGTACAGGTATATCCAGGTTCATATTCCTTTGTCGTTTTCTACTGATCCGTAATAGTTCCACCAAAGAATATAGAGCACAAGATTCTCTCGAATTCACCACGGATGCAATAAGCACAATATTATACGCCTCACCTATCCCGAGAGATACATTCGATATTTCAAGAATAACAATTATTATTCATGAATCAATGAGTTTCCTGTAATCGTTGCAATCCATCAAATGTCGAACATCATGCGTTTGAAACGTCTTGTTAGATGAGGATGATGTACATTGGAATTCTGAATATCGAATATTCAACAGATTTGCTCTCAACGATTGCCAAATCAAACAGTTCGATTGACAATCGCAATATTGACAAACTGATCTCTTGTCCGCGTTGGTATTGGCAAAGGCACCTAATTAATTTTCAACGAAAGTCCTCGTTGAGAAAGTGATCTCAGTCCTCGAACGAAATTGATTTTTATCGAATCGTTAGGAAAATTCATGGGGTTAATGGTGTTAGGTAATCGGTTTTATTTTTATTATTTTCGAGTTAATTAGAACGAACTCTTTGGTAAAGATTTCAACGATTTCGGGGCTCCAATTTACTGAAATTGTACCTTATGTTGACGGGATTAGGTAAGTTATTCTTGTCATACTTATTATGTTCATAAGATCTGTGCCCGTTAGCCCATTAGCATCGGTGTTAGGAAAAACAAATGGAATATATGCACTTTTAAAATACAAAATAGATAAGTTTTTTCAAACAATAATGAAATGGCGTTTTCTATTTTCCACATAAGCCATATTTTAATTTTTTTTGTACTAAGTTAGCTGTGTATGAATACTTAAAGTAACAAGCTAGTGCTAAGTTTTAGTTTGTGTTTTTTTGTAGAAACTAACCAGAATTAGAAAAAAAAAAGTCAATTTAGACCGAGTTTTGACGCAGGTATTGTTCAAGCGTTAAAACCGGTTCTAAAAATCTATTCGACACACTGTAGGTACCTCATGCCTAGTCTTATAATTAAGAACCTAGCCTTAAAATTATTTATAGATGTATCAAATGATTTTCTGAAGACGTCTCTTTGTGTATCTGAATACCAAACCGATTGAGTTTATTCTATGATTTAAATTTCATAGAAAATCATCATTGCCACTCATATCTAATCTTTCCGTTTCTGACAAAATCTAATAATATAAAACCGCAAATACAACAACCTTATTGGGGAATTATGTATTTGAGCCGTTTGGGGTTGAAACGCTAGGGCCATGGGGTCCGAGTGTTTATCGAGTTGGCTTGGAGAGGCTGGCCTTTTTTTGATCAACGAATCAGCATTGCCATTCAACGTGGCAATGCGGCCAGTGTTCTGGGCACATTTCCCGTTGACAACAATGTGGACGAATTTCTCGATGCCCTATGAGTTCTTCCCCCTTCCCCTTTTTTACTCCGTTTGTACATTTATATATATTTTCTATATTACAGTTTTCTAATACAATTAGAAATAGTTCAAATATTTTTAAAACGTTTAATCATATCATAATCTAAATATGGGAATGAGTATGTTGTTCTGAGACCGAAAAATATGTTTACTTTGTTATCTCCAAGCAAAAACCTCAGCCTAAAGAAAAAGAAAAAAAAAACAAAACCATAAGAATCTGCTCATTTACTCACAATTATAAAAGTACTTCAAAGAAACATTACTCTCTTTGAAAACCACAACCGATTTGTTTTTGTTAGATAAAGTAAAACAATTTTAATAAACGAATTCCTTTTGATTCCATTTAAGAAAACAAAACCAAATACCGAAGCATTGATACGTCTATTAGAACACCGAGGTTTTAAGGAGAAAACCGATAGCAAAAAAGCTAGGAATGTTTTATCTCGTGGCTATTTCCAGGAATCCCTCTGCGCTATCGATATTTGTGAGGTGAATAACATGGCTTTCGTAGTCATCATTTATGCCGTGACCGCGGTCATAGCTAAACACGATAAATAATGACGACAATCGATTCCACGTCAACCCGGAAGTCACTATTGAATAGCTTCCCCAGTAAAGCTGGCGCTGGAACGAGCGACCCTGAACAATGTAGTAACCTGGATTGTTGAGTGCAACGTAATTTAATCAACACGAAGTTTAATGTTGTCGTTAATCTCCAAAATATATCATGAAGTCAACTTTAATAGATTAACAGACTTATCTCGCCTAATAAGATCTCAATAATTTCAATATTACTAGTAAAAATATTCCATCACTAATCTGTGACTCTTATTAATTATGTCAATATCCCTTTATGACGCAGCAAAGGAACGCGCCCAATATAATCCATCAAAGGAAAAGGCAATGAAAAAGAAGGGAACTAAAGTTCATTTGCCATTTATCGTTGTGGTAACGGTATCCATCCGCTCATTGAGTATGCGCAGCCCACACGTAAAAATGCATACGACGGAACTGCAGGTCAAAGAGACTCCCATTAATAGTTTAGTGAAGAAACGAGCAATAAAAACGATATAAAACAGTCAAGTAATGATTGAAAACTTTACCATAGCAAAGTTTGTATAGTAAATTGAATTTAGGATCCCTTTGTCCAACTAAGCAAATCTCAGTGTATTTGCTTAACTCTAATATTCCTTCTTCATATGATTCACGAATAACAAAAGTCAAATCAATAAAAAGTAACAACTTCGGTCAGAATCGTTCGAAAAATCAATTTTGTGAATCGTTCCTTGCGGCCTAAGAATTGTCTGATTTTATCCATGTAAATTTCTTACGGCCCATTCCGAAGGTCTATAGAATTGTATCAGATTTCACGTTTAAAAAAGGGCACGCGCCTTTGCACGTTTTCTGGAAGTCAACGTGGTTCGTTTCTTTCTGCTTTTTTTCGTCACAGTATTATGAAGCCATACATTGTTATTGATATTTGCGTTTTTGTGGCCGAACGTGGTATTTGGTAGATTTATTGATCAGGTGTGTAACGTGATTTAAGGTTTCCCTGTATTTGCTAATTTCAGTTTGTGGCTACTTCTGATAATGACGGGCTCAAATCCAACCCAGAGTCTGGATTTAAGCGCGGTGGATAGCACAAGGCCTTACATCCCTCATTACATACATAGCGTCCGAAAAGGGAGTTGCGTGGGGTTACCTTCCGTAGGCATATCTCTGTCTATCCCTAAGGTAGTGCAAGCATGGTGTTGTTACATGTTACGAGTGTATTCAGTAAGGCCCTAGACAATCTTCACTCCAGGTTCTGTTATTTTTATATTTATGTACATATATTCCCAGGCATAAGAGTAAACGATGCAAGAACATTGTTTTAAACTCATTTGTCAGTACTCACTTTGTTTCGTACATTATTAGTTTGATAGACGGGTAAAAGTATGATTTTGCATGCACAAATCTTTAGGTCATTAAATAAGTGTGCCGAGAAAGTTTGAACAAGAGAATGCAAGTCTGTTTCCAAATGTGTGCCAGAATATCCGTCCAAATCCGAAGTGTGTTTTACTTTATTGTGTAAATCTGCTACAACTTCGGTTTTATTTGCCTTGCTTCGAACATAATGAAGCCTAATCAACAAGTTGCAATTTATAGCGATTATCTGTTTGAACCAATACCTACAATTAAACAGCTATCCGTAGGCCGTTACTTTGTACTTAGCTCCTATAAGCGTCCAAGTCGATAGGAAACAGTTTCTTGTGGCCATTCCTTTATCTAATTTCTGTACCGATATAAAATGTATACAGCCGAAACTGAATAATTAGAGAAAACTCTCCATACTGATATTATAATAAACAGCAACTATTTAGATTTCGCGAGCAAATCATAGAGGTGGGTGAGGTTGAGTATATTAATTTAGTTGCAGTAGTAACGCCCAAGGTAAAGCGAATCAGACGCGAAGTTAATTTAACTTAGAACTAAGTACAACTGGAGGAATGAAAAGGTGCAGAACACGGAAGCTACATATTTGCCTGTATTTATTACATCAAATTGTAAAGATCTTTTTTTTTACAATTTCTTGTAGATATTTTGAGAGTTGTTCATGCAAGTGAATGATCTTTGAGAAATAACATCAGACTTAAACAAAACGGAAAGGTGAAAATGTCGGGCCAGATGATATCACATTTACATATTTTTTTACAGTAAATTGCATGTTGACCTTTAATATTTGCGGGATAATATTCACACTTACAATGTAATCAACACGGATAAGAAATAACTGCCGCGGTACATTCTTGCCCAGATACCAACGTCTGAAATAGGTATTGGAAACAACAAATCCATTGCTATTTCTTAGGACCGAACCGCTCACTATCCCGACACTCAGTTGTCTCCAGCACATGTGACTGACATTTTTCCTTTACGTCCCTCGTCGTGAACGACATTATTATTATTCATCATATTCATGAATAAATAAAGGGTGAGTAAGCAATCAGTAAACTATTATAACTTCCATAGTTTTAAACTCCCGTTAATTGCTTATCCCAAAGCAAAAGTGGCTACGGTATATCAAAATGAGCTTGGGCTTATGACGAGGGATGACAGCCCACCGAAAATGTTAAATCATCAAAGTAACTTCACTTATGGCAGATAATATTTTAAAACTAAGATTAAAAACAACGAAATTTAATGTAGTGTATGTGCGGCCGCTGATGCTGTTAAAGTATCTAAATATACCTATAAAAAAATTCCCTTGAAAAAAACTTCAAAAAGAATAACGTAACAATGGTTCCCTTTTAGACGCTGCCAGTTTACCTGGCTATCAAAGCAAAGGAAATCAGCGACATTTTTTCAACTCGACTGCGCTTGGCAGTGACCTCTAACAAAGCTAACGAAAATAAAAGCATTCCATTACATTGTGCTACGAGTACACCGCGCAAGTTTAAGGTCAGCAGAACGAAACGAAGAGTTTATAAAAGTTATATAAGATGGTACCGGTTCAATCTACTCGACAGGAACAGATCATCTACGACTGCTGTAGCTTATCTAATAGTTTCGGCTGTCATAAGTCCGATGTTTGCAGGGGATTTATCAAGTTAGCTGAGTTGAAGCTAGTGCTGACATTAAGTACGCTTATCCAGGTGTATGTCATCCATTACACGTATGTAAAGTCTGTTCACATTCGGAAAGAGCAAGATTGTTTTCCGGCTTCATGCAAGCGGGAAACGTCGTGTCGAGAGACAGGCTAAATAGTCAGCAAAATGAGGCCAGACAGTGACAAAAGGTCTATGAATAGACCTTTTGCGACGGAAAGGATTTTTCCGGATTCACAAAATTGTGTACAGTTTTAAGCGTCTTTTTGGCATTTAGACTGAACCACTGACAGATCTACACGAGCGTTTATGCCCACACTATTTAGAAGATAACGGCATTGCAGTTAAATTAAAAATGCTATTTAGTCTTTTAGCTTTTATGTCAATTTGTGGTTTTGGCTCTCAAAACCCCTAGAAACAAAAAGTCGAAGACATGTGACATTCACCAACCTGGAATGGGCCCGCGTGGTGGATTACGGTCCATTCCCAGCAGTGGGAATATTAAATGGCTGATTATACTTATGCTTGTTTTGGCTTTTTTAGTGCTGGAACAAAACTAAAATAATTTAAAAGATAAATATGATAACTTTTTTATATTACGTGTCGTAGGATTTAAAATAACTGCTTCTATTTTGGTTTCAAGTTTTGCACACTATCTAAATTTAAATAGAATTAATTAAATGTTAAAATTTATCTAAATTAACTCATTCGTCGACCATCATAGATATTGAAAGTCTTGAAGTAAAATTAAAATAAAGATTTATTTCTTTTCTATATCGATTGAACACACTTATTTTTATTTTCAATATAACTTTGATTGTTTTCAGACAATATAGAAAAAAATATCACTATAACTATTTTCCTGAACTGCCAAGTTGACTGTTTTTAATTCAAAATATGGCCTACTGAGCTTACTCTCCCTTATCTGTCAACTTTTTTAGTATACCCTAAGGTGTCGTAGGGATGAACATTTAGGTTTTGCATAATGGTAGTCGCTTTGATCGTCAGCCAATTAGTCAGACAGGAAAATGTAGACGGGGGAACTTTTACGACACAGCAAGCAAATCGGTGAAAAATCAAACAGAAATTAACATTTTACCGAAGTTTGTTGAAGGTTACCGTAGCGTTGCCGTTGAGACGATCCAAATATCGGAATAAGTATTATCTCCAATATTGATTCCCATATAAAAATATCGGTGTAGGCAAATATCGATGAGCTTATAGGTAGGTACCTACATACATTGTGCGGGGAAGATAGCGAAAATTGTATTTATTGTCTTATTGGATGTAATATGATATAGATAGTGATCCATCACAATATTGACGGAAGGCAAACTAACTTAGTTACCCGTTCGTGCGAGTAGTGTCGAGGTCCCGGACAACGCTGGTCGCTGCTAACAAATCCGAACGATATCCACGCCGCATCTCTAATTGGGTTCCCGTTTTATATTAGATTCGCAAATTTTAGTTTACAGGAGTTTTCGACGCATACGGCGGTGGTGCAAATGCGGTTAGTTCTCGGTGCAATCCTAGATGAAGGTTTCTTTGACAAAGTTGAAATAAATTAATACTCAGAGTCAGGAAAAAGTGCTTATGCTTTTATATCGAGTGTTACATTATGTACGATGTGATTATGTGCATTTTGATTTCTGGATATTGACAGAAATCATAAGATCATCATCAAGTGTTTGTGGAATGGAAATGAAAACGTGCAAGTGGCTGGTGGCCCAACCGTTGTTCATCATTGTTCTGAAGTAGAACCTTTAAAAACGTTGAACAGAGCCTATTTTTAGCGGACCACGAGGCGTAAAGCTCAAAAGCTTTTGAGCATTGTCATGAAAATCGGATTTTCAACGTTAATTCTGGGTACTTATTCTTAACCGTAGGCCTCAAAATCTACTGAACAAATGGAATTTTGAAGACGAAATACCCAGGTGGCGTTAATTGCCAAATTTATTCACCCACTCGCTTTATTAAATTAACATTTTATGGAAAGAGGAAGAATTTTTTAAATAATTGTTAATCCTTTCAAGTTACCTATCATTTTAATGTTTAATTTAGTTTCTCAGAAGGGGTTGTTATTAGTTTCTGCCACAGCCCCGCCGCAACTCAAAGTGCCAGGGGATTAGTAAAATCTGAATGTTGCCTTATCTTGATTAAGATGGATAAATTGCATTATCTTTGAGGGCTTAGCGTGATACCAAGAACCTTGTTACATAATGCTTGTAGATACCATAAACATTACTTCCTTACTGTCTTTGTTTTACTTATAAGTTATTTTTTAAGGATTTATTCAATACCTTTATCTGACACTCCAGATAAATTTATTAAATAAATCCTTTGCATTACTGCAGTAACTTTAATTCCAATATTTAAATAGCCAATCAGAAGCCGAGTCAAGTAATCATTGTTTGCTCTCAATATCTTATTAGCACTAACAGACAAACTGACTCTATGTTTTAAACTGGTGGAGCGAACTCGTTGTAACTTGTAATTGATGACTAATCTTATTGATATAGGTACATTATCTGCTGGATGTCTCATATTTTTTTAGGAACAGTCATACAACAAAGCGTTGAAGCGACACGATTACCTATAATTCCATTCTGTTTGGCTCTTCTTACAAGACAATTGTCAGATTGTCAGCAACTTGACACTAACAAAACAGCGGCGGACAATAAGTGGTGCTGGTTCACAAACAGTGAAGCACTTCGTGGAAATGATGAGTTGTAAACAAAACCTTGTGTAAGGCATGCGAGTCTTTGTGCAGCGGGAATGCAGCCTGACTGCTCACATCGAGCAGCGCCATGACGCCCACGATATCCTAGCTCCCCAGCATGCACCGGACACTGATTACCACACAAAAAATCCAAACAGACAAACCTAAATGAAATTCTTTATACGAACGCATTACATCCGCGCGATATCATACTTTGCTCATACGTTTAAATTCAAATACATGTTTCCAGTAAAGTTCGTTTTACTTACCGGTTTAGTGAGAACTACGTCCAGCCATGACTTTACAGCTTACACATGCACACCGCAGCCAATCACCAGCTTCAAAACAAACTTTTAAAAGTTTTTCAAAGTTGCCGCATGTAAATGCGTTAAAGTTCACATAAAAGTATGATGGAATTTATTAATGGAGTTGGGGAGTGAATATAGTGTGGTGGGTATGCTGTAACAAGAGGTTATTGTAGACGAAACAGGTTCCGGCGGCGGAAAGTGAGTTTGTAAGTTTGTTTGAGAAGGCGACGCGGAGCGTGCGCGGGTCGGACACGGACGCTCGGTCGGAGGTACCACACGGTATGGCGGGTGAGCGCCGCGAGTGCCGCGAGACAGGCAGCGCTGCAGGCCGCGCAGAGCGGCAACGTCGCGCAACTACCCCGCGCGGGGAGTCTAATGCCTCCATGGCCCACCTAACATGATGGCGTCATTGTTTCATCATTTATTATCTCATAGCTCCCGAAGGCATAAGAATTTTCTGTGTAGCAGGCTTCGTCGTAATTCAAACAGGTGCTGGCCTTGCGACGAACCTTGACGCGAGTTGCTAACTTTCAAAAGCTGTGCCTGTCTAGATGATTTCTTTTTGTAAACTAGTTGGTACTATATAGGTACCAACTTGCTCTTGTCGCTTCACTTACTAATATTCAGCTAACCATCTATATCCAACCGTTAAAAATCAGGTTATCTTTAAATAGATGAAAAAAACTACTTAAATACAATTTCCAACAAGCACGAAAATAATTATTTTCATAATGAGAATAACTTTGAGGAAGTAAAACGCGCCAAATAAGTATGCAATTAAGCCATAACTATAGTGGACTATATTTTTAACGGTAAGAAAAGCTTTAAAATTAATAGTGCAGGGCTTTTTAACGTCAGTACTCGATCGCGTTAACGCGTAAACGTTCGTTTATGTCAAATTGAAGGTAAAAAACAAGGTTATCCGTTATTGTCACCACGCGGTAATTATTCTGTTACAATACAAATTGACGTTAACACTAACGCGATCGCGAACGTTAAATAACTTGCACTAAGGCCACACTGGTCATTACACTGGGAACACAGAACATTATCATATTCACGAATGCATTCACTAAAGTTCCGGTGACTCAGGCACAGATAATGCACGCATGTTGGTCAGCCAATAGATTCGGGGCAGCAGTGACAGGTAACAAATCTAATAAAGACTACCTCTGGCCCGTTTCAAAATTCCGTGGATTTGTGTGAATAACACCGTAACACGGGAAGTAGGCTAAACAAAAATGACTCTAATACCTAGACCAACGTGTACACCCGAGTTTTTAAATTTACGTGATGATTTTAGGATAAAGTGGAATAACTTATAAAAACTTACTAATCCGGACTGTTGTTTCTTGTTGCTAGTTTGAAATCCCTTTTGAAATTCAATTTCAAATCCTTTTCAAATTGTATGGATAGGAATTCATGAAATGACTTCTTCCGCTCTGGGCGGAGCGGAAGGGAGTGTCAGGCTACTACTGATTAAAACCCATCCCTGTTCTGCCTAATGTCTTTTGCGTCCAGAGCCGCGGTAACTCTTTCGAACAAATTTCGCAACCCCAGCCGCCACCTTCTCTTTCGCGTGGAACACGATGTGCCGTCGATCCGGACCTGGTTGTCATCGGACGGCGAGTCACCCATCGCTCGCCATCCGCAGGCCCGTGCCTACGAGGCGTCTTCTTCTGTTACGGCGGCTTGTTTCATCATTCGCTAGCCTGACTGTTAAACAGAAAGAGGAGACCGCTTCACATGCCTCCTCATCCACGTAGTCCACGGTCCAGAGGATTGAAATAGGGCCGGAAGTAATAGGTCACCGCCACCGATTGTCTCAGTTTCAAATCCTATAATATTACAAAACGAGGAAACTAGGAAAGAAAAGCAAAAAAAAGATGATATGTGTAGCTAATTTAATAAAGAAATAAACAAAGACAAAGGCTACAGATCTTTATATGAAAAAATACGTAACTAGGTACATGCTTTATCTATGATACTACATCCAACTCCAAATGAGGATGACTAATCTGAGAAATGTATTTATCATAACCTTTTTTTTTCATTTTTTTTTTTCATAACCTTCGTACACATAACTGTTCTCAATTAGACACAATTAGCCTACCTAAGTTAAAGTAACTGTTGACTTCTCTCATGTCAATTTCAATAAAACTTACCTATGTTGATACATATCATATACTCGTACATAGAAAATTCAAACAAGAGGTATACTCGTAAGAGCAAAGATGCGAAGCTCTCATAAAATAAAACATTTGCCATCAAAATGGAGATTGGTTTAGTTGCTAGTCTCGAAAATGAGCTGAGATGCCTAAAAACATCAACTCTGTGAGCGTAGTAACCTGAATATACAAAAAATATAATTTAAAATCTATAACAGTCTGTTGCTACATCAGCTAAAAAAAATAACAAAAGCACTATTTGCGGCGAATCTCAATATACATTTTTGTAATCGACTTGTTATGTTACGTTTGCTCATGCTTTGCATATTACTTTGTATCGAAGACTCGAGGCACTTTGGACTTAGTTTTTCTTCGTCGTATAAGTAAGTCCTCTTTAACTTTTTGTTTTTTTTTTTTTGCTTTTTATAGGTGAAATCGCTTAGCCAGATACTAAACCTACGGTCCGCCGAGCTTTTCTGTCTAGCCTTATAACCTACAGCATTGGTGCTATATTTGCACAGTGCCTCAATATATGTTTTATTGAGGTCTTAGAGCTACAAGTATTTATCGATATTGCACAGGAGGTTTACTCATTCACTACTTGAAAAAGTGCTGAAACTATTTACCCTCTAGCAAAACAAAAACATTGACATGTCACAGCATTTTGAAATTTTATAGAAAACTGCTCATTTGTCAAGATCCAAAAATCCCGTTCAGATAAAGTTAGAGTTTTATTTTACTGTTGGTTATTGTGGACTATCATACGTGGAATTGGAAGAAGAAGAGTCTTGGACATCACAACCTTAAAATAAGAAGCATTAACTTCAAGATTACGATTACGATGTTTTATTAAGCACGCGATTATGTGACGGTTACCGAGGGGGGTCCGTGGATAGCTGACATAATATCCATTACCTACGTCACCGGAAAATTGCAGAGTCCGTAATATTGTAATAAATCTTGATTAGATCTTGTTTTTCCGCCTCCTTTAATAAGTACTTCAGTATGGTCTAGATTTCTCAGATCTCTCTCCCTTGACCTTTCACAGTTAGGCTTCATGATAAGAAAAAGTTGGGAAACATAGCTTTTGTAGAACCTCTTTTTAAAGTAAACCAGTCACATACCTACATATATTATTTAACATCAAACCGAAAGCATGCTTTTCGTAAGCAAAATGGTTCCAGTGTGGATAGCAAATAATCCAAACACTTATGTGCATCAGCTCAAATACTCTGGCTTATTGGAACCTATTGCTATCACACAATCGAAGGCTATCTTTTCAATGAACGGCGCCGTTAAATCATCGGCCTAAAAACATCCAGTCAAGTGACTTGGTCCGTAAAATCGTGAAATGTTCCTAGGCAAATCATTTGGAAACTTAAAGCACAGGGAATTTAGGGCATCCCGACACGAGCAGATTAAGTTCTAATGGCATGACATCCCATTCATGTGCGGTTCCTATAAACACCGCAGCAATGAAGAGAAGCTCCACGCAGCGGGGCTCTGCCGCCGTCGAGGTTAGGTCTGAAGTGGCCATTAATTCATTAAATGGCCCTTTACAGTCAATATGGCTACGATATAAACAAGTACCCATGAGAAAAAAATGTTTATGTATTTACTTGCTTACTCAAGGTTTTCTAGAACTAATTACTTATTTCATATATTTTTGTCACATGCCTACCCTTTTCTATGGACGGCCTAAGTATCTACAAGACGGTTCATTAACTGTAGTATTAGACGCGTTTTATGGATGTCATGTAGGCCGCTGATTAAACGACGCCGCTCAATGAAAGGGCTAAGCCGCTATTTGATTGTAATGAATTCCCAATAGGTTCTAATATGTCAATTCTACTTAAGCAACGTTCGCATATAACATAAACCCTTGAAGGTAGGGGGGGGGCAGCAGCCCCCCTCTGCCCGTACCTCGTTACGCACATGGTCTTCAGTGTTTCTATGCGTACTGATTCCATGTTAATTGGACATATTGCCGGAAAGTAATGCATAAAAAAACTTTTTACAAAAAATAAAACCGACTTCTAAACAAAAAAAAAACCAAAAAGTACAAAATAACTGTAATTTCGGAATTCGGTGTTTTTGGTTGCTTCATGTTTTTGAACACACCGACTTCCGGAATTACAGTTATTATGTACTTTTTGTTTTTTTTTTTTGTTTAGAAGTCGGTTTTATTTTTTGTATAAAGTTTTTTATTTTTCCCTTTTTAGTGGTTTACTCCCAGCTAAACATACCCATCACAGCGTATGTGGTATAAATTGGTGTTAACAATAAACAAACATGCGATTTCAGCTATCCCGACAGATTTGCTATCATTTATTGAAATTAACAAAAAACCGCTTGTTCGATTTCGATAAAATTTTCATGGGACCATTTGGGAAATATACCCTTTCCAACAAAAACAGAATTTTTCAAATCGGTTGGCAGGCGACGGAGTTATGCGCAAACAAACATTAAAAAAAAAAACATACAAACATCCGAATTGAGAACCTCCTCCTTTTTTAGAAGTCGGTTAAAAATGTTTTGTGAAAACATTACCCGTTTAGAGGCAATTTTAACATTTGAAAACCATGCTGGAAGTGGTTGCGGAAATCTGATCGTCCCATTCAAGCGTACAGAATGCGACATAAATTTGTTAACTAGTTTGAGGATTGACAGCTGCAGTGGAGTTGGATTTATCTATTCAGCTAGTTGACTGGAGATTTCTAAGTTTCTGTCATCGTGTTACAAGTTCCATGATAAGTTTACCAAAACCTAACCAAAATACCAAAAATATTAATAGATAGGTTTTAGAGTTCCGCGCCCAAAGGGTAAAACGGGACCCTATTACTAAGGCTCCGCTATCCGTTCGTTCCTCTGTCTGTCCGTCTGTTACCAGGCTGTATCTCACGAACCGTGATAGTTAGACCGTTGAAATTTTCACGTATTTCTGTTGCTAGAATGAAATAAATATTTAAAGGGGCTCCCATATAACAAACGTGATTTTTTATCGTTTTGTTCGATATTGATAACGGCAACAGGTAGACGCTAAAAAGTAGACGTAGACTTTAAAAATAAATACTTAAGTAAATTAAAATAAAATTAAGTAAAAAATGTTTAAGCGGAACCCATATAACAGAAATGATTTTTTGCAGTATTTATAGATAATGGTACGGAACCCTTCTTGAGCGAGTCACATTTGACCGATTTTGCTATCTATAACTAGGTACATACAGCCCTATGTATACATACTATTAGCAGATGATATTACAAATTCCTACAAATAATGTTCAAAGAACCTGGTATCCAAAGATTTTTTTAATAAGCCCAATAAAGCATGTTTTAATAAAATAGACGCTTAATTTGTGTGCCATTTGGGTAATGTAAATCTTTTATAGGTACTACGCGGATTTCAACACTTTTTGGACTGGACATGCACTAATTGCATTACAGCTTTATTCATAAATAAAATGAGTACATGATTTATTTTAATAGTGGAATCATGTGTGAGAAGATAAATTTAAATGATCCCTAAGGTCAGATGATCCTTTTTTCATCTGCCTAGCCTTTCCCAACTATATTGGGGTTGGCATCCAGTTAAACTGAATTCAGCTGAGTACCAGTATTTTAAGTAGAACAGCAGCTGCCTACCAGACCTCCACAGCCACACCACAACTGGGTAGCACGGTACTTCTTGGCAAGACTGGTGTCAGATTTTCTGGCTTCTGAGAATCCGTAAGTACTGCGTAAGATCTACAAATGGCAGCCGGGACGAGAAGTTGCGTGGGTCAAGTAGTGATCTATATAAATAGAACATAAAATTCGCAGTCGCGTCCAAGTTCCCAGAACTGCAGCGGGCGTAGGTACCATGACGTCTTAAAACGTGAGTCTTCCGTGCGAGAAAAAGGGATGGAGCTATATAGGGTGTATAACTCTGTCCCTCTTTCTCGCTCGGAAGACTCACGTTTTAACACCTCATGGTACGCCCGCAGCATCACTTACCAACCCCTTGCTAGGGTTGCGGATTTTGTTCGAAAGTGTCACCGCGGTCCTGAAAAGCAAAAGGCATTAGAAGGAACACGTACAGCTTTTGGTCAGTAAGTGCAGACAGACTGAGAGGATAAGTCATTTTGGTGATTTTCCATCCATAAAAAAGCACTTACCAACCTAACTGACACAATCTAATGTATATTAGGATAGTCTATAGACATACATTAATTTATTGGCACACATAGTTTTATACCGTAGGTACGTGACTATTCCAGCAGAATTACCGCTAATGATGATTGCCAGGACTTCGGTTCTTTTATCGTTGGCTATGGACCGAAATAATTCTGTATTTATTTGGCACCGGCCATAACGTTTCCCGAGGGAATAAAAGATAGATAATAAAATAAATCATTTTTAAGTTTAAATTATTGAACAAATTCAATAACTCCATCTCAAAAATTAATAAGTTTGTGGTGCCTATGGAAAACTTGTACGCTAGTTAGTTGTATGGGCGTGTGATGCAGCGGATTGTTAAAAAGAAAAGAAAGGCCAGAAAGAAGGAAATTGATATGACATCAAATAGGGATCTATGAATTCTTTTAATATCTTTCCTACTACCCTTAACTCTCCTTTCGCGTACCTGTGGAAGACCATGGAAGAGATTTCTTAAAATTATTATCACAACTTTGTACCATTATTTCTGCTCCTTTTTGTATTCTTATTACACATTGTATACCTACAGTAATTGCAATAAAAAGAACACGCAATGCTCTTCCACCTCAAAAAAATACACCATAAAAGTGTGTGTACTTTACCAAATCAAGAAAACCTGGGTTAGAATAGGCCCAGATGAACTTTTATCTTTCCTTACTGACTTTTTCTTAAACTGTTAACACTTTCAGAAACCGGCGTTAAGTTCACATCTTATGGTATAAGACCTAGAAGTCATAACAATACCTTTTTTCTACTCTACTTCTCTTCTACTACAACTGTTAACTGGCAAAATGTTAAAATGTAATAACTTCAGAACTATGTATGTTATAAAAGGCTTACCCAATGTTCTGCATAAATGCAGACTGTATCTATACGTCCTAAATATGTCTAGTTTCGGACGTCACAGACTTTCCGAATTTAGAATCGATTTGAGTGTCCCTCATACTTTTATATTCACCTTGGTATTTTATTTAGATTTCATTTGTGTAACTAAGTCAAATAAGTCAAATAGGTCAAATATTACGACGCCATTTCAATCAAAATGCCGTTTTATTTTCAAGCCAACATAAGCTATGATTACAATACAACAAAAAAAAACTAAATTAACTTATTTTTTTTCGAACTTACCGTGTGACATATTAAATAAAAGGTCTTATCATTTTATCAAACAATTGATAGTTTTAAAGATTTTAAGAACAAATAATAATTATTGAAGATCAGACCATGTCGACTCGCACTTGTCACCGCGACTTCGTCTACGAGGATCGGGATGAAAAGTATTTCTGAGTGAGTCAACACTACATAATTATATTATATTATTACATTAATCTATACTAATATATAAATGTGAATGTAAGTTTGTTTGTTACGCTTTCACGCGAAAACTACTCAACCGATCATCATGAAACTTTGTAGCATAGGAAACTTTTTATCCCGGGATTATGTTCCCTTGGGATAATTTCCGACATTCACGCGGGCGAAGCTGCGGGCAGCAGCTAGTGATTAATAAAGGATATAAACTATATGTATACCAAATGTCAATGAAAAGTAACAAAAAAATGTCCATCCTCACAAACTTTCACATAAATATAAACAGTATCTACTTAGGATACCAAGATTCTTATGAAATGTAATTATTATTGCATCTGTGTTGTGATTGTCTTGGACTCTTGATAAAGAATTATCCACAATTTCAAGACCTGGTAAAAATGACGTCAAAGCAGCTGTCTGGTGAGCCGCTAATCCAGCTGGATTAGTCTGAAGCATCGGCGACGGCGGCAGTAATAAAACTTCGATCGTATTTCTAAACCCACATTTATGTCTCCAATATAGAAAAGATCATGTCTCTGGTATCTTCAATATACTCAAACTCATACCTAGCAATTGGAGATCACGTGAAAGATTAGCGGTCTACATTTCAGTTAGTAGGTATTAATTTGTTGTACATCAAAACACAGTGTATTCTTATTAGCACAAAAATTGACTGGTAGACAATGCGTTTTTGCATTTTGTCCGCCTATGTACAGGGCTGCCTTTTAAGTCATGTCGTTTGGCAATAGGGGAACATGTAATATTTTCATCTTGCTTTCATTTAAAAGACATCCGTGTAAAATAGACCATACAAAAACTAAAAAAAATAATACGCTTTAGCGCTCGTTCAGACACGGCGGGAACCGCGCGATTATAGAATCGCATGGAAATCGCGCGGGTCTTATTTATATGAGTTAGTTAGTAATCGTTCAGACATAACCGCGCGGTTAATCAAGCCGCGCGGTTACCGCAACCCAACCGCCAGAAAATAGAATCGCGCTGCTCCCGCGCGTTTCTATTACAATGGAGTCTTTACTTCGCGTTCAATTGCGTTGCGGATACCGCGCGGTGAGCACGTCACTGTTCGTGAGTTCGCCATGGATCGTTTCGACACTGAACTATTTATTGATGAGGTGGAGAAGAGACCTGCAATATGGGACATTCAGTGTGATGATTACTCAAAAAAAACACACTTCTTCGTCGACCTCCATTTTGAAACTGACGCTAACCCGCACGAAATCGCATACTAACCGCGCGTGTCTGAATAGCTTCACAATTTTGCGGTTTGAAACCGCGCGATTCGTAAACGCACGATTCCCGCATGTCTGAACGCAGGCTTAATGTAAGTATTGCCAAATTGCGATTTTAAACTGACTGTTTTTCTTTTCCCGCGAAAACGAATGATGAAGTCACTCCGACCTGTCTGCCAGATAATAGCTGTGTGAATGTTCTTCCATTTATACCTAAGACGGACAAACAGGCATACTAGTGATCATATACTTTTTCATTCGGAAGTATCGTAAAAAGAGCAAATTGGTTTAATAAAAATTGCCATGAAAATAAAAGAAACGATAAATGAATAGCAAATGAAATAATAATTTTAAACATGGAAAGTTGATTTCAGTTCATAAAATCTATTTCCTGAGTCACGGTCGTAACATATCTATCGCAAAGACGTCCCGGAGATGAACAATGCTAGCAAATTGTATGTATATTGAAAGCCCGAAGAGCAAAACGAAATCATAAAGAATACAAACAGGGACTTCCTCTAGTCAATTGGTTCTTGTTAATATCAATTCAAAAGACAGTTTATTTGTGTAAAAAATATTAATATAAAAAGCTATGTAATAGAGAAGCTCTTGGCTAAATAATAACAGCCTCATGGGACAATGTTCTAGGTTAAGCGACACTTGTCGAGAACGATCCATGGATGGGTTATTTTAAATGACTTCCAAAAAATGAGGAGGTTCTCAAGTCTACTGTATTTTTTTTTGTATGTGTTACCTGATAACTTTGTAAGTACTGGGTGTCCCGATTTTGATGACTCTTTTTATATTCGAAAGCTGATGCTGTCGTATCGTCGCATTCAAATTTGATTGAAATCTGACGACTAGTATTTGAGTTATCGCTAATAATGCGTGGCTTTGGCTATATTGATGATGTTCTCATTCACTCTTGCCGATGTAAAATGAAAAAATCAAATTGTATGCGATTGTTTGGGAGAGCATCTTAGTATTTCAAGGTAGTCCCCTTCTAGTTAGGTGAAGATCTGATGAAGAACAGAGACAGGAAACGGAACTCTTTAGTAAATGATAACAAATATTTCAGGATCGCTGAAATCGCATGTTTGTTTATTGTTTACACCAATGTATACCGTGTACGCTGTGATGGGTACGTTTAGTTGGGAAAACGAAGAAACAATAACAAATAAGCTGGGGAGTGGTATACCCCCCCACCCCCCGGGGGGAGTGTACCACTCCCCAGCTTATTTTTACCAAATGAAAAATAAACTTTTTACAAAAAAGAACAGCCGACTTCTAACACCATTTAATTTCGGAAGTCGGTGTTCAAAAAACGAAGAAACAATCAAAAACACCGTTAACAAAGTTATTTTATACTTTTTGTGTTTTTTTGTTTAGAAGTCGGATTTTTTTTTTTGTAAAATGTTTTTTTACAGTTCAACGAACTTCCCGAGATACGGTAACGATGCGTGGGAAAGCACGTTAAACTGTTTATACCGGCTGTCATTTGTTGACACATGGGAAGTCAGAAGCCAAGATTATGGCATCAGTCTTGCCAAGGAGCACCGTGTTACCCAGTTACTAGGTTGTGAAGGTCAGACCCACAGACACTCCATGTGAAATACTGGTAGGTACTCAGCTGCAATCTGAATCCGGCTAGATTGGAGCCAGCCCATAAATAATTGGAAAAAGGCAACGCAGATTGATAGTTCGCTTATAACACCATAAATTCTCAACAAAATATGAGACTACATGTGAAAAACTGATCTTTGTGTCAAATTTTAGAATTTATCTTTGGCTCCAGTAAAATATTTTTGTTCAAAAATAAATCTCTTTCAATAACAGATGCAAAGCACTCGTCAGCGTCGTTTGTAATCTTTTTCAGCATTGAGAAACGTGCAGCAAAAGTTCCAGTTTGTAGAGATCATTATATTTTTGAACGTTAAAAAGCAAAACGTGGCTGCAAAAAGTTAACTTAACGATATTTTTACAGGTGCAAAAAGCTAGCTATTAGGTAGCTATTTAGGTTTTATTTAAAGAAAATCTATTAACTATTTGAAATTGAATGCGAGATTCAATTCAATAAAAATCTATTTAAATACCGAATAAGCGGTGGTCAATCGGCGAAGAATACAAAAATTCAAATTAACCGTAGGTCCCAGTTCTGTCCGGCCGTCTTTCGGATCCTCGACGGCCGGAGCAAATCACGTACACTCTCATGAGGCTATATTGTGGACACGGCTCGCCATTCGTCGCACAGAATGACACTGAACATTTGCGGGTGGTCCTTTTTTCCTACTTATTCCATATTATACGCGACCAACAAAGAGCGACCGCAATCTCAAAAACCGCTGATCCCAACCGAGCTTTAATTTCAGCTGAAGTGAAATCGACTGAAGTGTACACGCTTTCGCTCTTATTCCCTCGACCCTTCTAGAATACGAACAAAATATACGCTTTGAAAAAGTTCATCTTGCACTAGGAGACGTTTTGAATGAATATATTTAGCTGTCGAAGCACCTGAGAATTGAATAATTATGGTATTATTCAGGTTGCTTTTGGAAATCAATGTTTTGTGGCTATTTTTAAATCTAAGACTTCTTTAACAGGAAAATATCCAGAAAAAAGCACATTCATAAATGTACGGGAAAATCTCATATCTGGCTTCATATTGATAGAGAAAATGTCGTCTCACAAAGTTGAATGCGAACGACATCTTGTTTTTCCGTTTCAAACGTAAAAAGGCATGTAATGAAAAAGTTACAAATTCAAAGTCGTAATGTGGTACCGCGTATACAATCGGAAGCCAGCACCTAGCCACCCGTTAATCGGAAATTCCTTGTTTTTGGGCAACCTTCTCCCTTTTTCGGCAAAACCCCAGGAGCACAATTTATACACAAACTTGGTGCAGCACTGTTCTATATGTATTCACAACATGATTAACTAGTACAAGAATTTACTTCATTATAACACGCGTACAGTTGCCTAAAAGTCGAATGTTTCTGAACGGATCTTTGATCCTCTTTGTAAAGCGCCCAAATCACTGGCAAATGGGCGAGAAAACGCTCGTATTTAATGAAGCTATGTGCACACCGTGCCCCCATTAAGGAAAATGAAAAAGTTCAACAATATACGGTGTCTGTACCTACATTATGTTTATGTAATGTTTGTAAACATGGTAAACAGGTGCGTACCGCCAGATATGTTTTATTTTCGGATCATTAATTTTATTCAAGATACACGAAAACTATAGGATAATTGTGTGAATATAAAATAGTAATCCTACGTACGTAGCTTGCAAAATGCAACAAGCATTTTAAAACTGTTATTCAAACACATTTCACAGATTTACACGAATAAAATACCATGCTCTCGCTCGCGTTCGAGTGCGGTAAAATACCAAATACAGACACATACGAGGTATAAAAAGATTGCACAGATTTTTAGTGCAACCGAAAATTTATTAAACAGTGGAAATGATTGTGTGGCTCTGACCAACTATGATATAATAAGCACATTTTTAGAATCATTTCGGTAGGAAGGGTTATCATAGTAATGTATTAAAAGGGCTACGAGAAAAAGCTGTTTCGCTAGACTTGGGTTAATGGATATTTTTACAGTTGTATGCTATTGAGTGTGCACTCACCCGTGCTAAATATGTCCTGGTTTAATTATGCACGTTGTCTAATTTTAAGCTTATTATGAAATTTTGACTCAGAAGACTCTTCTTATTTGTAATTGCACACAAAACATACATAAGTTCAATAATTAGATATAAATCTCCGGCAAATTTAGATTTTTCAAATTGTTAATAGGCTTATCATCTGACCACTATCTCGCTGATAAAGCACGCTTGTCTAAAAGTAACTTGAATAGGTTACTCTAGACTTTGAGACCTCGAGGTAGTCGCTATAAGGAAAACTGACCCCTTCCTTAAACTTAGAACAGAGATACTAGGATACAGGTCAAGATACCTAAGTATAATATACTACCGTTAATTTTCAAAATTACAACTATGGAAATGAAACCCATTTCAAAACTAATTTCTCGCACACCGTAAACGCCGGATACCTACATAATTCTGTAAACTAGCGAGAAGTGACGTCTAACTTGTTACTTCAAATCATATTTGTTTTGTCTTAATTGCTTTAGTTTACATTAATTACACTTACCTACTTGTTACAGGTAAATATTAGGTATAAAATTTTGCCCGCGGCTCGCGTAAATATAAATTTGCGCAAAAAAGCGTCGTTAGCCACTTATCGTTACGTCAGTGGCAGGGGACTTATCGCCACTGTCATAACGATAAGTCCCCTCTTTGAGAAGTGGCTAGGGAGGCGCCACGGCGGTATTCACCGGACACGATTATTTCGGGAGGTATTCACCTGTTTCGAATTCGGAGGGAGGACATGCCCGAGTGTCACCACTGTATGGATCGCCCGGAAAATACGGTCGAGGTAGGCCCTGCTTTGGCAGAGCACCGCCCGTACCGTCGTAGAGGCGATCGGCAGCTGCTACATCTGGACGGGGCTGGTTCAATCCAAGGTCCAGCGAGAGGACATGGGAAGGGGTCACCGCTTTCTGCGAAGCAGTAATGCAAGCGAATGAGGCGGCGGGATGCTCCAACCCCAGTCTCCGCAATAGCAGAAGACGCCCTGGGCGATAAGAGTCGCAAGGCGATGGTGGCTGATCCTTAGACCAGGCCCGGATCGGCGTGTTGTGTTCCACGCGCACCTCGAAGAGATGTCAGCATAATTGACTGAGCCGCTATTTACTATTTACCATCCAAAAATAACTTATAGCTGTACAAAAAATCATCTGAATCGTTTCAGCGACTTAGGCGCGAAAGCGTTACAAACAAACACATTTATAATATTGAGTAGGATTAGATTAAGGGTTGTGTCTATTTTTTATGTAAGGACTAGTTTCTGCCAGCGGGTTTGCCCTCGTGAAATTCTAATATTTTCCCAGTGGAGCATATTTCCATGATAAAACGTATCATATGTCCTATCCCAGGACAAGGTCCACATCATGGTTTTCACGATTTGACAGGATTGATTTTTAGAAAATACTGAAATAAGGAGATAGGACCTTTTTTGGAATGGTTACGCCATTTTTTTTTTATTTGTGCGGCGCACGATTAATCGTGAATGGGTAGAGGAAAGATGTAAGGAAAATACGGCACCATTTTCCTTACATCTTTTATTTATTTAAGTAAAAGTAAAATATCACGTTGTCTGACTACACCAATCAGTATCATTTTATAGTTTTCGTGGTTATATGCATTAGATTATGTTCAAATAATAGTTCCCGGCTTGAGTGTGTGTTAACTTAGGTACCAATCTTCAAGTCTGATAAACCAAGAATGTAGAAACTTGTATTATTTACTTAGTAGTATTTGTATCAAGATCCAAGAACATTGGCCCAAGGGCTAAGATTCTTCCATACAGACTTTAACACCCCTACATTCTCTTTTGGGGATAGTTGTGAAAAACGAATAGCGACCACCTTTATTGTTTACATTGTTTAGTATTTGAACCTGATTTCAATGATATTGCCCGAAGGAATCAGATTTTCCACATAAACTTTCATCCCCTATTTTACCTTCTTAGGGCTCGAATTTCTAAAACTACTTCCTAATCGGATGCTTACATTATATAAGAAACACCTCCAAATTTCCAATCCTTACGACCAGCGTTTTAGGCTCTGCGTTGATCCATCAGCCAGGACAAAAGCATTTTATATGTATTTATATAGAATCGTATTCTGGGCCTATGATGTAAGGTCGGTGAACGAAATTTTGGAATTTCTGTAAAAAAATCAAATCAAAGGAACTTAAAATTCTTAATATAACCTAATTAGGAAACCTTATTTAAGTTCAAATCAGTTGTGCCGAGAAGACGTGAAGTAACTTTATCCAAAATTAAATAATGGTAGATACTTTGGTACGATTTTACTAAGTACTATAAGTTCTTTGAAAACGGATTAAATTAGATTTGACTTACTTAAAACTTCACTTAATCGGCCAACAAACTAAATTAAACTAAATATATAATATTATGTAGGCATGCAGGAGAGACTAACTTTTGCATTAATGAGTAGGGAAAAATGACACAGAACGATAGTGTACCTAAAAATGTTCCTTCCTAGCATCTAAAGTTTTCTGCTTACAAAATATTATAATAAACAAACAAACAATTTTACCTCTTATAATATTCGTTTGGGAGGCAATGGAGCGCATCGTAATTACCTTAAGCAAAGAGTTCGCGTTAGAAACACCACTCAGCCCTCCATAACTCAAGTAGCGGATATTAGGGGGAAAACAGTTAGGCTGAAGTGGGAATGGGCTGGCCGCGGTGCACGAATGTACCCGGAGAGATGGACAAAGATCGACACTCACTCGATGCCTGAGGGAAAATGTCGTCGTCGAGATCGGCCGAAGCGAAGATGTCGTGACGTTCTGATCATTGTTTTCGCGTCAAACTGGATCAGGGATCGCACAAGATAGAGAAGTTAGTAAGGAAAAACGGAGAAATGGAAAGCCTTTACCCAGCAGTGGGCTACAAATGAAGATAATAAAAACATTTTACAAATAATAACAACCGACTCGTACACAAAAAAAAAATGTTTGTTCGAAAGAGTTACCGCGGCCCTGGAACGCAAAGGGCACAAGAAGGATCCCGGGTGGGTTTTAGTCAGTAAAAGTCTGACACTCCCTTAAACAATCCCTAAAAACGAAAAAGCAACACAAAACACCGAGTATCCGAAATTACAAAGTCGGTTACTTTGTAATTTCGGATACTCGGTGTTTTGTGTTGCTTTTTCGTTTTTTGAACATCGACTTCCGAAATTACAGTTATTTTGTACTTTTTGTTTTTTTTTATGTAGAAGTCCGTTAGTAATTATTTGTAACAAGTTTTTTTTATTTTTCACTTTTTAGTGGTACAACCTCCTCCCCACCTTTTTTTTTGGATGGGAAATCATCAAATGACCCCTCCCGCCCAGGGCGGAGCGGAAGGAAGTGTCAGACTTTTACTGATTAAAACCCACCCGGGATCCTTCTTGTGCCCTTTGCGTTCCAGGGCCGCGGTGACTCTTTCAAACAAATTCCGCAACCCTAGCAGGCACCGACCCTATGAGGCCCCGTCCTCGATGCTGACGGCTCCTTGAGGCGCGCGTGGAACACAACGCTTCGTCGACTCGGGCCTGGTTGCTATCGGACGACGAGCCACCCACGCTCACCGTCCACAGGCATCAGCCACTGCGCAATAGCACAGCGGCCGACTTGTCTCTGGAGAAGGCTGCAATGGGACCATTACTGGCACTCCATTTCAGCCCCCTGCCGAGTATCGGGAATCGCAGCGCCCACAGCAGCAGCGGCAGTGGCGGCGAAGGAAGCCGCGGCGGCGGCCCCTCCCCCACCTAAACGTAACAATCACATTGGTGTAAACAATAAACAAACATGCGATTTCAGCAATCCCGAAAGCTTTGCTATCATTTTTTGAAGAGTTTTGTTTCCTATCTCTGTTCTTCATGAGATCTTCGCCAAACTAAAAAGGGACCACCTTGAAATTCTATGATGCTTTTCCAAACCATAGTACCTATACAATTTATTTTTTTCATTTTACATCATCAAGAGTGAATGAGCACATCATCAATGTAGTCGAATCCACGCATTATTAGGGATAACTCAAATACTAGTCGTCAGATCCCAATCCAAAGGTGTCAGATCTTTTAAATGGGACCACATGACAAGTACCAGTTTCATGACAAATACCAGTTTTCGATTATAAAAAATCATCAAAATCGGGACACCCAGTAGAAAGTTATGAGATGTTCACGATAAAAAAACATACAATCGACTTGAGAACCTCCTCCTTTTTTGGAAGTCAGTTCAAATAGTCTGAGTAAGGTTCTCAGGCTATTGCCCAAGAACCTTACTCAGACTACTTTGCTACCATGAAGAGTGGAAGGCTACCTTTGCTCAGCAGTGGGTTAATAAAGGTTGATTAATGAGATCCTTAGGAATTTTTCTAGTTTGGGAAAAACCAGAAAATAAGTTCTTATTTCTATGGGTTTTCTTTAACTTATAATGGTCAACGTCTGTCTCGTCAATTAATAAATATTGATAGATTTTACCTCTTGCACATATTACTTTTCTTAAATTGTGAGACGATTGCATGCACAGTATTCTCACAAAGTTTAATATTTTAATTTTACAAAGTACACTATACTTACGTATATGTAGCAAACTAAACACTTACATTAAATATTATGCAGATTACTAAGTCTTTGTGTAAAGTTCTCAATAATGTGTTAGAACAATTTTCTTATCTGAAAATATAAACAGACATTTTATGAAATAAAGATTAGCACTTACATCAAATAAAAATTAAGCTCTTTCGGCTATCTGAAGAACAAAGAAACGAGGGAGGCTAATGATCCGATAGCAAATAAGGTTTCTTTGAATATTCATACAGGACTGAATCTCTTTGTTTCGACATTAATAAGCTTTCAGATGAGTCTTCAACATCGAATGCCTTAGCGTAATCAGCGAAGAATGGTCACACTGCTGGGATACAGGACTTCCCTCTTTGAGAGATAGTTTTTTTTAACCTGAATGGGAAATCATCAAATGACTTCTCCCGCTCTGGGCGGAGCAGAAGGGAGTGTCAGACTCTTACTGACTAAAACCCACCCGTGATCCTTCTCGTGCCCTTTGCATTCCAGGGCCGCAGTGACTCTTTCAGACATATTCCGCAACCCTAGCAGGCACTGACCCTATGGGGTCCCGTCTGCCTTGCTAACAGCTCCTTGCAGCGCACGTGGAACACGACGCGCCGTCGACCCGGGCCTGGCTGCTATTGGACGTCGAGCCACCCATAGCTCGCCATCCGCAGGAACGTGCCTAGGGGAGCCGGAAATCGTACTACGTTTTCCGACGACCAGTGTGTCTTCTTCTGTTGCGGCGGCTGGAGCGTGAGGTTTCCTTCTACCGCACGCGGTCCGCCTCCTCCTTCACTAGCATTGCTGCAGGTGAGGACGCCGTGGCGACTCTCCAACCACTCCTCAAAGAGGAGACTTATCTCCGCAATGGTGGTGTCCCCAGAGATAGGGAGCTTGATAAAGTTTTGGGTGGCAGCAACATGCTTCCGATTTTTTTAGGTTCCCGTTCCCTGTAGGATCTATTTTATTAATAATTAAATTAAATTAAATTAAATAATTATATTTTTTTCATGGTTTCAAATATTAGTTTCAATAATTAGTTTGAATGTTCTCTTGAATCCAAAATTACTGAACCTAAAAGTGAGAAAAATGCAGTTCTTTACAAGAAAACTTATGATTCCAAAGTAACATATTAAAATAATATTACTTATTCGTTCGAAACCTTTTTATTTTAAGTTTTTTTGTTTTTTACTTTTGGTGTAAAAATATATTTGTACATAAGCACTTCCAAGACGTCAGTACCTTTTTTGGAACTTTCGAAGATCTGAGTGCTATACAATTCGTTAGTAAAAATAAATATGATTTTTAAATTAATTCAAAATTTTGGCAATCATTAATTTTAGAAATGTTCAGTAATCTACGTTTTGTCAACTAATGTAAACTAATTCTCAAAATAGCCAGCTGAAACAAATCACAATCTTCTAATAGATCTACCATCTACACAGGCCCTGATAATCCCACTATAGCCGTAAACGCTACAGTTACGCCATTCAGGGGATGACCGTGAATGACAAGGGTTGAGCCTTAAGGCCTGGGAGCATAGCTTGTGTGCACTGACCTGTCAAATCTCCCGACCGATGTTACACTCGACCAAAGTCCAGGAATTTGTTCGTTCAAGAAAACTATTTCTTGCGCGTCTTCGTTTAAGTGGCCCATCTAATATGTGCTATGATTTTTTTGGGATTAAAATTTGCTTCAGTGATGGGGTCGCTTTCTATCAATGAAACGGATAAATCGTCGTCAGCCTGACTTCACCCACAGCTGATCAAAGGCCTCTCTTCTCTAGTCGCTACGCGTTACAATGCGGGCCCAATAACCCGGAACCCCGGGTAATACCCAGCGGGCATACAGTGACCTGGCGATGTAGCGCGTCAGGGATGTTCGCGGACGCATGTGTTGACGGGTTTGCCTCGATCATGCGGAAGCGATGCGCTTCCATGTTGGCGCGCCTGCGTTCCTCCTCCAATGGCATCCTGAATGTGTTTTCAGATAGGTGGGACTCTCCCCTCATACGAAGGTGGATAAGTGTCCAGATCACTTATCCAAATAAACCAATGAACCATTGAACTTTTCGTACAATGGTTCATTGGTTGTTTATTATGATAATTTAATTTAATACTAACATTAGGTTAAGTTATACTACTACTAACACATATGGATGTTTATCTATACTAATATTATAAAGCTGAAGAGTTTGTTTGTTTGTTTGTTTGAACGCGCTAATCTCAGGAACTGCTGGTTCGAATTGAAAAATTCTTTTTGGGTTGAATAGACCATTTATCGAGGAAGGCTTTAGGCTATATATCATCACGCTTAAGCCAATAGGAGCGGAGCAGCGATAAAGAATGTTTTAAAATCGGGGATTCCACGGGGACGAAGTCGCGGGCAGCAGCTAGTCTGAAATAAAATATTTGAATTTGAATTTGAAATGCCTACCTCAACCAGGTCCTACCAAAAGGTTAATCTGCCCATCTCGTCTATCGGAATCATATCAGTACATCTAGAGATTACCTGTTACAAATAAACATTGGTTTTTTACTTCTTGATAGTATTAGTTTAGATCAAGTACAATTCATTTTCATAGTGAAAGTTCTTTCAACCTTTGTGGTACGATGTTAAGTGGATTCAGGTTTTATTGTGGTTTTATGGCTTCTGACTTAGCAGGATCGTTTACTGCTTATGTGTTTTCACTTCATTGCTTGTTAAGGTATCTTGGATACTCATTAAACCTTTATCTTTTTACGTGAAGTTTTCTACTAAACATTTTCCTCATTAGCTGTTACCAAAGAACATATGGAATTGGAAAATTATTTTCCGGAAAAATAAACCCCTTACGCAAAACTTACCTTACTTATAGTTTAAGGAGCAACCCAAAAAGTAAAAAATAATTGTCCTTTATCAGTCGTTGGAAACCAAATAAACAAATGCTTATCGAAATTTGAATTGAAAAATATTTAACATTACGTCTCTAAACATTATAATTTCTGCTAAAATTTAACAATAAATTATGTAAACCCAATTTAACGATATTTGTTTTTCAACATTCCGAAATATGTATACTTAGATTTTTTATAGAGTCGCCGCGGGGTATCGCTATATAACAAACTTTAAATATGGATTCTTCTTCTATCGCACCGGCGCGGCGGCATATCAGTTGTCAAATTGGCCCAGTACGCTGCCACCTTAATTGCATTCTCAGAGGCGCTCATGAGCTCCTCTGCTGTACATGTGTGTGGACAAGCAGCAATATCGATTCTGAACTAGCGATAGATCATCAGAAAATATAATGTTTAGAAACGGCTTGTTAATTTATTAGTTATCAATTAATTGTCATTTAACGATTATACTGGCACGCGTGAAGCACTTAATCGAGTAATCATACGCCAACAAAATGCTTTACATCATTTTGCAAACTTCCACTACTGAACCGATATTAAGCAAACATAGCTTATAACCACCGCAAGGAAACTGGCCTTCAAATGAATAAAAAACGCATCTAAATCGGTCCATCTGTTTGAGAGCTACGATGCCACAGACAGACATCGACGTCAAAGTTATAACACCCCCTTTATGCGTCGGGGGTAATAAGTGCAGGTAGGGATGATGATAAATGATAAACTGCTCTATTTTACTGTAAATAACTTTTTTATCGCGAACTCTTTAGAGTTATTTAATAACACATTATGTTTATAAAAAATTCAATCTTAAAGAAGGTATGTATTAATAATTCTAAAAAAAATACGTCACGTTGGGAGACCGCTCCAAACCTAACAATTTAATTAGTATATTACCTAACCGGTCCCCCAACGCGACATATTTTTGTTTAAGTCAAGCCAGCGGCGGTTTTATTTATGTGAAAATATTTCATTTAATAGTAATTCTTCCTATATAATCGCGAATGAGCCTTTTTTGATTCCGACCCGATGAAAAATCTGTTCTCGTTTAGGTACTGGTTTAGGCAATGGTGTGAGTAAATCCTAAAAACTTAACTCACTGGCTACTGCTCTACTTCTTTAACATCGTTTACTTCTCGCCATTGATTGACAACTAACAGCGGTACGTACCCTATAAAGCAACTGGGTTGATGTGATATCTGATCTCAAACTAAACACTAACCAACCACAAATAAAAGACTTTGACTTTGACTAAACGAGCTATTCTAGAGGGCAATGTCAAAAAGTAGCTTCTTATAGCCTCACAGGGAAGATCCGGACCTTAAGCCCGTTTTTCCATTAGCATTGAACATAAACGTAATATAAAAACCAGAATATCCGTCCAACCTGTTTAGATCTAACTAAAAGTAATACAGAAGGAACAGCGTGATGAAATCCTCTATTGGAGCCAATACACAGAAATCATAAGCCTCTTTGACGGCATCTCTCAAGACGTACACAAGGCCAATCTAAGTAATTGGTATCCTTATTGCTATAATAAAGCCTGAGGTGTGGTTTACACCGTTATTTGAACACTTGGACTTTATGATGAGAAAAGCAATTGCATTTTGGCCGCAAATAAGAGGTAACTTTGACTGACATATTATTATTTTTTAAGTTATATGTTGACGTTTGTTAATTTTTCGGGTTATATTTTCAAAATTACCCTAAAGGACGGTTCAGGAGATGTTAATGTCTCTATGGAAGAATTTTCTTCCATGGGTTTATAAATGATATTTATATTGTAAGTAGGTTAAACATAATTCTTTTGAACATCCAATATTTCTGGTCATTTTAAGCTAGATGAGGTCAGTGTTTCCTCTAGTGACTCTACCCTGACAAAAACACCGAAACAAACTCAGAGGTAAGTCTCTTTTAAAGTTCATACAATCCGTACTGGTCAAATCATATGAGAACCATGTAGGTTAATGTCTGAGGTGGCCTTTTGAGGAAAGTGCCACACAGATTTGAGTGGACCTGTCCAGACAGTGCAAGCATTTGTCAGTTACCGTGTAGCTCAAACTTAGAACTTTAAGGTGATCAACGATTTGAAGAACAATACCAAACTAAGGACATTTGAATAGGCCGCATAAATGACTCAAACTGCCAGACTAACTGAAGTAAGACCCTAATATGGCGATCTACATAGTCCTCACATTAACAAATATATATGTATAAACTTTAAACATTGCACAAATACTAATAAATAAAAAACCAACAAATTATGTAATTTATTTCAAACATCCCTCCATTGAAGGTTTAGGGGTTGTTTAAATTTGTATGGAAGAATTTTAATACTTGGTCTGATAACATTAAAACTCAGCATTAACATTTTCGTTACAAATGGATTGGATTCTTGCTGGGAGGATATTAGGTACTACTAGCTTTAATTCATTTGAAATATCTAAACAATCTTAAAGTGAAATTATTCTAACAGGTCTAATGATTTTTCCATAATGAACCCCCAACGGGTTAAAGGGAACAACAGTTACGCTGGCACTGTGGTCTCAGCAAGCAGCACTAGATTATGAATTACAAAAGAGAGATTATGAATAGGAGCCGTCCAATAAGAAGAGATTTCTTCCGCAAGGGGGTGAAATAGGGGGTGGAAGTTTGTATGTAAAATCTTATTATATATCGTCATTAGTGAAGCTGTAAATGTAGCAGTTAGTTATAGGTAGCCTTAGACACGAGTGAAAGAAATTTGAAGTTCTTAAAAGTCAGACAACATTTTTGGTATCGCGGGTAGAGCTTGGAAGAGGCTGGCAGGAGTGTGGCGATTGGTACAAGAAAAGAGAGGCCTATGCTCAGCAGTGGCCAAAATCGGGCTGTGGATGATGATGATGATGAAGGGTCAGAACGAAATTCACACAGACGAACTCGCGAGCGAAGCGCTTATTTTACCTAAAGTTCACCGAAATGGGAATTTATTTCTATTTTAAATAAGCAAAATCGTCGAATATTGGTATTCTTTTTAAATAGTTTTAACATATGCAAACGTCATACTCAAATCGCAAAGCCACGTCAGCTTTAATTTTAAATGGAGTTACGGCTTATCCGAAATAGACATTTATTTTCAGCGCAGATTTTTATCGGCTTGGCTGTACACTGATTTTTACATTTGTTCGCAAAGTCGCATCAAGCTATGTAAAGCTGATTTAAGGTATAGATGGGGTAAATCATTTTACCTATTTATGAGCTTAACACTAAAATATGATCGTTTCATTTGCAAAATTGGCAGATAGTTGGTATACTTTCAGATTGCAAAATAGCCATTTTTCAATAGAATTTTCAAAGACTTTACACGCTGTATAAATCTCTGGACACATAACACTATCGGATCGTAATAAAACCGCGGCAAAAAACACATTGTTCAACCAGAAACAACAATGATCGCGCTAGAACAATATACTACGGCTGACAAAGCTGTTCACCACAATAGATGCGACGCTGTCGAAGGCTATTAGGATGTTTATCATTACGAAGAGTATATGCGTATCGGTTGGAGTGAACCTATCTATTCGGTATACCGATAATAATCAACCTGCCTAGCTTTGCACCAACTACGAGTATGTTGGGGTCGGCTTCCAGTCTAAACGGATGCAACTGCTTACCAGGATTTTACATGAAAGTAGAGTGACTTCGTACCTAAAATTCACAACCCAGTAACTAGTAAAGAAGCACGATAATCCTTAGCTAGATTAGTTAGATCCGCAATCTCGAAAAACAGTATTACGCTACATACATTAATTTTTGTTGTGCCCTCAAGTTCACTGGCTTATATTTCATCACAATGAGGTTTGCTGTAAAAAAAAAACAATTTTGGGTTAAGCTCGCCTTTGTAGGTAAGCTGTCCCATTATATTTTGCATCTATTAGTTTTGCATACAATAAATAATTAGAATATTTATTCGAACTCACTCTTATTTTATCAGAACGGTCATGCACTTATCCAGGGTGACACAGAATCTTCTTTGTGTAAATTACGGTTTCCACATTAATTCCTTTTCAAAGTAAAGTTCTATCTGCATAGAAAACCAAGGTTACTGACATACCTCAAAGAATTGCCAAACTTAAGTGGTGGTCCAGGACACATGGTTCCCCGTTTCGGGCCGAAAGGTTTGGCGATAGCTTAACGAAGACGCAGCAATGGCAGCATTTACAACGAAAAGAGATAGACAAAAAAGAAAGAAAAAAACAAGTAATAAGACAATTCAAATATCGATACTGTTCGGATCTCCACCATATACAACCTCAAATTAAAGCAGATACTCGTAAATATCAGATTGAACACCTGTGCCTATTTCATGATTGTGTCGCCCTTTGTCATTGAAGTAAATTACTTCAGTCACACAAATCGAAGAGCTCTTGGCTAAATAATACCAGCCGCACGGGTCGGTCTTCAGGTTAAGCAACGCTTGCCGAGGTCTGTTCCGTTTAAAAAAGCGCTTTGACAGTCACTATGGGCTGTTAGAAGCCAGAAAACCTGATTACAGTCTTACCAAAGGGTATGGTGCTACCCGGTTACACGTACATTAATGTATTCAGTTGCGTCCACACAATTATATTATGAAATTGTGTCTGGTACGTATATTTGTGACAGAAATCACCATTAGGTATTGCGTTCAACGTGAGAGCAGTGGTGGCCGAGTGGTAACGGCCCCGACTTATGAATTGTAGGTTGCGGGTTCAAACCCAGCCAGGCGCATTACTACAGGTACATTACTTTTTGCGTGATTAATTTCATCACCACTGCTCTCAAAATGGTGAAGGAAAACATCGTGAGGAAACCGGCATGTCCTAGAAACAAAAGTTCGAAGACATGTGATTTTCACCAACCCGCACTGGGCCCGCGTGGAGGATTACAGCCCATTCCCTCTCCTAGAGAGGAGGCCTGTGTCCCAGCAGTGGGAACGTTAAAAAAGCTGATTATGCTTATTGTGTTGAACGTCAAGACATTATGCGTTCTTAATTTGCATGCTTCGTAAATAAAGCAAATTCTGCATTACTTTGAAGAACACGTATACACTAACACGCAAAATGGTAACAAAATTGATTCCTCCAGAGAGAATTCACGATTTCTATAAGCATCCATTTATAATAATATATTCTGCAAACGTTCACAGGGAAAACAAAGGAGCAATGACATCGAACAAATGGAAAATATTGCTTCATAGAAAGAAAAGTAACAAGATGCTTGCTTGGAACTGAAATTGAGGGACACTGAAAGGCCACTGCCTAGTCTGTCGATAAAATGGCATGCAAGCGTAACTTACCGCGCTAGTAGTTTCATCTCTATCTGCAGCTTCCCTACGCGATCGCCGTTTTCTTACTAAAACGTGTAAATAAGTGGTGTAACTATTATTCTACATACATAGCTATATAACCCACCTATTATGTACTTTTCCCTCAAACATCCAGGCACCTTTTCCACAAGGTCCGGTCTGGTGGTCCGGTGCCGGTGCAGTTCCAAAATAGTACATTTTGATACACGTGGAGAAAGTTTGTGATTGCGACCGAGGCGGAATTACGCCCGAACGAAAGGCAAGGGTGTTATGGAGCCGAGTACTGCAGTAACAAATGTCCACGTGTATCAAACGACGTTTTTCAATACACTTTCGAACAAATAAAATAATAGAACGAAAAATACTTGCTCCGAAAATGAAGACGTACATATTTATATTTGTTTTCCATTGAAGAACATTATGCAAAGTTGTCATTATTTTAGCTTAGATTTAGATGGCAACAGGCTATCGCAAGCATTCTGTGCCTCAATCACAATATCTGGCGGCGTAGCATCTAAATTGTACTCAGCAAAACTTAAATTCGACATACTCACGCAAAAAACACAAATTAATAAGATTTCATTGACTTTTGTCTCGAGCTATACCTTCGCGGGTTAAAGGAGAAGCAAAGGTATGAAGACGAAAAACAGCCTGATATTTAAATAAAATAAAACATTATTTATTTAGAGCACAAATAAATGTTAATTTATTGATAAAACCAAAATTGTTTTATAAATAATAATGTTTATTTCTGATATTGGTAAAGGTTTAGTATCGTTTGGCAGGATATGGCGGGGGAGAGGGGGTGGGGAGGGGAGAGGGGGGTGACCCTTCCCCCATGGCACCACTCCCGTAAAAAGGCAACGCACCGTTTCCGAGAAAACCGACTTTTAGTAACCTAACCTCAAAACACTTAAAAGTGGCTTAAAGAGCGTGTCGGGGCCCGGCTTCGCGGGGATCAAGGGTTTAAAAAAAAATAACCACGAAGGAGTGGCGGAGTCTGCTCGCTCGCTTCGCTCGCTCACTAGACTCCGCCACTCCTTCCAACCTAACCTGTCCAAGTCGGGGTGCCCCATGTCCCGACCTCGCTTCGGTCGCTCTTGCATCCTAAATTCTCCTTGTAACACTAGTAAACTGCCTTTTGCACATACATACAATTTGGTATAAACACATCACACTAATTAAAGTTATTTATTTTATCCAAAATTTATCACTTTCACTTTTATTTCTTGCTACCAAGTTCAGGGGAGAAGCCAAGGTCGTTCAGGGGAGAAAACAAACACGCAACTCGAAACGGAATGTTGACATAGACACATGATTGATTTGAAATGTCTTTTTTACGTTCCGTTTTACCGATTTTGCACGATATTTACACCACAGAAACTATAAATTGTGACAGATTTGGTTGTCAAACACCCATTTTAACGTTCCGTTTTCCGCTTAATCAATTTGAGGTTAGTAACTTATTTTGTTAATTTCTCGATAAATATGCGTTACCTTTTAATAAGAGTGTAGCGTTATAATCAGGGACTCAAGCTCTTCCAGATTCAATCGATTTTACACCCCACCGACCCCTGATATTCTTTGCATAAACACAATTTTAATTTTCATTAAATATAAGGCCTAAAAACATACGCCCCTTTGCTGTAAAAAAAGCAATAACCGCTGAATACAGACAATTGAATAGTTGTTTAATTGTAGAAGATAATAGTGGCAAAATCTGGGATGAAAATACCCTCGTGTATGAAAAATGAAACAAAATCCACGAGTGTGAAATACATAGCATGATTGTGGAACCTAATCGTAGTGTGATAAGAGCCAGTTTTCGAGGAAGTGTAATAAATAAGTGCATTTCTTGTTTTTCTTGTATTTTTTGTGGGGACCCTTAACTAGGGTGTCGAACGTCCGGAATTTTAATTATAGACTAGCTGTGCCCGCCACTTCGTTCGCGTGGATGTCGGAATAAAATATGTCACATAGATAAAATGTACGTACCTACTGACTGTACGTACATTTTATTTATGCATATTGAGGTCGGCTTCCAGTCAACCCAGATTCAGCTGAATACCAGTATTTTACGTTTCGCAACTGCCTTATACTGGGTAACGCGGCACTACCTATATACTTGGTAAGACTGGTGTCAGATTTTCTGGCTTCAAACAATCCGTAACGATTGTCGAATATCTACAAATGACAGCTGGGTCCAACGGCTGAATTTGCTTTCCGAAGTACAGAAGAATCTCGGTATATTAAGATGGTCACCCATCCACAAACCAACCTCGGCAAGTGTTGCTTAGCTGTGAAGGTTGCCCCGTACGGCTGTTATTCTTTAGCCACGAACTCCGTATACATATATACTAAGTATTATTATAAAGGCACTAAACCATAAATAACATAAATTATCCGGCCTTTTCCCAATTTATTACAGCTAAATCGACTGATCTCAACGTCGGCTTTCAAGTTTAAGGACCTGGTTATCCTATATGTTTTCACTTATAAGCTATTACATACTCATCCAAGCAAATGTGCATTCATAGATATGACCGAACTTCATCATCTATCGACCATAGAGTTGACCTGATAAAATAATTTGGGACGAAATAACGATAAGATAATAAAATATTCACTTTTACTACTACTAACTACGTATTAAAAAATTCACAAATTACTCAAAAATATATTTTGATGTTATTTTCATGCATTTGAAATAAAATCGATATAGTACTAAACTAATAGATATAGTACTAAATGATATAGTACTAAACTATAGTACTAAACAGTAGAGTTTATCTTATATGTTAAGAATTATACTAAATTATTTAAAAAGGTTTGTTATAGGTACTTGGGTTCAAAAATTAAAAATAGTAGTAATGTAATTAAAACGACATGGAATATTATTAATAGTGAAACAGGAAGGTCTGTCAATCGAAGTAGTGATTATAGCCTTGCTATTGATGACAGTATTATTGAATCAGATTCGCAAGTCGCCGCGGCATTTGAAGATTTCTTTGCAGAGATTCCCATATCGACGACTAAGTATCTAGATTCATAATTCTGTTGACCTTGCTAAGTATAGACTTAAAAAAAACACTTACTTAGACTAACACTACTGACTTAGAAAAATAACAGCTAAAGTAGGAGCTACAATGTGTATTATAGAATACACATTGTAGCTCCTACTTTAACTGTTATTTTTAATAATTGTGTAGACCGTGGTGAGTTTCCTGATCTAATGAAATATAGTAAAATAATACCTTTATTTAAATCAGGTAGTACATCAGACCCTTCCAATTATAGACCCATCTCAGTGCTACCTACTTTTAGTAAAATTTTTGAGAAACTGATTTTAAATCAATTGCAAAGATATTTTACTAAACATAATTTTTTACATAATAAGCAGTTTGGTTTTACAAGGGGTCGTTCAACAACTGATGCCGGTGTTGAACTTCTAGGACACATTTATAATGCATGGGAGGACAAATGCGATGCTTTGGGGATTTTTTGCGATTTGTCCAAGGCGTTTGATTGCGTTCTCCATGAGACATTGATCAGGAAATTACACTATTACGGAATCAGGAACGCCTCTCTGGATCTTCTTACTTCATACTTGAGTGATAGGATTCAGAGAGTTGATGTCAACGGTAAAAGATCTCCTGGATCTGTAATCAGGATGGGGGTCCCCCGCGGGTAAAACTGCTGGAACCCAGACCTCTGAGGTGCTACCGCTGCCATGTGGGCAACCACACGGGAGCTATGTGCCCCTCGGAGGTGGACCGCAGCGGACTTTGTTTCCGCTGTGGTCAGCCCGGTCATCGGGCCGGCTCGTGCGAGGCCACGCCGCACTGCAGTGCATGTGCGGCTGTTGGCAAGCCGGCCGAGCACTGGGCTGGGGGAAGGGCCTGCGCGCCATCCGCTCCGACCAAGCGCAAGAGGACCGCTGCCGCCGCCGCCTCTGCCGCCGCCGCGGCTTCCGTCGCCGCTTCTGCCGCTGCTGCTGTGGGTGCTGCGACTCCTGGTACTCGGGAGGGGGCTGAAATGGAGTGCCAGTAATGGTCCCATTTCGGCCTCCTCCAGAGACAAGTCGGCCGCTGTGCTATTGCGCAGTGGCTGATGCCTGTGGACGGTGAGCGTGGGTGGCTCGCCGTCCGATACCAGGCTGAGTTGACGACGCGTTGTGTTCCACGCGCGTCTCAAGGAGCCGTCAGCACCAGGGACGGGGCCCCATAGGGTCGGTGCCTGCTAGGGTTGCGGAATTTGTTCGAAAGAGTTACCGCGGCCCTGGAACGCAAAGGGCACAAGAAGGAGCACGGGTGGGTTTTAGTCAGTAAGAGTCTGACACTCCCTACCGCTCCACCCAGGGCGGGAGGGGTCATTTGATGACTTCCCATCCAAAAAAAAAAAAAAAAAAGGATGGGGGTCCCCCAGGGCTCAATTTTAGGTCCCTTCTTGTTTCTCATTTATATTAATGACTTGCCGTACCTCATAAAAGACAAACACGATATAGTGTTATTTGCAGACGACACGTCGCTTTTGTTTAAACTAAAACGCCAGCAGATAGTTACTGACAATGTAAATTCTGCCCTAGCAACTGTAGTTAACTGGTTTAATGCTAATAATCTTTTACTAAACGAGAAAAAGACAAAGTGTATAAAGTTTACCTTACCTCATGTGCGACAAGTGAACACTGTTGTAACGATAAAGGGTGAAGAGTTGAAACCCGAAGATACCACAGTGTTCTTAGGCATTACTTTAGATGCGAAGCTGCAGTGGGGCCCCCATATAGACAAACTGTCAAAAAAGCTCAGTTCTGCAGCATATGCTATTAGGAAAATTCGTGGCTTAACTGATTTAGAGACGGCCCGTTTAGTATATTTTAGCTACTTTCATAGTGTGATGTCATATGGTATTCTGCTGTGGGGAAATGCCGCCGATATTCAGACAATATTTGTCTTACAAAAAAGGGCTATTCGTGCAATTTATAAATTAAGTCCCAGACAGTCCCTCGAGAGACAAATTTAAAGAGATTAATATTATGACTGTGCCATCCCAGTATATCTATGAAAACCTCTTGTATGCACATAAAAATATTAATCTGTTTAAAAAATACAGTGATATCCATAGCATAAATACTAGGAACAAACACAATTTTGTCGTTCCTAAAACCAGGCTCAATAAAAAAACTTTTTACAAAAAAATACAACCGACTTCCACAAAAAATCAAAAAAGTACAAAATAACTTTAATTCGGAACTCGGTGTTTGTGGTTCCTTTTTCGTTTTTTGAACACCGACTTCCGAATTAAAGTTATTTTGTACTTTTTTGATTTTTTGTGGAAGTCGGTTGTATTTTTTTGTAAAAAGTTTTTTTATTTTTCACTTTTTAGTGGTACCTACACCCCCTCCCCTCCCCCACCTAAACGAACCAATTATTTTGGTGTAAAAAAAATGCACTGCTCCAATGCAGAGTAAACTAAAAGGTCGTCAATGTAGGCAATGTAAATATTTTTTTTAGATTTTTGTTTATTTTTCAAAAACCGCTTGTTCGATTTCGATAAAATTTTCATGGGACCATTTGGGAAGTATACCCTTTCCAACAAAAAAAGAATTTTTCAAATCGGTTGGCAAGCGACGGAGTTATGCGCGAACAAACATAAAAAAAAAAAAAAAATACAAACATCCGAATTGAGAACCTCCTCCTTTTTTAGAAGTCGGTTAAAAAAATAGGTGGTTCGTTTCGATGCCAATGTATACATTTTTATAATAAACTTCCTAGCCCTATTCAAGAACTAAGCATAAATAAATTCAAATTATTTATAAAACGTAAGCTATGCCAGAAAGCTTTTTATACAGTGAAAGATTATCTTGAGGACAAGAAGGCTTGGGATTGAGCTGCTCCAGTTTTGTACACGGCCCAATGTTTTAATTTTTTTTTTCCTGTTTTGTTCTCTTTTGTGCGCTTTTTGTTTATATTTATAAAGTTTGACATTTTTATATTTTTATTTTCATTTACTCTTGACAGGAATGTTTACTTTTTCAAGTATTCTTTTTATTTAATTACAATTTCTTATTTTGACATGAACACTTACTTTGTAAAGTATCTTTTTTTTTATTATTTTAATTTTATTCCCTATTGTGAATATGAGGACTATATGGGTTATTATTAGCATTTTCCCCTTCAAAGTATTTTTTTTTAACGTTGTCTGGCTATTTGAGTATTTTTGTGGCCTACCCAAATGTCCTTTCATTGGCATTGTTCGTCGAGTTGTTGAGCTCCTTGTTGATCTAAGTTGAGCTACTTGTCTCTGACCAAGGCTTGCACTGACTGGACAGGTCCACTCAAACGGTGTGGTTCCTTCTTAAAAAGACCATTTCAGACACTGATCTGCATGGTCCTCATATAACGTATTGTGAATATGAGGACCATGTAGATCGCTACGTCGGGGGTTCATTCATATCAATCTGGCGGTTTGAGTTCCTTACGTGGCCTACCCAAATGTCCTTACTTTGGTATTGTTCGTCAAATCGTTGAGCTCCTTAAAGTTCTAAGTTTGAGCTACACGATAACTGACAAATGCTTGCACTGTTTGGACAGGTCCACTCAAATCTGTGGGGTAATTTCCTCAAAAGACCACTTCAGACACCAACCTACATGGTTCTCATATGATTTGACCAGTACAATTGTATGGACTTCAAAAGAGACATTGACCTCTGAGTTTGTTTCGGTGTTTCTTCTCAGGGTAGTCAGCTAGGAAACACCGGCCTCATCTAGTTTTTATAACGGCCAAAAAAAGATTGACGTAAAAGTGTTTTTTACAACCTACTTACAAAAATAAATCATTTATCATTTATCAATACTTTTTTTTTTCAATAGATGGCGTTGAGTGTACGTGCTTCACGTAATGAAAGAGAGCAGAAGTAATTTCTTCTTAACTCTTTTGATTCAAATATCTTTTGATAGAGGGAAGCGAAAAAAATGTGCTAGAAGTGGGTCCCGTAATTCTGTTAGTTATCTTTTAACACCCTGGCTATTTTTTAATATAAAAAACGACTCTTCTACATATTTATTAGGTATACGAACAGATTACAGGAAGAACTGTAAGAAGTCTATAGTTTAAAGTATCACGTTACTAAATGATGATTCCTTTACCGCCGGTTTTTCATTATTTTTATCCATTTCTGCTAACGCGGCAATAGCTCACTACACACTACGACTCAGAGATAGCCTAATTATGCAGAATGAATCGTTTAAAAAGTTTTTAATGAAGATCCGAGTCAGGAACAACATGTCCCCCTTGGCTCACACTTTTGAACTTTTGATGTTATCCTCGAATACCGGGGGTTTAAGAACATTTAAAGAATTAATTGTGACTGTTTTAGCAAATTATACTATCGGGTATTTAGGTAGGTACGCTGCTCAATGTGATGCCAATTCAGTTTTTATTTGGCTATTTAGGAACCATATATATTATTATATTACAAATCCTAAAATTAGTATTTGTTTTTTTATTCATTTTTATTAACTCCGTTTCTTAACAGCTGAACGGATTCGGATGAAACTTAGCACAAAGGTTGACCATGTTCTGGCTAGACAGCAAGCCGCTGGCGCAAGCTTTAATTGCTGGCTTTAAATTTCAAAAGACATGAAACAAAACCTGTTAACTTGAAGCACACTCAAGTAACTAACTGGCTGAAACATTATACGGGGTATACAACAGTAAACTTATACTTTATCGATTTTCTGAGCTTATTTTAATTACTAGCGTCTACCTTTAGCCGGGTGGAGTTTTCAGATTTTCGCTTTGAAACGTAAGAATAGTATAAGTACCTACAGATTTTTTCAATCTTGAACATAATCTATTAATATGCGAAGTCTCGTCTAAATACGTTTCACAGTTGAGGTGTTTTTGATTAACAAATATCCAGATTTTACATTGTTATAATCTTGAATCTTGACCTAAGAACAAAAAACTAAGACAACCTATCGGCACTAAAAAATATTCTAGTGCACATGTGTGTGCGCAAACACAGACTGTGCACTCGGTCTTCCTTTACTCTCATAATCCTATGAGACTATTCTACGGCTGACCTCTTTGCGGTCATTGCCGATAAAGCCGTTGCTTTACGTGCTTTTCAGATGTCACACTGAAATTCGGTTAAAGTTGCCACTGAAGGTTATCGTAATGAAAAACACCATAAACTCTTGTTGTATGTGGAACTCTACGCTCTGTAGTCACTCTTGCGGCTGCAATACCAAGGGGGGCAATTAAATGTTGTAGGAGCAAAAAGAGATAAGAGAACACAAGAGCTGTACGTCAAGTTGTAGGTAACGTTTATGTTACAAACCAACTCGTACTCTTTGAAGAAACTTAAACTCCACGATCTGAAACCCTAGTTTAAAATTAACTCATTTTCGTCAAATGCATTTAAACTTCTTGAAGTTTCAGTAAACTTTCGTTTTCAGGTGAGTCAATAAGTCAAATGCGAAACTAAGATCAAAGACTTAAGATAGAACTTCACCCACCTACTTGCCAAAGGATGGACCAATCGACTTTTGCTTCTAGATACAAATGTTAATGAAATTAATTAAATGTACTACGGTAATATTAAAATAAAGGCAAATAGAAATATACGAAAGCAGAAGACATAGTGTGCTGGTCGTAGTTTAATTGAATTAGGACTTAAAACTCAGGTACCTAAGTAATCTTAACTATTATCTAATTCGAGTTTTCATTGAGGTCATGAAGAAAATGTGTCCATGTTATTATTCAAAATGGTGTCTGTATACCCAAGTAAACTGAAGTCATTCAAAGATTGTCCATTTTCTAGTCTGAACATGTGAGATTTTGTGGCTATTGGATTTCACTAGGAACGGGGGCATGTATAATTGAATAAATTGAAGATAGAATCACTTATGCAAACATGAGAACTGCGGTCATCGATCGAGCTCAGCTACCCTTTCGTGAACAAATATATGAACTTTAAATTCATGACTCTCATGAGATTATACAGATCCGCTCTCATTTATTTTAAAGATGGTCGCCAATTGACTCAGAACAAAAGTATGTAGAATACCATGGAAAGAAAAATTCCCGCGGTACTATTTATGTTAATGAGGAAAACATGCCATGCTATGTTTTCAATATTAACCTGAGCAATAGCATGCACAGCACAAAGTAGTGTTCTGCTTTATAGGGAGCTCCACTGAGCAGGGCTCCTATTTCTGTCTGTAGGGTTTAAAAAAATAATAATATGAATAATTTGACGGGAACTAAGCTCGCTCGCTTCGCTCGTTCACTCTAGCACCCATTACAATATTCGAACCTAACCTATCGGTATCGGGGAACCTAAGTAGGGATGGACGATCTGAGATCGATTAATCGAAGAATCGATTTTCCAGGCCCAAAAGATCGATATGCAGTACTGAATCGATCCAGTGAATCGATGTTTCACCCTTGAAAATCGCAATTTTTTTTTGTTTTGGTAAAAACCATAAAATTATTTACAATTAGTTGAATATAATTGCAATATTGCAAGTGATGAGCGGAACCACTTGGGTCCCAGTACACTTGACAGACTATTTTTTATTAAATGAGATATGAAGTAGTTAAAGCTCCCAATGAGCTTTAACTTTTTCACGTGATAATACATTTTGATAATAATAGATTAATTATTTTTAATATCGAATTTCCTGAACCAAAAATACTGATTTTATTAATAAGATAATATCATTTACTATGTTATATTTCTTGTTTCTTATAAAATGTATTTACATATAGGTATTTACATTAAAAAGAATCGCCATCCCGTAGCCCTAAGTTCCCTGTGCCCTATGTTCCGCTACTTATCTAGGCCAAAAAAACCAATAGTTCTAGAAACTTACACTGATTCGCCCATACAACGCGCATCCATTTGCTCTGGATTGGGAAATCGAGAAGCAACCATTTGCAGGATGCCGTTGCTGCTACCTGGCACGCACTGCAACGAGAGGGCTACCCAAAATAATACACACTATAATGTTGCATTGGACGAAGGTGAAGATTAGCAGTCCAGAGGGTCCGGAGCCTGTAAGCTTTAAAAGGAGTTACCTTCACTTCCCTGGAGTATCGAGCAAACCGACGTGCTACCAGGGATATGGCCCGATGGCCAAAGCTCTGCTCCCGTTCCTTGTCAGCGTCATCGTGACACTCGTCCATGTTTTTTTTCTATTACTAACAAACTTAATTTTGCTATTTCTACGTTTATTTGGAACCCTGAATGCGTGAGATCCAACGTACACTCGGGCATTTTTTCTAATTTCATTTACTTAAGTACTTATTACAACAGTATAAATAAATAGTAATAAATAACAACAACAGAACGCACAGCAACAACATATTACACACAATATATTACAACAGTTTGTACATATGTATTGATTTTGTTACTCTTTCACACAAAAACTACTGAAGGGATCTTGATGAAATTTGATACAGAGTTAGATAATAGTCTGGAACAACACATAGGATATTTCGCTCGGGAGTATGTTCCCTTGGGATAATTTTCGAAATTCTCGCGAGTGGAGGCGTGGGCAGCAGCTAGTCTAAAACAATACAGCTAGTACCCTATTCTCAACGTTAAAAATCATTCTTGTACTTTACACCATTCTTGTACTTTACTGGTACTTTAAACCATTAAATGTTGTATGTTTGCATTTAGACGATACGTGCTCAACAGATGAAGCCGGATTACTGTCGTCCCATTTTTCATATAACGAGTGTTGTATCTATTTTTATGAATTCAATACTTTACAACGTGTAAATACGCTATAGAAACATGGAAAAATATTTTTAAAAGCTTTGCTGTAACCGCATCTGATCATGGCAAATGAATTTTTACTTATAAATTACTAACTTTAGCCCGCGACTTCACTCCGTGAGTATATTTCATTCCGTCTAGGGCGCTGCAATAACAAACTCAAAGTTGACTTCGTGAAAGTTCCGTTCTCTAGGATATTTTGAACATCGGACTTCTGTGATACAGTCTATTGGAACGTACTACCAGCAACAAAGATGGTAGTCCTAACCTAGAACATTGTCTATCCATGCACCAAGTTTCATTATAGAATAATAGTAGGACGTAGCATTTAAAGCTAATATGATGAGAGGACAAAAGTAAATACCCACGTTGCTGGGTCTAAGCGGCTTTCGGAATAGAGGTTTATTAGCATACAAATGAATAGAGCAGAGCTTCCCTGCTCTCGTTGGCCTTTCATTTTCAATAAATCATGGTTTGAAGTAGTTTTATGCTATTTTAATAGTCAAAGGTACTTATAATATACGATGGAAATCCCTAAATCAGTAGGAAATCTAAACCTATTGTAATATGGGCATAGTAGGTACATAAGTTACAAAAAAATAGGCTTAAGAAACTTCTTGAAATTAAAATTCATTTCGCAAATATAATTCCCTTCTTTTTTAATTGAAAAGAAAAGCCCAGCTTTCTTTTCCCTACTTTCTTTCTCATTTTCATATTCCTCGGAAATATAACTGACACTGTCACAAATATAGAGCGGAGCGAAGAATTCAGAGCCGTGAGGATATCGGATTTAAATAAAATACACGTTACTGCGAACCCCTTATAAAAAGAAATACGTAAGGAAAAGAAAGGAAAAAGCATTAGATTTAATGAGGATACGGTACCTGTACGTATACTTACATATATAAACTTACATCCTAACTAATGTTATAAATACAATTGTGAGTTTGTTTGTTACGCTTTCAAGCCTAAACCACTTAACCGATTTTTTAAATTCTTTCAGCGATGGAAAGCTACATTATCAGCAAGTAAAATAGGCTATATTTTATACCTGTATTCCCAAGGGAACGGGAACTACGCAGGTTTAACCGCAGGACGTTCTGCGAAGCAGTAATGCTAGCGAAGGAGGAGGCGGAGCGCGTGCGAGAGAGGGAAGCCCCTCGCTCCAGCCGCCGCAACAGAAGAAGACGCCCCGGGCGTCGGGAAACGCAGGGCGATTCCCGGCCACCGTAGGCGCGGGCCTGCGGATGGCGAGCTATGGGTGGCTCGCCGTCCGATAGCAACCAGGCCCGAGTCGACGGCGCGTCGTGTTCCACGCGCGCCTCAAAGAGCCGTCAGCAAAGAAGACGGGGCCCCATAGGGTCAGTGCCTGCTAGGGTTGCGGAATTTGTTCGAAAGAGTCACCGCAGCCCTGGAACGCAAAGGGCACAAGAAGGATCACGGGTGGGTTTTAGTCAGTAAGAGTCTGACACTCCCTTCCGCTCCGCCCGGAGCGGGAGAAGTCATTTGATGATTTCCCATCCAGAAAAAAAAAAAAAGGACGTTCCTAGTATAAGTATAAAACTTACACTAGCAGCGCCCCGCTGTTAAACCGCGAAGAAGCAGTGTCGAAAAACATGTTAGTATACGTAGACAAAGTGACATTTCATCAACATTAGAGATAGTCAAAAGGCAAAAATTTAAGGGATTGATCACGGGACATTTCTATAAAGCTTGTCAGTCAATCTGTCTAGCCTTTTCCCAACTTTGCTGGCGTCGGCGTCCAGTATAATCAGATGCAACTGAATACCAGTATTTTACATGTAGCGACTGTTTATGTGACCTATACTACGAAATGTCGTACGACTACGGAATGTCCAATTTGCTAGCTTCTGACCACTAGACGTGTGCGTCATTTTGTCTTTTAATATTATTTAGTATGTACCTATCAGTATGGTATTTATGTATTGTATGTTATATTTATTTTTATGTAATGTATCGTCTCTCTTCTCTCCTTTCGCAGGTATGCTGGAAGAGATTTCTATAGAAATATGTAAGCATCACCTTTGTACCTAAATTTCTGTTTCCTTCTTATTATATTTTGTTAAATGTGTGTACATACATTGTCAAATAAATAAATATAATATTAACAGCCGTACAGGTCGACTTCTGGGCAACGTTTACGCGGTCTGTGGATGTGCCCATCTCCTACGCAGTAGTTTCGGCGATAACCGAGGGGTGAACCATTTTCATCTAGTGTTAAGACACTAGATGAAAATGGTTCACCCCTCGGTTGCAAAAGCATGTATTTATAAATGTTCGAGGCTCTCACAATCACCCTTAAACACTTTTTTTTTCTTATTTACCCAAAAGTATCCAAACATTCACGTAACGCGTTTCTGTTTTTCGTTCTAATTCCTATTTGTACCTTAAAGTTATTCATACAACTCTTCACGCTTCCACGCTGCAAATTATTAAAATCCGTATATCTATATCTATACTTATAATAAATCTGTAGAGAGGTCAATTCTGTACAAGGAATATATTTTCAAAATAACTATCAGGAGGTGATTAGTGATCGATACTGGTGCCAAAAATGCAATCAGTATAATTTTTGTCTGTCTGTCTGTCTTTCTGTCTGTCTGTCTGTCTGTCTGTCTGTCTGTCTGTCTGTCTGTCTGTCTGTATGTTCTTTATATAAACAAAAACTACTCGACCGATTTTAACGAAACTTGGTGCAATTATTCTTCATACTCCTGGGCAGGTTATAGTATACTTTTCATCACGCTAAAATCAATAGGAGCAGAGCAGTGAAGGAAAATGTTGGGAAAACGGAAGAAGTTACTCCATTTTTTAAGCTTCCGTCGCGTGTGTAGCCTTAATGGTTAAAGTTACATAGAAATCATGTATTACGGAAATGTTCTACATAAAATTATCTAAAAAATATCCCGAAACAGCATGTCTATCTTTTGTCAACTTTAAACCGATCGGGCTGAGAGTTTCAAAATCGGGGGTAAAGTAACTATTCCACGCGGACGAAGTCGCTGGCAGAAGCTAGTATGAAATATTTCAATTAAAAATATAGGCCGTGCACGGGTTTAGAACAAAGCCGACTTTCATACAGTAATCGCGGTAACCCTATTTGTGAATTGTTTTTAAATGTAAATTGATGTTGCAAGGTACATAATGCGGCAATAAAACTTTGAGGAGTGGTTGGAAAGACGCCATGGCGTCCTCACCTTCACCAAGCAGGGCAGACCCTCACCGGACACGGCTGTTTCGGGAGGTACCTGTTTCGGATTCAGCGGGAGGAAACAGTGAAGCATACGGTGGGGATCTGCCCTGCTTCGGCGCAGCAACGCCAGGTCCTCGTCGAGGCGATCGGTGGCGGTGACCTCTCGGGTCAGGCCCCAGGGCCGAACCATGGATTGAACCAGTTCAATCCTTGGTTCGAAGCGAGGAGGCATGGGCATGGGAAGCAGTTATGCTAGCAAAGAAGGAGGCAGATCGCGTGAGGATTTTTTTTTTTTGGATGGGAAATCTTTACGCGTGAGTCTCCGCAATAGAAGAAGACGTAGGCGCGTTCCTGCGGATGGCGAGCTATGGGTGGGCGCCTCATGTTCCAAGCGCGCTTCAAAGAGCTGTCAGCAAATAAGACGGGGCCCCATGGGGTCATGCGCATGCCTGCTAGGGTTCCGGAATTTATTCGAAAGTCACCGCGGCCCTGTAACACAAAGGGCACTAGGTGAAACACGGGTGGGTTTAGTCAGTAAGAGTCTGACACTCCCTTCCCCTCCGCCCAGAGCGGGAGAAGTCATTTGATGATTTCCCATCCAGAAGAAAAAAAAGGTACATACTTATGTACCTTTTTTTTCTTCTGCTTCATGCCCGATTGATTAATTTGTGCATATAGTGGCTCCGGAAGTGTACGCAGTTACGCACTGCGTAGAAATATAAAATACAGACGCACTGCTTACAAAATATCCTATTTACTATAGCTAGTCCGCCTTCCAAAAACTGCCTGGGGAACGTTTTCTATTGATAAGACAAGCCAGACCGCGGACCGCGTTGCCAGTCAGTCGCGACAGACCACGAAAGTTTTGGCTTCTGACTTTTCATTCTGACCAGCCAACTACTCGTCTAAAACATTACATAATAACGCACGTTGCATTGCTCGCTGCGGTTTTATTGCATTGTTTCCCGACGCTGCCTGCTCTTTGTTGTAATGTTTGAGTGACGTCTTTATCACGGCATACAAATGTATCTCCGTCTGTCAGTCTTTCTCAATAGAAAGTGGGAGTCTAACTGACTGTTCAGTTGCGCTACTTCAGAAATATGGTAGAGGGGTTGTGTTTCCAGGGTTGCGGAATTTGTTCGAAAGGGTCACCGCGGCCATATACATTAGGAGGAACACGGGTGGGTTTTAGTCAGTAAGAGTCGGATACTCTCTTCCGCTCCGCCCAGAGCAGGAGAAGTCATTTGATGATAACCCATCCGTAAAAAAGAGGTTCTGATTACAAGCAGAGCATTACATTAGCACACATTCGTAATTCGAGGGAAATTTATGTGGGCTGAAACAGAAAAACAGCTACAATAGTGTTGCTAACTGACACTATGCTGAGCTCAGGCCCTTTTGGCATTGTTTTAGTAGCTTTAACCCGAAATGCTCACTAAGATTTTTATCTATAGCTCTACTTTAGCCTGTAAACCTCAAACGTTCGGCATTGATGAAGGGTGTAATATATTATTAACCTAGACTTCAGAAAACCGCCGTTAATGTCGCATTTTTTAAGGTATCCAATAACTGCAACTCGAGGATTCCCATTCGAATATTTTGAAATTCTCTCCCTGAAATATACAGTACCTTTTTGTGTAATCAGTAAAGTTCTATAATAGTACCCCTATATGAAAAAATGTAGGCATCAATGTCGACCCTTTTCGTCTCGATGTGAACGGATCATCATATCCTCCCCATCTTATCCTCAAGGTAACACTGCCAGTAAGCATAAGCCTTATTTCTTCAGTTCATAAACCTAACAAGAAAGATTTAGCTACTGTCGTCTTCGCCTTAAAAAGAAAAAACAATTAAAACTAGTTTTTCGTAAACCAATTTTAATTTCCTTAATTTTTCATACAAAAACTGTTCGTATCAGCAATTCCATGAGAGTTCGTGAAATACCGTTTGAGTATATCCTTTTGTTCATCAATTTTCGAAATATTTCGCATGCGATAGGTATGGCATTTGAAATGTAAACATTTAAAATTCAGTAAACTAATTGGTATTGTCAGTTGCAGAGTTACAATGGACTGGGCCGTTTGCTGGCTAGCCATGGCCCAGGGCGCTTGTAGCTACCGAAGCCATAGTTGTTCTGCTTTAGAATGGCCTTGTCATTGACTTTTCCCTGATATTTATTTGTGGGTACCTACCCAAATAGTATTCTTTTCAGTAAAATATTGAAATGTCACGTATCATGAAACATTTTTGTTTTCATTTATTTATTTATTTATTTTTAATATAGGAAGGCGCTATTCTTTTTTATTAAGAGTATGAAAGAATATGGTATGATGAGTCAATGACCGTGACTACCGAACGAAGTCGAAACAACATCAATTAACCTATACCTGCATACCGCTGACAGCATATTGAATTTCAAAAACCATGCCAAAACCATGTGCTGATATACCCCTGGGCGGATGCGGGTAGGAAAAACCATTTTCAAATCACTTACTCGAAAATAGCTCAAATCACACTGCTTTTAGGTTCACAATGCTGTAAATATCACAAACGTCGGGTTTTCATTCCATATTTGCATTGGTGTATTGTGGCAACAGATTACTAAAGACTGTTAGGCTACATGGTCCAATATACATAGAAATACTTAGTAAGTATTGTCTAATTTAATCAGACAAGAGTGAAGTAAATAGAATTTAATAATAAACCCATCACATTATTTACTTCTAACAAAATATTAACATCAATTTGTGATTGAAATTGGTGCAGATATTAGAGGCGCAAAATTGCCGAAAATCGGTCCTTAACTCCTTATTGAGGACAATAAGGACCGATTTTCGGCAATTTTGTATAAAAAATTATTGTTTATGACAATTTATTAACTTCGAGTAAGTGAATTGAAAACGTCGTCAGATACACGTTTGGTACATTATCTCAGCTCCAGAATGTCCTCGACTTCAACTCGGACATTTATTCCACCTGTTTCTTTTGTAAAAAAGTTGATTTTTGCCCCCAAACTGGTTCCCTAAAAAATCTAACTTGTCCATATTTATTTCATTGTCTATTCCCGAAGTTTTTCATCATCTTTAAGAAATTTAGATGGGACTACTACGGATTAAAAAGAAAGAAAAATAGTTTAAACATCTTCATCAACTCGCTTCTAATGCGCCAATAAATTTTGAAGAGTTCCTTCGATTTTTCTAGGATCCTATCATCAGATACTGACCTGATGACCATGGGACCACTTGGGAACGGATGAAGGCGTCTTTGCGTAATTGGAGAACATAAACGTCACTTTTTTATCAACCTACATTGTCTACTACTGGGCAATGGTCTCTCTACTACTCCCGGTTTGTCTGCCTAAGTTGCAAGCCAGTATTTCTTTCATTTTTATGACTCCCCAAACTTGGGTAACAGTACCTAATTTAAAAAAAAAATAGCTATTGATTACATTTTTTCTTGATTTACTGGATAAAATGTAGGAAACAGTAGTTTCTTTTTCTTTTATTTTACCAGATGCCTGGATAAAATTTGGCTAGTCATTGAAAAATAACCCTGAGTATTTAATACTAGAAAACCTTCAAATACGTCGTCAGAGTAAGTATAACCTTGTAAAGACCCTTCGTTACAAGATTTTATTATTGTTATTTATTTTATGACCCCGTCCAACTGCAGAGCAAAGACCTCCCGTCTCTACCTTTGACTAGGCTTCTAAAATGTTGGGCCAGTGATTTTAGATGGAGTCCAGCTTATCCCGCTATTTCCTGGGCATGTCTTTCTGGGCCTGCGTCGCTATCGTTTCCATGCGTTTGGGATCCAATGAGTATCAATCTTCGCCCATAGCATCTCCGACATGTTCATGACAGTTCCACGTTCACCTCGCAGTACAAGATTGTTCATCAAAATTGTTTGACTATTTGAAACGCTCTCATAACTTTAATCATTCGATCAATCAATTTCATAATTCAATTCGCCATAAAACATTCTTCGCTTTGATTTCAATCAATGCAGAGAAGTAGTCGGTAATACAAATAAAATGTGCAGTGCTCACTATTGTAATCCCCTCTTCACTCTATTTGTTCTAAGTTTTGTTCAAGTTATAGATTTGCTTCCTCAAGAAAAAACCACAAAACCGGTAGAAGAATTGGGTGCGTTTTTTCATTCACGACATTTTAGTGGCCATCATATACCTAGCCTTGGGCCATCTACTCATAGAAATAAGATAGCAGTATATATACTGTTATCTTAGTTTGGTGACTCAACCCACAGGACCTGAAAGTACCAAATGGAGTTGCTGTTGCCACTGTTTTGTTATACGAAATTTTCTCTATTTTGAGAAACTGTAACGCTCAAATAACGTAACGTTTACTTCATCTTTATAATTAAACAACATAATTTTCATTTAATATATCGTTCAGTATATACAACCACATACAATATTAAAACAACATTTTTTCAAACGATCGTTTAGTAGGTATACCTATATTACCCAGGCCCGCTGCTAGCCGTTTGATCGCCCCCGTGCAATACCGATTATACCGCCCTACTGAGTTTTGCTAAAAAGGATTTTTTTATTATTGTGTGAAAAAAAAAACTTAACGCAAAAAAAAATTGATTAGGTAAAAGAATCTTTCGCCACATGTATGTAACTGAAACCTGCAGTGTAATTAATATTCTTAGAGCTATCGTTGTGTTCGGAAATGGTGAAATTAAGTCATTGGTAAAAATATTTATATTGTAATAAGGATTGTGAAAAGGACATGCCTGATTACAGCTTTAGTTTTTCTGTGTGACTTACACCTGGTGTGCAATCCAATATATTGGAAAAATATTTTGATTCTCTGACTTTGTTCAGTATATATAAGCCTGGTTGTTCTCGAACGGCGAGCCATCATCCGCAGGCCCGCGCCTACGGTGGTCGGGAATCGCTCTGCGACTCCCGACGCCCGGGGCGTCTTCTTCTGTTGCGGCGTAAGGTTTCCCTCTCCCTCACGCTGTCCGCCTCCTCCTTCGCTAGCATTACTGCTTCGCAGAAAGAGGTGACCGCTTCCCATGCCACCTCGCTTTGGACCATGGATTGAAACTGAGCCGGAGCCGAGAGGTTGCCGATCGCCTTGACGAGGACACAGCGTTGCTTCGTTCAAGCAAGGCAGACGTCCACGGTATGTTCCCTCATGTCCTCCAGGCGATCTACAGTGTTGACACCCGGACGTGTCCTCCCATGGATTCCAAAACAGGTACCTCCCGAAACACCTGTGTACGGTGAGTACCGGTGCTCAGAACGCCGTGGCTCCTCTCCAACCACTCCTCAAAGAGGGGACTTATCGCCACAATGGTGGCGTGCTCACCAAGTACCTACGTAACCTACCATCTGAGAAATATATAAGCTCAGAGTGAATCCCCAAAACTTCGCGAGTAATGCTTTTTATAAAATACGACTATGGATGCTTGTATTGAATTTGAGTCCAAACGGGGGCGGGCGGTTCCTGCGGTACCTGCTGACGGATAAGATAACGCCTATAGATGATTTTTTTCAATGCGATGATATTTTGGTGTATTCCCGTTCGTCCCCTCGACTTCGTCCCCTGAGGGGGACGAACGGGAATTTGCAAAAATAATATTTAATTTGTTCCCGATCGTCCCAATCCTAATTCAAGAGGGGACGAATGGGAATATGTTCTTCGATTAGTGCCATTCGTCCCACTAAAAAGATTTGTGCAGTAATTTACTGACCCTATTTATGTGTTAAAATAATGAGTAAACTTTTCTAATTACTTACATAATGTAAAACGTAAAATCTTGCCACCATACACATAAGCAACTGTTACTACAAAAATAGTGACTTATATTTCAAGTCGAGGGGACGAACGGGAATACACGACTAATCGAAGAACATATTCCCATTCGTCCCCTCTTGAATTAGGATTGGGACGATCGGGAACAAATTAAATATTATTTTTGTAAATTCCCGTTCGTCCCCCTCGGGGACGAAGTCGAGGGGACGAACGGGAATACACCGATATTTCTTATGCTGTAGGTGGCTATTATATTATGACTATGACTTTGAATATTACGTAATGAGTCACTCGATTTGCCGCCCCCTTGGACGTGCCGCCCACGTGCGGTGCACGCCTTGCACGCCCGCTTACGGCGGGCCTGATATTACCTATCCTTATTTAGTACAACGTTCTTTTGATCTAATTATGATCTTGTATAATAAACATTTGAACTAACTGCTGAACAAAGAGCATCCGTATTAACTCGGAAACATAAGGCACCCTGACACTGACACCGATCGGTTAGGTTCAAACGGGACGGCGAGAGCAGGAGTGAGCGAACAAAGCTTCTGTGATCCCATTCATGTTAGGTTCCTTTAAACCCTGCAGGCAGTAATAGGAGCCGCGCATAGGTCACCGTGAACTTCCCTTGATCACGGCCGTAATTTAAGCCGAGTATACGAATGTAATCAATTTCGGCTATTTCAGCTCATTATAGATCTGTGGCAAGTCCAAACGTCACATATTTTTCAAGACGGCAACATGGCTTTAGGTACCTACGCAGTACGCATTTTCTAATTTCGTGCATGTGTTTCCGCGCAAGACTTTGCTGCCTTCCTTTTTGGCATGTCATATTTGAAGTTATATAATCTGAAAATTATAACTTTTACTCATTTGTATATACCTACTGAAGCTTATATGAATTCAAATTACATGTTTTGAATGTATACCATATTAAGTAGTTATAACAATAGACGACACGGTTGGCGTAGTGGTTGAGCTATGGGCTGCTACACTGCTAGTCTCGGAACAAGTATTAGTATGGCCTACAGATAGTCTTTCCGGGTCTGGCGATTCGTGTACGGCAGTTTGTAAATGCACCCACAATACAGGAGTAATTCCTAGTAAGTGGCAACGTTTAAAAAAATGAAAATAAATTCAAACGAAATTACAAAACAAATTCTTTAAAAATAAAATATTAAGAAAATTCCTTGCCTATTTAAATCTTCTATAGATAATTTGAATTAAACATTGGTAAAGATGCTGGTAATACGTTTGTAAAAGTCCCCACCGATACCCATTTGCTAACAAAAATTATTCAACGTCAAAGTTCGCAAAAATGGGTTTTTACGTTTTTCAGCAATACGCTATGTTTTATCATAAAACAAGGTCTGACAAAAACTGCACAATGCAAAGATCTTAATAGGACCATAGTATAGAATAAGCCTGAAAACCATATAGCTTTTCACGCTATTAATGACTGTTACTTTCAGATGATATAACAAAACTCAACTCGTATACTTATTGTAAGTTTCAAGCAAACAGGTTCAGATGTGGAAACAAAAGAACTTTCAGGTGTGTAAAAATATAGGTGTGTAAACAAATTTGAATTTATTGTTAATGACAAAAAAGACACAATATCTCAAGTATCAACAAGGCGGAAAAAAATATTCCGCCTTGGGATTTGACAACTAAATCTGGAGCCTAGTATTCTGGGGGTAAAAAAATTGTTTCGCCGGCTTGAGGGTCAGTAGCGCCACTAGAGTTGGACCTACTTTGTATACTACGGACCCAAGAAATGTCAGTATAATGGACGGGACTCGCTAGGGCACTAGCCCTGACTCTTTCAAAAAATTCTTCAACCCTGAAAGGCACTGGGTCTTCTTGGTTTGTGAAATTGTTTGAAAGAGCTACCGCAACCCTGGAACATGGGTGTGTTTTAGTAAGACCTACCTAAGAATCTGCCACTCCCTTACGCTCCGCCCAGGGTGGGAGTAATCATTTGATGATTTCTACGTCAAAAAATAGGACCAGACCTGGTTATTTTAGTCAGTATTAGTTACTGACTAAAATCCACTTCACACACGTCTTCATAGCTTACCTCCCTAAATTGTATTGTAGCTATTTCAACGGCTACTTCCCGTTATGTCACATTCCCAATTCATCAACATGCCAAAAGTAGTAAAAAATGAACACAAGCGGCGTTTCGTCAAGATTTTAATTTTCATACATTCATTCCCGATTCGTCAATATTTTGTTTGGCAAGTACAATAAAACTCTGTCTATGTTCTTTCTTTACAAAACTGTTTTGATTATCAATTGCACATTCGTGTATGTTCTCTAGATAGGTTTTGATTTCGGTGTGCCAGAATATTGTTATCCCTGTGAAATCCCATATTTTTTAATTTGCTTCTATCTGAACTGGCTTCAGAGCTAAATAATCAAATCCCATCAAAATGTGTAGGTAATCCTACTAACGTTATAAATATGAAAGTTAAAATACTTTTAGCTGTGTTCCGCGGTTTTGGAATTCGGCAATTTCAGGTGATTGCACAGGCTGATGCGTTATTTCTTCTTCTTCACTCAGCGTTCTATCTGATTATGATGTTAACGTTTATTGTAGCCCCAGAAATATATATTCACGATTTTGGTAAACTGGTAGTTTGTGAGTCGAGTGTCAAGACTAATAAATAATTCCATACCTTCACCCACCTTTGGGAAGGTCTGCTGATAAAAGAGCGTCAAAATGGAGTTTGTTAACTTTTGTAGGTGACTGCACCGTACATAATATTAGTTTAAAAGAAGGGTGACGAATAGGGAATGGATATATGAAGATCAAAATCTTGACGAAAGGCTACTTGCGTTTAGTTGTTTTTCCTACTTTTGACAAGTTGACGAATCGGGAATGTGACATTTCGGGAAGTAGCTGTTTTACATTCATCCAGACCTATTACAAGAAAAAGGACAAATTACAATATTATAGATAGGTACAAATATTCTGCAAGTATCGGATATTCTCATATATAGATATAGATACATGTGCGTAAAGTAACTTTGTAGTTTCTTGTCCGTTCTTCTCCATAAGAATCTACTTTTTGCGAATGGACAAATAGAGTCACTATTATATTTTTATTTTCAAAATGTTTTGACGTTCAAAAGTGCCTTTAATGGTCTAGTTGAAATAAATGAATTGACTTTGACTTTGTAGACCCCACGGCGTAGCGGATAAATCAGCAAACACTTGCGCTAATTGTATGTCGAGCAAATGTCATGTTTAAAACTTATGCGATCACATCTTTTTCAGTTATTACTACGACGTGGAAAAAAATACTTGTGATCCTTTTGAATATGGAAACTGCCAGCACCCCTACAACGTATTTCCTAATTTGCGCTCATGCAGAGAGGAATGCCGAGGTAAAATCTTTCAACAATCATCTCGTTCATAAAAGGCTATTTAAATTCTTTCAAAATATCTTTAGAGACTCACTATACGAGTTCGGTCCTGCAACAGCCTGTTTCCCCTCTTGCACGTCAAGTATTATTTTAAAATATTTCAATTGTTACAACCGTACCCTGCTACAACTTTACCCAGTCTACCTTATTGTGGACCAGCAAATGTAGATACTTATTTTAGTTTGTTATTTATTTAATTATGAAGTGGAAGGTATAATTTTCTGAAAGATGCCTACTCGGTTAAAAAAAGCTATAAGCAAACTAAAAATCATGTGTAAATGTTTTGTTCTAGATATGCACATCTACCGAACGTTTACAAACTTAACGGCAAACGTTTATTGTCGGCTCCAACCAGAATTTGGAAACTGTAATTCGTATTATCCCATGTAAGTATGTGTATTATGAGCTGTAATCGCAACAGTTTTTTTTCCGACATCCATGCGAACTATTAGCATGGATGTCGGAAAAAAAACTGTTGCGATATACATAGTTAAAATGTACGTACAGTCAATACCCTTTTTTTTTTTTTTTTTTTTTCGGGGGGAAATCCTCATGGATGTCCTCCGCCCTGGGGCGGGCGGAGGGGTCTGTCAGACTCTTACTGACTAAAACCACCCCGGTGTTCCATCTCTCACCTACGCCGGGGATCGCGGGAACGTAAACCACATCCATAATCCCCGGCTGGTGCCGGCCCGCCTCTGCGGGCCACCTCGCGTCTACGGAGGGAGTGAGGTGTTAAACACCCTCCGTGACTTCAGAGAGGGGCGCACGGGAACACCTCGCGCCGCCACCTCGGGTCTGGATGAATGGGGGGCGACAGACGTCCCCAAGTCCGCCGCCCCTGGACCCAGTTAGGGGGGCCGGAAGAGGGCAGCATACGCCCTCCTCCGACGCCCGGTGCGCCTGCTGCGGGCGGGGTCAGAGGTCGAGATCTCTCTTTCCCTTTCCGCAGCCTCCTTCTGCGAGATAACTGTTTCGCAGAAGGAGACCACCGCGTCCCAGGACTCCTCGCCGCCGACCATAGATTGGACTACGGCCGGTAGCGAGAGGTCACTGCCCACCACAGAGATGAGGTCACGGCGCGGCTCCTCCCAAGCGGCACACTCTGCCAGCGTATGCCGCGCCGTGTCCTCCCGACAGTCGACGCAGTGGTGACACCGAGCGTCCGGCTCCCTGCCTATGCGACACAGGAACTTCCCGAAGCAGCCATGCCCCGAAAGGACCTGTGTCGCACGAAACGTCAGGGAGCCGTGCCTTCTCCCGAGCCAAAGGTCGAGCACTGGCCGGATACAGTCAATACCCTGCCTTAACTGACCCCTCTTAGAAATAAGAAAATAAAAAGCTTGCACAAGGCACCTCTTCCGTTTAAAATACCGGCAAGCCTCGATATCTCCTGGTACCTCGAATCCAGTTGGTTCTTAATTTCACACTATTTCAAATTAATTATTAATACTGACGATTAACCCAAATTGAAACAATTTCCAAAACGGTTTTTTTCACGACTTAGAAGATTTAGAGAAGCTCCTGGCTAAATAACACAGGGATCGATGTTCTTGGCCAAGGAACGCTTGCCGAGGTTGGTCTATGGATCAATCCGTGTTCAACTGCTGAATTATGTCGGGTGTCAAACTAAATTGGGTTCACTTCCAGTCAACCCAGATTCAGCCGAATACCAGTATTTTACCCACCAACTGGGTGATACGGTACCATCCGTAAAGACTGCCAGATTTTAAAATGACAGCAGCGTTCAACGGTTTAGCGTACTTTCCGAGGTACGGAGGAATCTCGGTATGTTAAGATGGTCACCCATCCACAGGCCGACCTCGGTAAGTGTTGCTTAACCTTGAAGGTCGACCCGTACGGCTGTTATTCTTTAGCCACGAAGTCCATTTACGTACATACTAAGTATTATTTTAAAGACACTAAACCATGAATAGGATACGTTGACCACTTGTCCGGCCTTTTGTCCAATTTATTACGGCTAAATCGGCTGGTCTCGCCGTTGGCTTTCAAGTTTTAAGACCTTCCCCCTACTTGTATATGGTTATGATTGTGAAATCGTTTTATTTTTTCGCAGGTATTTCTTTGATACAGAAGACATGACTTGCAAAGGTTTCTCATACAGCGGCTGTGGAGGTAATCAAAACAGGTTCGAACATTCAAACAAGTGTTTGGATACGTGTAGACCCGTAGTAGAGCAATGTAAAAATAAAAAATGCTATTTTTAAATAGTTGTTTGTGTTACCTAAAAGACTTCTTATTTTCTTTTTAATTTGTTTTTGCTCCGCTACTAAGGATCGTAGCGTATTTTCTCTTTGATACAAATCTTGTTCTGACAACTCAAAAATAACGAACTCAAAAATATGAAAATTATACAATTTAGAGAAGCTGTTCTGAAGATGCGCTTACATATATTTTGGCGATTCATTTTTATTTACAAAGCTTCAATACAAATTATATCCATTCAATTATTTACTTTCTGAAGTGGTACAGTCTCAACCAATGTAGCTGCTATTGTTACATAGGTTACAAACAAAAAACCTTGTCTTGGATTTATTTCGTGGATTAGCTTTTAACTATATCTATTTATTTTCCTTGAGCTAAAATGGTATCTTTTAGCAAAAGTTTTCAATATCTTTTTGTTAGGGAAATGTCCCGTCACTCAAAGTTTCTTAAAAATACCAACTACAACGTAGTATGCTGATATATTGGACAATAAAGTGCCTCAGTTCGATTAGCGCATTGATCATGTGCTGCCGGGCGCACACAGCGAGGCTCCGGGCTTACACACTCAGTGATTGCAAAACGCCTCGATAGGCAACTAGTGAGAGTCGGGCCGGTCCTGCCGACGGGGGAAGCGGTTTCCCGGGGCAGGGTCGTCTTGGCGGTATCTCTAGACATCGCCTACGCCTTGAACACCCTGCCCTGGAGTTGCATCAGGGAGGCACCAAGTTATCACCGGATGCCGACCTACCTCCGTTGCGTGGTCGAAGATGACGGACAGAGCCGTCATCTACCCCGGTCACCAGAGAGATTGGAACCGGTGAGAGACGTCGTGCAATGTTCCACAGGATTCGGTTCTGGGGCGGCTCCTGTGGGATATCGGCTACAACTGGGTGCTGATCTCCCTAGCGGCATCAGCGTGGGCTGCTACGTTGACAACACCCTGGTCCTAGCGAGGGATTGCACCAAGCGACGGCCGAGTTGATGACATGCTGGGTCGCAGATAACGGTAGTTGGGATTCACATTGGCGTCGGGTCGACAATGAAGCACTGGGGTCTCGCCTTTGACAGCCGATTGAACTTTGCAAAAAACTTCCCACGTTTGGCTTCCCAAACTGGGGCGGGCCGGGGCTGCGTTCAAACAGCTCTTCAAACAGGTCCAAACGCCCCCTGCCGGGGCTGTATGCGGGAATTGTGCGGTCCATGTCCCAGTCCCTTTATAGGGCCTCAGTGTGGGCATTGTCACTGAAGCGACTGTCAGCGCGCCACTTGAAAGCGTCCCAGATGGTCATAGCACCGGGTTAGCCCGGGGATATCGCACGGTCTCCGGCGAAGCGGCGAGCCTCCTTGCCGGATTGCTGCCGTGGGGTCTGGAGGCGAGAGCCCTCACCCACGTTTACGCATTGCCCTTGGAGGCGCTACGCCGAGGTGAAACTCTGCGTTCGACGAAAATTTCTGCGATCTCGCGTAAATATGGAGACAATGACTGTTACAACCCCGCGCTGGGCGCGCCACATTTGCGGCGATAAGATTCCTCTTTGAGGAGTTGTTGGAGCGACGCCACGGCGTCCTCACCTTCCACCTGACGCAAATGCTCACCGGACACGACACGGCTGTTTCGGGAGGTCCATGTTTCCGATTCAGCGGGAGGACACGCCCGGGTGTCAACATTGTGTGGATCGCCCAGAGGACACAGTGGACCATACGGTGGTAGTCTGCCCTGCTTGGGCGGAGTAACGCCGTGTCCTCGTCGAAGCGATCGGCGGCGGCGACCTCTCGCTTCCGGTCCCGGAGGAAGAGGTCACTTCCTTCTGCAAACCAGTAAAGCTAGTGAAGGAGGACGCAGACCGCGCCCCAGCCGCCGCAACAGAAGTAGACGCCCCTCTCTTTAGCCCTAACAGTAATATACGAAACGTTACTCTCTCTCTTTTTATATTCACTAACTTATATCTCCTTCTCAACCTCGCCCGATCACAGCTTTCGTAACTCTCGTCACGCATCACCAGCTTACTCCCGGTAACGGGGTAATTTTAGTTAAGTAAGAATCCCGTACACTTCGGACTGATCCCCAAAGTCTGGTCACCTTTTGAAGAAAAACAAGACAAATAAGAGCCAATAGATTTCGCCTGAATATATAGGTACCTGTTTCTTAAAATATATTATATACCTAATAAGTGTTCTTAATATTAACTTACTCAGAAAAAGATTTACCTACTGTTTTTTCACTATGCTGATATTTTGAACTATGTATTTAATATATAGTTCAAAATATTTCCTCAGCATTTTAATATTTAATAAGCTTTAGAGATAACTCTTTCCACCCCGTCTTTAATTAACAAAATTAGTCTCAGCTGTCCTAATTAAAGTGAAAAGTAACCGTGGCTTGCGGTTACACGTTGAAGTGTTTTTGCAAACATTGAGAAAAGTAAAATATAAAAATAAAATGACAAAGCCAAAAGAGAACGTAACAAATGTTGGTTGCGTTCTCTATCTTTATTCAAATAAACAGCAACCTGCATCCATTCGTAATCCATTACTTCATATGTTAAAATAATCGTTTCCTTAAAAACCGTAGAACGTGCAATAGTTGTATCATAGGTATAGGCATACTTCCCCACCGAATGTGTCTCCACGTTGTCGTCGTGGTGGGGCTTGAGCGTCCCAATGATCTTGCGAGCTTTCCCGGTAGAGCCACTCATGCCGGAAGGTCGCAAGTGAGGGACCAGACCAAGAGAGACACACCCGCTCGCTGCTCTTTGGTACGCGTCTGACCATCAGACGTGACTGTGAGAGCAGCGAGCGGGTGGAGAGGTGAGGTGAGGAGAGAGGGCCCTGAGAAGGGGCGAAGCAAACAGGGACCGCACCCTTCAAAGGAAAATATGAAGAAAACAGGCCTTTGTAAAATGAGTCCCCAGGTGGGTCCCGACTGCTCAGCGGTCGGGGAATCCCACCCCGCTTCGGCGGGCTGCCCTCCGTACTCTGGGGTGGGCACCAAACGCCTTCCGCTTGCCAGTGGCAACACGAGCCGAGGAGGCTCCCAATCGTCGTCATCCGAGTCCGCTTCCTTTAAGGAGCTGATGGCGTACGGTTGTGTAGAGGAGGGTTCGCCTGAGCGCCGGGGTGGTGCGGAGTCGGATTCCGGCTCCGCGCCAGACCTAGTAACGGTCAGCTCGGCGGGCTCTGGAGAGGAAGGAGGGGGGGCTGCTGCGGAGAACGTGAAGTTCTTCCGCAAGCGGCCGCGACGGGAGGAAGACGGGGAGTCGACCTCCGAGGGCGAGTTTGCCTCCGCCCGCAAGATCCCCACCGCTAGGCGGGGCAGGGGCTGTGAGGCGGGGAGGGGGCTGGCTCCCTCTACCCGGGAGGTGGAGAGTCGGGCCGGGAAGTTGGTGGAGGAGGGGCGTCGCCCTGGAGGGAGCGGTCGTAGGGCTCCCTCTACTCTTCCGCCTACTCTCGACTCCGATGACTCGGTGTCCCCGGGAGAGGTACCTCCCACTGTCGAGGAGAAGAGGGCCAAGCTGGAGGAGGTCGTGGAGGCCGCGATCCGCGCTGTGGCCTTCAAGAGGAAGCAGTCCTCTAAGCGGGAGGCCATTAGCGCGGCCAAGGCCTCCATTATGGCGGCGGCGGCGGCCAACGTCGGCGGGTCCGGAGAGGCGACAGAGCTGCGGGCGGAAGTCGCCCGCCTCGCGGCCGTAACGGAGAGACTCATAGCGGAGAATGAGTCGCTCCGGAGGGACCTGGCTGACATGGCCAGAGCGGCCTCTGAGGGGCCGCAGGGGGGGCTGAGTCCGGCGGCGCTGGAGGGGAGCCAAGTGCTGAGCCAGGTGCGGAGCCTGGTGCGGCAGGAGCTGGCTCCCTTCCGGAAGCAGTTCTCCGTTTTGGAGGACATGGTCCGGCGTCCCCCGTTAGCGGCGGCACAGAGGCCCCCGGGACAGCAGAAGGCGGCTTCGTACGCAGCCGCGGTGGCTGCTGGCCCGGGAACGTCCGGCCAGGCGAAGGCCAAGGCGGGAGCCGCGCCAGCGCCTGTGGCGCCAGCGCCTGCAACGCCGGCGACGACCAAGTCGGCCCCGGCGAAGAGGGGAAGGAGGAAGGCTGGAGGGGGAGCGGCTAAAGCTGCTGCGTCAGTGGCGCCGCAGCCGCCCCCACCCCCAACCTCGGACCCTCCTGCGACCGGGGCCGGGTGGCAGGTTGCTGGAGAAAAGCGGCAGGCCAAAAAGGCGGCCAGGAGCAAGGCCAAGAGGCAGCGGCGGAAGGCCAACGCCATCGCGGCGAGGCTTCGCGCCCCGAAGTCCGCGGCTGTGGTTTTAACACTGCAGCCGGAAGCGGAACAGAGGGGTGTGACGTACCTCGCCCTGATGAAGCGGGCGAAGGAGGCGGTGAACCTCCGGGAGCTGGGCATCACTGGGGGCCTCGGGATCAGGAGAACCCTGACCGGTGCCCGGAAGCTCGAGCTCGCCGGAGCGGAGAGTGGCCCGTTCGCGGACGCCCTGGCCGAAAGGCTGAAGGAGGTCCTCCCCGCGGACGAGGTTCGAGTGTCCAGGCCGACTAAGTGCATTGACATGCGCATAGTGGGCCTGGACGACTCCGTGACGGAGGAGGAGGTTGTGGCCGCCGTCGCCAGGACTGGGGGGTGCTCTGCCGAGCTCGTCAAGGCGGGCACCCTCCGGCCTGACAACACGGGCATGCAAACCCTTGTGGTGAGCTGCCCCGTGACGGCGGCCAGAACAGTGTCGGAGGGTCGAAGGCTCTTGGTGGGGTGGGTTTCTGCGCGGGTAAAACTGCTGGAACCCAGACCTCTGAGGTGCTACCGCTGCCATGTGGGCAACCACACGGGAGCTATGTGCCCCTCGGAGGTGGACCGCAGTGGACTTTGTTTCCGCTGTGGTCAGCCCGGTCATCGGGCCGGCTCGTGCGAGGCCACGCCGTACTGCAGTGCATGTGCGGCTGTTGGCAAGCCGGCCGAGCACTGGGCTGGGGGAAGGGCCTGCGCGCCATCCGCCCCGACCAAGGGCAAGAGGTCCGCCGCCGCCGCCGCCTCTGCCGCCGACGCGGCTTCCGTCGCCGCTTCTGCCGCTTCTGCTGTGGGTGCTGCGACTCCCGGTACTCGGGAGGGGGCTGAAATGGAGTGCCAGTAGTGGTCCCATTTCGGCCTCCTCCAGAGACAAGTCGGCCGCTGTGCTATTGCGCAGTGGCTGATGCCTGTGGACGGTGAGCGTGGGTGGCTCGCCGTCCGATACCAGGCTGAGTCGACGACGCGTTGTGCTTCACGCACGCCTCAAGGAGCCGTCAGCACCAGAGACGGGGCCCCATAGGGTCGGTGCCTGCTAGGGTTGCGGAATTTGTTCGAGAGAGTTGCCGCGGCCCTGGAACGCAAAGGGCACATGGAGGAGCACGGGTGGGTTTTAGTCAGTAAAAGTCTGACACTCCCTACCGCTCCACCCAGGGCGGGAGGGGTCATTTGATGATTTCCCATCCAGAAAAAAAAAAAAAAAAAAAAAGGTATAGGCATACTTCAATCTTATATTCCCACGCGGGTGAAACCGATGGGCGCTGCTAGTTTCTTCTAAAGCAATGATTACAAAATGGTATCGAATTCTTCGGCCGATTTCTCGCCGGCCCAACTTTTATTGTCTTACCCTGTCCTGGCCCAGGACAAGGGGTGAAACAATAAAACGAATGGCTTTTTGATATTGCTAATTTTCTTTACTTTTATCCAGTCCAATGAAATGGGTTCTCTCGTCGTCAAGACACAGTTTATGGCATGTTTCTTTTGCACTGTTTTTTTTTTTAGTTTTTATTGTTTTTGTAACTAACATCAACAGTTATTTTTACAACTGTTATTTCAGAAAACTGGTTTCGATTCTGTCAATCATACACATATATTTTACAAGTTGTATTTTTCCACCTATTCTTGTCGCTTTCTGATTGATTAGGTCAAGTTAGGTCCTTTAATTGGGATAAGGTTACAATTATTCGCAGAGCTAAAAATTGTTACGGGGTTTGGGAGCAGCATTATAAACTGAATGAGAAAAAAAATTCGAGTGAAATATGTTTATTTTGAGTAAACTGCCTGAATCGATTTTTTAATATTTACTTACCTACCTTGAAATTTTTCGAAGCTGCTTTTACAAAGATGTGGCTATATTTGTTATATTGATAAGTATTTCAAGGATTCGTTCGTTCTTAAACAATCCAAAGTGTTTCAATTGACTTTCCAGAGATTAAATTTCTCACCATAACTGACATGTCTGTGGTTTACTGAGTTTCCCATGGCAACGTCTGTCATAATGAAAATAGATAATTGACATGCAAAAATGTGTATAATTTCTTAGATATAATAATTGGCGACGATGGCAAATATAGAACTCACTAAACAAAAACGTATAAGAGGAGCTTTACGAGGAAACTTGAGTAAAATTCAAAATGCAATCAGTGCGTTGACTGACATCTCCGACGAAGAGATTACGTCATTACGTATTGAAAACCTACACGAAAACTTACTCAAGTTTCACAAAGCCCAGGAATATATAGAAGCTGAAACGGCAGAAGAAAATCAACAGAATGAAATCGACTACAGATTTGAATTTGAAGATCTGACGACATGTTTAAAGGTACAATTGCTAAAATTGAAAAATATACCCATTACATTAGGAAATCAAAGCACTACGATCGTAGATGGCAATAGCCAAGTACAAATAGCAACGAACCAGCCAAAAACACAGTTACAACCTTTGCAAGAAAGAGAATCCTTCAAGAACTTCGTAAAAAGGTTGGAATTGCACATTTTACTGAATAACTACTCGAATCATCCTCGTATGAAAGTTTACATCTTGTTGTCGGCATTACCTCCTGAATTACATGAAAGACTATACGATCTCTGTGCACCTGAGGAGCCAATTCATATGGCATTCCAAGACTTAACTCGACTACTGGAAGAATATCTTGACCCCAAACCAAGTATTTGGGTGCAACAACATCGATTTATTTCTCGAGTTCAAAATCAAAACGAAACTATACCAATATATGCATCAGAGCTAAGGAAACTAACAACCAATTGCAATTTTAACTGCCCTAACTGTGAAAAGTCCGTTGCTGATAAGTACCTATGCCTACAGCTTATTCGAGGTTTAAAAGACGATGAAATAAGAACCAAATTATTACAAGAGAAGGCAGCTACGTTTTCAGAACTTCTAAACATTGCTACGACAATAGAAATGAGCAAATCTGAAAATAACGACATATCAAATCTGGAAACAAATTCATGGGCAGATCCTGTACACAAAGTAACAACAAAATGGGAAAGAAAACGAAGATCTACAGCCCCATCAAACCATCAACCCCCGAGAACGATTGCAGACCTTAACGGTAAATGCTACCGATGTGGTAAAGAGGACCACCGAGCTGACCCAGCCATCCGGCTACGAATGGACAAGCTGAAAGGTTTGTCCAAACCGTTAAGAAGTCGCTCAAGAAGATAGAAGAGAATAAAGGGAACCTACATGACAAATTACGATCTATCATGAGCCAGTTGAGACGCACACCGAATAGTGCTGGGCAGACTCCATATGAAATGATGTTTGGTCGGGAAATAAGAACAAAGTTACATGTTATGTTTCGCAAGGAAGAGCCACAAGAAAAGGCAATACATCCCACCATTACAACTGGCATTAAGATGTTTTCTCCAGGAGACAAGGTACAACTACGCTCATATCGAAACCCAGATGCCAGGTGGGAGTTTGGCAAGGTATTGCGTCGTCTTGGCCAAGTCCACTACGAGATTCGAACTGAAGACGGAGGGGTGGTGCGACGGCATGTGGACCAGATGCTGCAAGCTGGAGCCGTGGCACTGGAATTCGCGGCGGAGGACTGACATGTCTGTGGTTTACTGACTTTCCCATGGCAACGTCTGTCATAATGAAAATAGATAATTGACATGCAAAAATGTGTATAATTTCTTAGATATAATAATAACTATGGAGGTTTTGATCGTGGGACAGAAAAGCATTATCCATACATATAAAATAACCCAATATGGATATGTTTTTTTAGGTCAAACATGTCATTTTTTTTGCAAATCAGCTCTAGTATAATCCATTTCATAAAGCCAACTCAATTAGTTATCAATCAATCAGTACATGCAGCGTACTCATGCATATTATGAAAAACGCATGCTTTTGAATCGCTATAACGCAGTACTGGTGACTCTTAGGAAAAGATGCCAAAACATTTTTTATATATAATATGACTACTTCTCTTAATGCTCTTTGCATTCCAGAGCCGCGGTAACTCTTTCTAACAAATTCCGCAACCATGGCAAAACCGGGCCATTGAGTACCAAGCTCTTACCGCTGCCACGTCACGAGTCAATGAAGTAGACATCTACACAGATGGCCAAAAACTTAAAAAGCTAACTTTACTTTCAGCGATCATTAGGCGAAATCAGCTCCATACTCCAATGTAAGAGTAGACTCTTGCATTGGATCCCCAGCCGTGAAACATCCAGGGATAAACAACTACGCAATTAGATACGTCTGACAGCCTGGCTATGCACAAAGCCATATAAAACAAACAAACTAACAGCAAATTAATCTTTGAATGTCGCCTCGCTCTGCAGAGTATACCGCTACATTAAAGAATCCCCCTCCACTGAATCAAGGGGCACAGTGAATCCCTAGGCAATGACGCTGCAGACTAACAAAACGACTACTCAGCCTAAGTAGAAATAATCACAGAAAAATAATAGGGATAATTACGGGACATTGCCCCCTAAACCAGAACAATATAACAAGATATCTTGAACATAGATGCCACGTACCGTCAACTCTGTAGAGGCTGCTTCGACATCGAATATCAGCCACCCACGTCATCCTGGAACGCGAATCTGTGACTTCTTTGATTGTAGGCGAAGCTAGGCTAGCCAAGACACCTACTCATACCGGACCGAATGAGAGTCTAAGTGCGAAAAATGTAAGTATACATACTCTACTCGCGTTAGATTTAACGTCAATTTGTATTGAAACAGAATAAATACGTCTGGTGACATCAATGGAAAACGTTTTTTTGCCATACACATTTATATATATTTAGATATAAGCGAACGTTGACGCTAACGTCGTCGAGGACGTTAAAAATTTGCACTAAGCCATCAAACCGGCTGCTATGACTGAATCAGTGAATGGCTCCATCCGCTATCTTCTGAGCTCTATGGAACAACTGTCACCGACAGATATTACGCCCTAATCGAGCCATTGTCTGCGGGTACCAGCGGTGATGGTTGCCCGATTACCTAACTACTATCAGCAAACGATCTAACATTTAATTCTAGGAAGGAACGTACCAATAGAGCCCACAATTATCATCAATGTTCAATTTATCGCTATATAGAAATTGGTTTAGCGATTTTGCCGTAAAACAAATAGACAGACAGAGGTACATTCGCATTTATAAATAATACATACCTATGTTCTTAACAATGTAATTGGAAACTATAAAATCAGCATTTTCAAATTTAATTATCTCTGGATTAGAGCGCAATTCGAACTTCAAATAAACTTTATTCGAAAGCCGTGTTATTTTAATTTCAAATTCATGTAGTGTTTAGTTTTTATGAAATTGAGGTAGTATTTGGTACTATGGACAAACTGAAAATTCGTATAATTTTCGAATCATAGAAATACCGAGACACAAACAACACGAAACACTATATAACGACGTATTCCGGCCTAACACTGCTTGTATAAACACGGTCCATTATTGGTACAATTGTTTTAAATATGGAAGTTTTGAGTTAAAAACGAGCAGACCAGGGGTCGGCCGGTAACGATTGTCGACAACTACGGCTGAGATTGCTGTAGGCTTTGGAGTTACTGTCAAAATATAATTGAAGTACTTGCGTCAAATCAGAAAGAAGCTAGATAAGTGCTTACCAGCAGCGAGACTTACTCGTCGAAGCATGCATGCAACACTACTGAATCGGCCAGTGCCCGACTTAAATACATCACAGCTCCTTACCGAATGGTACAATAGTGACTGCAGATGTCTATTGCCATTGCAAACAATGAAGCTCGCAATTCAACAGCCAAGACTGGTCAATCAGTCTTCCCCATTGCTTCTCCACGACAACGAGCGAGCTCACACTTCACGTCAGACCATCGCAAAGCTACAAGAGTTAACTGTTAACTGGAAGCTCTTCATCATCCACCGTACTCACTGAACCTTGCTCGGTTGCTCCAACCGATTTCCAATTTTTTCAAAATTTAAACAATTGTTATGTGGGAAAAATTTGACACAAAAGTCCGACCGTCCGTCTACATTTAAAGGATAAACAAACTGCCATCAAAATGGCAAAATTGTATAAATAATTTAAGCAAGTAAGTACTTTGATTTGAGAAAAAATAATTACCTATTTTTCTGCTTCCTTCTTATCTTTTTATTAAATGTGTGTACATAAATTGTTAAATACATAAAAATCATACAAAACTCCAATTTCATAGGTGAAATTATTAATTAATATTAATACCTATTGATAAAGAAAACTAAACTTCAGAGTACACCAACAATTAAATAATTCAAATCTGTCATCGAATTCTCAAAGAACTGCCTCTAATTTATTTTAGGAAAGCACCGGAAATTTGATTCATCTCTGATATCAAAATTAACGTTAATTCTGGGAAAATATTCCCGGCAACTTTGAATGAATTAGATTTGTAAATTAAAAACTCTTTTCTTTTATAATTATGTTCTCAGTTGAGGAAAATAATTAATTAAGATGGGAGCAATTATTATTTTAACGGGTAAATAGACACCTACTAAAGTATAGGCGACTACCTAGTTATTTTATTACGATAATTCGTTTAAATTGAAAATAAAATAACTTCACATTATTTTGCCGTCCTATATAATTATAATAATAACCATAACAAGCGTTTATTGTCAATCAGGTATAACATCATGAGAGTATAAATATGTTAAAAATTTTGGGGTGGTTTGGGATCCTTACGGTCCACCCCGGGCAACGGAACCAATGGCTTTTCTGCGGTACGGCTAAACGACCGGTGGGGTCGTTAAGCGGTGTGTGGGACTGAAAGCGCCTTTGGGGGATAAAGAGGCTGTCAGTTGCGCTGTTCAGAACGGGTCTTGGTCTCTAGGCAAGACTTGCCAGGTGACACATTTTGAAGGTTATCGGGATCCGAAGCACGATGCCAGCCGCTCATGAGCAAAGCCGAAAACGACGGCTGCACTTCCTCCCACTAAAATTAGACCTCACTAACATTAGGGGGTTGCACTCCAATCTCGATGCGGTTCATCATCACCAAGAGACCGAGAAGTTGCACCTGTTTTTCCTAAAAGAGACGAAGATAACAACCCCGTCAGACGTGGTGTACCTTAATTACCCGGGTTACTAGTAAGCTGGGGTTTGTGTGTACGTCCGCAATGACATTTTTTGACGTCGCCTCCGGTACTTTACAAAATTCAGTGGTATGGCTTCGATACAGTTTAGTAAAATTGATATACAAATTGAAAATCTAGTATCTTTTAATATGACTGACACTTGACACATGTTTTCACACAGGTCATTTTAGCTTGATGGAGTACAAAAGCAAACACTCACAAATGGATTTATAATATAGCATGTAAGGTGTTTCCTTTGTTGGAGATAAATAAAATAAAATAAATAGATTTGGTTCCGCTTTCTTTGATTTTTCATCACTAATGTTGGTCGTTATCGCTAACGCAAGGGACATAGGTATAAAATATTCTAAAATACAAAAATCATATGAATGTATATCAAATAATTTAAATGAGTAATATGAAACACTATATCGTTAAATTTATAGCTTTAATACAGACATCAAATTAATGAGCACTAAATTTAATTTCTCTTTTCAAATTCCATCCATTAGACAATCACAGTACCTATAGATACATCAATAATTATATTTAATTGCTTTTAAAGTACCTACCTATTTAATGAACTCAAATTATATAATTTCATAAAACCTTAAATAGTAGATACTTTCCTAGAAATTGGATCTCGATACCTTTATTTTCTGGATGGGAAATTATCAAATGACTTCTCCGCTCTACCCTTTGCATTCCAGGGCCACGATGACTCTTTCGAACAAATTCCGCAACCCAAACCACTGACCCTATGGGGCCCCGTTTTCTTTGCTTACATCTCTTTGATACGCACGTGAAACATGACGCTCCGCCGACCCAGTCTTGGTTGTTATCGGACAGCGAGCCACCCATCGCTCGCCATTCTCGCCTACAATGGCCGAGAATCACTCTGCGACTCCCGACGCCCGGGAGGTCTTCTTCTGTTGTGGCGGTTGGTTTCACTCTCCCTCGTGTGGTCTGCCGAATCCTTAAGTAGTATTACTGCTACGTAAAGGGACGTTACGGTATGCTCCATCGTGTCCTCCGGCGATCTAGAAAATCTTCATCTTAATTGGCTGCCTAACATTGTTTCATGAGCGGCCTAAGCGACCACTCGGCATTTAATTGCCAATCAGTAATCTTTATAAGTAGCTTTATTGGAGTGGTCATTCTGAGAACTCATATTTAGCTCTAGTTTATGTGCGCGACATCGTTTGCATATTGTGAAATCCACATCGTATTATACTCATTAATCTTAGAAATAATCACAATTCTTGGCAAACGGATGGGATATAGTGCGGCAAAATATCGTTATTATGAGAAATAAGGATGCATGCATATATCTTGTGAAATCTTGTTATAAAATTAAAGTAATTTTATGACGACATAAACATAATAATGTGCCATGACACTGTTAATTAATATAAAATAATAATTTATTTGCATCTGTAACAAGTTTCAGTGCAGCTTATAACGGTATGGAGACCAGCTGAAATGTAGCTCATCGAGTGTAAGAGACACGAATGACGATAACTTGAACTGACTTTCAAGAACATTTTTGAGTAGGTAGGTACCTACTGCTTTTGACAAAGAAACCCACTAAATTGAAGGGACCGATACGAATCCAAGTCGGCATAGTCATTAGTCAGTCAAACCGACTGGACATGGACTAATACCTATTTTATGTACCTATACCTATGTAATGTACCTATTTAATGTCCATGGATAGGTACCTAACGATGGGCTACTTTTACTACAGGACCAACACAGAAATCGACTGCCCCATGCATTTCTGTATGCATAACTTGATCAAATGTACTGAACAGCTGGTTTTATTTTTTGGGGGTTGGTTCCACAGTAAAACTTGTTCATCATGATGAGTAGGTATACTTACCATTTTCAGGTTTTTTTTTTGACGTGACCACTCGCAGTTCAGCACACTAAGGCTGGTTACTGCTTAACAGGGCAATCCTGTGGTGGAATTTAAGGCCCCCAGCCAGGGCTAAAAACTAAATGGCCGCTTCGCTAAGGGCATCCCCTGTGGGATACGGGCCTCGGCTTAACGGGGTCATTGAGAGGGGCAGCAAGGGACAGGCTGGGTCTAGTTATTATTATTTAGGGGATTTAACCCTAATGGCTCAGCAGCGCGGGCTGGCTCGTTAGGCAAGAGTCGGGGAGGACCATTTTCAGGTATTGCGTTTGTTCTGTTACACGTTGTATGGAAAGTTAGAAGTCAGAATATTGTGTTACTCAGATATTGGGTTCTGGAGGTCAGATATGCAGTTGCTCCATGCAAAGTACTGGTGGTCAGCTGCATCCAGTTAAGACTGGAAGCCGACCCTTTCATAGTTGGAAAAGGGCTAGGTAGATTGATTGAAAAATAGCTCACAGACTAGTCTTAGCAAGCGGTGCTAAACCTTGAAGATCGACCCTCGCTTCTCTTGCTTCTCCAGACACGGGCTCCAGCTATTCGTACAGGTACCAAATAAAGAATAAGGTTGCTAGATTTACTATAATCTTAGGAGCCATTCAAGTATTACTTCAGGCCTTCAGCACTAAAGGGGGGCGGGGGTTCTTTGGTTTGCTTATTTTTGATGATATGTGGGATGGGGGATTCGGGAGGTGATTACGTCAGCAATATTGATTTATTTAATTTTTCAGATTTTCTGCAACATTTAATCGATTATTATTTGAAAACATATGGCAGCCCGGCGCAGCCTTATGCACTGGACTATTATCGCCCTAATAGCGCACCACTTGGTGAATTTCTCTTTAACCTATAAATTCCTTATTTTTAGACTTGTTAAACTGTTTCTTTATGAACCAATAAGGTAACCAGAACAGATTCAAAAATATTTATATAATTTTTTACGTATAATTGGTTTGCTTACTGGAAACAGCTTTGCTTACCTACTCTTGCTGATAAGAGGGAGGCAGCGGTCAAAAATTACAAAAATCTGCATACTTGAACGGCCCCTTAATAAAAACAGCCACTAACCGTAGCCTTTAGAACAGAAAATGCATATTGTTCAACGGACTGTATTTAGTTATCGGCACATAAAACTTCGGACTCATGCTGTGGGAATTTATTCTGACCTCTTTTTGACTCACGCTGACGGTATTTGTGAAGCAGGAAACTGAGTAAGGCAACATGTTGATAACTACTCACACCGGTGTTAGCTGAGTAAAACAATAGTAAAGTGAATATTGAAAATATATATATATAATCTAACGTGAGGCACCATGAAGTAACAAATCAATTTATATCTTTTAAGACCGACTCAAAAGACGAGAAAATCTTAACTAACTTTTATTAAAAATAATCAAAATAAAAATAAAGTGCATCTATTCTATGTTTTGTGATACAGTGTACGAACCTATGCTTCTTCTTCCAATCTTCTGTAAACTATAAGCTCGCTCACTCGCACTCCACACATGACTTCAATATCATTTCAATCTTGCACTGAAGTCTTAGTTATAGAAAACGTTCATCCCCCTTAGGAGTACCTTTTACCACCTTACAAGAGAATCAGTCAACCTGTACCGCTGGACACTGCGATAAATCCTTGAAATTTGATTGCTTAAGTTTGGCGGCAAAAGATCTATGGGTGACCATTCCTTCGCATATCATCTGCCTAATAATCTGTTGTGGTGTTAAATCGGGCATTTAAGGTGATTTTAACTGAAATTCATTTTTTTTTTTCAGGATGGGAAATCATCAAATGACTTCTCCCGCTCTGAGTGGAGCGGAAGGGAGAGTCAGAATCATACTGACTAAAACCCACCCGTGTTCCTTCTAGTACCCTGTGCGTTCCAGGCCCCGGTGACTATCGAACAAACACCGCAACCTTTGCAGCAACCGAGATGCCTTAAGATTGACAAGAAAAAAAAACAAGTTCCTTTAAAAATTTACAAAACTTTAAATCTCGTATCACTAACACATGTCATCAGTACTATCGAAAAACAAAAGTAAATCGGTGGAAAAAGTGACTGTCGCCTATTAGTTCCTACATCTCAATTTACTATAAACATAACAAAACTTGTTGCTCTTTTGCAATCTAGAAAAATCTATTGAAATGGAAAAATCCTGTACGTTCGCAACGAAATCCACGTTGATAGAATGTTATCGGAAGTCACTTACCGTTTATTATTTACTCTTGCCTCTACAAGCAATCTGCCTAACTGCCAATGCCAGATTGTTTCGTATTTGTCTGCTTGATTTTTGTACCGAAACTTTTTCGGTTTAGGTTTTTACCGACCTCTCCTAGTGCTAGTTTTGCATGGTTGTCGAATCGAAAACTCGACTCCATTAAACGGCATCCAGTAGAGCAATATTTTAAAAATCCCTGTGGCAATTTAGGTGACGAACATGAAGTGTATTAAATCCATGTAATCAACATGGAATGGCAGTTCCCTTCGATCTCATTCCACCTGTATTCCCGGTCGATCCTGCAACATATACTATCATTATCATTTTACGCACTGTTTTAGTTTGTTGTACTTGTAGAGTTGCTGGGACACAGGTGCCATCTCTATGAGATAGTGAGTTGGGATCCATCTTCTTGGGCCCAGTGCGCTTTGGTTAATTTAATTTATGTTCTACTGCATACTTCTCGTTCCCGTGGGAATATGTCAAATTTAACATACAGATAGTCCCCTAAAACGTCCACCCGTCACCGCTTCCTAATGCTTAAGCTGGGAAGAAGTGGCGCAGCAAACTCCCCACAACGCATCTGTTTGTTGAGTTTTAAGAACCCGAATTTATTATATAGTACGTAATGTCATTAATACATGACATAGAGGGAAAAAATTGTATCCAACATGGAAATCAATTCACTATGTAAGAGTAATTTTAAAGACGGATTGACCTACGTACCTTATCACTAGATGAATAAAAAACAATATTATATGAACTCATATAACCTGTCTTAACCAACTTATAGAGAAAGAACATGATCAATATGACATTGTCTTGCGTTCGACGTTGCATTTTTGCACATGACTATTTAAAACACCACATAATTATAGAACTATCTCTAAATGACAAATATAACATACGGAATTATCTTAAAAATAATAATAGATTATAAAATTAATCTGCTAAATTTGGATCAGGCAGCTATCAAATACAAAGATGAACTATGAACCAGTGATTATGGGCTTCTAAATAAAATCGAAAGTAACTATTTTATCTACAAACCGCTACCAATATTGAAACACTGCAAATAGCACAAAAACAGTTTTTCACAATGTTTACAGTACACAAACACAAAAATATACTTAATAAAAACATTCACACACAAAATTCAATTTACGAAAAAATATCAGATAGGTTGGGTACCTATCTGATATTTTTATAAATAAGGATCAGAAATGCAAATGACAACATACAACTATATATACTCACCACGCACTGGCAAAAGAATGTAATGTACGAAGGTGTCGCATTGTATAATAAATTGCCAATAAACATGCAAAATCAATGGCAATCTTTGAAAAACATCTAAAATTGCATGTTTTTTTATAAAGCAAGCGCACCTTATGATCTACCAATTCTGTGTATGTTTACGTTTTCGCTGTGTTATATTATATTAGCGACTACCGTAAACTTATGAAACACTTATTTTAAGTTATAATTTTTCTACAACTATTGTTACTGTGTTTTATGTTTTAATGTTAGTTCATGTCTCATCTCGTGTAACTGAATTATTTCACAATAAAATTGTGGTTTGAGAAATAAAGATATTTCTCAAACCTCAATTGTTAATTCAAATTGTGGTGGCAGAATATGATTTATAGATATTGCGTTAGGCAAATTTCTCAAACTCATGTACAATGCTATGGTCATAACCGTCCTGCATGACGAGAACCTCATGAAAGCCGATAAAGATAAGCAAGTCAACATAGTGGACTCAGCAATCATTGTACCGATAGCCGCGTCAGCAACAGGCTTAATAGCCTTGAGCTTCGACTAACACCTTAGGAAGCTATCGTTAGGCAGCTGGATCAAGGGTCGCACTCAAAGAGCAGTACTTGTGGACACAGCTCGTATTGTTAGGAAGTTATTTTCTTTGAAACCCTCATCGCTTGGAAGAGTCCAAGCTGCTAGCGGTCAGGGTTTCAGAGAAAGGTTCCTGATACTGTTGCGCTACTACTTTATTATATTTTACTATCAGATCGGAGCAGTTATTAGGAAGCAGGTACTGTATATGTATACTGTAGTGTACCCAGCATTCAAAGCATCCTATTCCCTACTATCGAAAACAAACATAAATAACAAAACCGAAATCTGCCCGCCGGAATCTGGCCTAAGTCTGGCTTGTTTGGTGACTATAGTGACTCAGTGTGGCCATAAGTAGAATGTGATGGTTACAGCCGATTTAGCAATCCCCACGAATGCTTTTTGGGATAACTATGAAACCCAGCCATTCAAATGCAACTAACTCCGAGCTGTAGTGCAAGATATTAGAAAGTCACCGCTGGCTTCAATTATTTCAAAGCGCTAAGCGAATGTTACCCTTATCGCGTACTAGACACTTACATTTTATGTTCATTGCAAATTAACTCTAGAGTTTATGAATGAAAACAAAGGACAACAATTCGGTTGCCGGTTTCTAAAGTACCGAATCCCCTAAAACGAGGGTTTATAAATTGCTTTCACTGTTAAATTTACAATCGAACCTTTGTAAGTTTCGCTATTGTTAATTCATTATAATTAACTAACTAACAATAGCGAAACTTATAAAGGTATTGCACACGTACAGAATTAATTAAGTGTTGCTATGGGATCCAAAAAATTTTGTGTGCGTGCCTTCGGAGCCGACTGTACCATACCCAAGCGGCTGCTAGTACCCGCCTAGGGACTACCACGCACGTCTACGTGGCTGCTACGCCACGCCTATTGTTACTACTCCTTGCCAACAATGCCAACGGGACTGTTACGCACCACAACTAAGACAACGTAACGACTGCAGGATTGCTACTATGCCTTGCCTACGGAGCGTCGCGCCTACGGGCTGCTACGCCATGCCTACGGAGCTGCTACACAACTAAGGAGCTGCTACGCCGTGCCTACAAGACTCCTACACACCACGCCTACGAGTTTGGTATGCCCCGCGTGGCTGCTACGCTGCGACTATAGGACCGCTACGCAATGCACCGCCGATATCGCTATTACGTACGGCGCGTCTAGGCGACTACTACACCATACTTTCGAAGTTGCTACGACTGCTGCGCTTCGCTATAGGACCGCTACGCCGCGCTTTACTAATAAACAAAAAAAGCTAGTGAAATTGCTTATCTATTTCGAGGAGTTCGTCATTAGTTAGAAGTAGGTACTGATTAGAATAAGACAGTAATATTGACATTGGTTTGCCCACAAGATAACATAGGCATAAACCGGGAATTAAATCAATTTCACTGGGCTAAAAACTTGTCCCTGCATTTACCCAAAATCGGTTTCGGTTTAAAGAACTTTATTCTCATTAAGACAATCGTCACTTACATGAGAACATAAAATCTTATTACTAATTATATTAAAACAGTGCGGGTAGAAGAAAAACAAAAATTATTTGATCGTTGTCAACAAAGTTAGAAGCGAGTTCACTGCATTCCTAAGATAAGGTTGTGGCGCAAGTTAAAAGACGTTGTTTTAAACAAAATAGACATAACATAGTTAAGTTAGTGTCATCGTTATTAATAAAAGTGAATAATTTATTTTTAAATATGTTGAGTGAAGTCGCTTCTTTTATCTCTTTTGGAAGTTTATTATAGAGCTGTGCTCCCCCATAGGTAAGGTTGTTTTTACCATAGTTCGTTCTTACTCTGGACGTCAATACCAAGTGACCAGCTCGACGAGATGAATATTTGCTTATTTCACCTTCTGTTGTGAATTTTATGTGTGAGTGAATATGTTTGTGAATGATTTTATAGATAAGTATGCATGTGTTGTATATATAAAGTTGTTTGATGTTTAATAACTTGGTCTCTTTATAAATAGTTTTTGACGGTGTTAAGAAGTCGTAATTGTGTAATATTTTGACTATTTTGTTCTGCAGAATTTGGATTGGTTTTAGACTAGTTTTAGATGAGTTGCCCCATACTTCAATAAGATATAATAAGTGTGGCTTAACAAGGGAGTTGTATATTAGTAGCCTAACTTTTTTTGGAATACATCTAACAATTTTATGCCCACCCATGATAGCCCACCAATGATAAAAGTTTGTTTTTAATATGTTGAAGGTGTGGTTTCCATGTCAAATTGGTGTCAAGAGTTAGTCCGAGATATTTTTCTTGATCAGTCCTTTTCAGTACTTCTCCGTTTATGCTTAGATTAGTGTAGTTAAGGATTTTTTTATTTTTTGCGCGAAATATTATATATGACGTTTTGGAAGCGTTAATAGTTAAAAGATTGCATTGGTACCAATTTTCTAGTATATTTAAATCACCTTGGGCATCTTTTATGATATCATTTATGTTATCTCCAAAATAAAATAGACATGTATCGTCTGCATAAAGAGCAAGGTGACCTTGTAAGCCTGCATGATGTAAGTTGTTTACATATACTAGGAATAATAACGGACCCAATATTGAACCTTGTGGCACACCGCATGTTAGGTTAGGTTTAGACGTGCTTTGGTAAGATCCGATTTTTACAACCTGATATTTTTTTTACACTTAAATAGGACTTTAGCATTTTATAAACGGTTCCAGTTATACCAATACTTTCCAGTTTACGTAATAGAAGTTTGTGACTAACTGTATCAAACGCCTTCTTTAGATCAACAAAGACTCCTAGTGCTACTTGTTTCTGGTCAATGTTATTTTTTATTGTAGTTATTAAGTCAATAGTTGCGCCTAGGGTGTTAGATTTAGGACGGAAGCCATATTGTTGATCGTATATGAAGTTAATTTCAGTCAAGTATTTATCTAACCTATTAAATATATTTTTTTCTATTATTTTAGATATTATTGGTAAGACTGAGACTGGACGATAATTCCCGGGATTAGAAAATTATAAATAATTCCTTTATTATAATTGGTTACCAGATAAAACACTTTTTTTCTGAATGGAAAATCATCATATGACTTCTCCCGCTCTGGGTGCACCGGAAGGGAGTGTCACTCTTACTGACTAAAACCTACCCGTGATCCTTCTAGTGCCATCTGCGTTCCAGGGCCGCGGTGACTCTTTCGAACAAATCCCGCAGGCACTGACCCTATAGGGCCCCGTCTTCTTTGCTGACAGCTCTTTGAGGCGCGCGTGGAACACGATGCGCTGTCGACTCGGACCTGGTTGCTATCGGACGGCGAGCCACCCATTGCTCGTCATCCGCAGACCCGCGCCTACGGTGGCCGGGATCGCCCTGCGTTTCCCGATGCCCGTCCTCCTTCTTATGTTGCGGCGGCTGAGGCGCGAGGTTTCCCTCTCCCGCACGCGTTCTGCCTCCACCTTCGCTAGCCTTACTGCTGCGCAAAAGGAGGTAACCGCTTCCCATGCCTCCTCGCACCGGACCATGGATTGAACCAAGGCCGGACGCGAGAGGTCAAAGCCGCCGATCGCCTCGACGAGGGCACGGCGTTGCTCTGCCCAAGCAGGGCAGACCTCCACCGTATGCTCCAGCGTGTCACAGGTACCTCCGGAAACAACCCTGTCCCATGGAGCACCTTGCCTTTCCACACCTCTAGTTCGGACGATATAACGATAAGATAGTAAAATATTCCTTTAATATGTAATTAAAAGTTTTTTGACGGGCCTGTTGGTCTAGTGGTTAGCGGCCCTGACTGCTAAGCCGGAGGTCGTGGGTTCGATTCCCACCCAGGACAAACTTTGTGTGATGAGCATGATTGTTTGTTCTGTGTCTGGGTGTGATTTATCTATAATATGTATGTATTTATAAATTATATAAGTATGTATATCAGTTGTCTGGTTACCATAACACAAGCTCTGCTTAGCTTGGGATCAGATAGCCGTGTGTGAGTTGTCCCAAGATATTTATTTATTTATTTATTTATTTATTTATAAAGTTTCAGAAATAATCAACAACATAGGTATTTTGGTGAAATAAAATAGTTATGGTTCTAAACTATTACAATTTTATTTCAATAGATGGCGTTGCGTGTATTTGCTTCATGCAATGAAAAGTAATTTCTTCTTGAACACTTTAAATTCTAATATCTTTTGAGAGAGTAAAGCGATTGCAATGAAAGAAAAACTCAGCTACGCACAATTTTAATGTATGAAAAGCTTCTATATTACTTTTGTACTCTCTAAGTGGCGCGTGCACATCTAAACAGACAAACAGGCATACAGAAATAAAAAAAACGCTAGAAAATGCTGGAAATTTTTGTGATGTACAAAAACGACTCTTCTACATATACATATAGACAGAAATAGGTGTACAGATATAGATACCTATAGAATAGATAGATTATTATGTATAGATAAATATTTGACTGTAATTTTGGAATAAACACTACTCATAACATTAAAATTGTAATTAACCACGCACTAATTCACACTATAGTAATTATTACTCGGATATGTGATATATTAGCTGCCCCGCGCAACTACGTCTGCGTCACATAAAGAGAGTGAAAAAGAAAACTGTTTTTGCAAACTTTTCACTGATGATCCGCTCCACTCACTGATTGGTCGTAGCGTGATGTTTTATAGTTTATACACTTCCTCTATAAATGGGCTTTCCAACACTAAATGGTTTTTTTTTCACTTCGAACCAGTAGTTCCCGAGGTTAGAGCGTTCAACCAAACAAACTCTTCAGCTTTATAATATTTATTAAAAATATAATATAATATTTTTTTAGTACAGATAGTTCGTGTGAAAGCCGGAAAACATGTACGTACAATAAATACCTTGCACAACCTGATTCCTCTCAGAATAAAGAAAATAGGAAGAGTGTAAAGCAGGACTTTGCATTAGGTACAGTCAGTTACACTTATTTGCCTGGACGGCATTTGAAACACGCATGACATGTGAAGATGTCTCTCTCTCTCACTCATTATTTGTTTGCATCAACTGCTTAAGTATTTTTGTGTATTAGTATATGAATTTGAGTATATATTATGGTATTGTACTATATGTATACCTATATCTTTGTATTCATTTCATATTAATCGCGTCTGTTTTTTTTCTATGACTCCTACCACTATATTCTCTGCATCACCCAAAGGTTGACTGGTAGAAAAAGTCCGCCTCTTTACATCCGTGTGCTTAAAGTATTAAATCACTACCTACATAGTATAAAACAAAGTCGCTATTCGCCGTTTGTCCCTATGTATGCTTAGATCTTTAAAACTATGCTACGGATTTTGATGCAGTTTTTTTAATAGATAGACTGATTCTTAAGGCAGGTTTATATGTATAATACATGCATATTATAGTAGAGGAAACATTAGTATCTACATTGCACCCGTGCGAAGCCGGGGCGGGTCGCTAGTAAATAATATATTCGAGTCGTTGGCGTACAGGGCACGCGCTTGCTTGTTACGTATATGTGACCATGGTGTTCAAAAGGTTAGCAAAAAGGCCTGGCCATTATCACTTAAAAACTAAAACACTGAAGTTGATCGCTAGGGTATTATTTGATAAATAAAACAATATTTACATCGAAAAGTTGTATTCAATCAAAGTTTTGTGATTACAGTAAATACTTATTGTATAATAATCAGATCTACTATGAAACATATGGTCGGTTAGCTTATTCGCTAAAACCACTCAATGTTGTAAATCACTGTTTTTTTTTTTTGAGAATGTTAAGATGCTTTCAAAAAGGTTACTACTAATTTAAAATTATTGTCTTGAACGAAATTTTTGTATCATAAATAAGAATAGTTATTACAAATTTTAGTTGGAAAATATATAGTTTTTATTTAAATCAGCGACCTATTTGAAAAAAATATCAGTTATAAAATATCAGAGTAACATCAATATTATTATGTTATTTTTGCTCAAAATGTATACTTAAATCTAAATAATGGATATGTGACATAATTTTATAGAAATTCAATAAATTATGTAAATATATTTTGCCTGTGGCGATTTGTAAAAGACAAACTTTTTACCGATTTCAAGTATAAGTACACTAAAATTAATAATTGATCATAGTATTGTAAAATCACACTTGTAAAACAAGGTTATATAAAACTAAATATTCCTTTCGCTTGGTGGTAAGTCACGTACAAGTCTAATAGAATGACATCGATAATACAGTTGTGTGGACTGCCAAACTGAGGTGGTCTTTTAATAGAAGTATTTGCGTATATTGCAGATCATTTTATAGTTGTAACATTGTACTGCGTTGCCCCGTTTAGTGCAGAACAGTTGCGTCTCAGATTTTCTAAACAAATAAATCGATGTTACACGTTCGATTGTTCTGCTAGCGTACAATGCTGCAGTTTACATGCCAAGTGGTTGGTAAAGCAAATGCTCGCTAATCTGTGTGTCGAGCTGACCCAGTCTTGTAACGCAACGCTACAAATCGTATCTAGTGTTTATTACATTTCACACGAATACTCCCAGTGAAAGACCACCTTTTGGCATGACTAACCTCAAGAATTATAGTAATTTATTACTTAAATGGCTTGATTAAATCACTACTAAGACTTAGATTCAAAATTCGATTATACCTTATAGGTTACAGTACTTACTTAAGAGTCATTTGGTCATATATAGCGACCGTATTTATTATAATAAACAAAAAAATGTTTACAGGATCAGTGAAAACTAACAAGAATCTGTTTGGAGTAGTTGACATTAAAGCCATCTATTACAAATGTCAGCGGAATACTTGCAGACTCCTTAAAAATTGATAAGTCTTTATTACATTATAATATCTTGCTACATCATGAAATAATCGTTTTGGATACAATAAATCCCATCCAAATTCAATAGTTTCCAAATATTCGAGTGTTATTAAGAAAATTGTTTACAATTTCACGCGATACCTATTTTACAATTATACGGCGTTTGCAATTTTGCAATTAACACGACTTCACGTAGCAAACTTCCTTCACGTTGTTGGTTTCATCGTAGGCAGTATTAAATGTGATGGCTAGGCCAATAGATGGCCACCAAATGATGGAATTTGTTGATTTATATGAAATATTGTCGATACACTTACAAAACTTAACATAAATACACCACCTACATATTATATGTAAATAATTAATCAGAATGATGATATTAATCTTTTATATTACTCTCCAAAATATATATTTACGTAACCTCGTCTACAAATAGTTTATTTTTCAAGAGATCTAATAAAATTATAAGACCCAACTGCAGTTGGAGTTTACAAAAAACCACAAATTGGATGAGAAGAAACCATAATCACGCGCATCATACGGGATTTTAATTTAGTTTCACTGCATCAGCTAAGTTTTCTATTAGTTATAATCAAACAATCTAATTTTCGAGCAACAACTACGCTCGACAGTAAACTTCCAAGTTCACATCAATTTGTTAGTTAAGAAGAATACTTTCAAATGATCATTAAAACTCGTGGAAACACCTGAAAGTTATAATAACAACGCAACAACATGTTTCACATTCACATAATTTTAACCAAGAAAACTTCGCCATAACTTTAGGATTAAATACTATAAAACAAAATATTCAAAACAACGACAATCTACTGATACGTTGCCCCAGGTTCAAGTTACTTACTTCATACGGGTTTCGACTTGCACAAACTTCATTAGATAAGCTCGGCTTAACAGTTCAAAGAAATCTTCGTATTCATGGGCGTGCTTACCGTATAGGCAATTAGGCTTAGCCTACCCTACCACTACAACGGATAAATAAAACAATGCATTTCTTATAACTATGTAATAAAATTAAACAAAAATATTAAATAACTCATAACTCCTAGTATAATGCTTATAGAAACTTGTCGCGCCCATGTGACGTAACTCACACTATACTGTACCTACGAGTCACTCTGTTAGGTAAGAACGCGAACAGCCTAATTGTCATTCATAAATTTATGCATGAGTGTTCATGTTTTCGTGTGTATGATCGGCACAGATGTTTAATTAAAGTCGTTTCTAGGCACAGCAAAGCTGGTCGTTATTGACTACCCCACAACACAAAGTGAAGTACTCAAGTTTGATTCATTCAATGTAATATCAAAATGAAACATGTCTTAGCAGAATTGCCAATACGAGAAACACCGACTACACAGAGAAACGATATTTTCAAATTAGAAATTATCAGAGGGTCGTATGTCCAAATTTATACATTTCAAAAGAAATGTTAAATTATAAAGAATAGCAACAGCCCTCTAAAAATATTAAAAATGGCAGGAATTTAATTAATCTCCTCAAATTGAATTTGATATAATGGCAACCCTGAGTGTTACCGTTAGTATGACAGTATAATCCGGCAATATTTAGTTACGGCCAAACCCAATAACCGATCTATCACATACTGGAGATAGAAAAACAAATGAAACAACAGAAAAATTATATAGGTTTTCTGTTGTTTCATTTGTTTTTCTATCTCCAGTATGTGATAGATCGGTTATTGGGTTCGGCCGTTAAATGCTATTCTTAAAGATGACAATAGGACAATTATGATTTCTTTTTTGGAATTTTATTTATTATCTAGTTGACTTTTCAAATTACCTATGTATATTTTTGTAGTGAAGCCATATTGCTTCATGTGAAAAGCGATAATCACGCGATACTTTCACTGTTAATTATTTTGATATCATAGTGTTATGAGTTATAAGCATTTCGTTTTGAAACATAATGTAGTGTAAATATTATTGTTATTTTGTTTGTTTACCTACTTAAAAATGGTCCTAGATTGTGAAGTTTGTGCGGACAATGTGTGTTTGTTAGATATTAAAAGCAGTAAGTTTTCAAAGCTATCGTATATTGATAAGATTTAAGTTGTGTCTAAAAGTAGACGTGTACCCGAGTTACGAGAATTAACCCAAAATATGATAATTCATCTCATACTTGTCATTACAATCCTCAGAATCGTGAAACACAAATAAATTATTTTGTTTTCCGTGCTTTTTGTTCAAAACTTCTAGTAAGAGACCTATTCTTACTTCTATTTTCATTGTCAGTATATCGTGATTTGAATCTTTTTTGAATCTGGAGAGTTTTTGAAATTATAAGTTTTGAAGTGGGCAAATCTTCCTTCTATTCTCATAGTTCAGTGCTGTGATTTCAACTCAGAATAATGTGATGAGCTTACTCTGGAGCTAAAGCACGCCCCTGTTCATATTAGTACCTATTTCGCAATATATCAAGAATTTACCATTTATAGCAGAAAACTGAGAGTTCCAACAAGCTAAACCTAGAAGCTGTACTGAAATACTGAATTTTATAGTGTAAGGCTCTCGTTTGGACTAACTTCTGGCTTTAGGCAATATGGACTGATTCAATCGCGTCTTTGAACCTATCTCAACTGATACCAGTCCATATTGCCTCAAACTCTAGGCTGCCGCCTAAAAAAACTAAGCCAGGAGTTGGTCATATCGGGCCTGCGGATGGCCAGCTATGGGTGGCTCGCCGTCCGATAACAACCAGGCCCGGGACGAGGTCGCCTCGTGTTTCACGCGCGCCTCAGAGAGATGTCAACAAAGAAGACGGAGCCCCATAGGTCCAGTGCCTACTAGGGTTGCGGAATTTATTCGAAAGAGTGACCACGGCCCTGGAACGCAAAGGGCACAAGAAGGAACTCGGGTGGGTTTTAGTCAGTTAAAGTCTCACACTCCCTGCCGCTCCGCCTAGAACACACCACCTAGGAGGTTTCATTGTTCCCACAGTTATCCATTTAATGACTATCACATGCTAACTAGAAATATTAATTTACACTCCAAACAGTCTTACCATGAGATATGTTGAGACGTTAACAACATTTTGGCACTGAGAGAACAAGGGTCCGTCTAGCAGTCGTATTAAATTATCCTACTCAAATAAAGAATCTACAAGAAGTACAAAGTATCACTCAACGCAAAATTCGGCTCGGTGTGAAGGGTGTTGGCAGCCAAGTTTGCCAGTTTGTGAGCGTACTGGCACACTGCCGGCACACAGATGTTTGTAGAGCAGTTGAAGTACATGTGGGTCATTTTGTATGTCAGACACTGCATCTGAAATCAAATACATATACGATAAAGTAGACGTGCTGGTGTTATACGGGGCTTGGTGATACAGTAATTTGAAAATTGAACTACGATCTGGGCTATATTTCGGTGTGGATCACCAAATCATAAACGATGACGAATAGCTCAAAATACTTAAAGGCTGAGACTCCTTTAGAGACCTTAAAAATAGACCGGTCCCTGTTTATAATAATGACAGTTGATGGAATATACAAAAAACAACAAATTACCCGATCAGGGTGGAGTCCCGTACTATCCTCGATAACACTGTACGAAGTAGGTGAGACGTTGCGGTCACCCCCATTCTGCGAGACCAGGTAGAACTCGTATCTGTAAAGCAAAATCAAATATTTGCAGTTCGAAAGGTCACCAAAAATAATTACGCTTAAAACGTTAACTCTAAATCTCATATGATTTATTGAAGGTTGCCTTGAACAGTGGTCAGATGACACTGAGACGCTAAGCCATGCGATAACAACATTAAAATAGAGATATAGTATCAAACTTCATTTGAATTCTCTAACGGAAAGAGACACATTTTTTGAAGTGCATTGAGTTCTATATTCAATCGCGAATGCAACAGCGATACTCCGATTAGCGTCGTGCAAGAAGCCCGTGCTGCAATCCACAAAATCGACTACGCCACGCGGCTTCGCGATGCGTTTCGCTTGCGTGACTTGTCAAAGCGATAATAATTCCGTTCTGAAGAATGGATAGTGACGTTCTTCCTAGCTCCGTCTCTAAGAAAGGTGGCTTCAACACGTCATGATAAAGCCCCTGGCCGCTTCACACAAGGTAGCGTTGGTGTGAGCTGACACTAATAAGCAGAGGCGTCGCAATAGATAATGGTGCGATGGACAGGGCGCGCATAATCGTTGCGACCCTATTTTTTTATTTATTACTAGCAGCGCCTCGCGGTTTCACCCGCGTAGTTCCTGTTCCCGTGGGAACACGGGGATAAAATACACGGGGTGAATGTAGCTTTCTAATGGTGAAAGAATTTTGAAATCGGTCTAGTTGTTTTTGAGTTTATTCGTTACATACAAAAATACAAATCTTTCCTCTTTATAATATTAGTATAGACATGGGGTCTCAACTCGAACAAAGTATAATTAGTTAGTAAAAATAAATCATAGATGGCAGCATAGGTAACAATAATGAAATTAACAATCACTAAAAAGCGTTATACGATCGATTTTGGCTGAAGTAAGCTAAGTAAAAATCAAAACTTCCTTGTTTAATGTTGATTTAGCTATTTACACTCATAAATCACGTACTTTCAACAAAAACTATAAATTAAGCCTTTTACTTCAATTCGAACTTTAGAAGTAGTTGAAAGTAGAAGACTGTCATGCTGTTTATTTAGAACTCTTTGCATTAGATGGCGCTTTACTCAATTTTTCTTGTCATTACCTAAAGTGTCTCGAGCTACAAGTCGTTACCTACTAAATAAACGTTCAGTTGTTTCATTTTAAGGTAAATCAAATAACATTTTTTTTCTTAAATCTTGTAAGTTACATATAAAAATAATAATTGAAAAAAAAAATGTTAATATGTTTTTGGTACATAATTTACAGATCCCGAAACAATAAAATTTTTATACAATAGAAACTTTAAAAGTAGGTAGCTCTTCTATCTTTTAATGTCAATTCTATTTCCGTCATGTCCGTCGGAACACTGAGTGAAATGAAACACGATAATATTGTGCCCTAGTGCTAATACAAATAGAGAATTAAGCCGCGTGAATCCGCCTTTGCCCCGTTGTATCAATTGGATCTGAGCGGCTTGTTATTGTCTTTGTTGACTGTTATTACCTACTTGCTCAGTTTCAAAGTTATTTTCTCTAAGTCCAATATTTTTTGTTATCTTTACGTATTTTTAGAAAAGACACCTCTCTATGACTATTATAGGTACTTAGAACCTGGAAACTGGACAAAGAGTCTCGCACACATATATTATATACATATATGTCGTACATATACATATACCTATATAAGTATATATGTGCAAGAGCCTGTCCAGTTTTCTAAGCTAGTAAAGACTTCGGATTTTATTTAACTCGTTTTAGAATAATTGATTGTGTAGTAGGTACCTATGTTTTGATTTAAGTAATGCAGGCGTGTACGCGACTGCGTAGGTATCTTTTGCTTAATACTGATCTGTGTGTGTAGTAGGTAGTTGCCGTGTGGTAGGGCAAATAGGAGACACAGGTTTCCGATAGTTTGTTTATTGGAACGAAGTTCCTTATCGCGCGTTGTGAAAGGGGGCTAGACGGAAAAAAATCATACGAAAAGTTGTAACGACACTTTTTAACCGACTTCTAAAAAAGGAGGAGGTTCTCAATTCGGATGTTTGTATTTTTGTGTCACGATTTGGATGGGTGTGTTAAGCAACTGTTGGCAAGGTTGCGAAAAGGATGGGTGGAGTTAAGCAGCTGTTAGTGAGGTCACGATTTGGATGGGTGTGTGAAGCAACTGTTGGCAAGGTTGCGAAAAGTATGGGTGGAGGTAAGCAGCTGTTAGTGAGCTCACGATTTGGATGGGTATGTTAAGCAGTTATGTTTGATATATTTATATGTGTGTGTGTGTGTGTGTCTGTGTAGGTACATGTACAATTTTTTATTTCATACTAAAGCATCGACTACTTAGGTACAAACTTTAACATCAAGGAAAAAGACAAATGCACAAAGATGTAGAGAATATCGTGAGAGAAAGAAATTACAAAATACAATTGTACAAAACATAACTGCAGAGAGATCAGATGAATTTAGTGAGACTGATCAATTAGGTAGGTACCTACTTACCTAAAACTTTAAATCATCATTCAGATGCGTAAGTACCTACGATTTTTCAAGACAAGACAAGACAAGAACTTCGTTTCTTCCGGGTGTCCCTTGACACCTCTCAATTTTTTCATGTCCATGAAACAAAATTTGGCGTAGGTATATAACTATCTACCTACTGGTCACTTTGTAACATTATACCTATAAGTTTTATTATGTACCTAGGAACCTAGGTACTTGCTTGGAGTATTAAATTATTTTTATAAAAATATTATACAAGTAGCTACTTGTATTGTTTCCTCCTCTCCTATTACCTACTTATACTCCATTCACAATAAGATTAGACATTGGAATAAAATTGTTTACAAACTGGTTGTGTTCAACCGATTTTTACTTCTATTCCGTAGGCATAAGGATGGCATTAAAGCAAAAACGTGATAATAATACCAACTGTTTACTGCAGCTGCTATGTGTCATGCCACCAACGCAATAGAAGTCAAAATCGGTTGAACGGACTGTAAAAAAGATGTATATCAAAGTCTAATCTTATCGTGAATGGGGTATAGTTAGGTACCTATTTCATTTAATTTCCATGCCGCAGCACTGGCCGCAGTAACATTACCGCTAAATTACAAGAAATTTTATAATTTTGATTGATTTGAGTAGATTGAGGAGCTCGTGGCTAAAATATAATAGCCGCACGGGTTGATCTTCAAGGTTAAACGCTTGCCGAGGTCTGTCTGTGGATGGGTGACGTGAAGATCTCATCAGGTCGGAGGTTAAATATTGGTATTCAACTGAATCCGGTGCAAATATATATAGTTCGGAAAAGGTTAGACAGATGAACATTGATTTGAGTAGAGTAGATAATAAAATTTAAAAACATGAATAAGTAGGTACCTACTTATTGTAAAATTCGCCATAGCGACCAATTCGACTTTAGTCAGTTAACGAAGCGCGTATAGGAATAAACCATTGAGATAAGAGAAACATGGAGATGCTGCGTTATTCTAACATTTGCTTAGGTATACAAATATGAGTGAAATATGATTCAGAACTTGAAATATCGTTATGTCTCATTCTTTCTAGTGAGATAATCTTATTTGATAAAAGAGACAACTATATTTTAAGTTGTTGCTAATTATGGCAACATTTTATCGTGGCTTAGTGACATTTGTTATTTTTTTGTATTATTGAGATTTGCGAGAAAATTAGGTACGAGGTTTTTACTTTTAAAACTACATGTAAATATTGGAAAACAGAAGCTCAACATGCCTGTGTGTTGTATTGTGAAATGTGGTGCATGAAATAATCAAAATCAATCGCAATTGTCTTTGCACAGGTTAATGAAGAATGTTAACTAATTTTGATTATTAGCACTCCATATTCCCTGACAAAAATAAAAAATACTAGTGAAAGAATTATTTCGATATGTCAATTAGCTCCCGATTTAGAAGTAAAACAAGTTGTAACTCCACGACGCGCGACGCGGACTGCCGGTGACGGTGTGACGTCATCACACAACACGCTCAGTCTGGCTCACTCGGTCCGCTCGCGGTCGCGCGCCTGTACCGTCGATATTATACCTAAATATTTTTTTAAATGTCGAATCCAAATACTAGGAAATCATGTGTTGTGTCTAACTGTAAAAATACAACTACCAATTCGCCGGAAAAGTTGTTTTTTCTCCTCGCTTTGACAATGTCCCTAGTCATATTAAAAATGCTATATTATGTTTACAGCCATCTCTGCTGGCGGCACAATCTTCGCAGGTTACATTTAAAACTTCTTGGTCCTTTTCATTGCATTCTAAACTGCAATGATAAGGTGTGGTACGTAGGTAGGTACGCCGTGTTCTGGTGGAGTGATTCTACATTTAACCATACATACATCACCTACTCTTTTTACTTGAATATAAAATAGAATTATCGCCATAGCTGTAAATAAAAATAAATGGCCTTACGTATTTTTTTATTAAAAAAAAAAATACAAATAAAAAAGGTTTAGTACCTACCTACATCTGTAACGTTCAATCCACTACATCTACATCCTAAGTAGTAAGTACCATCCTACTTCCTACTAATATTATAAATGCGAAAGTTCGTGATCTTTCACGCAAAAACTACTGAACGGATCTGGACAAAGTCTGGAATACTTTTAATCCTGGGAAAATGTACAGTTCCCAAGGGAAACGGGGGCAAAGCTGCTGGCGGAAGCCAGTTTGCAATAAATCAATGTACCTATGTATTAATTTAAATTTACTAAGAAGAGCGGTACCTACCTATATATACATACGTACCTACCTATAGCTACAAAACTATAATACATATTTGTTTAACGTAAAAATTTAATGGTAGGTAGGTACTTCTACTATTTGAGTTGCATTCTTCCATTATATTAGTTGGGTATTTTGTTTTGATAAAACAATTTAGAATAGATAAACTATTAAGTATAAATAGTAGCAAGGAAAGTTTACTTAGGTACCTACTTTTGCATTTTTATTCCTCGCATTTCGGCGCCAACGGAATCACTATTTGTTGATAAATAATGCGCAACCATTAATCCATCTAGGTATTTTAGGTAGATTATCCGATTGCCCTTTTTCAAACTCAAACTCAAAAAGTTTATTTCAATTAGGCCATTAACGGCACTTTTGAACGTCATCAATAAAAAATATCATAAATTAAGTGACTCTAGCGTCCATTCGCAAAGAGAAGAACGGACAAGAAACTCCATAGTTACTCTTTTCAAACCAATCTTTTACAATATTTGGTAATACAAAAAATACTTCATATATGTGAGGAATATTTTGAATCCTTCATCCATTTTATTAATCGAATAATATTTACTATTATTAGACTATTAACGTAATACGCGCATAAAAACACAACAAAATACTGCGCAACAAGCGCAAGCTATTACACCTACTATAACCGCTGGCCACTTGATACGAAGCGGGCCGCGGCCCGCGAGGCGCGTTGTAACATGACGTCATAGGCGTCACGTGACTGTTAGCGGGACTCGATATTTTTCTAAACTTTGAATGCCTATAAAATCAAAACTACTAGGTATTTTTGACTACAACAAAAATTAGTGTATTTGTATACATACAGGCTTCAAGGCAAAAAATTTCAAGCGATTTGGCATACCTAGTAACATTCTTCATTGCCGGTTTTCATGCATTAATACTCACAATAATACACATTCGATGATACTATTGTAACGCGATCATGAATTTATGGCTAAAGTATTGATATTTGGGTAAATTTCCATGTAACAGGCCTTTTTATTATTTGTTAATTCATTCGTTTATTTACAAACATATATCATAATGGAATACTGTTGTACCGGTGCCGACTTGCCGTACCTAATAGTCTCCGAAACTAGTTCCGCTGCTGAACATTAACATAAATACTCCTGCGTCTTATTCAGACTTATAACAAACACTTAAGTTTTATTTATTTATATATGTAGATAACAGAAGGTAAGATAACCTAGGTACTCATCTTTTTCTGTTACAATTACAATGGACTTTAAGTAAGTACCTACATAATATTAGATTAGGTATGATCCAAACGTGATAACTAGTAAAACTCGTATTTAATATCGATACTCGTTATAGTAACACCTATGTCCCTTTATTGATACATCCCTAGCAATGGCAGCCATTTTATATTTATAGGTGCACCCTTTTTTTGTAGGTATTTCCAGTCCATACTTTTCTATGTCAATGGAATAAACCAAATAAACGCATTAACAACTGCACGAAGATAGGTACCTATATTTATATACCTACCTATTCTTGCTTTGGAAACACACCGTCTTCTACTTAAGCTGAAAATTGCTAGCTTAAACACAAAAATTAAACTAGTAAGTACGACAACCAACTCGAAGATAATTTTTGTTGTATTTGTCCTAGATAGAACGAACGGTGCGATGTCATACTCGATTGGAGAGAGATGTAGAGAAACAATAATTGAAAAACGACGCCATCTAGTAGTATTGATTTCACCGCATCGATGACACCTAGTATCTAGGCTGTCTCCTAGATGGCGTTGTAAAACTACAGTCTCTGGAAATCAGTGAGCCGCTGATGCTACCATCTGTCGTAAAAATTAAGAAAATAATATAGTTAGTTCAATAGTAAGACTTAGGGAGGTGTCATTTCTTTGTATGGGATTGGGTATCTGTACTGTAGTATTATATTATCTGTGGTATAGATACAAAACCGCGTCGGACTCGCACGCGAAGGGTTACGAACGAATCTCATTTTGTAACATGTTCTTTCAATTAAGACCTCATAGGGTTCTTAAAGACTTCATATAGAGTGTTCTGTAATCTTTAGACAAAGAACTAGTATCTCAATTTCATTTTCAATATTTTGTTTTGTTTTGAATAACTTAACAACAATTTATTTAAAATTATAAAAAAAGTATATTCGCTGATTGAAATCACGAAATAAATTATTACTGTATGAAATGCTATGGGTTTGGTTTTGATTTTACAATTTAATAATTGGCTGTTATGCGCCCAGGGCCTGTACCCTATTTGCCTATGCCCCGGCTAATCAGTGAGCAACTAACCGCCCCTGTTCAATGAAGACATCATCGATGACGGTGCCGCCGGGCGGGAACTCTCCGTTGCAGCAGCGGTCCATGAATCTGTTCATATCGACGCGTCTGTACACGACTATAAATGCTATTTTGCACCCGAACACGCCGCAAATCTGAGCCAGCCTCGTTTTTATTTCGGTCACCTAGAAAGAGTACACATATATGTTTGTAAAGCGTATAAATATGTAAATTAAAAAAGTGCTTTAATTTTGTATTCACAGCTGACTTTAAATTATCACATATGCTCTGAAAGAGTTAGTCATTATTAATGGTCTCACTGAGCCCTGTCTCTAGCGTTGACTCTTTAAACAATACACTCTTAAAGAAATACTTGACTTACCTCGTAATTATGAACATAGGGAGACTGTCCAGCGTTTGCACTGTCACGATAGATCAAAATGCGATGTGGCAAATCACCATCTGTAAGATAATAATTTATTTTAAACATTATTGTTTCACAAAAATTACCACGAATTGAAACAGAACATTTGGAACTATTTCGACTTATATTTAAAAATAATGAATCCATCTACCTAGCCTTCACAAACTATGTCTAACTGGATGTATCTGAATAACAGAATTGTACAACATATCTGACCTCCCCAACCGGAACCCAGTGACTGGCGAATACGATTTCACTGACTTTCTGGCTTCTGACTAACCGTAACGACTGTCGATGTTCGAATCAAAACCGGGACGAAGGTTTAACTTGTGTTCCAAGACACGGAGGAAACTCTGTATGTGACGACGGATCGACCTCGGCAAGCGTAACTTAACCTCAAAGTTCTAGCAGCTGATATGATTTAGCTAGCTAGCGAAATCATATCAGCTCCTAGAAATATAGCTATATTTAAGAATCATATCGATATACAGGAATATATTTTATTCAGCGCGACTAATTAAACTTAATCGAGTTTTATTAAACATGTTTTTTATTTTATTTTGATGTCTTAGTACAAAAAATAAAGAAATCCTAAAGAAATATGTTTACTTTGGAACAGATTTTATGGCAATTCGCGCGGCCAAGCCAAACGCGCTGAAGTACCCTCCTATTAGCCGTGCGCTCCGGCGTCTTTTTTCCCCTCATACTTTTACGGGCTTAGGACATAAAATGCACAAAATAAAGCATTATGTATGATTGATTAAATTATGGCACATTTAACAACAAAATATGCTAAAAAAAATATCCATTACTTAATGCATTATACATAGGTATTACTCCTGTATTGAGGACACGTATCAGGATCAAGTCGCCTTTGAGCAGCTGCCAAAATTGGACATTTTATTAGGGACCGCTTGCGCGAGAATGCTAATAAGAGTAATAAGAGGCGTCGTCACGACAGCGCGTGCGATGAGCAAACTGTCGCATGTCGGGCGCCAACCTGCCCCCTTCGGCTCTTAACACCGCCGTGAGCGCCACAGCCCGCCCCTTGCGATTATGACGAATAGTATTCATATTTTGCTGATTTAAAAACGATATTAAAAAAGAACAAGTAAAGGTGTGTTCTATTACTGATGCGCACTGCTTAAAAAATATTCCTGTGAAATATTTTTTTTGGCATCGACAGTTATGAAACATGTTACCGTTCAGTGCTTGGTATCTGCGCAGGGCGGCGATTATATTGCAGCCCATGTTCTTGCTCAGCTCGTCGCCGGAGGTGTGCGCTTTGACGACGGAGAAGTAGCGAGTCATGTAGCGGTCCAGCGACGCCACCATCGCGCCGTAGCTCCTGTCCTCCGTTTGGTAGTCTCGGGCCACGGCGTATCCTATTACTAGGGTGTTGCGCAGCGGGATCTCTACCCTCCATGGAGCAGCGCCAAGCTGCGCCAAGTTCAATTTTTTAATATCGATTATAAAAAAAATAGCCGGCCCTATACCCGACCACTACCACTCCTAAAGGCCAGAATCAATAGTAGCACCAGGATAGTCCCGGAGAATCGATATTAATCACAGAACAGCGGGGTAGTAAGGGAAGCATAATTGGGTAGGTACTTTCCTGAAAAAATCCAATTAGTCCGTCAGATAGTTTTCCAAAAAAATATAGTGTGATTGCGAACTAAAAATTTTTATTAGATTTCAAAAATTCTTATCATAATGTTCAGTTAAAGTCAAAACACTATATCAGGGAACATATTACGTTTTAAAATTGTAAAGCATCAGTTCTAACATATTATAGACTTTTTTTAAACGAAATGAAATTATTTTTTCACGATAGCCTCTTCCAGTATACTAAGTTCTACTTTTTCAACGAATTCCGGAGAGGCCAAAGCAATAGGCCGCCCGGCCATGATTGTGTTCAAGCGACTCTCTTTAAAAATTCTATGCCACTTCTAAATTATTATTTTCCCGGGGCATGATTCCCCGAAACTAATGACATGTCTTCCTGTACAATACATTGAACAGACTTTTCCATGTTTAGTCAGGAATTCTCCATGTTTTCAGTGTTCTTTCCGATGGAGTTGCTTGATTGGCGATTGTTCAGTCTAATGACCCAACTAATATAAAAGTGGGTATTTATACTAATAACGCTAAAAACGTCTCCACTACTCCCATCCCCTCCATTCTGCAGACTAATACACATATTAACAGCGAACTCAGAAAATTAACTTTATAGCATTATAATCATAATCGGTATAATAAGTGCCTCACAATGAATCTGGACGAATAGCTGTCAATTGATGGGGATGGATGAGCCACGACAACGTCAGAAAACAGACGTCGTTAGAAGTAGGACTTTTTATGGATGGGAAATCATCCATAATAACTTCCTCCGCTCTGGGCGAAGCGGAAGGACTCAACAACATATTGTGTTGATGTTATTTTCATTCAGCCGTTAGTACAATTTTTTCCTCAATAGATGGCGATACGTGTAGGTACTTACATCCCGTACTGAAATTAATTATCTTTATATTGAGTCTACCGATTGCTTCTTACTAAACTTAAAAATTAAATATTTAGCGAGTCGTTTTTAGTGAAATAAACGCGGGATAACAATACTATAAGTTTAAGTATCTAGATTTCGAATCTAATCAGTGATTCTTGCGTGATGCTCCCACAAACATAAAGACTAACCATTTCATAAATTTCTGTTTTATGTCCTTTTTTAGCGTTTCTGAAATATTTTTATACAAAAAGAAAAATAAATATAAATATAAAATAGTACCTAAGTGATTCCAATATTTACTCTTAATCCCGTTTACTCTGTCCATGTAGCTATTTCATAACATAATTAATTACTTCTAAGAAGGAACATAAAAGTACACATGAAATTGTTTAAAAAATGTAATTATATGACCACCACTGTATATATAGATATATATATACGCGTCGACTTCAGAACCTCCTCCGTTTTTTCGTCTAGGACATAGAGTGCTCACATCCCGCTAGAATGGAAGCTTACGGTTACGTTTCGGCTATAACGCGGGTGAAGCCGCTGTCCTAAGTAAGTAGTAAACATAAGTTCATACACGCAGACTGCTTACCTTGCAGTTTATTTGTACTGCCACTTTTGTCGCAATTGTCAAAACGCAGTCACGAGTCATAGTCTTGTTTAATATCACTTGCGAAGGCACGGCACGGTCTACCGTGCATTTGCGTTTTATTGCGTTGTAACTGAAACAATCCAAAATAAACGTTAAAAATGATAACAAAGCGAAATACACGTGAACGAAATCGCGGGCAACAACTATGTAGTTCACGATAAGATTAGAAAACCAAGAGTTTTACTAAGACGATTTGTACTTTACAAAATAGAACAGAAATTTATTCGATACAAACATAACACAACAGCAACACACACAGATTAAGAGAATAATAATAATATTACAGAGTAATACCGTACCTACAATTTCGCTGTGCGTAATTTGATAGTATAGAATGATACTGAAAAGTACCAATTTTATTATAATCTACTTTAGTCTGAAATCTTGAAACATTTTATTATACACCCCTAGTTTTTAATTAGTACAAATACTTTAAGGGCTTATTAAAAAAGGTCTCGTTATTATTTAAGAAAAGTCTCAAAAAATTATGTTTATAAACAGCAAAGTTATTAGCGTTTTTTATATCCTAAAATGCCACAACTTATAAAAATATTGTACAGGCTATTGATTTATGAATGAATAAATGACGATTAAAATGGAAAAACACTGTGCGTAGTATTTTCTTGTAGCAATTGTTATGAATGTTGATTCTATTATGAATTTACCAATTATTAAAAAACTCCGTGGACAATTTTAGGTTTTTATTTTTTACTTTTGACTACACAAATATGATCAGTAACGGGTACGGACAGAAACCTGTTTTTTTTCTTTTTTTCTACTAATTAAAAATTAGGGGTGTATAAGTTAGGTTAATTATTTTCTATAAGTTATATTCTACTTATGAAGAAGTTTGTTATAGACTATAACAAACTTCTTCATAAGTAGAATTGTTGATACCGATAACAACTGTCGTAAATAAAAGCTGCATAAAACATTGGTTATTAACACTCTTAATTCAGAATGGATCCATGTTTATGTACGGTTAAAACCACTCACCGGTCCATGCGTCTACGTGCCAACACACACATCACAAAGTCAGATTTCTTTCTTGCAATTGCCACCTCGCAAGCGTTATAATAATCAATAGCGTGGTCGTCTGCGAGGAAGCCTGAAACAACGCGCATACATACGTTACGGGGCTGTACAATCGCTGAGCACCATAATACCATTGCATGCATATTAAGTAAAAAAACTAAAGAATTTTACAAAAGAAAACAAACATTTTAATGTAATCTTGTTTCTTATCCGAACGTTCCTGATCATTTTTATAAGCTAGTTTGCGCCCAGAGTTCTGCGGAACTGGATTGGAAGCCAACCTATGTCGACATTTTTTTTAAATTCGTTTTGTCTTTGTTGTCAACAAAATTTAAATAACTATTAAGTAATATTATTTATTACAACAGCCTAGATGAAATATCTCTTAATTTTATTATAGTTTAAATTTGGCAATACTAACTCCCGTACTATTCCAGTCATTCTAAGTTTCAGCTGCGGAAAAAATCCGAGCACATTAATATCGTACCGGCTAAAACGTAGTTAACAATTACTATGAACATCCACAGACGTCACAGTATTTCGTCTCGCTCTTCTGCAAATGTATCTTTTGCAGACATGGTGAAGAAGGGAACAAGTAATTATGTTCGACCAAATAATTTTAGCTCAGTAGCCATTTATACCAACGATAAATTCAAATCTAGCGATGAAACAAAAGATCTCGTGCAAAAAATCATACGTCCGGAGCAAATGAAGCTGCATGTTCGTGGTGTCCGCAAAACAAAAAATGGAGGCGTTATTATCAGTACCGAGACCAAACACGACGCAGATAAATTAAAGCAAGCAGTCCAGCTCTCTACTTCTGGTCTTACCGCCGACGAACCCAACAAGCGCAAACCCCGGATCGTGGTCGTAGGGTTGCCAACTTCGCCGCCCAGGAGGCTCGGCGAACGGCGAAGCTCGCCGAGGAGGGGCGGCACCCCGGGATGAGTGATCCCAGACCTCTCTCGGGGTCTTCGGGTGGCGAGTCCGAAGCCGCTGGTACCCCCGACGCTGGACGACGGGACCCAAAGGCCGGGTTCGCGGAGGCCGTTGAGGCCGTTGTCCGCGCTGTGACCCTGAAGAGGACGATAGCGTCCAAGAACAGGGCCATAAGCGAGGCGGCGGCCTCTATCCTGGAGGCAGCGGAGGCCACCTTCCGCAGGCCTGCGACGGACGAAACGTCCAAACTGCGGAAGGAGGTCGCCCGCTTGGCGGCCACCACGGAGCTTCTCCATAAGGAGAATGAGAGGCTCCGAGCGGACCTGGCCAGTCTCCAAGGAGCGAGTTCTCGGGGGCCGCTACAGCCTGCAGGGGGGCAAAAGCAGGGGCAAAGCCGGCCCTTGCCTGCGCCGGGTCCGGCGCCTGAGAATCAGGTGTTGGACCTGGTGCGACAGGAGCTGGCCGCCTTCCGGGAACGGTTTTCCGTCCTGGAGGGCATCGTTTTGCGCCCCCCGCTAGCAGCGGATCAAAAGGGCAAGAAGGCGGCGTCATACGCGGCCGCCGTGGCTGCCAAGCCGGGTTCGTCCGGCCAGGCCAACGCAGGGGCCGGGCCGGCGAAGTCGGCATCTGCAAAGCCGGCAACGGGTAAACCGGGGCCGGCCAAGCAAAAGAAGGGCGGAGTGGCTGCACAGGCGGCGCAGGCTCCAGCGCCGGCAGTGCAGCCCTCATCTTCCGACCCGCCTTCCAACTCCTCTACCGAAGCCGGTTGGCAAGTGGTCGGGGAGAAGAAGAAGGCGGGCAAGGCAGCCAGGGCGGCCAAGAAACGGGCGCGAAAACGGCGGCAAAAGGAGCGACGCGTCGCCGCGATGCTCCGCGCCCCAAAGACCGCAGCTGTAGTATTAACGCTACAGCCAGACGCGGTCAAGAGGGGCGTGTCGTACGGTGACGTGCTCGCCAAGGCAAAGGAGACGGTAGACCTCCGGGAGCTCGGCATAGTCGGGGGCCTCCGGCTGAGGGTAACCATGACTGGTGCCCGTATGCTGGAGATCCCCGGGGAAGCCAGCGGCCCAACCGCAGACGCTCTGGCTGAGAGGCTCAGGGCGTCCCTGAACGCGGAGGATGCCCGAGTGTCCAGGCCCACCAAATGCGCTGATATGCGCATCTTGGGCCTGGACGACTCCGTCACGGAGGAGGAGGTCGTGGCCGCCGTGGTCAGGACGGGAGGGTGCTCTGCCGAGCAAGTCAAGGCAGGCACCATACGTCCTCACTACACGGGCATGCGCACCGTTGTGGTGAGCTGCCCCGTGACGGCGGCCAAGAAGATCACCGAGGGTCGCAGACTGCTGGTGGGCTGGGTGTCGGCGCAAGTGAAGCTGTTGGAGCCCAGGCCTCTGAGGTGTTTCCGCTGCCAAGTGGGGAACCACACGGGGGCGTGTTGCACCTCGGAGGTTGACCGCAGCGGGCTTTGCTTCCGCTGCGGCCAGCCCAGTCACAAGGCTGGCTCCTGCAACGCCGCGCCGCACTGCACTGCATGTGCGGCAGCTGGCAAGCCAGCCGAGCACTGGGCCGGGGGCAAAGCCTGCCCTCCACCCACAAAAGCCGGGGGTAAGAGGCCCTCACCCGCCGTCTCCGTGCCAGCCGCCGCATCCGTCGCCGCCGCTGCCACCGCCGCTGATGTAGCCGCCGCAACAGCGGTGGCTGCTACACCGGAGCCCACTAAGGGTTCCCGGGAGGAGGCCGAAATGGAATGCCAATAACGGCTCCATTACGCCTCCTCCAGGCGAACATCAACCACTGCGCCGCCGCTCAGGACCTGTTGCTCCAGAGCATGGCGCAGTGGTTGATAAATGTCGCTGTGGTCGCTGAGCCGTACTACGTCCAGCCCAGGGATGACTGGGTGAAGGACCTGGACGGCTCAGTGGCACTTATTTCGTCGGCCGCCGCCGGTACCCCGTCCCTCGAGTGTGTTAGGAGAGGACAGGGGTGCGTAGCAGCACGGTTCGGGGAGATTGTAGTAGTGGGAGTCTACTTCTCCCCGAACCGAACTCTCGCCGAGTTCCACAACTCCCTTAGGGAGCTGCGTACCGTCGTCGTCGGGTATCGTCCCCTCCCCGTGCTTGTTCTCGGGGACTTCAATGCCAAGAACTTGGCTTGGGGTTCCCGTTATACCAACGTGCGGGGTAGGATGGTGGAGGACTGGGCTCTGGAGACAGGCCTGGTCGTCCTAAATCGGGGTTCTGTCCCCACGTGTGTGCGGATGCGGGGTGACTCCGTGGTGGACATTTCGTTCGCCAGCCCCGCTCTGTCACCGCGTGTCGTCGACTGGCGCGTTGTGGAGGAGGTGGAGACCTACTCCGATCACCGGTATATCCGGTTCGACGTCTCCGCCCAGACCTCAAGCGCGCCGGTCCGACAGACCCCGAGTGGTCCACGGTGGGCGCTGAAGCAGCTGGACCGGGAGCTTCTCCTGGAAGCCTCGATCGTGCAGGCCTGGGTGTCACCACCGGACAGGCCTGCTGACATCAACGACGAGGCGGAGCGGTTCCGGGAGACCATGTCGGAAATATGTGACGTGGCAATGCCCCGGGTCCAGCCAAGACGCGCCCGCCGTCAGGTGTACTGGTGGTCGCGCGAGCTGACGTCGCTTCGAGAAGCGTGCGTTGCTGCGCGTCACCCGTACACCAGGCATCGCCGGCTCCGCATCCGCCCTCCGGATGCGCAGGCCAGGGAGGCGGAGCTGTACGAGGAGTACAGAGCGGCGAAGACCGCCCTCCAAGCAGGGATCTTGCGGGCCAGGGATCTGGCTCGCAAAGAGCTGCTGGAGTCTCTGGACGGGGACCCGTGGGGAAGACCCTACAAAATGGTGCGGAACAAACTCCGCACCTGGGCCCCCCCGTTGACGCAGAGTCTCCGGCCCCAGCTGGTGGAGGACGTGGTGAGCGCTCTGTTCCCTATGCGAGGGGACCATGCTCCCCCGCCTATGGCTCCGCTACCCGTGGTGCCCGATGCGGACCACACCGACGACGGCAACGACGACGATACTCCGGAGGTGACCGAGGTAGACCTGAGAGCGGCGGTTAACAGGCTGAAGGCCAAAAATACCGCCCCAGGACCCGATGGCTTACCTGGGAAAGCCTGGGTCCTGGCCTCGGAGGCTCTCGGGCCTCGACTACGTGGGCTCCTAAGCGCATGCTTGGAGAGGGGCCAGTTCCCACGTCGCTGGAAGACGGGGAAACTGGTCCTCATCGCGAAGCCAGGGCGCCCTGCCGACTCTCCGTCCGCATACCGGCCCATCGTGCTGCTCGACGAGGTGGGCAAGCTCTTTGAAAGAGTTATTGCAAACCGCCTCGTCAAGCACTTGGTCAGAGTTGGGCCGGATCTGGCGGAGAACCAGTTTGGTTTCCGCGCGGGGCGCTCGACGGTGGACGCCATCATGCGCGTGAGAGCCCTCACGACGGGGGAGGCGATTTCCCGGGGCGGGGTGGTGGTGGCGGTGTCTCTTGACATCGCCAACGCGTTCAACACCCTGCCTTGGAGTTGCATCGGGGAGGCACTCCGGTATCACCGAGTGCCAACCTACCTCTGTCGCGTGGTCGAGGACTACCTGACGGATAGAGCCGTCATCTACCCCGGTCACCGGGGAGAGTGGAATCGGCGAGAGATGTCGTGCGGCGTTCCACAGGGTTCGGTTCTGGGGCCGCTCCTGTGGAACGTCGGTTACGACTGGGTGCTACGCGGCGACCTCCCTTGCGGCGTCAGTGTTGTTTGCTACGCTGACGACACGCTGGTTCTGGCGCAGGGGGGGTCGCACCAGGCGGCGGTCGACCTGATGACACGCGGGGTCGCAGCAGTCGTCGGGAGGATCCGGCAACTGGGTCTCGAGGTGGCCCTACACAAGTCTGAGGCCATGTGTTTTTACGGCCCTCGGAACCGGCCACCATCGGGATCCCAGATAACGGTGGGAGGGGTTTGCATCGGCGTCGGGTCGGCGATGAGCTACTTGGGTCTCGTCCTCGACAGCCGGTGGAACTTCGCGGAGCATTTCCGCCGTTTGGCTCCCAAACTGGGGCGGGCTGGGGCTGCCCTCAAGCGGCTCTTGCCCAACCTAGGGGGACCAAACGCCTCCTGCCGGAGGCTGTACGCGGGGATCGTGCGGTCCATGGCCCTTTACGGGGCCCCGGTGTGGGCGCTGTCGCTGAGGCGACTGCCAGCGCGCCACCTGGTCTCGGCCCAGAGGGTCATGGCCATCCGGCTGATCCGGGGATACCGCACGGTCTCCGGCGAGGCGGCGAACCTCCTTGCCGGATTGCTGCCGTGGGATCTAGAGGCGAGAGCCCTCGCGCACGTCTACGCGTTGCGCGTGGAGGCGCTACGCCGGGGCGAAACTCTGCTGCCGCGGCAGATTGCTGCGCAGCGGACGGAGCTCCGGCGGGATCTCACGGAGGTATGGAGGCAGCGACTGCTGCAACCCAGCGCTGGGCACGCCGCTATTGCGGCGATAAGTCCCCTCTTTGAGGAGTGGTTAGAGAGACGCCACGGCGTCCTCACCTTCCGCCTGACTCAGGTGCTCACCGGACACGGCTGTTTCGGGAGGTACCTGTGTCGGATCCAGCGGGAGGACACGTCCGGGTGTCATCACTGTGTGGATCGCCCGGAGGACACGGTGGAGCACACGGTGGAGGTCTGCCCTGCCTGGGCGGAGCACCGCCGTGTCCTCATCGAGGCGATCGGCGGCGGCGACCTCTCGCGTCCGGCCCTGGTTCAAGCCATGGTCGGGAGCGAGGAGGCATGGGAGGCGGCCGCCTCCTTCTGCGAAGCAGTAATGCTAGCGAAGGAGGAGGCGGAGCGCGTGCGAGAGAGGGAAGCCCCTCTGTCCAGCCGCCGCAACAGGAGAAGACGCCCCGGGCGTCGGGAAACGCAGGGCGATTCCCGGCCACCGTAGGCGCGGGCCTGCGGATGGCGAGCTATGGGTGGCTCGCCGTCCGATAGCAACCAGGCCCGAGTCGACGGCGCGTCGTGTTCCACGCGCGCCTCAAAGAGCCGTCAGCAAAGAAGACGGGGCCCCATAGGGTCAGTGCCTGCTAGGGTTGCGGAATTTGTTCGAAAGAGTCACCGCGGCCCTGGAACGCAAAGGGCACAAGCAGGAACACGGGTGGGTTTTAGTCAGTAAGAGTCTGACACTCCCTTCCGCTCCGCCCAGAGCGGGAGAAGTCATTTGATGATTTCCCATCCAAAAAAAAAAAAAAAAAAAAAAAAAAAAAAGGGTTGCCAACTTCCATGTCTGAAAATGAGGTCTTCAAGTGCATTTTCGAAAAAAACGTAGCCGACAAGTTTTCTGGCATGTCCTTAGAAACATTTTTGACCTTTGTGAAATTAAGCCACAAATCTGGGAAAAGAGATGCAGCGCATGCAACCTGTAACTACGTCATTGAAGTACCAGCTAATATACGTAAAGTCCTAATAGCTCAATCGAGACTTTTTATAAATTGGACTTCCTGTCCTGTGAGGGACTTTACATTGGTAACTCGGTGCTACAAATACCAACAATATGGTCATGCAACAAAAACGTGCAGAGAGGTCAACTCTATGTGTGGCCATTGTGGTGAAGCAGGACACTCGATGTCAGAGTGCTCTAAGAAAACTGAAATGCCGAAATGTGCAACTTGCTTACGCTTTAAAAAACCCAGCAATCACAAAACTGGAGACTCTGAGTGCCCAGCAAGGAAGATAGCAGAACTCAGATACATCAACTCCGTCGATTATGAGGGTGCCTAAAGCGTCATACTCAAGGCCAGATTTTGGTACTTAATGCTAATTCAACAAGAACACACCACTGAGATGACCCACTTCTCCGGAATTTGTTGCTGTATAAGTGAATTAGCCACCTAGTGCAAAAAAATATATGCATAACACACTCGAGTTGATTTGAGCAGATTATGCAACATTGACTTTAACCGAGTTAATATTTCTGATGACGCTAATAGTTCACCTTGTGTTTGAGTAGAGAATTAAGTGTTAGAAACAATTTAACGTAAACTAAACTTAGCTTATGAATCATCTATTTATGATCTTTATTATTAATTTTATGGGACATAATATGTTTAATTAATATAACTCAGGTACTATTTGAATACAAAGTAAATATTGTAAAAAAAACTCTTAGACGATACTTAATACATTGTTTAGCTCTTGCCGCCTGTGATACAGGACTCTCCTAGTACAGGCATCTAACATCGTTCTACCTATATTAATATCTAAGATGTACATATTATTATATTTTACCAATATGAATTTTGAATAAAGATTTTATTATTTATTTATTTTTATTTATTTATTTATTCAATATGACCATCACCTCTATAGGTGTTTTAAATGTTTGTAAAATTTCTACTACATCACTGTCCGATAGCAATTGATACCATATAAAACATGGTCGAATCAACGACGATTGGGCGATCCATTCTTTGGGATTTATTATTGGATAAGAATTATTGTTACTTACAAAAGTCGGGTTCAGGCATTCTGAAGCCCACATGTCTAGCGGTCTTCATCATAATATCTACGAAATTTTCAGTTTTACGTCGTAGCCTCCCGGGAGTGATGACAACCCAGGAAGGTAGATACGCGCTCTGAAGTAACGGTATTGAGCGCATGTCCAAGGTCCAGCCCTCTGGGATGTCCTTGACCCGGATACGCTCATTGTTGCCCATCACGATGCTCTGCGCGGGCAGCTGACGACCCTTGAAATTGATTAAATCCTGCGGTAGCTACCCATCTCCTGGAATAAAAGAAAACTTTATTATTTTTGATGTAAAGTGATTGTATGTCATCATAGATTTAAAAAAGCAAACTGCTATTCGAGTAGATTATTCGCCAAGGAGATAAAGCGTAATAAAAATATGGATATTGAAACTCAAAAGCATTTCTTATAATTAAACCATATTTTATTGACACTAATGGGGAAGCTTTTTTTATCGAAATCACAAATATTTCTCAAGAAGAATCTAGACAAAAAGTGGGGGGAAATTTAAAATACCATTAGGAATATTCTCGACAAAATACCTAGACCTAGACGAATGCAAGTTAACATTTTAGCAAGAGTTGTACTACAACTTACACTTTTAAAACATATTTTTATATTTTACTTAAGGGGTAGGTATAATATTATGAAAAAAACGACAGAAACTATAACAAAAAAATAATCTGATTATATTAATAAAATGGGTTAGGTATTTGTTGAGACGACCGTTTTTCAAAACAAAAACGTTTAGACAGTGAGTGATTTTAGCAGTGAAAAGGTACGAATGTTGCAATACCAAACAAATAACTTTGCAGTCCAAGACCTAAAACTTACCAAAGTTTCTCCAGTATCAGATGAATAGTATACGAATGCATAAGAGACAAACAAAGAAAAAATTATTATTTACAATATTTCTATACCTAATTTTATTTGGTATTTACACTAAGCCTATAAGTAAGTTGCAGAGTATTCACCAAGCGGATAGAATAAAAAGAACACAGAACAGCTACGTCTTACATTCGTCACCGGCGAACTTGAATCAAGTTCTCCCAAGACGAATGAAAACACCTTCATCCCCAAAGAGAATGTCCTACTTTTCAATTAAAGCTCTCAATTGACATCTGTGTCATTATAATGACATTATTAAACAGCCGTTGAAAGATTGATTGTGTTGATGGTATAGAAAAGAGTAGGTAACACAAACCTTGGTAACTTCGCTAGAATTAGTCATACGCTGGGCCAACTTCAAAATCTTTATAAAGCGTGTGTCGTTCCCGGTCCTTATGTTCACGTTAAGGACCTTTTTGAGCTTGGAATCAGAGCTCATCTCGTCGGTCAGGCCAGTCTGTCGGCACAGCTCGGGCACCAAGTACACCAGCTCGGGCATCCCCAAGCGGACCTTCCGCGGGTGGGAGTAAGAAACCAGCAGAGGCTGGGCAGCATCCTGGATTACGATGTCATATCTCTGAAATTACAAATAACAATAATTATAAACGCACGAAAATACTTCTACGAATACGAGAATAAACAAACCCATGTACAATATCAACACCAACACTTCATACCATCATCACCAAATACGTGTGTGTATGTTAATAAATGGTTATGTTCCTTTATCTTTTCTGGTGTATATCTTACATATCAACAACCTGCATCAGGTAAAGCTGTTGGGTATGAGAATGTCAGTATAGCCACGGAAATAATTTTATCCAGTGCCAAAAGCTAACAGGGACGAAATAACTAGATAGCCTTAAATTACGTTTCCCAGTGGGTCTAAGACTCTGTGCTTGGCTTGTTTAACCACTGGCAAAACAACAGTCCCGCAGTCCATACACGTCCTAAACATGAAATAAAAGTCCACACATCCACAGTCGGCCGCAGATACACCACCTGGACGAGATCTTAAGAGCTGGATTCTAGACTGAGCGCAGCTCTCTCGAGACAGGATACATAGATGTATTTACTCCACTACACTAACAAACTTACGAAAACGTCACAAATAGCGTTTTCAATTTTGTATATATTATACTACATTCTCTAAATTATATTTGCATAGTAAAAGTATCGCTTTCTCACACCTTTCTATAATAATCCATGTAGGAGATAGTTTTGTCCCGAATATTGAATGTTGAAAGTGGTGTATGCTCCCAGGAAACTTCGTCGATTTGATAGGCCTTCTTATTGTAGTCAGTCCAAACGATTTTTCCTGAAATGATCAATGACAATATTATTTTTGTAAATGATGATGGCTTGTTGACTGAACATTTTATGTGACCAAAAGTTTAAAAAAAAACACTTTGCAACTTATTAACATTACAAAAATTTATAATACACTTACCATACATTTCTTCTGAAAAGATTCTTTTGTAGTTTCTGCCTTTTGTAGTAGCATACAGATTCAACATTTCTAGAACAGTGTCCGTACGAAGCACCTATAGAACAATAAAGGGTAAACTGTTTAGATTTCACGATTATATATTTTGTTCTTCCCCAGGTTGAATTGTAATATAATATAACCTTAATGGTGTAATTTTACCCTTTCAATCTTTTTTTGTTTTTTGTTCTATTCTTTCCTTACGCCACTTTCTAGTTAACCTAGTATTATAAATGCCGTGAAACAATGTAATTGGTTTAAGTGATTTATTCTCATCATTTCGCTATCACTGTGCAGCGTCCAGCGTGTGTAGACCTAACTTTTATATGCTTGATAATTTCACGCAACTGCATTGGCTGTTCATTGATAGTGGGGTGGGCCTTCATAACTCATGTACCTTTATAAATAAACTGTTGAGTTTCCTTAAATAAATAAATAAAACTTCAAATATTATGTTATATTTGAAGTTTATAAGAGAGTTAAAAGGTTTTCAGGATTTGCTGAATTATGTCAGCCAAGTGATCCTATTGTAACTAAATGCTGTAACAATAAAGGGAATCCTATAACCAGATGGAAGAATGGCAACCTAGGGCTCATAATGGACCAGAGTTTCAGAGGAAAATGTATCATATAGAGTTGGAGGAGGTCTATGCCAAAAGACATGCCGAACTAAGGAACAACATTTACATTTTTCGTTTAATTGTTCCTATGAAACAATTAAACTTAAATGTTAAAATGAATGGCTTTGTATAACAAGATAAATGGGAAAAAAACAGGCAGTCTTACCTTGGGCGTCAGTTCTAAAACCATTAAAAGACGATCGTCGTATTGATTCATAGTTAGTTGGTATCCGTGCCACATTTGTAAACCAAACTCGGGAATATCAATCTAAAAATATTAAAAAATAAATAAAACTTCATAAAATACAGTAGCTATGCGCTATTCTGATGAATAAGCTAAGTTACTGTAAAGTTTCACAGAAATCCGTTCACTGGTTTTAGCGTGATTAAGAGCGTCAAACAAACATCCATTCATCCGCTATCACAAACGTTCGCTATTATAATAGTTGTAAGATTTACTCACTAGTTTTTTTACTTCACTGGGACATTAATACAAACCTTAGAAAAGGGATCAAAATAATCTCGGCCCATCCGTTGCATTTTTTCCAATTGGAAGCATTTCCTGATAATGATATTAAAAATTTGTGCGGAATGTTCATCCCCCGTCGTGCTTAGCTCAGATGTTAACTGCAATCAAACCATTTAATACACGAGTGCTTTATGGTTTCGGTAGATTGCTTTTGAATATTGAACAGACAGTATTTAACTTGCTGGCTTACCGTGACTGATATTCGTATATGTTTTCCGTCCGTTTCCCTAACTGTGTGTAGCACCAATGGGTCAGGGTATAATCTCTTCACGGTATGTAAAACAGTACCATCAAAAAGTGACCTTAAAGTATAAATAAACAACTGAACAGAAATATGGAAAGAATACATATTTAGCAGTAGACCTGCATAGGTCTCACTTCATATTATATAAAACTAAGTCCACCTCGGCGTCAGTCTGTATGTATGACGCGGTAAAACGTAAAACGAACCGAACTTTTTACACAGTTTTCACCTATTAACAGCGAGATTCAGAAGGATTCAGTGCAAGGTAGGTAATATAAATAATTAATCATTAATTTTGGTTTTATGTAAATTGGCTGAAAAAAAGTTCTAAACAAATAACTTTTCAGTATTCTGAACATGCACTTCCAAAACAGCACGTACATTTGTACATAATTATACTCTATTGCTCTACGTATATACTGCTCTAGTGTAGTATGGTCACGTCAATGCCTTTACATGAATATGTCCATAACTTCTTTTTTACGCATTAAAATCAAAAACCTTTTGAAGCGTGAAAAGAATTTATTTACAAAAAAAAATTGTAACATGTCTTTAGTCAACTAGTGACAAAAAGACAAACCACCAGGCTTCGTCATTTGTGTTAAAATCCTAGCCTGCTTACCAAATATCAGTTTTTGTCAGGAAGTAGAAAAAAAATGCCTTCAAGACAAATTAACATCCAACCATTAGGAGGGATTGGAGGTTTATGAAAGTTTTTTTTTCCTTGTATGTGGATAATTCCCAGCCTCCATGCCAAACTACAGCTTTTATGACAGTCAACCGTGAGTGCCAATTTATTTAAGTACCGCGCGGATTTAAGTAATTCCCTTAACACACCCTCCAATTCTTCTATAGGTACCAATGTTATAAATGCGAAGGTAACTCGATAACGGCCGCGCCGCGCAGCGGTTTTTAAAACACGGTGTGTAAAACACGACAGAACTCTTCGAAAAAAGGGATGTAGTGTTCCGTCTCCTTTGGCTTTTCTTAGCGAGGACATTCCCCCAATCCACAAATCAGCAAATCAATCAAAAGTCATTTATTCAAACTAGGCTGAGACAGCACTTTTTGAATGTCAAATTTTACATAAAGACCAAAACGCCCACCCGTCACCACTTCCTATTGTTTTAGCTGGGAAGAAGAAGTGGCGCAACAAACTCCCCAGCAACACATCTGTCTATTGCGTTTACACACATACTTAAATACAAATTTTATATAGGTAATTTAATGTCCAATACTACATTGAATGAAAAATTGATTTTCATGTAAATATTGTTTAAACAATATTTTTATTACAATATTTTTTATGCCTCACTTGATAAGGCCTCAGTATTTTCAATAACATAGAACTTTGAAAATGAAAACAAAATATCTAGTTTTAATTTCCGCGAATATTAGTGGGTTGCAGGTATGCACCTCCCTCCCGCCCGCTATATTATGCACATGCAAGATTACTAGGCAAATGCAAGGATTTTAAGCACATGCAGGAAGGCAATGCAAAACCCAACACCATTACCGACACGTGTTTCGCCTCTCCACGAGGCATCCTCAGGGGACGTGTTGACTCGCTGACCGCTGAGTTGCCCCTGAGGATGCCTCGTGGAGAGGCGAAACACGTGTCGGTAATGGTGTTGGGTTTTGCATTGCCTTCCTGCATGTGCTTAAAATCCTTGCATTTGCCTAGTAATCTTGCATGTGCATAATATAGCGGGCGGGAGGGAGGTGCATACCTGCAACCCACTAATATTCGCGGAAATTAAAACTAGATATTTTGTTTTCATTTTCAAAGTTAAAATGGATTTCCGCAAAGTAACGCCTGACTCAATCAATTTTAATAACATAGAAAATAAAACGATTATTTTTACTAAGTTAGGAAAGTCAAATCTATTTTGGAGAACTTCCAAGATTGCCTGTTTTACGTATAGAACACCATAGTTGAGCAGCCACATTCAGAGCGAAAAGTTGCAAGTTAAGCAAATGCGGCATGCTGAAAATGTGATAGGAGCCCTGTGACTACAGGACTCTATCAAAATATCCGCTTTCGGATTTCCAAAAAGAAATATTTAAGGTGGTCTTCACAGTCGTTCATTTTGAAAGGGTGTGACTTGACTTGACACAAGATGTTGTAAATAGGGAAAATCTGGCTGGCTGGTTGTTCATAACTGTGCTATCTCGACCTCTTGTGTTCATTGACGCGGCTATGGATGATGTAAGAAGATACAAAATTTATAGAATATGTACATTAAGAGACTAAATGACGATTAAATATACAGATGAGTTGTTTTACAATAAACATCGAAATACATATATATACATAAATTTCGATTTTTATTGTAAAATGTGTATATATCATGGGAACTTAAACTTACGCTCCAATTTTACATGCGTGGTATTTCAAAAGATGTTTGCGCATTGCAACACTTTCTTCCTCTGGAGAGAAGTCGACATTATACACATACACCCTCCATTGAAGTGTTGTTTTTATGACGAAATATTTCGCTTTGAGATTTATTGAATTTCTCAGGTTACCTGTAAATTAAATTTATTATGTTATAGGCTTATTCATAAAAAAAAAACATATAAATCTGGCTTGCTTTTCCCAATAACACTGTTATTCAAAGAAACTGCGCGAAATGTGGTAATCGTGCAGCATGCTTTAGAAGTAACAATCAATGCTAGACAATAAATGCAAACCAGTTTACGGTTTCCGGAGTATCTGTACACTAAGAAGGAAAGTTTATGGAGATAGTCTTCTTTCAAGCGAAGACTATATCCCAGAGTAACACGAGTTACTACCCTAAATATATATATACCATTTCTTCGGAAAAGAAGAGCTGAATGAAGTGCGTGGAGTAGCCAACGGTGCACTTCATTCACTAGCTTTACTCTAAAGCGTAGCGGCAGTATTAAAGCTATTCGCTGTAAAATATACACACCTTTCCTCGAATCGACTGCAGTTGAACGAGTTGTTGGAACGGCCTGTGTGTCATGTGAAACCGGAACACAGCTACGGCATACCACAGGTTCAGTGTCCAACGCAGTGGCTTCTCCAACAGAGCCTTCCTCTGCAGGTTCACCTAAAAAAATTACAGATAATTTTAATATTATATTTATGGAAATACTTCATTAAGAATGCTTTAGTTTATTAAACATGTCAAAGAAGTAGGAGACGGTTTAAGGGCACTTAAACGCGAGCGAAGCCGCGGTATAAAGCTGGTTAATGTATATAAAAAGATACACACCGTTCTTCGACTGGACTGGACTGGTCGGACTGGAGCCTAAAAGGGTCTGACCGGCAGGCAAATACCAAGGGCGACCACAGTATTCCTCACGTCCAAGCACAAACGCGCCTGCGCTTGACTGTACTCCCCCAGCTGCAAAACAGAACTTATTTTACTTCGCATCTACATATCCTCACCTTTATGGGCAACCATGACTGTCCATAACTGATTAAAAGGCGTTATTGTATTATTGTCAAAAAATACATGTTGCATAAGTTCATAATAATAATTTATAAAAAAAAAAAATTGATTGAGTCAGGCGTTACTTTGCGGAAATCCATTTTAAGTTTGAAAATGAAAATAATATATCTAGTTTTAATTTCCGCGAAAATTGACGCGGCCATGAATGATGTAAGAAGATACAAAATTCATAGAATATGTAGGTACATTAAGAGACTAAATGACGATTAAATATACAGATGAGTTGTTTTACAATAAACATCGAAATACATATATAAATTACATAAATTTCGATTTCATATACAAATTACATAGATTTCGATTTTCAACCCACTAATTTTCGCGGAAATAAAACTAGATATATTATTTTCATTTTCAAACATAATAATGTACTGTTCAAGCAGGTATAAAAATGAGAGGGGGAAGAACTTCTTGCTACAGATTATTATAAATATAGCGATCGAGATGTTGGATCCGACAACGAAAGTGTGTAATTGAAATTATTGTTTAACATTTTATTATATACAGGAATATTTTTTATTCAATGAACAAAATAACTTAAACGAGTTTTATTAAAATGTATTCTTATTTTAATGTCTTGGTAAAAAAAAAGTTATCGTTAACGAAACTTGTTTACTTTGAAACTGATTTTATGGATACTCGCCGGTCACCGTTGTTATTATGTCGAATAGTGTCCCCATTTTGCTTGTATAAAGCTGGATAAAAAAAAATGAACAAATATCAGAAACGTGTGCACTGTTTAAGAAATATTCCAGTATAATTATTTTCTCACCAGCATGCAAACGCTTCAACAGGTATGGAATACGAATAGTTTGTATGGACATGTGGGATGCCTCACCTTCCTGAACAACTGGTGTATACACACTGGGCAGTGTGTCTACACCAGCATAAGACGGTGGCTCCTGGTAAGGCAGTTGTTGTTGTTCTTGTTGGTCGTGAGGTATTCCACCCGGACCCGACCCAACATCAGATACGCCTCTGCTAGCCCACGCAGCGCCTAATCCATATCCAGCCCACTCATCGGCTAATTCTCTCCCGGCACACTCAGGACCGCCTCCTCCACCGGCCCACCCACGCCCGCTGCCTATACCTGCCTCTGCCATCTACAAACAAGCAGAACTTTATACAAACCAATATCTATTAATACAATATAATTTTATTCAAATGAAAGCTGCCAAAATAGTCAACTAAGTGCCCAAGACAATTTCTTGGACACTTATGTGACTATTACTACTACTGACTATTTACTGACTTGCCACTCCCCTTGTATTTTATCATCCCAAATATTGGCATATGTACAGTAAAGAAAATGGCTCCCTGTACCATATGCGAAACACTGAATTTTATCGTTATTACATACATGAAACGATTAGTAGCGACGTCACTTGGCATCTTGATAGAAGCTTTGATGTTACACCCAAAAAACACAATGTGTCTCAGCGATCCTTATTTAAGTAAATAAAACAATTTGAAAAAATATATAAATAGCTGTGGAGTACCCTACCATTTTATAAATTGATTAACCAATAGTTTGAAGATCTATCGACCTACCGCGTTTTTACAAACTATCAAAAAAAATACAAAACATTTTCTGTAACAACTACAACTACAACATTAGTAGTCTATAAATATGAATGCAGAAGAGGCTCTAACTACACTGGACAGCAAATAAACCGAGCCACCCGCTACCTAGGCACTCTAATTCGATTTTCTCAAAAACTAAAAAACCTACAATTATCAAAGTTGTACCTACAGAAAGTGCGTTTCATGGTGATTAAAATGAAAGGAAACTCATTGGGTTTAATCAATATTTCAGTGTTTATTAAGGATTTTACAAAGAAGAGTCGTTTTCCAGTCGTGACAATCGTTAGTAAAGATAAAGTGAAAAAAAATTAAAGCCAAAAACAAAGATAAAGTCAAAAAAAAGTTTTTAATCAATATTCCGTATTCCCTCCCCTTGCTCGGATAACTGCCAGCATCCTTGTATTCATCGACCTTACGAGGCTGACGATAAAATCTTGAGGAATTGTATTCCACTCCTCTTCAATTGCGATTCGCAGCTCTGGAAGCCTTGTTGGAGCAGGTACCCGGGCTCGAACCCGACGTTTCAGCTCATCCCATGTGTTCTATCGGATTCAAGTCCGGGCTTCGAGCTGGCCAGTCCATCGTACGAATGCTGACGTCGCGTAGATACTGGGTCACCACATGAGCAACATGAGGCCGTGCATTATCATGCATCAATTGCATATCCTGTCCGATATATCTTGCGTAAGGTACCACATGGTCTGCGAGGATTTCAGTAATGTAGCGATGAGAAGTCAGTCCACGTGTACGGCCCGTCGGTTCGATGAAAACTAACGCTGTATGTGCTGTTAACGAGATGCCGCCCCAGACCATTACAGATCCTCCTCCATAAGCAACAGTTTCCTCGATGCAACACTGAGAATAACGTTCTCCAGGGCGACGATATACTCTCTGACGTCGATCACTTCTATGTAGACTCACCCTGGTCTCATCACTGAAGAGTACATTACTCCACTGCTCTAATGTCCAATCCCTATGCTCTCGAGCAAATTCAAGTCGTGCTCGACGGTGTGCTACCGTTAATGCTGGGCCTGTTGCAGCTCTTTTTGGGGTCAGGTTCCGTTCAGCAAGTCTCCTTCTGACGGTATCTGAACTTATGACCACTTGGCATTCGTCACGCAGACTTTGTTGGACTTGAACTGCGTTGAGGTGGCGATTTCGCAGAACAGTAAGGTGGATATAACGATCATCTGCTGCTGATGTAGCCCTAGGTCTGCCCGTACCTGGACGGCGATCGAATGCTCCAGTCTCTAGGTATCGTCTGTAAATTCGTTGCACCGAAGATCTGCTGATTCGAAGCCTTCGAGCGACTTCACGTTGCGCAATGCCTGCTTGAAGTAATGCTACAGCTTGAGCTGCTTCCTGAGGTGTTGTATCCATTATTAATCGAAAAAAGTAGCAAAAACACACGCGTCTGAGCAAACGATGGACAAAAACTAAAGAAATGATAAGAAATATCCGACTACCCTCATTGTAGAGAAAAAGAACGCTAATTTCAAACTCTGGTGAAAACAGAGCAAATCGTTAGCATTGTGTTTGTTGCTTGATTACAATGTGAGTTGACGGTACTTTCGAATTAATTTGTAGTCATTTTAATCACCATGAAACGCACTTTTTGTAGGTATAACTTTGATAGTTGTAAGTTTTATACTTTTTGAGAAAATCGAATCAGAGTTCCTAGGTAGTGGGTGGCTCGGTTTATTTGCTGACCAGTGTATTATTAATATATATGACCAAACTACGATAAGGTGCAATTCAAAAAACTATTAGACAAGCTATATGGGATAATAATACAAGGAAAAACTCATGAATGGTTTGCATCATAGCTTCAGGATAGGGTACAATTAGTTGAAATTTAATATTTCGATAAGAATTAATGTGTCAAGTCTCCAAGAGAGTGTAATAGGCTGTTTGTATAAACGACCTTCCTAAAATTTTAAATGAACCATGTGTTCTATTTCTATCGGATGATATCGCTCTACTAACCTCATGACAGGAAGATGACATAAACATCAAATTAAACTCTTCTTTCTACAGGTGTAAACTGAATGGAAAACCATAATCTTCCTAGATTATGGTTTTCCATTTAACTTCACTAAAACAAAATTAATTTTCGTACCAATCAAAATCCCCATTAAAACGAAATTTATTTTTAATAATGCAATATTGAAACAAAAAAATTAATTTAATCTCTTCGGTTTGTCCATATAAATTGCAATATACACCAATTTCAGAAGTACATTACACAATGTGCATCAGTATTGAGGGCCCCTTACTTACTTATACTAACACTTATATTAACAATTATATTATTTAAAATTAAATAATATATTCTGGAAAATTGCAAACCTCATAAGATTGTAAAATGTCACGAGATATTGTTTACAATTTTTGTCAAGAAGACACATATAATGGAAATTATTGAATTTGGATAGGATTTATGGTATACAACATTGTTTTTCATAGTGTATCAAGAAATTATAAGAAATCTAAAAAAGATTTATTACTCTTGCTTTAATCTGTAATAATTTGTAAATGTAATTGTCGGTTGACATGAATATCTTGAGAAATAAGTGTTCTTCCTGAGAAATGCCTTTTTATAGTATTAGCAGAATGTCTCTAAAAAAAGAAGTAATATTCTTCTATATATTTAAACTGTGCCTTATTTAATTGCACGTTTTTTTTTTTTTGTTTTACTTTTTATTAGACGACTTCTACTTGCCAGAAGGCAATAAACCTCAGTAAAGACATAAGGATTGAGCTACCCATTTAAACCCTTGTAAAATCTCTTTACATTCATGTTTTTTTTCTACTGCTTTTACAAAATCCTGATAGCAATAGATTTTATAAATTCAATAGTGGGGCTCTCAATCCTAAAGCACACCATTTAACAAGGTGAGTCATCCAATCATGATAGCTAAACTTGAGCTTAGCGGTGTCCACAGATCTTTGTTGAGATTACTTGAGATGGTTTGCATCCTATCTTATAAATCCCTCACAGTGTGTAGCTGTCAATGTCTATATTTATATGAATTTATTGCACGCTCTAGTGTGACAAAAATATCAAATGTCAAATTTGTAAAACATAAATATTCATATAAAAGTCTAACCTAACCCAACAAGAACATATTAAACCAAACATACAGTAAAGATAGTGTATTTTTCATTGGAGCAGCTCAATCCTAAAACTTTTTGTCCTCAAGGTTTGATGTTTTTCAGTATTATAGCCTGTCAAAGTTTTTTTCTATTCAAGACCTAAGACTTCTTTAGGCTTCGGTCTTGAATGTGGAAAGTTTATTATAAAAATATACATTGGCATCAAAATGAGCTCCATTTTTTGAAACTGGTTGCAGCAAAACATACCTTTCTATATCTAGTGTTAGTTCTCAGTAATTAAAATTTTGGTTATCACTGTATTTCTTAAACAATTTAACATTTTTATGTGCATACAAAATATTCAGCACAGAAGCACAGTCATTGTATTCATATCTTTAAATTCATCTCTGAGGGTTAATCTTGGACTTAATTTATAAATTGAACAAGGTACTAGTTTCTGGAAAACTGAGCTTTTTCAAATGGAATTTCTTGTAAAGATATTGTATGCTGCCAACTTTAGCTAAATGTCTGAGGGGTACTTGGCTGTATTCAATGTAACATATTGAACTTCTTTGTATTGACATTATACTCGGAAAGGGATGTTGGTGTAGCCTGGACTGAGTTCAACTTCCATGGAGGTTCTTATTTACTTAAACCCTAGTTTATTTACTTAAACTCCCTAGTAGAGTTTAAGTGCGGGGTGCAGGGGCACCAGGTAGGTATCATCCCAGGCATTCGGAAGACAAAGATCCCACTTTTGAGTCTCTCCTTTGAGTTAGAATGAACATGTTCAGTAGTTTATTATTATTAGTACCTATTTCGAAATGTTATAAATCTCAACAAAATATTCATTTTTGAGAATAGGTAGGTAGGTACACAATGAACTCTGACTGGTCACATTTAAATTTATAAATTATCCCTCAGAAATGATGATCTATTCAATTGCTATTTTAATGTACCTAAATTAGTAAACCTGCATTTACGAGGGACAAAGTAAAAAAATATATATTAATTTACTGTCGAAGACTATAAATTTTAAATCTCAAATAACAATGGCGAATCAATATGGCTCGTCCGTGTACAATATTTAACAAAAACAGAACATATAACTTAGCTTACCTCGATGAAATTAAGCTATGATGACTGGCGTCTTTGGTGAACCAAATATCAAACTATTATCAAATGTAATGAGAATCAAACAAAACAATGTCACTTGCCGGTAACAACGTAAACGTACCGCTTACACCTCGACACCCGAATATACTGACAGCTGACAGCAGAAGTGACAGATAAACCCGAACCCATAGAGTTTATGTATAGTAAGTATAAAAAGGCCCGAACCACGGTTGCCAGATGCCGAAATTTTTATCTCGTAATAGGGCTGTCAAATATATCGTACTTTCAATACAAAACCTCGTAAATAGCTGATAAGCATAGCTGTGGGAAAACGGCTTGTATAATTCCACAGCGTGGGTTATTTGAGTTTGTCAGAATGCCATTTGGACTCACAAACGCAGCGTCTGAAATCCAACGACTTACCTACCTTACCGATATGATTGTTTTGAATACACATCGACCAGTGATGATTGTGTTTTTGGTTTGGTTACGTGGACGATTTAATTTTGGTTTCTAAAGATTTTCATAGTCATCTCGCACTTCTTAGAAAGGTTTTGAACCATCCTTAAAGAAGCTGGCCTGTTTAATTTAAAAAAGAAATGTGAATTTTGTAAGATTGAATTGAAATATCTGGGTTATATTGTAAATGAAAAGGGTTTACAGACTTATCCAAGTAAACTCGACGCTATTAGGGATTTTCCAACTCCTACTACTGCTAGTCGCTACGCGATTTTATCGGAATGTGCTCCTATTATAGACGTTTTGTTGAGTTTCTCTTCAACTAAAGCACCTCTCGCTGATCTCATTGGTAAGAGGAAGGGTCGAGATCCGATAAATTGGGATGACACAGCAAATCAAGCTTTTATTAACTTAAAACAGGCATTAATCAATACCCCTGTAATGGCATGTCCGGATTTTTCCAAACCATTCGTTCTTAAATGCGACGCGTCAGTAGTTGGTCTCGGTTCAGTTCTTTCACAGACAATTTATAACGTCGATCGTTCTATAGCCTATTATTCTCGTCTCTTTACCAAAGCTGAACGTAATTACAATACTAGCGAATGTGAGCTCTTATCTTACTCTAAACAACCCTTCTGGCCGTTTTGCGCGCTGGGCAACGGTCATTTCGCAATATACCTTTGACATCATCCATCGCAAGGGGACACAACACGTCGTACCAGACGTCTAGATTTTATGCTAACCCAGTCACTTTCGGTCAAGGTCCAAAGCATACTAACGATAGATGGTACAGAAAAATCTATTTAGGTACTCGCGACACACCGCAGGTGTTTCCCGCTTATACCATTCAGGATGGCGTTCTTTTATGACGCATGCCTATCACTTCCCCTTTGTCTTCAGATCCATGGCGTATTATATTACCAGCCGAGAAGGTACCTTCCGCGATTTGGGAAGTACTTACATAACAATTTTCCTTCAATACATCCTGGTGTCACTAAGTCATATCTCAAGATAAGAGAGATATTTTACTGGCCAAATATGTTCCGGGATGTTACTGAAACTTTGAGGCATTATGAAGTTTACAAGGCTTAAAAAATCGCTAATACCCAATCTCGAGATCAAATGTTGTATCCCAAAGACGTTACATTACCTTTACCACCCTTTACAATTAATTTCTATAGATTTTGTAGGTCCATTACCAATTGCATATTATGGGTCCTTACCTATAAATATATTTTATCTATGGTTGATGTATTTTCCAAATATGTTGGGCTTATACCCCTTATGCATATTAGTTGGTGAAAACCAAAGAAACTGGTCAAATATGCTACCCAAGGTTAAACTCTATCTTAATTCGTGTATTAACCTAACTACAAGTCTTACTCCAAATTTGGTAGAGAAGTGTGTATGTATTCATATCACGTGCATATAGCCAAACTCTAAGTAATCATTTAGCTGAAATTCGGGTTCAACACGCGTCCAATCTGTATTCCCTTGCCGAACTTTATGCCATGGTAGCTGACAATCTGTCAATGGCTTTCCTCCGAAACTCTAGAACGTATAATGCGAATTGGCGAGAGATCGCTCTTAATACGTTGGTGACACTGTACGGAGACGTATTTTTTCTGGAAAACAGCTCCTCGTTTAATGTCGTGTTACGAGTATCGTCTCTAGGACTATGTATGTCCTGCAAGATTGTTATTCTATACATTCTGGCTTGTATCATATAGAGGATATTCTTAAATAATTCACCGTCTAGCCGTCTACATCAAACCCTATTAATTTCACATATTAGGTCTTATGCCTTAAATCAATTTCATGTAGGTACATGCAAATTAATATAGCTTGAGAATTAAAACGTTTTATAAAAAATATATAAAAAATATTCCGCTTTTCTCTCTACTTTTACAAATTTTCTTAAATTTTCAAGAGTTTTCCAATTTACATATAAAGTATATCCTTTCGAAATGTTATTTTTACAGTTTATTCTATCTACTGATACTATTTTTATCGAGTTGATTTCTTAATTAAATCCTTATTATATTGTTTACAAAACAAGTAACCCATTTCTGCCTCCTCTAGTGATGTACCTACGTATATCGATAAAATAGTTTATCGATAATTTTTAAATTAAGTTGTTATTACCGTATCTTCGTCTAATGAATGAAAGATAATTCTTAGTTTTTTTTAACTGGAGCAATCCCGGGGAATTCCGAGACAACAATGCAGCGGACGAACTCGCCAGAAGGGGTTCGAGTAGGACAGTGATGGGTCCCGAACCCACCGTGCCACTCCCTTTCGGTTACTTACGCACTTTGGTAAGGAAACGCACCAGAGACAAACATCACAATCTATGGGCTAACCATGGTGAGTGTAGACAGGCCAAAGAGGCACTTCCCTCTATTGATGGCGGTTTCACAAAACAAGCCATAAGACTGTCCAAACAGCAGTTACGTACAGTCACAGCTGTCACGACTGGCCACGGGTCTTTTATTAAACACCTATATGTCATAGGAGTCACTGACAGCCCGCTCTGCAGAGCCTGCATGGAGGAGGATGAGACAGCAGCACATCTGCTTCTAAGCTGCCCCGTAGTCGACGATTACAGGGCTAAGTACTTCGGTAACCCAGGTACCCTCTGTGAGATTGTTAGTAACACGAAGGCGTTGCTGGCCTTCCTTGGGGAGCTAGGGTGGATCGAATGACACATTTATCCCACCTGCACGCAAAATACGCGCTTAGTCGTGGAGTTGCGGAAACCAGCCCGATTACTAATACTAAACTGGAGTCTCTTTTAAAGAAGAGAGAGAGAGAAAGCTTGACGGAAACCATATTCAATAAAGAAATCAAAACAACATCGAATGTGATAAAAGACAAGTCTTTTATACGCCGTTAGGTTGAAGGAACTCGGGGCATCCCGATACGGTTTGGCTTAAGTAAATTTGACGGGATGAATGGGAATAGACGCGATAGCGCTGTGGCTGGACATGCGACGTCACGTGATGGCCCGTTATAATTATTACGTTTGGTAGGGTATTGTCTTTTGTATTTGTTTTGGCTACTGGGGAGGGAAATGAACTTTCAAATAGTGGGCATGGCCTACTGACAACCAGTACCGGCTGTCAACGTTCTTCAAATCACAGCCATGACCGATAGCTAACCCAGGCACAAAGGAGTCTCGGTATGCAATGGATAGTTCCCTACCTTCGGCAAGTGCGACACGTGGCTGTTATTACTTAGCTCTGAGATGATAATAATAAATTATTTTCTAGTGACAAACATTGATCGGCAGTCATACTGGAATGCAATAAAATACTCTTACCAAACATATCATATTTATTAGAATTAATAATCGTTAGTATACAGAAGTCCACAGGCATCTAAACACTTGATAGCAGAAGGGAACCTATTTTGATTACCTCCACAACCGCTGTATGAGAAACCTTTGCACTTTGACTCCGACACGTCGAAGTACCACCTGTTAAATAATAATAATCAGATCGGTATTATTGTTTCTTTCATTTGAAGTAGGTATTGGCACGAAAAATACAAAATACTGGTAGGTATTCAGCTGAATCCGGCTTGACTGGGAGCCGACCCCAATGTAGTTGGGAAAAGGCTAGGCGGATGATGATTTGAAGTAGGTATTGGCACGTACCAGGGTATATAATTAAGCACCTATATGTTTTTCAATCTTCTCAGGACCCCGAGATCCCAGACCTTTGGAAGACCTACTAGGGGCTGGAGCCAACTCGCAATAGCCGTTACAATTTTCTAATGAAATGATATATACCTAGATAGACATAAACAAATACTGAGCTATGAAGGACAAATGTAAAAAAAAATGTAAATGTATTATAGGCCTGTATTAATATATACATATATAGTACTGAATCATAGGTTTCAATTAAATTTTGAATTGTTGAGTTTTCTTGCATTTATTTATTTTATATAGCTACATATTACTTAATTAGATATTTAAATATTTGGAAGAAAATTTCAAAAAAAAAAAACACTAGTTTACCCCAACGGCGAAGTGAAGATTATGCTATCCGTTGGTAATTTGGTACCTATGCAAAATAATATTATGACATAAAAAGTTCAAGGAGTTTTCTCACTCTTTCTACAACCAGTTAGTCACTCAGACACTCAGAAATGCAAGAGTTATACGTATATGTATATAGGTATTGATGATTATGTTGTTCATAAAACCAAAACACAAACAATTCTATTAGAAGTTCAATAGCTTACATAGGATGATACGAGTTACAATCTCCGAAGTCAGGTTGATACCGGCAGAAAACGTTAAATGTTACATCCTCCGAAACTTTAGCGTGCGATTCGTCTGTAATGAAATATTGTACTTATTGTTTCAATAAATGTAAGTATTTTAAAAGTATCTACCTACAGTTAGCTTCGGTCATGTCGGCTCTCTGTCAGGCCAAGTTGTGGCGTCAGAAATTAAGCAGTCCGCCTTATCTTTATTTTCTATCTCTATCTCAGATCAGACATTTGTCTGAAAAGCGATCATCGTAAATTGGTATGACATGTGCCAAGCTGGGCGGGTCGCTAGTACTATATCATTGATTGGTTTATAAAAAGTGGGTACGTAAGATCTCGTAGATTTTTAAATTCCTCGTTATGTATATGATAAGATACATAGTTCCCATGGGTACCTTCCTTATTAGGTATCTCAAAAATCCACATTTCGGCTCAAACCAAACCAACCTTAATTTAATTAAACATGACAAAATTGAAAAATTACAAACTATGTACCGTTACGTCACAGTTACACTAAACAGTTTTCAGTACCTACCTACCTACAAAATGTATGTACCTACTACCTATGTAGGTAGGTATACTATTTGAGGTGCGTTTTTAATGGATTCCCATACATAGGTATAATCATCAACAAATGAGTTCTTCCACTCGGGGTGGAGCGGGAGGGAGCATCAGGCTCTTACCAAAATGTAAAAGAAAGCTTCATCTGTCTGTGTATCAATCAACTTGAAATTTGTATAGATAATCACCTATTAACGTTAAAATTTTAAAAACCGGCTTAAAAAAAACAAATACTACCTCGACATGAATCCAGGCATAGACGTCTGCCATCAAACATATTATAGCTGTTGTTACAATGTCCATACTGAAATTGGACACATCGCTTTAGCTTTATGTCAAAGAAATACCTGAAAAATACAAGTTCTTAAAATTACGTTCAAAGGCCGATACTTAACGCTCGTTCAGCGAAAAAACAGCTCAGAATGCGCGGCTTCTTTCAAACTGCTATATCGTGAAACAGCCAAAACGAGTTGCGGCATCGATAAAAAATACATGACGCGTCTGCTGCCGAATTCTACTATTTTTAAGTAACATTTGCATTAGCAATCTGTCAAAAATGGATGAAAATTAAGGCCTTTATGACAGCTTACGACTGAGTCGCGAATAAGACAACAGAAGGTCAGTTTGGAAGGAATTTATGGCACCCCTAGTCCCGAACTCCTGACACATATAGGTAAGGTGAAATCATAAAATGACTTCTACATTCAGACCTAAGTTAGGTCTGAATGTAGAAGTTATTTTATGATTTCCCATCCAAAAAAAAGGTACTGTGCTGTCATCTGTCATCCTATTCCAATGGGAATGGGAACTAGAGTGAGCGAGCAATTCTTGTCCTGTCATTTGCCCTTTTTTGGATGGGAATTCGCCAAATGACTCTTTTCGTTCCAGGCGGAGCGGAAGGCAGTTTCAGATTGTTACTGACTGAGTGAAGATGTGAGTTGAGAGTGTAAAAGTTATAACCCGTGTTTCTCTGAATACCCTATGCGTTCCAGGGCCGTGATAACTCTTTCGAACAAATTTCCCAACTCTTTTAAATTGTTCGTGTCGTGTGGCTCCGTTGTCGTATTTCGTTTTGAGATGGCCAAGAATTTCATAGCCATACTGTAGTATTATATTATCTGTGGCCATGTTTAACACGTGTTGTGGCCGTTTCCTAAAGTGTAAATGCGCGATGTAGACGTTTGCAACAAGTCACAACGCAACATTAGCATTTTTTTATCTTTGGGCGAAAATGTATCACATACAACCTGCATTTAATTCCTCTAGCTATAAACTTGTTATCACCAATATACATAGGTAACAAGGATTTTAAATGGCAATCAAAGTTGAAGGTGACGTCGTTATAGTAGAAAGTGTAGGTAGGTATCTACTATCGCCTGACGTCACGCGAGTTTTCAGCGCATTGTATTGCCTTCATTTTTTGTTTTCGTGAAAAAGTAAAAAAAATACTTACGTGTTTAATACCTATATGTATTTTGGAAATCTATTTGACGAGCTAAGTATTTTTTTCAGTTAAGTACCCTATTAAGTTATGAGGAGCTTATCAGAAAAAGAATTGTTTTTTTTAGTTAGTGGGCAAATTGATACAGTACCTTCGGGATGTCTTGTGACCTGCACAGGTGCGGGTATTTGCTTGTAACTTACAATAATAAGACATATTGAAAGTTCTCAGGTCATCTGGAAGCAGTGAGAATTATTCACTTACGTTATCCACTATAAATAAAATAAGCATTAATCACCACGCTTGATCTAGGTGGATTGGTAGTTTTGCGATTGAGTTGTATGGGAAACAGTGCGGGCCTTAGGGGCTAACCAGCAGGACAACCACCCAGGGTCTCGCGCAACCCGAGATAAAAATCCTTGAAACGTTTTATATTATCACTAAATAGGAAGAGCGTATAATAACGCATGACATTGGCGGTATCAGCTCTTCCGTATCAAATGCAGAACAGCCCAAGTGTACGTGTAGGTATCTCCTGTTACTTCGAATCAACATAAAAAAAACAGACTAGTTATATCGAATGGCTGTACTTAGTAGGTATTCAAACCAAGAAACAAAGAAACTGATGAATCAATTATGATCCTTAATTTCGGACTTCAATGAATAAACACCATTCACCAAGCACCAGTAGCCCAAAAAGATACAATATTCTTAGTTTTCAATGACAATAAGATATAGTAGGTACACTGATTAATTCAATTCTGTTTTTCCATTAGGAATAAGTTAAAACAGTTGTATAGGGTTGCGAGATGGGCCTAACTTTTTTTAAAGTCGATAGTTAGCACATTTCTGATATTAAAGTTATTTTATACTTTTTGCGAAGTCGGTCGTAAAATTTTTTTTTTACTTTTTAATGGTGACACATCACCCCTAAACGTAGGTACCCATCACAGCTTAAGTGTTATAAACTGGTATAAACAATAAATACGAGTACTTAGACATGCGATTTCAGCAATCAGCAAACTAGGAAGGGACCATCTCGAAATACTAAGATGCTCTTCCAAACCTACGATGGTTTGGAAGAGCATCTTAGTATTTTTTTACAGTTTTCATTTTACATCGACGAGTCGGAATGAGAACATCTTAAATGCATTCGAAGCCATGTATTATTTATTAGGGATAGATAACTGAAATACTGGTCGTCAGATCTGATTCAAATTTAAATGGGATCACATGACAAGAACCACCTTTCGAATATAATAGAATCATCAAAATCGGTACACCCAGTAAAAATTACGAGGTACCACGCCCACGGTACCACATAAAAAAAAGAAACATGCAGTCGACTTGAGAACCTCTTCCTTTTTTTGAAGTCAGTAAACTATGTTTTACTCAGACTAAACGCAAATTTCTTTTGCATAAAATTGATCTAAGTATATTGGTTTTGTAGTTTTTACGTGACGCGTGCAAGTCTCCGTCAGCTCACGTCGACGACGCTCTGCGCTCTAATAAGTTTCTTACTAAACTTAAAAATTCAATATCTTTCGATGTTGTGGGACGATTTTGATTAAATAAATGCTAAATAATACTTGGGCCTAGCTTTCGAATCCAATCGGTGGTTTTTGCGAGTTGCTCCCACTAGCAGACTAAAATTTCAAAAATTGCATTTTGTCGTTTTAGATCGTTTTCGTAACGTTTCTTAGTTATTATTATGTAAAAATATTCTATGTACGGCAAATCTACGATTTGATTATTTATGTACTTATAGGTACATATAATCAAATTACATACAACGTAAGTTATAGGGAGAATAGATTTCTGAAAGGAAGAAAAGTTCTAACATACCCATTTTAATCGTTGAAGATGGTTTGGTTACCGTTGTAAATTCAAAAGAGGTTTCATCTTCTTTAGAATCTGACTTCGGACCACATTGTATTTTTACAAAAACGATTACGAATAAAGTGAAAAATCTATGAAATCCATAGCCCATGAACATTTTTAGTTTATTTTCTATTGCGTTGTACAGAATCAAATAAACTCGATAAAGTATACCTAACAAACTGTTTCCATATGTCTAAGTACATATTTTATTGAGATTTTATAGTTTATAAAATAGGCATAATGCAACATAAAAGTATATTTTTTCCTCGCATTGTTATATGAAATTTCAATTGTTTATGAAAATTATACTTTAAACAGGAAAAGGAACGGAGGTCGTTTAAAAGTTACGACGAAAATAACAACCTCCCATATACAACGTGTAACAGAATAAACGCAATAGTTCTTAAGGATTCATTGTATTTATCATTATGAAAAACGTTCACTAAGGTACCCACACTGAAATCGATTGGCTGACTGACTGTCCCATACATGGGTGCATAACGCAACAAAATGTACAGAACTGCTGATTTTTCGAGATTTAAGCCATAGTACGGTCTTTAAAGAAGGGTTTGGTCCCATTGTAAAAGTTGTTCCTAATGATGAGTAGGTACAATGTGATCTTATAGGCGCGGGCCTGCGGATGGCGAGCTATGGGTGGCTCGCCGTCCGATAGCAACCAGGCCCGAGTCGACGGCGCGTCGTGTTCCACGCGCGCCTCAAAGAGCCGTCAGCAAAGAAGACGGGGCCCCATAGGGTCAGTGCCTGCTAGGGTTGCGGAATTTGTTCGAAAGAGTCACCGCGGCCCTGGAACGCAAAGGGCACAAGCAGGAACATGGGTGGGTTTTAGTCAGTAAGAGTCTGACACTCCCTTCCGCTCCGCCCAGAGCGGGAGAAGTCATTTGATGATTTCCCATACAAAAAAAAAAAAAGAGGTCTTGCGTTAATTCTGTAACGCGTTGTACATCTATACTTAATGTTTTAAAGAGGTAACCTTTGTGAGTTTGTGACGTTGTAAGGGGTAATCTCTGGATCTACTGAACCGATTTTTAAAATTATTTCGCCAATAGAAAGATACATTATTGTGGAGTGTCATAGGCTATATTTTATCCCTTTTTTGCCACGGGAACTGGAACAACGCGGGTGAAACCGCGGGGCGCTGCTAGTAATATATAAAAACGAAAGGTTATGAAATCTCAAAAAATACTTGACCTATGAAGATCATATTTGGCGTGAATAAAATATATATATGGATACCTATCCATACCAAATTTTATCTTGCATGATTATGAGCAGGATACGTCAGCTACGAAAGGTGTTTAGGAAACTACCCCTGTTAAGAGTTGAAATAGGTTGAAGTTTATATGAAAAATCTTATTGGGTTTTTAATCTTGAAACTAGGCACGAATACTGTCTTGAAAATAAGGGTTGCTAGTATTACTTTTTCACAATTACATCCCAATGAAGATTTAAGAGAGTGTGAAAGTTTGTATGGAAGAATCTTAACGGGCCGGCCACTCGGTCAGTCGGTCCTATAAAGTTGATATTCGGCTTAGTATGTATATTTTAATTGAAATAAAAAACAAGTAATCTTTGATTTATCGCATATCAACCCCTATAGGAGTGAAAAGGGGTGATCCTCTGACCGCAGGATAAGCAGCAAAAATGACAGGCTAAAAATTATAAATCGTTTCGATTAATTTTCAAAAAATACTCGTTAATCTAGATAGATTAACGAGTATTTTTTGAAAAACTACTCGCCCCGTAAACTGTAACGCCCCGTTACGGTTGGTACGTTACAGTTTCTAGCATACCTACCCTGCGTTTAAGTGGCGCGCGAAGTGCTAGTTGCATACATAATAAATGCAAACAGCCAGACCCGGAACAACTATCTGTAGACCATACAAATATTTGTTACGTGCGGGAATCGAACCCACAACACGTAGCGCAGCAGCCAATCGCTCAACCACTGCGCCAACCGTGTCTTCGTACACAATAACACAATATCATATTTATTAATCTGTGACAATATGAAGAACACATTTTTGTGAGGAAGGTTGGTTATTGTTATAAAGAAAGAGAGAATAGCTTGTTTTGTTTCCAGCAATGGTAAACTTACCTATGTAGCACACTAGCACAATCAGCCTTTTAACGTTCCCACTGCTGAGACAGAGGCCTCCTCCCTAGAAGAGGGAATGGGCCGTAATCCTCCACGCGGGCCCAGTGCGGGTTGGTGAATGTCACATGCCTTCGAATTTTTTATTCTAGGGAATGCCGGTTTCCTCACGATGTTTTCCTTCAGCGTTTTGAGAGCAGTGGTGATGAAATTATTTACACAAAGTAATTTACCTGGCTGGGATTGAACCCGCACTTACACTTCGTAAGTCGGGGCCGTTACCACTCGGCCACCACTGCTCTACTTACTAACCTATTTACTAATTATTTATTAACAAATTACATTTACCTACACAAGCACATTCATACGCATTCTTATAATATCTTCCTAACTTTGTTTTTAGTTTTGGTGGATATAATTTGCATGTTCAATTAGGTATCTATGTATATACGAATTAAAGTAAATAAACAGATATCTGTTTATTTCGATGATATATAGATACTTACATCTTTTTAACCGACTTCTAAAAAAGGAGGAGGTTCTCAATTCGGATGTTTGTATTTTTTTTTTTTTTTTTTATGTTTGTTCGGGCATAACTCCGTCGCTTGCCAACCGATTTGAAAAATTCTTTTTTTGTTGGGAAGGGTATACTTCCCAAATGGTCCCATAAAATTTTTATCGAAATCGAACAGGCGGTTTTTGAAAAATCAACAAAAATCTAAAAAAAATATCTACATTGTCTACATTGACGACCTTTTAGTTTACTCTGCATTGGAGCAGTGCATTTTTTTTACACCAATGTAATTGGTTCGTTTAGGTGGGGGAGCGGAGGGGGTGTAGGTACCACTAAAAAGTGAAAAATAAAAAAACTTTTTACAAAAAAATACTACCGACTTCCACAAAAAATCAAAAAAGTGCAAAATAACTTAAATTTCGGAAGTCGGTGTTCAAAAAACGAAATAGGAACCACAAACACCGAGTTCCGAAATTAAAGTTATTTTGCACTTTTTTGATTTTTTGTGGAAGTCGGTTGTATTTTTTTGTAAAAAGTTTTTTTTCGTATTTCTTTATCAGTCTGTCTGACATATTGCTGAAATGGACCTTTTTTAGTGCAGCCGTGAGACACTCAGTTTTCGAGATACTTAGGTATTTCTTTTTGTTATTTCTATTTACCGTGCGAGTTTCATGTTTGTGCTTAATAAATGTTATTCTTTTTTTAAATACAGAAAAGTCTTAATTGGAGGGTCTCGATCTCGACCTTAAATGTGTGTAGTAAGGTGTAATGTAGTTAGTTACACAGACCATGGTTGACCGGGGTCGGGACATCTCTGACGGGACAATCCAGATTACCGGGCTTGGAGTGGCAAGACCCGTGGCCATAGATGAATATACTGTCCCGTGGCGCCGACCCGAGTTCTGAGTTAGCATGTATAGCGCCTCATAAATCTGAGGAGCTCCGGTTCCATACACTGCATTTGGAGACCCACAAGTCAACTGGGTCGGTACATTATGTATGTAGGTACATAAGTATATTAGCTTAAAGCTGGAAGTGTATGTAATTTATATATAAATATTAAGTATACTAAAAAATAACAACTAATGACTTATTGGCTCTGAAATAAAACGATGTTTATTTTAACTTTTTGTATGAAATCTTTGAAGGAATTGGGACGGCTCTGTTACACACGGCCTTGCATTCGCGTTCAGTCTCGAATCTGTTGAAGTTGCCTCCACAGCCCCTGTACGAGAACCCTTTGCACGAGCGAGTAGTAATGTCGAAATAATACCTGCCGAAAACAAGGGAACTATTAAAAATTGCTAGGTAATATTTAGTGAAAAAAAAAAAAAACATTATTGCAACCAGGAGTGGATGAAGGTACTTTTTTTTAAATCTTTATTTAAAGAGCTTTTACGCTAATGCGAATATGTCACTCTGTAGGTGTACAAAGGATTACAATAATCAAAATTTCTTAATAGGGTATCTAATTAATTTAACAGTTAGGTTCGGGGTCTGTTCTTCAAAGCGAACTTAACCATATTTATAACAGGAATTATGTCATCCGATAACGGGTTTGATAAATTTATGTTATGCACGCCAATTTGTTTTCTAAGCGATTGATTCCGGACACATCTCATCATAATATGATATGTATCCTCATCATCGTTACACGTACTGCAAACAGGTGATGTTAATTTTTTCATCATATAACCGAATTTATTGAGAGGCATATATATGTCCTGAACGCAGCCTTAATAATATGGTTAAGTCCTCCCTGGTAACAAAACACTGAAGGTACTTACTTATTATACAGTGTGTACAAGAAGTGCATGGTCATATTTAAGGGTGTTCTGTATCTACTCTACAATAAAGAATATCAAAATGAAAAAATGTTTTTTTAACCCGCCATCAAAATACAACGCGCTTATTTTACTTCAATATCAGATTCGATACTACCAAAGTAACCAAATGCATCAAACTGCATGCATTAATTTCATTGGAACGTATTAATAATATTTACAATTTTTGAGGTCGGATTTTTTTTAATTCTCAATATTTTATTTTGATATTGTTATATAGTAGAAACAGAACACCACCACTAAATATGACGACGCACTTCTGGAACATCCTGTATGTTGGTAACATTACATTTGTATTAATAACATTAATATAATTAAGCAAAAAATCGCAGTACGTAGTATTGCAAAGGTAGCTTAATTTTTTTTCGTAAGTTTTTTGGGCTATAAAGCGTGAATTTTTCATGTGGGCGTGGATGGTTAAATCCGAAACGATGACGAATATAGGGAAAAACACTCGAGCCCGATTTTAATGAAACCTAAAACTGTATCATTGGGTTATGTAAAAATCAGAACTCATAGACAGTTTGCCAGCAGATCGGTTGATTTAAAAAAAAATGTCCCCGTCTATCATCTAAAAGTGTGTGGGATCAAATTCTAGGATTATAATAATTAAATATGGGATATTCGGATGCATATTTATGCACTTTAAGTTAGGTTTTGGCCGAAATATTATGGAGGGGACTTTAAAGAACATTTTTACTAAAAAATATATCCCTAGATTCCGGGATTGCACAATTTATCGTAACTAAAAACATAATTTAATACAGTAGAACCGTAACGCTTAATACGAAATGAGCCCGGAAACACGGACATTTTCGACATAAAAGTGCTTTTCACATTAGCCAACAAATATGTTTCCGAATATGCGAGCCCTAAGTAGTAGATAATACAAACTAAATGGCAAACTAAAAGAAAACCTCATTTTAACAAAAGCGATATTTTTATAAGAAGAAATTGTACATTGTCAACTCGCGTATTCAAAGGTTCTTTTATAATGTGGGCACTGAAAGTCTGAAGTAATCAGAACAGGACCATGAACAAATATGTCATAATAAACTAACTCACATTGGGAAGTAGTTAAAACAGGTTCCAGAATCTGGTTGCAAACGACAGATCACGTCTATCGTTATGTTTTGTAGGGACTTATCATTTGAAAGCACTGCCTCTGTAAAACAAATTATTTAATACAAAAACATTTAAAAAAAACACATAAGTACAATTGGCGGCCTTATCGCAATCCACGATCTCTTTTTTTAGGCAACCTAGAATTGATAGAAAAACCCTGGACACGAAATAGGGATGCAGTTGGTTCAAATATAAAGTGATACAAATGATTGCACAAAAATAAAGTTTCATTTATAGTTACTAAGATATATACACAAATAAATACATAATAAATATGTATATTTATGAAAATGTAACAACCATTGAATTATAATATTATCAACACCCAGAATGGAATCACAGTGACAAATACAGTAATGTTCCGTCTCTAGTCGTTTTTGGCCGTCGAGTTTTTGACACTTTTTTTTATTATTTCATAATGAAAAACCATTTTGGCAGCGTTTCTGCGTATCCTTTATTTTGATATCTTATTATTAGTAAAACAATATTGTTTTATCTCTCCCACATACATATAATACAATATTTTTATAATTTTAATATTCTGTTGTTTTTAAGGATTCATCATCTGCCTAGCCTTTTCCCAACTACATTGGGGTCGGCTCCCAGTCAAGCCGGACTCAGCTGAATACCAGTATTTTACGTGAAGCGGCTGCCTACCAGACCACCACAAGCCATAGCTGGGGAACACGGTACTTCTTGGCAAGACTGGTGTCAGATTTTCTGGCTTCTGACAATCCGTAACGACTGCCAAATAAAAAGCGTATGTTTAAATGTTGTTTTTAAGGATTAATCATTATAAATTACATTTAAACATACGCTTTATATAGGTATGTATTTTTGTAAGATAGGTATTTATAAAAGCCGCTACTTCGCTCCGATAGGTTTTTAAAAATAGGTAGGTACTTATTACGCCAAAAATCTGCCATTTTAATTTTTATATGGCCAGTATTACTCTCACAGTTAAAACGAATATAACGACATCTATTAAGTCAAAATCCATCTAGCCATTTAGGCTACAGGGCGTTCCAAAGAAATATACATGTTATTCATAGACTCGAAAAGCATCACCCTCCTTGTAATGCAGTAGGCCAATAAGGTAAAAAGCAGGTATGGATTGCATTTAATTAACACTGGTAATGCATTCCATAGACGTGCGGCCTGAAGACTTCTCTAAGACAGTTAGCTAGGAAGAGAGCCGATGATACCGTAGCGCCTCCCTAATAAAATTCCAGGGCTGGGTTTTGAAGGCGTTGGATATACCCACGGACAATGCCATCATCACCGCGCCTCGACACACAGCTTTCTTCGCTAGGACTAGGACTCTTACCCGTTTAATTACAGTGGAGTACGTTGGCATTTTTAGTCTCAATGGTAGTATAATACCTTTGATCTCAACTTGTCAAGAGACCTAAACAAAATCCTTTTAAAATCTTTTAAAGAGATAGGTAATCCTTTTAAGATTTTGGCGTCTGATACCGGATAGTTGTAAAATCCATATTTTTTTTAAATATTGTGCTGGAGAGATCATAAACACTTGACTGACTAGACGAAGTGCAATCCTATATCAATTTTGTAGTGACATCTATTATTATTAGACTTACCGAAACATATTGTATTACATTCATTGAGCGTATTGAACTTATTATGACTGAATTCACATTCGCCGTAATTGAATGTCATGCAAGTTTCCATTCTTGTGTCAAAATAAAATCTATTAAAATAAAATAATAATTAGTGATTAATGTTTTTCATTTCTAAATAAAATATAATTCAAACTAATATAAAAATAATGAATAAAAATAATCTCTATATAGTAATAAGTAACCATTCTTTTGAAACTACTCCATACCTACAGGTTATATTGTTTTTAACCGACTTCCGAGATATATGAGATATATAATATAATAGTTGCCATTTGGTCCCATAAGAATTTAGTTCAGTTTCGTCGAGTAGTGTTTATTTTATATAAGCGTTTTGTTAATTTCAATAAATGATAGCACATCTGTCGGGTTAGCTGAAATCGCATGTTTGTTTATTATTTACACCAATTTATATCACGTACGCTGTGATGGGTATGTTTAGCTGGAAGTGACCACTAAAAAGTGAAAAATAAAAAAAGTTTTTACCTACAAAAAAAATGCAACCGACATAACCGACCTCTAAACAAAAAAAAACCAAAAAGTACAAAATAACTTTAATTTCGGAAGTCGTCATAAAAAGTTTTTTTATCAAATTACCCTCACAAAAGCATTACATTTTGACTGATCACTTTTTGTTTGGATGCCCATGCGTCGGAAATGACTTAAAACCTTTGGTCCTGCGCCGGAACTATTCCCGGTCGTGCTGGATGGCCGCCCATCTAACTGTGACAGTAGGTAAAGGGGCAATTGAATGCAAGAGTGCCCAGCTATGTGTTTGCGCACACACAGAACGCCGGAGATTGTATGCACAAAACTATACAATCTCCATTGATCTTCATTTAGATTGGCCACCGTGATCAAAATTATGTCGAAGGATTATTGTTAGAGGATGGAATCACATGATTTCCCCATAAACTTGTTACCAAAATACATGATCATCTTTTATTTCATTAGCTAATTTTAGAACCGTAGGTACACTCACCAACCCATTTCAATGAAAGGATAGCCTCGCTTGTGACTGGTATGCTTTGATTTGTCACCACGCAGAAACTTGAAAGAGTATGGGAAAAGCACATGTCTATGGTATGGCCTTATTGTTTTTATAATTTACTTATAAAATCTTCATTAGTAAATGATGCTATCGTATCTAGTAAAATGGAACCGGTGCGAAAATTCAAATATGGACCACGCTTGGATTTTGAAAATAATAATAGGTACCTACTCTGAAGAAGGGATGCAATCCAGCTTCGTACATACAGACCTTATTAATTTCATAGAGCGAGAATCTTTACATTCTGATGATCAATGCTGAATGTATGTTTTGCCAAATACTACATTTTTCTACATCAAGTGCTGAATGTGTGGGCTCTGGGCATACGAGGGCTGCCTTTTAAGTTGTGTCGTTTGAAATAAGTATAGACGAACTAATAGATTATTACCCCTTATTGTTTTTTAAAGATTTCTCCGCGATATTTAATACACTTTTGTATACGTTCGAACCAGTTTTTCAAACATTTATTCCACTCCGAAGTGGGAGTACTTAGTCAAAATGGCCGATTTGTATGCGTCAACAGTTTCTTCGGGTGAGCTGAAACGTTGACCACGAAGACTGCTTAATTTTGGGAAACGTAAAAATCATATACTTAAGTCAGGGCTGTAAGGCGGGTGATCTAAAATTTGGTCATTTTGGTAACTTAAAAACATCTTTGTCTCGCAGGTGGTGTGCGAACTTGCATTATCATGGTGCAGCATACGACGTCTTTGAGTTGGTTTTTCGAAACTCTTTGTGACTTGTGGCAAACAAACAGTGGTATACCAGTCAGTCTAACCACCTTGCGATCTTCTAGTACAATAACGGTGACGTGCGTGACCATCCTTTGCCACAAACGGCAACCATTTTTTTAAAGTGCTCCGTGAGCTTATGACTTTGGTTGGTTTAGCTCATCTTGGAAGACCCAGACAGTTGACTGCTGCTTGGAATCTAGATCGTAAGCATATATCCAAGACTCGCCACCACTAACCATATCATAAACGTGTGTTGACTTTCCTCGGTTGAATCGCTGCAGAGTTTTGTGACACCATCTAACACGGGCTGCTTTTGGTCGTCGCAAAGAAAATGTGGTATCCAACGAGAGATCCACTTTCTTACGCCGAGTTCTTCGTGCAGGGTTTTTTATGATAGTACCTAGTCCCTGAAATGGCTAAGGCTGCCTCTATTTCACGATATGTCAAATGACGATCTGCCACGATTAGTTTATTTCCTTTGATATTTAAATTTTTACAACCGACTTGTCACCTTTGAATAGACGCTACTAAACCTATTCGAGCGATCAAAAACATTCTTTTGTTTTCAAATTCTAAATTTAAAAAGATGTAAAAGCCTTTTGTTTTAATAATTTCGGGTGGTTTGCAAATGACATGACTAAAAGACAGTAAGGCCTAAGTATAACAATTTCGACGGTTCTGATTTTTTTATAAAATAAGTAATTTATACTAATTACCACAATTTTTAGAATCTCAGGCCCATATTCCATTTTTGGTACCCTACACCATATTTGATTACTCATTCGTTCCTTGAAGAAAGAAATATTATTTTATTAATTAACATGTTTAACTTGGAAATTGATTGCTAATGCTGACTGACTTGTCAAATAAATGATTGATTAGTATTACTATTGAACGCTTCTGATTTGTGATTACATATTTTTTAACATCCATAAAACGAAATGGTATTCCATATTTGGTTACTTTCGCCAATTATTCCAGCAACGTTAAAACTGATTAAATGTTGGTTGTTGCAATTTCCAGGCCTTTTTAACAGAAATCTTCTTCTTTTCAAGTACATATTTAACTGCTTTGCAGAGAGAAATACAAGGGAACCCAAGAGCCAAACGTTGGTGTGCCCCAAGTGCCAAAACACTTGAGCAGAGCTTAATATAATTTGAGGGATTTAATGAATGTCCCGAACCCGACCAACCGATACTGTAATTAACGTAGCCACATTCTGAGCCCAAACAATCTAACGAGTTGAAAAAAACCAAAGTGGCAAGTTGTTGGACAGTACCGACCCCACGGACCTTCTGCCGGGAAAAGACATGTTTCTCATGTCTAAACACTGGCTGGAAATAGAATTCCCCCCTCCCTCTCATTTGCCTCTATGGACTGGCTTGAGAAGAGATCGAAAAAGAAAACGTGCGGAGGATGCAAATGGTCGACATTGTGTTTTGCTCTTGCGACCATTTTTCGGGCCCATTATAATATGAGTGTGATGGAATGAATGGAATGAATGAATGGAGGATGGAAGAAATGCTTGTCCTGCAAGCCTCTGGCATATCATTTTTATTTTAACGTAGGCCAGGCAGTGGTATTTCTTTTACTATGTTTTGCGATTTAGGAGTACTGCATAAACCGTAGTTTAATGACCCATCCATTTGAAGTGTCACCCAGGTCTATAATTTAGCCTTGAGCCCTCGAGACGTTTACCAAACGTCTGAGAAGAAAAAAATGTTTATCAAACCGAGGGGGTCTAATCAACCTTTATTTTTTCAAATTCAACATCATATTTCAACGTAATCAACCCTGCAGATTTAGAAACAATTGATGTGACAGATGAACAAACAGACAATCACACGAATGATTCTTTAAATGTTCAGTTTTTCCATATGGACGTTCCGAATCCTTATAAAATAAGGTACCCAGTAGACCAGTACCTTATTTATTAGCAGGTATCTACCTAACCTACCCTATGCTATTTATCTGTAGAAAACAGTACAGTATAATTTCGTGTAATTTATCAATAAATACCTTACTTTGCATTCGTATTAGTTCCATCGCAATCATAACCATTTGGCTGAAGTCTGCAGATTAGGGCGTAATTAAGGTTTCTTAATTGATCTGAAAGGAAAGTAACATTGTTACGGGTCAAACAGGTATCAAATGAAACGGGAAGGGTAAATTGGTTAATGTATGCCGTGTATTTACAGATCATACATACATACATTCAAAGGCACTTAAACTTAAAACCTAATTAGACTTAACCTAAACCTAATCTAATTTGGACGCCAGGAGAGTTATGTTTCGGTGAACTCTGCCAACACCTCTGCCCGCTAGCTCGTACACTCAGGGACTTTGTAATGTCTCGCGCAATTAAGAATTCAACTTAAAGGGCGTTGCGTGAAGCTATAACAATGATAATAAAGTTCTGGTAAGCACCTAATCATAAAGCTCAAACAAATAAAAGCTTCTATTTCTTAAAACTAAAACTTACCCCTATTTAGATGACACACATTCACAGTCAAACACTATTACTTTATAATATTTAAATTACAAAATATTTCCACTATGTCGGTAGATGGCGGCTCACAATGACCTTGTCTTTTGAACCTACGTCCGTTCAATACCAGAGATATGTCGCAAGTGCCCCACCTAACCCACACACATGATGAACATATTTTCGAAATTAGGACAATCAAAATAACCAAATTGACAATCACAAAAAGAATTTGTACAACTCGGAATCGAACTCGAGACTCCTCATTTATCTAACGACGGCGCCACCGCGCTAACCATTCGACTACGCGGTTACTTATTAGCTACGACGAAAACAAAGACTGAACTCTTCACACAATATTAATGCACTTTCGAACATGACATATACCCCCACCGTAAAGAAAAAAAATTTTTTTTTTTTTTTTTACAATTTCTTCAAATCCTTAATGTGCCACATACCTATAGGTTTACCAAAAGTATTATTCAAACGGAACACCGACTCTGATAGTTTTGCTGTCACTATTGCTTTTTCATATTTTGGTGCCAATTTGGCCATAAATTTATTTTTTGCTTTCGATAGGTACTTTGTTCTTTTCCAGACAACGTCCCCTACTTGAAAAGACCCAACATTGCGTTTATTGTTGTAAAATTTGCTACTTCTAATATGAGATTTATACATATTTTCCATCACATTCCTATACACATTATTTCTAATTATTTGACTGTCTATGAAGGGTTTTGTGTTAACTAGCAAATCGTTGATGTCTGGAATTAAGTCCCATCCGGTATCAGAGCTAGAGGTTGAAGTTTCTCTCCCTAAAAACAAGTATGAGGGCGTATACCCGGTAGTTTCGTGTACCGCAGTTCTAATGGCGTGCGCAATTTCTTTAAGGTTGACGTCCCACTCATTATGCTTTTTTGACTTGATGTAAGATGAGATCATAGTGCCTATTACCCTAATAACCCGTTCTGTGGGGTTACTTTGTGGGTGATAATTTGGAGTAAACCAAATTTTTAACCGACTTCTTAAAAAGGAGGAGGTTCTCAATTCGGATGTTTGTATTTTTTTTTTTTTTTTTATGTTTGTTCGCGCATAACTCCGTCGCTTGTCAACCGATTTGAAAAATTCTTTTTTTGTTGGAAAGGGTATACTTCCCAAATGGTCCCATGAAAATTTTATCGAAATCAACCAAGCGGTTTTCGAAAAATCTAAATAAAATATGTACTTTGTCTAGTTTGACGACCTCTTAGTTTACTCTGCAAAGGAGCTGTACATTTTTTTTACACCAATGTGATTGGTTCGTTTAGGTGGGGGGAGAGGAGGGGGTGTAGGTACCACTAAAAAATGAAAAATAAAAAACTTTTTTACAAAAAAATATAACCGACTTTTACACAAAAAATCAAAAAAGTGCAAAATAACTTTAATTTCGGAAGTCGGTGTTCAAAAAACGAAAAAGCAACCACAAACACCGAGTTCCGAAATTAAAGTTATTTTGCACTTTTTTGATTTTTTGTGTAAAAGTCGGTTATATTTTTTTGTAAAAAAGTTTTTATATTTGTACTTTAGCGCTAAGTCTTGAAATATGTTTGAGACAAATTGTTTGCCATTGTCACATATGATAGCTTTTGGAGCTCCAAAAAGTAAAATCTGATTTTCCAATATTTCACATATTTTCTCTGTTTTTCCCGTTCTAAGAGGAAACATTAGAGTGAACTTGCTAAACCAACAAGTAATGACCAAAAGCATAGTATGACAGAGTTTGCTTTTCGGAAAGGGACCCATCAAGTCCAGCGATATAACCTGCCAGGGTCCCGTGACCTCCCTATGCTGGCCCATGTGGCCCAACGGTAGCTGTTGCGGAACTTTACATTTTGCACATGTCTCACAAGACTTAACGTACTGTTTGATATCGCGGATTATATGAGGCCAGTAATAAAATTGCTTCACTCTGAGAAGAGTTTTTCGGATTCCAAAATGTCCTGCTGTGGTCTCATCATGACACTCTTTTATTACCTTACCTCGCAGGTCAGTCGGTATAAAAAGTTTCCATATGGACTCACAATTAGGATACTGTCTAAGTTTCACTTTCTTAAATAAAAGACCATCACTGACCTTCCAACTTACATCACGTTCCTGACCACTTAAAATCTTGTTTACTTTTGCCTTGTACCAATCATCTTTATCAGTTTCACCTATGTGAAGTGAATTAATTTCTGTGCATGACTCGACAGATCTAGAAAGGGCGTCAGGCACAGTATTAGTCTTTCCCGGTCTATGGACGATATCAAAATTAAATTGCTGAAGTTTCATAGCCCACCTAGCTAGTCGCCCGTGAGGATCTTTCATTTTATGCAACCATTGCAGTGCACTATGATCAGTTCAGCCCCACGTTGGGCGCCATTTGTTACGGGTCAAACAGGTATCAAATGAAACGGGAAGGGTAAATTGGTTAATGTATGCCGTGTATTTACAGATCATACATACATACATTCAAAGGCACTTAAACTTAAAACCTAATTAGACTTAACCTAAACCTAATCTAATTTGGACGCCAGGAGAGTTATGTTTCGGTGAACTCTGCCAACACCTCTGCCCGCTAGCTCGTACACTCAGGGACTTTGTAATGTCTCGCGCAATTAAGAATTCAACTTAAAGGGCGTTGCGTGAAGCTATAACAATGATAATAAAGTTCTGGTAAGCACCTAATCATAAAGCTCAAACAAATAAAAGCTTCTATTTCTTAAAACTAAAACTTACCCCTATTTAGATGACACACATTCACAGTCAAACACTATTACTTTATAATATTTAAATTACAAAATATTTCCACTATGTCGGTAGATGGCGGCTCACAATGACCTTGTCTTTTGAACCTACGTCCGTTCAATACCAGAGAAATGTCGCAAGTGCCCCACCTAACCCACACACATGATGAACATATTTTCGAAATTAGGACAATCAAAATAACCAAATTGACAATCACAAAAAGAATTTGTACAACTCGGAATCGAACTCGAGACTCCTCATTTATCTAACAACGGCGCCACCGCGCTAACCATTCGACTACGCGGTTACTTATTAGCTACGACGAAAACAAAGACTGAACTCTTCACACAATATTAATGCACTTTCGAACATGACAACATTTTACAGGTTGTTTCCTAAACAACGTAATTTTTCTAAAAAGGAGTCGATGTACCTGTTCATTCGGGATCATAAGAGAACTGCTCCCACTCTGAGAAGCCTTCTTTTCGAATTCCAAACAGGCGAAGCGGCTGGTGAGAGTCATTTACGAATATGTCTACAGATATGCATTATTTTTCTCAATTTGATAGTTTAATGTATATGCCACTGAACAATTGTAAAATGCGTAAGTACTTAAGTTAATAAAATATCTTGAGATATTGTCAACTCTCGATAAATTGTCAACTAACGGCCGAAACCAATAACCTATCTATCACATACTGGAGATAGAAAAACAAATGAAACAACAGAAAAATGATGTAGGTTTTCTGTGGGTTAATAGCTCCCGTCGCGTCGTGCCATTCATGTTATTTTTTTAAACCCTGCCGACAGAAATAGTAGCCCCGCGCTGTGTGGCTCCGTCGTCCTTTAGAATATTGCCATTCTACAATTTCTCGGAATGACTTTTTTTATTTCATTTTATAGACTATCCAAGCTTGATACATTTTCCGGTGACACATTTATTATACGTATACACGGAATTTGTTCGAAAGAGGCGCTACGGCCCTGGAACGCAAACGACACTAGGAGGAACACCGGTGGGTTTTAGTCAGTAAGAGAACGAAACACTCCCTTCCGCTCCGCCCAGAGCGGAAAAATGTCTTTGATGATTTGCCATGATAAAAAAAGTCCTGGAGCGATTACCGTTCATGTTTATGTAGGTAGATATATAACCGAGTTATTTATTTACCTAAGGACTCAGATTATAATAACTATAATAAGTCCAAGTAAAACTTAGTAGGTATTGTTTAATTGGATAACATTTGAGTTTAGTTATTGTCTGTGTCGGCGTTATTGCAGGAGCATGCTGTTAGGAGGAGAGTTTTAATTAATTTGATTAAATATATATGTACCTATCTTTATATAAGCAAGCAGAACACGGTTCCTACAGTGACTACAGTCAAATTAAGGAACTGTAAAAATATTATAAATGTTCTTAATTATTTATTGATTTATGTACAAGTGGTTACTGCACTTGTTTCATTAAGTTAGAGTAACTTAAATTGTTATAATTGATCTCCGTAAAATGTATTCAAGTCACTAGATTGGCACAATTATGTACATTCTTTGTACAGGCGGGAGAAATGTGACTGATATACATGCATAGTGTCGTCCTCCATCGTCAAGCAGCAGAAGCAATTCTAGAGTGTGCCACTCACTGATGACGCAGATTTTATCAATGAATAGTTATAGTTATAAATGAAAATTTGGATAACTGCTTACGCCGCCCGACGCTATGCGGCTATGGGCATAGCAGAGGTATGAATGATTTTGGTAGAACAAGTTGAAACATCTTGACACTAGACGAAGCAATGTAGAACGTGCTGGAATTGCTGGAATATTCTCGAACGTAAACCCTTTCCGCCCACTTTCGTTTTTGTTAGGTCAGTTCGCTTCCAGAGGACATAGTCTTCACTAGTCTCGTAATTGTTTAGCCGCGTATTGTCATAGGACACGGTATCTAAAACTAAAGCCTATACAGCCTTGCCTACACAGGCAAGCACGGCTTCAGTTTAAGATACAATAATTTTATAGGTACACTGGTATCAGTGTATATAATTACTGTTAAACTGTGGAATACTGACAGTAAAGTCTTGTAATAGCGTTCATCTTGTTTCATTACCATCAGATTAAGTGCGATGTCCTTAGAAGGGCCTTGTGGGCGAGGCAAGTGCGCCGCACATTTGAGCAAACGCTCATATGACAGTCAAAATTGGCAGTCGCGCTCTTATTGTGACAACGTACAAGGCTCCGCCGAAAAATACTTATAATGCCGTGTTGCGCTGTTATAACGTGTCGTAAAAAGAGCCAGGTGTGTAGTGTACCCCGAGAAGGAATTTCTTTTAATCGGTAAGTCCAAAAACCATAAAATATAATTGATATTTGTAATTATTTCAATAGTATTATGTATTTTGTACCTCTTTTATCTGTTCTGTGGATGACATCCATGCTAGCTACGCTACTGGGTGTCACAAACTCACAGCTACAAGCAATGTAGCTGGGCCATCTACACTATATACATATAAAATTAAAAAGAGGGAAGATTTGTATTTTTTTGTGTGTTTGTAACGAATACACTCAATTACTACTGGACCGATATCAAAAAATCTTTGACCATTAGAATCATAGATATTATTTCTATGATTAGAATGCATTACCCCAGACCCTGAGTAACATGGCTATGACTTAAAATAAATAAATGTCCACCCGTGCGAAGTCGGGACGAGTCGCTAATTGTATATAATATGTTAACATACTACTTACATGGTAGGGTAGCTTTGTCATCGTCATTATTTAATTTTGTGTCCTTCGACGGCACTGCTCTCGTAAGATCGAAAACGTGCAAGACAAACATCAAAACGATTTTTGAATACATAGTTATGACACAATCGTTCTCAAAATATACAGAGCATAGGTAATACCTGCAATATCCTTCTCGCTACGGTGACAATGCGTGAAATTTTGATAATCCATTGCAAACGTCGTAAAAAGTAATAATTGATATCCTATCTAATCGATGTTGCAATTATTTCCTCTGTAATTATTTTTCGAGCCATATGACAAATATCTATGCAAATAAAGTCGTAAATTGGAACTGAAACATGTTAAAAACTTTTTTCACTGACTTTCGACGTGATAACGATTTTTTCTCGGTGTATCAACTGGCGGTAAGTTCGGTATTTCTGACCCAGAAAATTTGTAACATTATATTCGTTAATAAATAGTACCTAAAATCCTACATGTGAGTGTAATGGTTGTTCATGTAAAGGCAGGTCATTCGGTCATCCCTCGACGCTACCGGCCGTAGTCCGATCTATGGTCGGCGGCGAGGAGTCCTGGGACGCGGTGGTCTCCTTCTGCGAAACAGTTAGGTATCTCGCAGGAGGAGGCTGCCGAAAAGGAAAGGGAGATGTCGACCTCTCTCTCCACCTGCAGCAGGCGCACTGGGCGTCGGAGGAAAGCATACGCTGCCCTCTTCCGGCCCCCCTAACTGGGTCCAGGGGCGGTGGAATTGGGGACGTTTGTCGCCCCCCATTCATCCGGACCCGAGGTGGTGGCGCGGGGTATTTCCGTGCGCCCCTCTTTGACGTCGCGGAGGGAGTCAAACACCTCACTCCCTCCGCAGAAACGAGGTGGCCCGCAGAGGCGGGCTGGCACCAGCCGGGGATTACGGAAGTCGCATACTTTCCTGCGATCCCCGGCGTAGGTGGGAGATCGAACACCAGGGTGGTTTTAGTCAGTAAGAGTCTGATTGACCCCTCCGCCCGCCCCAGTGTGGAGGGCATCCATGAGGATTTCCCCTGAAAAAAAAAAGGTCTCTAAAGGCACTGCGATACTAATGTATCGCAGTGTTGCAAGCAACACATTGGGCGATCGATGGGTCATTAGAGGGTATCGCACGGTCTCCTGGCGGCTTGCGCACTGGTGCGCCTGCTGCGCCGTTCCGAACTCGATCAGGTCTTGGTGGCGGAAAGGGGAATCAGGCTTCTGCGCCCTACCTCATCACCGTTGCGGCTATCCTCCGGCCGGAGCTGGATGAGATGGACTGGTTTGAGAGGAGGCGACGCCGGTACTCTCTCGGATGCTTCGGGAAGTGCCTACATCGCATAGGCAGGGAGCCAGACGATCGGTGACATCACTGCGTCCATTGTCGGGAAGACACGGCGTGACATACGCTCACAGAGTGCGCAGTTTGGGAGGAGCCACGTAGTGCCCTCGTTTTGGAAGTGGGAGTTGACTTGTCGCTGCCGGTTGTGATTTGTTCCAGTATCTGTTCTGTCAATTCGTTCGGCAGTGCAGCGTCGTGGGACGCGGTTATCTTCTTCTGCGATTATGTCATATCGCAGATGAGAGGCAGAAGAAAGGGAGAGGGGGTTTCGATTGCTCTCCCAGCCCGCAGTAGGCGCACCAAGCGTCGTCGACATAGACGTCGCGGGGGAAGTAAATCACCTCACACCAGCTTGACAAGATGGGCCTGCCGAGGCGGGCTGACAGACCCCCTCCGGCCGCCGGACGGAACTCATCCAGGAGGATTTTCATACCGGTACCAAAAAAAAAGGTCATTTGGTCATTAATATCTCTTCTTTGGTGCATATCTCAAACTTGGTAGAGATTAATGACCTATTATATACTAGATGTCTCGAAAGAAGAATCTTTCGAGACATCTAATTACAATGATATAAAAAAAATAAAACACAGTTTTACCACAGAAAATATGTTTTTTTTTTTTCAATATAAAAATTATCTTATTTCTTGTCAATTATATAACATTATTACATAGCAATTAAGATCAGTAACTTAGCCAAGAGTGCATGAAACAAAACTGATTACAAAATAAAGTTGCGGCTTTAGATAGAAAGATATTTGCGCCGCTATATAACATGAAATAACATATTATTATGTGTATGTTTTTGAAGAAAACAGATATTTGTTATTTAAAGACGGTATTTAGCAGCCCTGAGGATGGGGTACTTGTCTCCTGTGCAGAGGCCGCGGAAGTCATCCATGGACAGATCGATAATGGACACTCCTCCGAGGTTCTTGGACCTGTAAAAATATTAGGTATATAAATAATTTATATAGTGTAAAAAGAAAACTTTTATTTTTAAACTGGGAATTCCGGTGAATTAGAAAATGTACGTAATAGTCACACTCAAAGAGTATAATAATATGGGAGGTCAGCCTGGCCAACTAAATGGGTGACCAATCAAACCATTGACTTATTGATAATAATTTCCAATTATTATTTTTTAAATTTCAAATTCACACCACTACTCGACATTACAATCCCTAAAAGGAAAGTAATGTCGAGTCAGACGCTAACAGGCTAAAATCTGCCCGTGTTCCTGCAAATGCCCTCCAGGGCCTCGGTAATTCATTCGAACCACTCTCTGCTCCTATAAACTGCTCATAACAGAAACGTTGCGGGCTAAAGACGAACCATGTCGTCCACACTTTTATAGGAACTAAAAATTCAAGTTACTTGACATAAGTCGCCCTCTGGCCCGCTGTATCAGGGTCTTCGTATGACACCCACAGACCTGGGTCACCGTTGTCGTCGGGTAGACGGAATGCGTACGTTCCTGCAAGATTATATTAAATTAATACATAATTTTTGCCATTATATATTAAAACCATATTACACGTTAGGTTGCATTTTGTGTGTCCGTATGAAGTTAACTGCGAGCGATCTCAGACCGAATCAGATTGTCAGACCTAGCGTTGGAAGCCCCTTTCTGAACGCAGCGTACGCCTTCAAGTACGCCTTAGATTCATGTGAAAACGCCGTTTACAGGTGATTGGTAATTCGATTCTTATTATCTATAGTCCCAAAACAGCTTAGAAGCGGGTCTATCCACGTGACATTTAAAATAATATCATGAAAAGCACGAATAAATATATTATATGCGTAAAAAAAATTGCAATGCAAGAGGCATGTTATTGACATTTAACAATTATGGCCACTGAGCATTTAGTTCTGTGAGTTATATGAAGCCAAAAGCCTATTATGAATGAGTACCAACCAAAAAGAGGGGTTAAGTCTTGCTCCTTTGTTAAGCCCTTCTCTGAAAAGTCAAATTGGCTAGCTAAATCTAGATTCACGTCAGTGTGTTGTATCGTGTTGTGGCGCCTTTAGACACAGTGGATTGTCTACGAAATTCTTTATGATGTTGGTTGGTTGAATAAATTTGTATGACAGTGTATCCATCGCTTCGACACAACACGACACAGTTATGCGTCTGGAGCTTAATAGTACCTAAATAAGCCTTTGTTCAAACCGCAATGCTAACGAATAAATTTGAGGCCAAACAGAGGTAGCGTAGTTTGTGTTTGAAATTGTGTTGAAATTTAAAACCAAACGAACGTAGTAGGTACACACTACGTTCGTTCTGAAAGTCGCAAAACTTGTGCTGCATTTGCCTCACGACTTTGCATAAGTTAACAATTTTTTTTTAAATTGAATTAGGTACATGTTCACAATCACAATTTGATGACAGATTGTCGAAGAAGGCAACATATTGTGGAGAGTGGGAGGCTGTGGTGATTTTTGCCCAACAGTGGGACAATGTTACATGTTGATTAAAAATAAATTAATTAACAAAAAGCAAAAACGACTAGCCTTCGTTTGGCCACAAACTAAATACTTTGAGTCGCGAGGAATGAAACATCTTGCGTCGCCTCGTGTTCCTCGGACCTAAAGCTACTAGGTAATTTCTATCTGACGGTTGCTATATCATATATCGACAATAAAAGCATATATTAACAAACGATACACCTATATCAAGACTGCTCTAAATACCTAAAAATTCCAAAGCATTTTGTACAGCAATTCAACCATCGGCATATAAAAGTAGGTACCTGATCGTTTTTATACCAGAATAAAAATGGTGGTTTGACGGCTTATGACTAGCTTATAGGTATGTCAAACTTGAAAAATTTGCATTACTTAAATAGCTTTGAAGAAAATTTGAGCAGCTCTGAATACATGTTGCGTATACTGGTCAACTTTTAAGAAGAAACAGTTTCGATTTCATGATTATTCACATACCGAAGCGTTTGCTGGGGTCGGTAACCTTCCTAAGGTGAGGACGCATTCCCTTCTGGTGGTTCGGGTTGATCAGCTTGGCACAGACCTCAGGGTAGCTCAGGAGACCCTCAGTCTTAGTGTAAGGACCTATAAATAAAATAAAAGAATAAGCCTTCCTAGAACATTTTTTGTCAGTAGAGAATATTTCTAGAAACCCGTCAAATCGTAAACAGATCGGCTGCTTCCGTGGTTCATGTTATTATTAAAAGACAAAAGCCGTACAAATGTTCTAATAATGACAATGAACCATTTATTTATGGAAGTAATATACCACTACGAAACGTGAAAATATTTCCTAATTTTGCGTCATTAGGTTATTAATGATCACTGTTTAATAAAACACTCTACTCAAACTCATACGCAATAGCGTATGAGTTCATTTAGCATAATTGTGCAAAGTCTGGGTTGGTTTCAGTTTCTCCAAGATTTAAAATTTATATTAACAATAATCTTTGTTCACGACCCATAACGATCCAGTGTTATGAGCTAAGTGAAAGGATTTAAGTAAGTAGGTAGTAGATGTTAATAAAACAAAAAATAACTGGCTCCGGGCACATACATCCATGCGAAAATAATAATTTGAACAAACCAGCGTAGCCTTTCTATTAGGCAGCTGATTACTTTCGACGCGCCCCTCACTCTAGTAAGTAATAACCATCTCATTGAATTCCATTATGGAAGTTCTCAAAACATACCAGCTTCTCCGGGGCCATCAGCGTGGATTGGAGGCACACCAGCGATCTCGCTGTCAGCATCCAGCTTCCAGGTGCGGGCAGCAGTTGGAATAGCCAGGACGAGCTTCTGGGCAGGAGCACCTCCTTGGAGCCTGTTTACAAATAAGAAAATTAAACAAATTGGTTGCAGTCGAGCAAGCAGCTGCTTTGTAAAATTCCAATAGTAAGTGCATGTGATGGCATTTTAATTACTGCTGGAGACAGGATTGTGAACTTACAAACACTGTTAACTCATAGAAGTAGAAGAACCGTGACAATTCTAACTATGCCTGCAAAGCTCGATAGGGGAGTTCAATAAAAGGAGGCTCAGGCTCTTAAATGTACTGACCAATAGGTGACGACTGCGTCAGCGTTCAGTAGGGGATTGCGGTTCTGGGGGGTATACAGCGGGGTGGCGTAGTCAGCCTCCTTGGGGTTGCGCTCGGGTGTCTCGAAGTCGTAGGCGCCAATGTTCACGATGTCAATCAGGTTGATGATGGCAGGCACGTCGTAGTACACTGTAAGAAGACAGAACACGTGACATTGGGAACAAAACAGAAATTTGGGAGTTAATACATGTCAGCATTATTATCATTCCTCATACTAATTCCCCATACTCTCGTGCCAACCAAAGGCAATAATAATCAGGAGCATCTTTAGCCAGGCAAACCCATAGTCCAACTTTCATGCAATAGTCTACATTTTCAGAATGCTTAGCATAGTGTATAACCGTCTCGGTTGGTGCCCCATACCTCCATCAACCTCCCCATGCCTCTACGATTTGGCTTCGGCTCCTAGTATGCCTATCCAAGGTCAGGGATCCCAGGGCCCCGAGATTGTCAAAGACATGTAAAATAGTCGGGATCATAAATTATGGTACCTACTTAAATGTTCATAGATGGCTGCCTGGTCTTGCGATTCACAAATGGATAATGCCGTGGGTGCACATAATAGAATAATCATGACGAAAGGCCACATGCTCGCTACTGAATCACGAGGTCGTATTGATATCCTTATAAACATTCATTACTTTATCCATTCCTATATCAATCTACCTTATTACGCTTCTTCGTTTTGTACAACGTAATTACCTATAAGGTAGAATAGTTGTTTATAGATCATCACTAGCAAAGAATTTAAACATTATAAGGCTAAGATAAGCGGAACGCTTGAATTCCACATTGAAGATCTAATAGGCATTACGTACATACACATGTATGTACATGTTTTAAAAAGCTAGCGCGTTACCGTGACTTTATTTGCTTTTTGAACATGAATCCCCTTGTTGAATTTCTGAAACTGAGAAAACGCAAAAAGAACCTATAGAGCCAGATTTTGATGAACAATAAATCTGTAGTAGATGCTCGTTCAGTACCCGTGTCTTGGATATTTATGCCTCTCACTACTAATTACTTGGAGTCAGCAGCAGTATCGCTTCCGACAGATTACTTATAATACTAAAAATTACCGGTAGAGTTGACATTGGGGAGAACGGTGACAGACAGTTGCATGTTAGGCTTGACGTTCAAAGCCTGCTTCATCTCACGAACCAAGGCGGTGAAACCCTCACGGTGCTCAGCCTCCTTCTCATCCACGGGGGTAGTGCCGAAGGTCTTCTTGATGCCGTGCCAGATGGATCCTGAACAAATCATAGTTTGTTTAAGTGAATGATATAAACATGCTTCTAAGTTCTGGTTGCTGAGCCTTAGAACAACTATTAAACTTTAAAAGATAAAATAGCAGAGAGATAATTTAACATCTTCAGAGAAATTCTCACTCCTCTATGAGAGTATGTAATCATAACTGTATAAATGGATCTAAAAAGTTTATATGTACACAATTATGTTTGTGTACATTAAAATGTTGATACAGATGCAGTGAAGCAGACCAAATCCATAATTGTAGCTTCATGCCAATTATAAGATGCATTTATAAGACACAAGTGGAAGTTCCTTACCCCAGGTGGAGCGGATCTTCTTGGGCTTGTACTTGGCGAACTGCCACGCGAGGTCGATGCCGTCGAAGCCGTACTGCTCAGCCAGCAGCACTCCAGAGTTGACGAACGCCGTACGGCCTTGCGGAGACTCCAACTACGATCGACAAATATACAAATTAACATCTTAAAATTGACCAGAAGTGACCTCTTATAAAACTTTCTTAAATTGATGGATAGTCACTATCCGAATATATATAAGTATTCTGCCTCTCTCCGCTACTCATCATTTCCCGAATTGCACTCCTTCTCTTTTGGATGTTATGATTGTTTCAAAACCTAGTAATGTATCTCTTCACGGTCAGCTTACTGCGTGTTTCTCCTATCACGATTTAATCTTCGTGTCATACAAAATTCGCCCTCCTAAGCGCAAACCGCAATATATTTTCCTTCGGAACTACAAGGCCATAGACCTGGGGCCTAAGTCTGCTATTTTTATAAATTTGTCATTCCAACGCGATTCCATTGTAATTTTGCTAAAAGTTCGTAATCTGCTAAATTCATAATGGTCGATCATTGGTCGGTCAATGGTCTCGTAATACTTTTTGATAATCGAGCTATTCAAAGCAATGACTGCACAATGATGTTCTAATGGTAGGTCACTGATCAAGGGAATTGTCAAAATTTTAGCAGACTATCGCATACGTCTGACATTCATTTGTCATTATGTACGAGATTACCATTCTATGCCATTTCTTTCAATGGAGTGTCAGTGATGGACCACTGGAAAGTCATATATAGTGACGCTTTTTTATTAGTAGATTACCAAACTTGTAAAAATGAACCAATATGAGATCAATGATAGACCATTCTGAGACTATTGTAATAGCAGACTTGAGGCCCTGGAGGCATTGCTGCGTGATGCTGGTAACATTGTTTGGACAGCAGTTTTTGAGAGTTCCTCCATCAACGATAAATTATCTATTTAATAAAGATTACTGATTCGTCTTGAATATTTATTCAGTTTCGTAGACTGCCGTTATTTCATAAAATACATTTCAGAAAACAAACTTATTCTTTGGATCACTTTGAGTCAGAGCGTCCTAAAAAACTCAATCATTTAATTATTAAATACTCAGATCGTTAACATTTTGACTGAATCTGGGCTTTACGAATGGCCATAAATATATTTTTTAGAAAATCAATTAGAGGAAAGGCCTTGAAAACATTACAAGGTTATGGATTTAGCACGACAAGGTTATTGACAGAATCATGAATCTAAATTACGTTACGTATGATGTCCATAATTATTATGGGAAGCTATGCTTAATTCGGGCAATATTACGTATGATGTTACTATTAGTAAATGATGTTGTAGCGAGGTATATTTTCTGGCATAAAATGTCACAAAATAGCAACTCTTACCAAGCGGTTGTACTTGTCTTGATCCTCAGTGTCGACGTCTCCTCCGACGGACAAAAGGACCTTCAGGCCAGGGTACTTGGTCTTGAAGTTGGTGATGGCGCGGTAGTTGGCGTGGGAGCGGTCTATATCCAGGTTCTCGTTCAGAGGCACCATCTTGTAGGTGTCAGGCTGGACTCCAGCGTATCCGTACACCAGGTGGGTACAGAATGACAGCGCCGGGTCCAAGTCCAACGGCAGCATACGCGCTTGAGCTGGATAAATGCATCCTTCGACTGAATTAACATGTAAACAATGTATCTCTGGCAGAGATGGGATCTAATATAGACCCCATTTTCATTTAATTCTTCCTTGTCTAAATAACAACTAGATATGATTTTTAAGTCGATTATCGGCTTTATTCTCAATTCTGCGAAACCTTTCGCAATATTGCTAAAAGACTTAAAGGTCAATCAAATATCTGTCTGTACAAAAACATAATTTGCATTTGTTACGACAATTTCGTGTCCTGCCGTGGGCGTAGTCTATTGAAATGAACTCGTCTGACAACTCCTGACGACACTGATTGAATGTGGTTATGTATGTAGGTACATGTTTGGGTGGTCGGTGAGTTTAATTTTCGGGAGGACAAACATTCAGAGGTAATTCTCGTATTTAAGGAGCGTTCGCATTCCGAAGCTGTAAAACTATTTCCCCACGAGCCGTAATATCGGCTCACGACAATTAATGTACAAAAATGATTGTCATGAACTCATGAACAGATATTGCGTCTTTAATTTGGATGCGTATAAAGTACAAGAATTGGCCTTCTGATGACAGTTTCGCAACTCTGCTACGAAGCTCTTAGAGCCGTATCCATTACAGCAGTGTGGATTTTATAGTGTAAACAAGCGGCTATTAATCTATTATCAACGCGACGTATCTACAATTATCTGTTATTACGAGACCTCTCAATGTATCCTCAGGGTCACTTCTGAATTGGTCTTTAAACTTTACCCTGAATTAATTGAATAATCCTTTTAAGAATTTAAGCAGCATGTATGTCATGTAGATTTTGTAGACCGTACTAAAAACTAAAAACCACTAAGTAAATCGTCAAGCAAACCAAATTACGGAAGAGAAATGGTAAAACGTGTAATAAATAAGTATGAATAATATGGAGGCAACAATAAAAAATCTTACTAAGTCAGGTATAAATCGATATCTAGTATCTACTTACCTATCTTCATTAAGTACATCATCTTACAGAGCATTATTCGACTACCTAATATAAATACAGGCGCACAAGATCGTAGGTATAGTGGTCGTCAAGTCATAGATTAGGTTAGGTACATAGCATATACCTAGTCATAGCTGACCATATCTATAGTACCTACCTATGAACTAAGAACACTCAACTCCATTGTTTCCGTAAAATCAACCACTTAACGCGTAGCACGTACCTACCCGTATCTTAAGAAATGACATCACCAACACACAGGGCTACAAGGAAAACTAAAGACAAGACAATTTAATTCTGTTAGTGGAAAGTAGGCAAATATGGAATCTCATGAATTTTCCAAAAACTGAGCATGTAACTGAAATACCATCTCCTATTGCATTTGCACTTCCTACTAGCGCACAACCAGCACCGTTTCAGTCAGAGGAAAGTAGGGTTGCCAGATGGTCGGGATTCGTCTGGATTCTCCCGACATTTCAAATGGTCTCAAGACTCCCGCCAAAACTTAATATCTCCAGACAAACAGCTTCTGGGAAAGTTTGGTTACGAAATAACAATTTAGTTTCAAAATAATAATTTAAAATTGCCGCGCGTGAGTGAATGTGAAAGACATGCAGCATCGTGATAAAAACATTCAATGAGTTCAGCTCATCTTCTACAAAAAAAGAGAAACTAAAAGAATGTTTCTTATTTGCAAGTGTCGAGTACAAAAATCTTCTTCGTCATGTCCCAACAAGATGGCCATCTCTTTTGCCCGCTTTAGATCGTTTACCGCATTGCTGGCCTGCTGTAAAGCAGTATTTTTTGTTGACAGGGCAAGACGAATGTTGAAAGGAGATATGGGAGTTTATAACCAAAAGTTTAAGTCATATTGATGACAGTGAAGGGGTCGACGAATGCAAACAGGAATCCCGGGATTTCAGAAGCGTATTTACCTATACTTTGTACACAACGTAATGTTGGAGTCCCAGCAGCAATTTTAGCATTGGAAAGTGATGCGTGCACTGTCCTAGAAATTGACAGTGTAATGAAAAAACTAATGAGTCATCTCAAAAACAGGTTGGATGACAAATTCTTTGGTAGTAAAAATAGAACCTTGCGCATATTTAAAAAAAAAATCAGCCATAACGACCTCAAAAATTTAAAAAAGATTGTATCTTTTGTGTTGTCAATTCCTGTAAGCAATGTTTATTGCGAAAGGGTGTTTAGTTTGCTAAATAATTTATATACTAAAGAGAGAAATCGTATGGCCTTCATTGAATAAAAGCCGAATTAGTAATTAGACTGAACTTTGAAGTAAATTGTTTGAATTTTAAATCTTTACTAAATACTCCTAAAGGATCCAAATTAGTGGACTTAGTAAAGACGAATGCCAAATACATGTGGCAACGTAAAAACTAAGTGCACCTTAATTAGTTGTGCTTATGGGTCCACAGTGTTGAGTGATGTCTTTGTGCAATTTAAAATATAAACTTTTTTTATTTTACATTTTTGTTTTTAATATTTATTTCTCCCGACAACTCCCGACCTTTTCAAATTTTTTCCAGATATTTTGGTCTTCCGATCTGGCAACCCTAGAGGAAAGCCACGCTTGCGAAAGATGTGTTTTGTTTTTCACCACCCAGGAATTTTAATGGTTATGGAAAAACAAACCTTTAATGGTGCTACCGTTAAAGATTTGGTTTTCCATACCCATTAAAATTTCTGGGTGGTGGTCATACCCTTTTTTTTTTCTTTAATGGTGCTATCTATCTATTCAAATGTGTAAATATACTACTCGTATAAATCATGTACCTACCTAGTTAAATTGTTTGTTGTAAAATGTTTGTTGAAATATCAATCAATAGGGTAGTTGACTAAAAAAATAGTCAACTGAACCTTTGGAACACAATTTTACCCAACAAATTTCTCGGAATTACTTCGAGGGAGACTATAAAATCCTGATGCGTAAAAAAGTGTTCCGAATGTTCAGTTGACAATTATTTATCGATAGTTTAATATCTCTCAAGATATTTAATAATTTTACGCTTTTTACAATTATCCGGTGACATATATAAAATAGAACGAACTCTATGGCGACTAACGTTAGCGTTTTAGGTACCAGATCAATCTAGATTTTGTCAATATGTAATTAAACCTTTATTTATAAATGCAAAGACAGAAAGTAAACTATCTGATCGGCTTTGATTATATATAATCAAAGCTGATCGGTATATTTTATCGAATAATGCGCACATAAATATATTTTGTTTCTGATGATGAGTATACCTACTGAATACTGATTCAGGTTTTACTTTCAATCAACAGGCAACAATCAATTTGATGGTACCTAGGCAATCTATTTTCTATTTTACTATAGATAATCTTCGCAGCTATATATATCTAAGCAACTCTTTGACCATGACACTTTCCTGATTGACTCATGTTTCCCTCTCAAGAAGGCAAACATGCAAAACATCTGTATACCCACAATGTTATGTTATACCTTACCTACCACCTTGTCGCGTTGCATGAGCAATACTTAATCTCACAGAGTTTTACTGTCGCTAGGTAGGTAAAGCAAGGCTGAAAAGCAACAAAGCCAGTTTCTTAGAATGTCTAATTATTTATTCTACGGTTACAGCTTTGTCCAGTGACAAAAACAGTTTTTTTTTAGTAGGTAGGTACCTACTTATTTTATACTTAATTCCAAATGTTCAGTTCACCATTTATCGAGACTTTACAATCTCTTATTATGTTTTATTTTTACGGCGTTTGCATCCGGTGACAAGTATAACTGATCCCGAATAAAAAAACAAAATGTTTTTCTCCCTAATCTGGGTAATCCCAAATTATGAGTTTGATATAGCTACATTGACCGATATGTACCTATATGGAGAAAAAGTCTATATTGTTTTTATTCTAGCAAAGGGGCTTGACTAGCCAAATACGAACGACTAATATTCATTTTTAAACGTGAGTGAGTTAACATGAGGACAACGACTCGCCGACATCAACCAACAATAGATTAGGTAAATACCTATTACGACTTTTGTGTAAAGTTGAACTGAAATCTCCAAAAGATAAAGCTGAGACTGAAATATAAATAAAATATCAAGTTTATATTGAATACATGTATTTATAATAAAATACATGTATTATAATACATATATGCTGAAATATATTTACTTATTATATCGATCTTGGTTTAATTAAGGTTAAGCAATGCTTGCCAAGATTGGTCTGCGGGTGGGTGACCATCTTACTTAACATAGGGAGTTTCCTCCGTGCCTCGGGAAGGTAAGCCGTTGATCCCGGTAGTCAGTTTTGTATCTTTGGCAGTCTGTACGGGTTATCAGACTCCAGTAAATCTGACTCTAGTTTTACCCAGTTAATGGGTTGTGGGGGTCTTGTAGGCAGCCGCTCCATGTAACTTACTGGTATTCAGCTAAATCCCGTTTGACTCGAAGCCGGGAAAATGCCTAGCCTGCTAGGCAGGTTATGATGACGACAGTATTCAGCATTTTTGCAACCTACCTGATACATTGTAATGTTGAGCAACATAGTATCATCGATCTTTTTAACTTTTGATTTTAGATGAGGCCGGTGTTTCCTAGCTCACTTCTCTGAGAAGAAATACCGAAAAAAAAACTCCAGAATTCAATCCCATACACAATTAACTGACTATGAAATTACTGAACTACATGACCGATTTCGTATTCCTTCCAGTGTCCCCATAGGGTTGCGGAATTTGTTCGAAAGAGTCACCGCGGCCGTGGAATGCAAAGGGCACTAGAACACGCAAAGGGTATTCGGAGGATCACGGGTGGGTTTTAGTCAATAAGAGTCTGACGCTCGCTTCCGCTCCGCCCAGACCCGGAGAAGTCATTTGATGATTTTACATTCCGAAAAAAAAGAGGTACTTATTATACTTTTTAAGAATGTGAAGCATATTTATTAACATATATTTTTTATAATCACTAAATAAAATGGCAAGTTTATCTAAACTTGAAACAAAGGGCTGAAATAATATTTCTCCGTGAACATAGTCATCATTAGTGCTATATCACGAGAACTCAATATATCTCGATCCACCGTGTGATTTTGGATTCGGCGTCATAGCGAAGAAGGGCAAATTAAATATCTGATCAAAGAAGAAATACAGGACGGCGGCTGATACTACCACCGCACAAATAATAAAAATATTCGACAATGCGAAGAGAACGGCATCACACCAACTAGTCATTACGCTGCTTTTTACGATGTGGAGCCTCGAACGCATTCTATTTGCCTTTATCATTCCTAATGTTTGCCAAGCAACGCATTTCAGCACACTAAGAAAAACAAAACTATAATTGATGACATTTTCCTAGACAAAAAAAGCACAAACAACCTTGACTAGGTTCTTGCATTTTCTTTTTTTTGAATTCTGGAAATATCCATGGAATTTTAGTTAAAGTCAGTTATCGGAAAACCAGTATCATTGATCATTCCCATAAAATCATTGTTAATTAAGTATAAGTAATTATTATTGTTTATTTAATCGCTTCTTTTGAATATTTTTATCAGCCTCTTGTTGTGGTATGCGCCCGTATCTACGAGGAAAACGGACCTACAACTCTGAACTCCATATTGCATGCATAATGTAGGTAACTAAGTACATTGTTCAAAAGCTGGAGATTTGAAGATTTATGTCCAACCATAATTCATACTACAAAATAAACCCTGTTTGCTATTTATGGTATGGTTGATCACATCACATCACAATAAGATTCAGACCATCTCAGTATACCTACCAACTAGGCAACAAAGGAAGCAACACAAATGATAAATTGATCAGAGCCTACTATAAATCTTTTTATTTACACGTCACGTAACAAGGTTGAAATAAAAAAAAATAAGGAAACTGTCGTGCATTATTAAGTGGACATTGGCCAGTTTTGTGACCGTAATTGAATATTATCTCTCAAGCTAAGGAAATCAAATGTTTGCTTCTTAGAATAATGTAACATTGTTCGCCTATTCGATTCTGAGTATTTCTAGAATAACGATGTTTGCCGAGGACGTTATCGTGTGCCCTCTTGTTGACACGTTTGATACTCGGCCAAGCGGGTCGCATGTTGTGTTCACAGATTGCCTTTATTACTTAGCACTTATCTCCCTCCGACACTTATTACTTAACTGTTTACCTACCTACGTAAAATTATTCTTATTTATTTATTATTAGGTACCAAAAGTTTTACCACAGCTGTCAGGCAAGTGTATATGTAATCTTATTACTTAGACTACCTGTGCCCGCGACTTCGTTCGCGTGGATGTCGGAAAGAAGAAAAAAACGATTGAGTTGCAAAATTTCACTCGAACAAACATACTGTATACATCACAGAAATCTTAGTATACATACATTGCAAGTTAAATAAAAGCTTGTAAATTAAAGAACGGCATCATTGATATATAAAAAAAAATGTTGTGGTTATGGGATTTTTAATAAACCTACCACTGAATCGCAACCTTGCGTAACCTGACCCAGCTTGAAATATAATTATACTTAGATAACTCAGTATGCAAGGTCTCGATCATTTTGGGGTCAAATCTTTACATGTTTAAGCTGCTGGATTTCTACTAAATCAAGTTTCATTACAACTCAAAGGTTGAATCGCATATAAATTACTTTTCGGTTTATACCTATCTACAGAAACCAAGGTTACATGACTACAAAATCATTTTTCTTACAAAAGGCCTTGTTTGTTTGGCCTCCATCTGTTGTGTTGTTGTGTATAGTCGATCTCGTAATTGCCACCACTTTTGACAAAAAATATTCCTAGTAGTTTACCTACCTAATCAAAACATCAATATTGTCGGAAATGGACTCAATGACCTGACTTAGGCATTAGATACCTATACAATTGTAGAGTTTACATTCGGGAATCGGCAAAAGGTTGAAACTGACAATGAGACATAGGTTAACTGTTATAAAACACAAATAACATTGAACCTTGTCGTTGTGGATAAACTAATTCTATGACCGACTATTCCTATTAGCCTTCAAGTTATTCTTAGATGTACTACGATCGCCATACTTTTCAACAAGTTTAAAGCTAAGTTATGAAAATAATCTACGCAGGATTAAGGACACAATGCTATAATTTATTAAATTATAGGTATGAAAATTAAATTATATCATGCTGTATTTATAATTGTGATGTTAAATATTATTACATATAAGTGAAAGTTGTTCAATACCGCTGAAGACCTAGGTATCCAGTTACGATCTAAGTTTGAATGTATTTTCTAGAATATCAAATTATATACTACACTATATAAAATAAACTTACATACTTATTAACGTGTGACCAATTGATATTATACTCGCACAATATATTCATATTATGTAAACTACGTTGCGCAATTATGTAAAGTAACATTTTATTTCTAAGAATTCAGCAAAGTATATGAAAATTGTAGCGAATCACCTTACATGAAAATGCTTGCTACATCAAATACTAAGAAAAATAATAGTTAAAATCATATTTTTATCGACATGATATCCATAATATTTTGACTGACCTCAGCAAATGGTTAAACAAATGCTGTCAGTAATTTGTAAAATTGTATTAAGTATGTATTACTTGACAAGGCTTGTAGTAATTTCTAAATTATGATAATTAGGTAGGTATGTAAAGGCATAGTAACTTGGGAAACATGAAAGATATTTAATTAATATTCTGTTATACCATTTCTCAACGCCTGTATGTATTCCATGTTTCACAAGTACCCATCCCATCCAGTGAACGCAATAAAACATGGAAGCATTCCTTACTCAAAAAAATGACCCAAAGCACATTGCGCCGCGGTAGGCGGGGCTTACCGATTGCGCCGCTCACGTGTTTAGTTACACGGCCTATTCGTTACATGGTAATTTAAACCTAATTTAAATTTGGGAAATAAGATCAATTTTTAACTGTGCATCGTATTAGCAATAATGTTGTTGGTGTGGTTCAAGGGTTCGGCGAATCAGCGACGAGGTTTCGACGTGTGAGTTTGTTTGGATTTTTGGGTCACGATTCGCGCTTAGATCCCTTGAAGTAATGCTTCCATGTTTTATTCGCGTTCACTGACCCCATCACAATTGAAGAAACACCAATTAAACTGAATTAAAGTTATTGTATACTTACTTTTTTTGTTTAGAAGTAGTTTTTTGGTTAGAAGTACCTATGTTGTTTTTTTTTGTGTTTGTAAAAAAAAACACTTAGTGGCACACCCCGCCCCCCACCTAAACTTACCCATCACAGCGTACACGGTATATATTGGTGTAAACTAGCGTTGAAAAAAGCAGGCAAAAATTCCCGTTTCTTTCCAATTCCGTGGCTTTTTTCAATGTTTCATTCGAAAGTTTTAAGAAATTTTACCAATATATATATTATCAAGTTTTTTATCAATAAAATTGAAAAATATGAATATTATGGTATAAAACGGGAAACTTTTCATGTTTTTTTTTTTTCAAATTCGTACTTACTATACTTATTTAACTTCTGCGCATTAAAGCATTAACTCTTTCCATACCTATTAAAATGTAGATAGATGACAGAATGAATATAAAATACGTTTTTTTCTGCTTGATTTTACCTAATTTAAATAAAATTCCATTTCATCCAATTTTTACTTTTAAAGATTTAATTGGTGCTTCAAATTTATTATTTTTATTAACTTTAAAATACATTATTTCAATTTCGATAAAACTTGTTTTTTTTTTCAACTTTTCAAAATTTAAACCGAAATATTCGAAAGAATCCTGTTTCTTTCCAAAGGATTCCTTCTGTTAATTTTTCTATGTAACACGCGAAAAAAACGAAAGGAACACAATTTGTTTTTTTTCGTGAAAACAACAAATTGTTATTATGGGCATTTTTAACGCTAGTGTAAACAAAAAGTACCTAAGCCCAACAATAGGGAACTGCTGTAAACCGTTGAGGAATTCCCTGAACTATCTATGGTCTCTATCAACAGACAAATAATTTTGATACTTAATCATAAAAAAGTGAACATAATTAAAAAAAACTTTTTTTTTATTTATGATCGACCTCATCAGAAAGTACTTCAACCAACCAATGCCCACAAAGGTAATGTGTGTTCTATTTATACCCGGGTACAAGAACATCCATATTAATAACTTAACCATAAGAACTGCTGGTGTGTGCTCGTTTAGTGGTGCCTTGAATACAGATGGAGCTAAGGAATTGTACATACGGAGAACTTTGCATTGTTTTACCACATTATGGGCCTGCTCAGTAAAAAAAACTATGAGTGTTTTAGAAGAATCCCCGGGTCTGTTCGGCTGTTGTTCTAACAATTAAATAAACAGAGATATGCTGTGAGATTGAAACAGAATTTAGAGCTTAAAAGCTGAAAATAATATCAATGCCACATTCACATAGAGGGACCGGTAGCGATTGAGAAAAAAATAAAGAAAGATCTAGTTAGGTACCTACGTTATGTATTATTCCAATTTATTTCAAACAGTGCTTCCTACCCACTTATTATTATTAATTGACAATCGAACATTTACTGAAACACAATAATAAGAATAAGTTGTTTACAAACCCTTATCTTTGGGGTTAAAGGTTGATTACAAAACGACTTGTTTATAATAGGTATTTTTCCCAGAAATACATAAAATAAAATAAGATATTTAATAGGTAGGTATTATGTAAGTACTTGATTCGCTGACTAAAGATGTTACACCCACAGTCAATTTATCTTGACAATCCCCCCTCTCCACTCAAGTCAATAATTTAGAGAAACGTTGGGATTTCAGCAATCCAAGAAGACTTTCTATAATTGGTTGAAGAGTTCCGTTTTCTGTCTCCGAAGTTCTTCATCAGATCTTCATCAAACTAGACAGAAATCACCTCGAAATACTACGATGCTCTTCCAAACCAGCGTATACCTACAGTTTTTTTTTCTCATTTTACATAGATAACTCAAAATGAGAACACCATCAACTTAGCAGAAGCCAATTGGATACGATTATTAGGGATAACTTAAATACTCGTCACGACATGACAATCACCAGCTTTAGAATAAGTATAAAAATAATAATCAACATCGGTACACCCAGTAAAAAGTATTAACTTTTTACTGGGTGTAAGGTAACACACGGGAAAAATAAAATTACAGTCGTCTTGAGAACCTTCTCCTTTTTTGATGTCGGTTAAAAACGCTAGAGCGGAGTGGTGTTTTAATAACAAGCTTTAACTGCCAACTGCCAACGTGATCGATGGATGCTGTCTATTTCTTACCCGTGATAAGTAGCAATAGTATTCTAGCATTTCAAGAACAAACAATTAAGTTCGCTGGTATCGCACAGAACATCAATTGCTTGCCTCAAAACAAGACGGTATCGGTTAGTGTTTTATTTTAAGCTGTTTATTTTCCTCAAACCTGCTGGAACAAGGCCAGGGCCTTTGTCAAACTTGAACGTGGCATCAAATTGGTCATCTCAATGGATAATGACCTCATCTGTAGCGACAAGGTTTTTGTGCGACTCTTAAATTTCTTCCAAGAACCAAATGAATATGCATAACAAAAAAAATGTTCAATTTATCATTTATCTATGAATTTTTGTGAAAATCTTTTGCCGTGCGTTAACCTTGCAAGAACTCGAAAATGGCTCGTCCGACTTGATTTTTCAAAAGTGAATACGGGGTAGGCTAAGTTCAGTTTTTTTAAGAAAGTTCTTTGTGCAAGTAAAATCATTTCAGAAAGTTTATCAACACAGAGTGGCGCATTATAATTGGATGATGATGAATATAAAAAAATCAGCCTATATCTGTATGAGCTGTCCTAATTGACCTCGACTGGAGTCGCGAGCACAGCTAGATTAAGTATTTAATCTCATTTTTCCTTCTACCCACCAGCAACATGAACAGTGCTCGGCAATATGTGAATCGGATTTAAATAAGTTAATTGCATCCGCAGCAGACGGCAGATACAGAATCAACATAAACAGTCAACTAATTGGGATTAGGTAATATTATAACAACTAGTATCAGACCGAAACAGGATTTACACCGTAACTTATTTTTACATATAATATTAACAAAATATGTGACAGACTGACAGACATGAGACAACACACAGCCGAAACTGCTGGTCGTAGAAGGGTGGAATTTGGAGGTGGCGCACCTAATGAGGCGCTCCTTTTTTATTCCTCGAAGCGCACCTTTTAGTAGCGCTCCCGATAGCAATTAAAAATATTACAATTTTATTCCTTGAAGCGCACCCACTTACCGTTTAAAAATCGGGAAGAACATGAAGTAAACGTAATAAATAATATCGATGATTTTTAAAAACTCATTTGTGCATCATCATCGTGAATATAAATAATCAACGTGTTAAGAACTTATTATTTGTCAAAAACCAATAGGTATTATCTAGACTAGAGCCTTATTTTAATTATAGTGTTTACAGTATTAATTTACAAAGAATTTGTATTGCTCTATTTGGACAAAGATACCTACTAATTAACATAGAAAATCATTTTAAACAAATATTAGAATATTGACGTTTGTAAAGCTTGGCAGTCAGAAATAAGCCAAACCATGCGCGACAATGACGAACAATGAGTTTCGGCGGGGCCTAATGTTCGGTCAATTTTCAGCCGAAACTGAAACTGGCGCCGATTCGGGGGTCCGCTTTTAGGGTCAAAACTGGCTGAAAATAAAACCTATGCTTCGGTCAGTCTTTATAATAACATAACTAATGATGTATGTAACGTGTGATACGAGAGTGTAACGTAGCTCCGTTAAAGACATTGTTAGTCTTATCGAGGGTTATATAACTATAACTACCTACACCTACAGTGGGCATGTATGACCGTTTAATACCTTTCACTGTAAACAAATGAGCTCTAGTTAGTTTCCAAGTGCGAGGCATAATTGGTTGACGGAAATCCTAGGGATTTTTTTATAAATAGATTCTTGCGATTGATTTTATGCTTAGGTAAAAATAGGATGATTGATACTTAGATTATACTTCCTAAATAGGTACTTAAGTCTGTTAGACACAAGTTAAATTAAGACGAAGGTAGATGATGATAGTAAGAAAGTGGGAAGAGTAAATATCTTTGAAAGTAAGGTAAAGTCTTTGAAAATAAGGTAGCAAAGTACCTTCTCTGCTCTTTCGCCAATAATATGTAAATATAATTAATTTAATTTCTTGTAAAAAGGGTCTTATAAAGAGTTGCGAAACCGTCTAACGAATAAAGTAAAAATTCGCTAATTAATTAAATAAAAATAACGCTCAGCAAAGCAAATATTATACTTACATTCCCTGACATAGCTCTTGCTGTTGTAGTAGCAGACGACTTTGCTGGTCGAGGGGCCAACGGCGCCCGCTACAGCCAGGAAACCGGCTAAAACGATTAAAATATTCATGACTAATAAATAACTATACTAGATGACTGATCACCACGGCGCGTATGTGGCGAATGAGACGCGGCTGTCGAGCAGCAGCGACCTAAGCACCGCTTACGAGATGCGGGCAGGTCAAAGATTAAGATGACCGCAACAGTTTCGCTCGCTTCGCCGAATCATATCTGTTATTGTGTTCTTATCCTCTTTTGTTCGAGGAAAGATAAACAAGCTGCCTACACATCTTCTTTAGTACCTTAATCTAAACTATATAATACTTATACTAAAGGGGAAGGATTTATTTTTTTGTTACAATTATCTGCATCATTAACATAAAACAAACAACAAAAAAATAATATAGAGATCCCTACGAAAATTCCAATAATGAAACTAAGTAGCAAAATTTTGCTTAATATGTTAATTTTATTTGTCGTGCTATATGAAAACTATTGATCGTAAATAAAAATAACGTACCTGCTACATGTTTAAAGAACTCATAAACTACCTACCTATAAAAAAGTCAGCGACAGTAGGTATACATACGTAAGTACCTACATAATATCTAACTGTTATGGTTAGGTTACAATGACCGCTTTTATTAAAACTATTCAATCAATATCCGGTTGGGATGGTGAATTTGGTATAATGATATTAATTCTTAACCATTTCAAAGTTTTTATAATTAAAGTTAATTATGTACATGACTGTTATCAAATCGGTCCTTTCGTTTAAGTATAAGCTTTGCGCTGATATGCGCACTGATTATTCCCGAAATTTCAGAAACTACTGGGTCTGTGAAGATGAAATTTGTCGCGGGGGTAAATCACAAATAGGAGACGTCAGCAAGAAATGATTTTACGAAACTCTTCCCATGCAGGGGTTAAATTTGGTTAGAAAAAACTTACCTATATTTAAATAAGTTGAATGTACTTGAAACTTGGTACGATTACTGCCCTAAGTAAACAGAAATTGAAAAAACTGCGTAAAAATTAGAAGATACGGGAATAGAAGAGGAACGTGAACAGCGGCGACCGGGCCAAGGGCAACCAGATGATGCTGGTGCCCACACTCAGTAGTAAACACGAAGATGAGTACCTACCTAAGTGATCCGTCAGCATAATTTCTGCCAAAATAAACTGCTGTAGGTATAAAGCCGACAGTTAATCTATGACGGGCCAAGCTCGATGATGTCATCATGTTCGTAAAAATATTTCATGTAACAAACACGAGCGAGAGGGTATCTACCTATTCGACGAATGTATGTCTCAACTTTGACTGTTGTCAAACTTGTAGGTAGCTTCAAAGGATTTTGTTATAAATCATGACTTCATTTAATATTTGTTTACAGGTGTAAACAAATATTTAATATATATTTGTGATCTAATATATACCTATCATTCTCCTACGGGCATTCATCGGTCAAGCTGACTCAAGCTATAATACCAACCATAGGTACTACAAAATTCTAACACTATTATTAATTATTATCCTGTTACAATTAAAAACCAATTTTCCATGATTTCACTATTCTATAAGAAAACCTACTTATACCTACATACACTACATCGATACTGTGCAACCCTATTGTTGATAAAAGTTATAAAGTAAGACAAAGGTCGCTTACGTAAGGATTGATACGGATTGTATTGATTGTGCTGCAACGGGGACTGTGGAAAATGTAGGTCTCGGGGGATCCCGAAGCTGGTACTTTTTAAACGATTATAATTATTAAGATTACGGTTCACCTTTAACGTAAACAATTTCATTGCTAAACAATAAATCTGTCATAGACTTAAGCCCCAACTATGTTGGAGCTAGGTTCCACATAATCGGGAGCTGTTGAATTCCAGAATAGGTATAACATGGAGCAACTGCCTATCCGATGTCCACTACCCATTTTCTGGGTACACGAAACACGTGAATAACCTCTGACATCAATCTTGCCAAGGCTATCCTATTAACCAGTTACTGGTTTGTGGAAGTCGGATAGGCAGTCGTTCCATCTAACAACATAGTTGAGAAAAGATGCGTGAAGCTGAAGCAAGGTGGAACTGAACAAGCACGTGGTGTCGGCGATGCCCTTATCTAACTAGAGGCCTAACTGCTATTTAGCTTCTTCATTTATCAAAGCGCTTGCGCCCGCTGAATTTTATAAATTATCCCAAGGGAACATTCGTTCAGCCGTTCTAGCTTAATTGAGTAACAACATCCAACAGAACTTTCGCATCTATAATAGTTGTAAGAAGTAAGATGCTTGGGTGCGCCGCCATTGCGGCGATAAGTCCTCTCTTTGAGGAGTGGTTGGAGAGACGCCATGGCGTCCTCACCTTCCGCCTGACGCAGGTGCTCATCGGGACGGCTGATTCGGGAGGTACCTGTTTCGGATTCAGCGGTAGGACAGGTCCGGATGACAACAACACTGTATGGATCGCCCAGAGGACACAGTAGAGCATACGGTGGAGGTCTACCATGCTTGGGTGGAGTAACGCCGTGACCTCGTCGTGGCGATTAGCGGCGACCTCTCGCGTCCGGCCCTAGTTCAATCTATGGTCCGGAGCGATGAGGCATGGAAAGCGATCACCTCCTTTTGCGAAGCAGTAATACTAGCGTAGGAGGAGGCAGAATGCGTGCGGGAGAGGGAAACTTCACGCCCCAGCCGCCGCAACAGAAGAAGACGCCCCGGGCACCCTGCGGAAACGCAGGGCGATACCCGGCCACCGTAGGCGCGGGCCTACGGATGGTGAGCTATGAGTGGCTCGCCGTCCGATAGCAACCAGGTCCAGGTCGAGGATTTCCCATCCAGAAAAAAAAAAGTAAGATTCTGTAGCGATCTGCAGAGCGGCTCGTCCCTTTATCGGTGGCAAGATGGGCTTTCTCGTGCAATTCCGTATCCGGGACAATCCGGGAAAACCACTTCCAAGCGTCCCGTAACCTTTGCTATATATACATCGTAGGTAATCTACCTAGGTATCAAAACCATTAGAATATATATTCTGATGATTATGATACCTACAAATATAGTAAAAGGAAACATGTGGAATATCTAAGATCATAGTAAATTTGTCTTCTTCTCTTTTAGATTATTGGTTTGATTCTAGAAATCTCTCTTTCTAAGTGCCTGGCTGCCACAATGAGCAATGAGTATTACGGATGTTTCAATTAGTATCATACAGTCAGTATTGGTAGGTACCCTTTGTATGTAGATGTACCTAACTCCTACGCATAACTAAGTGTTATATTTTTCAACACCTAGCACGGCCAGGCTAAGTGGTGTTAACAATCGTATTAGTCATGCTTCTGGCCCGCTGTTGATCAAATTCCAGATAGCAGTTTCCCTATTATACCTATAGAAACATTATTATTTATAAAACAAAGTTGCTTCTCGCTGTCTGTCTGACCTTTTTTTTTTTTTTTTTTTTTTCTGGATGGGAAATCATCAAATGACCCCTCCCGCCCTGGGTGGAGCGGTAGGGAGTGTCAGACTTTTACTGACTAAAACCCACCCGTGATCCTTCTTGTGCCCTATGCGTTCCAGGGCCGCGGTAACTCTTTCGAACAAATTCCGCAACCCTAGCAGGCACCGACCCTATGGGGCCCCGTCCTCGGTGCTGACGGCTCCTTGAGGCGCGCGTGGAACACAACGCGTCGTCGACTCAACCTGGTATCGGACGGCGAGCCACCCACGCTCACCGTCCCCAGGCATCAGCCACTGCGCGATAGCACAGCGGCCGACTTGTCTCTGGAGGGGGCCGAAATGGGACCATTACTGGCACTCCATCTCAGCACCCTCCCGAGTGTTGGGAGCCGCAGCACCCGCAGCAGAAGCGGCAGTGGCGGCGACAGAAGCCGCGGCGGCGGCAGAGGCGGCGGTGGCGGCGGACCTCTTGCCCCTGGTCGGGGCGGATGGCGCGCAGGCCCTTCCCCCAGCCCAGTGCTCGGCCGGCTTGCCAGCAGCCGCACATGCACTGCAGTGCGGCGTGGCCTCGCACGAGCCGGCCTTATGACCGGGCTGACCACAGCGGAAACAGAGTCCGCTGCGGTCGACCTCCGAGGGGCACATAGCTCCCGTGTGGTTACCCACATGGCAGCGGTAGCACCTCAGAGGTCTGGGTTCCAGCAGTTTTACCCGCGCAGACACCCATCCCACAGTTCTGGCCGCCGTCACGGGGCAGCTCACCACAAGGGTTTGCATGCCCGTGTTGTCAGGCCGGAGGGTGCCCGCCTTGACGAGCTCGGCAGAGCACCCCCCAGTCCTGGCGACGGCGGCCACAACTTCCTCCTCCGTCACGGAGTCATCCAGGCCCACTATGCGCATGTCGATGCGCTTAGTCGGCCTGGACACCCGGACCTCGTCCGCGGGTAAGACCGCCCTCAGCCTTTCGGCCAGGGCGTCCGCGAACGGGCCACTCTCCGCTCCGGCGAGCTCGAGCTTGCGGGCACCGGTTAAGGTCCTCCTGACCCCGATGCCCCCGCTGATGCCCAGCTCTTGGAGGCTCACCGCCTCCTTCGCCCGCTTCAGTACGGCGAGATACGTCACGCCCCTCTGTTCCGCTTCCGGCTGCAGTGTGAGCACTACAGCCGCGGATTTCGGGGCGCGAAGCCTCGCCGCAATGGCGTTGGCCTTCCGCCGCTGCCTCCTCGCCTTGTTTTTGGCCGCTTTCGCGGCCCGCCGTTTCTGGCCAGCAACCTGCCACTCGGCCTCGGCCGCAGGAGGGTCCGAGGGTGGGGGTGGGGGCGGCTGCGGCACCACTGGCGCCGCAGCCTTAGCCGCTCCTCCAGCCTTCCTCCCGCCCCTCTTCGCCGGGGCCGACTTGGTCGTCGCCGGCGTCGTAGTCGCCGGCGTCACAGGCGCTGTCGCTGGCGCCGGCGCGGCTCCGCCCTTGGCCTTCGCCTTCGCCTGGCCAGACGTTCCCGGGCCGGCAGCCACGGCGGCCGCGTACGAAGCCGCCTTCTGCAGGCCCTGGGGCCTCTGTGTCGCCGCTAGTGGGGGACGCCGAATCATGTCCTCTGTCTGTCTGTCCTTATGTATGCTTAGATCTTTTAAACTACGCAACGCAACGGATTTTGATGCGGTTTTTTTGAATAGACAGAGTGATTCAAGAGGAAGGTTTATATGTATAATGCATGCATAATATAGTAGAGAAACACTGATATTTTAGAGGTTTCTAATGTGATGTCGTAAATAAACACATTTTTTGCGCTTACATTGCAAACGCTGGCTGAACCTTACAAGATAGATAAAAGTAATAACAAGTTCACGGTGGTATACATATGTCTATCTCTTAGGGATAACCCACAATAATATTTTTTTATTCTTTACTTTTTACGAGGAATAATGACTTATTTATGTTGTATGTACCTAAAGACATTCTGTACCTAGGTAGTATCCTTAATTCCTTACTAATAATATTATAAATGTGAAAGCGTGGATGTTTGTTACGCTTTCACGCAAAAACTACTTGACGAATCATCATGAAACTTTGTACACTTATTCTGGGAGGTACTAGAAGCAAGATAGGATACTTTTTATCCCGGTATTATGTTCCCTTGGGGTAATTTCCGACATTCACGCGGGCGAAGCTGCGGGCAGCAGCTAGTATTTAATATTTAGTATCAGCATTGCACCCGTGCGAAGCCAGCAGGGGTGGGTCACTAGTTATGTAGGTATATAATAAAGCACCAAGCTTGCTGTTTAGTGTGATACTATGATCATGACCTGTCATAACTCCAACAAAAAGGCCAAGGCTACGAGTAGGTACTACAATAATAAAAATTATTTTGACGTGAACTGTACAAAGCTTTAGCGCATAGAAATATAAATATATCTATGCTTTAGCGTCTCAGAGTCAATGAGTCGAAATTGGCCCTTGTGCTCCTGGTACACACAATAACCTGAAACCAAAGAGTACCACATGAACAGATCATTGACCTCGACCTTCTATGGAGATAATTGTAACCAACTATCAACTGGTAAGTTACAAGTCCAAGCTAACCTTATCTATACCTACCTACATAATTATAATTAATCAGTAGAAAGAAACTCGTTTTAAATTGCACATTACAAAAATAAAACGAAAAATGTAGCCAGGGAGTTAAAGGGAAAAGGAACAGACCCATTTCTAGCATTTTTTAAAATTTTGTCTGTTTCTCTGTTTAGATGTGAAGTACAAAAGTAACATAGGAAACCTTAACACATTAAAATTGTAACGAAAATGAAAGAATAACTTAGTTTTTGTTTCATCGCAATCGTTTCACTGTATAAAAAGATATTTGAATGTGAAGTGTTCAAGATTTTCATTACGTGAAGCACATACACGCAACGCCATCTATTGAAATAAAATATAAATAGTTTAGTAACCGAGGATGGTCGGTTTCCTGCGTGCCTCGCAAAGCACGCTGTGCCGGTCCCGGCTGTCATTTGTACAGATTCAGCAATCGTTACAGATTATCAAAAGCCCGAAAATCTGACACCTGTCTTATCAAGTACGTAGTGCCGCGTTACCCAGTAAATGGTTTGTGGTCTGGTAGGTAATCGCGCCACGTAAATTACTAGTATTCAGATGAATCCGGTTTGACTGGCCTCAATATATGTAGTTGGGACAAGGCTAGGCAGATTATAGTTTGTACATATGGTATTAAGCTGATATAAGTCGGGCTGGTGTCCACAACTCTACGACCAATCGCGTATTTTTCGTAATAGTGGGACATAAAAATGTCATTTGATCCATGCGACCTTCTCAAGGCAGGCCAGTTCTGACTAATATTAAGTAGGAATGTAAGTAAATCCAGGTTTTTTACAGAAAACCTGGATTTATTTAGGTATAATGACATAGCAATGCAATTCTCAAATTTAATAAGCCAGTCAGGCCGGATACCGACTGATTTTCCCGGCCCAAAAAGCCTATCTCCGGCTTTATGCGAAAATGTTGCAGCATAAGTTTCGTAAGTAGGGTCTTAGGGTTGCCAAAAATCAATCGCAGGACTTGGCTTGGACATGGCTTAGCACCCACGCGCAGTGATCTAGGCCCGTCGGGACTTTTAAGACAAGACAAAAGTGTTCAACTTCGGAATTATATCGGGTTTCTATCTATGCTCTAAATCCTCATCATCAATGCCTAGCCTTTTTCAAACTAACTATATTGGGGTCAGCTTCCATCAGTCACCCCAGATTCCAGTACCATCCGTAACGACTGCCAAAGATTTTCAAATAACAGCCGGGATCAACAGCTTAACGTCCTTTCCGAGGCACGGAAGAGTCTTGATTTGTTCAGACGGTCACTCATCCACAGACCGACCTCGGCAAGCTTTGCTTAACCAAGAACATCGAACCCTGTATTATTTAGCCAGGAGCTTCTCCAAATCTTCGGAGCCGTAAAAACGTCGTTTTGGATTTATTTTTTAATTTGGGTTACTGGTAGTAATATTAGTTCATTTGAAGTAGTGCGAAATTAAGAATCAACTGGATTCGAGGTACCATGAGAGTTTTGTGACCTTTCCATTTTCTTATTTCTAGCTAGGGGTCAGATATTGCAGGGTATTTATTGACTGTACGCACATTTTCTCTATGTGACATTATTTTTTCTAACATTCACGCCAATGAAGTCGCAGGCATAGCCAGTCTATAATACGGGTATAATTATGTATATCTTATACTATAATAGTATACTCCAACACTATATACACACAACACAAACACAACACTACACTACACAACACTATAGTTTAAGGTTTAGTTTAGAACAAAAACTGTCGTTGTTTGTGGCAAATAAACGCTTTTTCTTTCTTTTTTTTCTTTCTTTAACCAGTTCGGACATACGACATTCAGCTATGAGGGACAGCACCTACACCAAAAATCAAACTTTGCAATGAATCTATTCCAGTCTATCTATAGTATTAAGACTATCGCTATCACAAAGTCACATCAGCAACATACTGTCCAGTAAACTCTAAATGATAACCGTACAAGAAGCTCCTAATTAATGATGAAGACTAAGGGCGGGTTGTTTTAACGGTTGGTTAACGTACCTAAGTCAAAAAGTAACAATACCTACGGAAGATGTTTCGAGGTGTTGCTCCATAGCATAAAAACTGGCTGCCATAGGTTTTATGGGTGGAAGTAGAACTAGACATTTTCCTATTAAAAACAGATAGGAGATTTTCCTGCCATGTCAATTGACCGTTTAACAAACATGCGATTTCAGCAATCCCAAAAAATGTGCTATCATTTATTGAAGAGTTCCGTTTCCTATCATCTCTGTTCTTCATAAGATCTTCACCAAACTAGAAAGCATCCAAACCATCGTACACAATTTTATTTTTTCATTTTACATCAACAAGAGGGAATGAGAACGTCGTCAATGTAAACTATGCCACGCATTATTAGGGATAGCTCAAATACTAGTCGTTAGATCTCAATCAAATTAAATGGGACAACACGACAAGCACCAGCTTTCAAATATAAAAAGAATCATTAAAATTGGTACAACCAGTACTAAGTTATGAGGTAACACACACAAAAAAAAAACAATCGAATTGAGAACCTCCTCCTTTTTTGGAAGTCGGTTGAATATGGAACATCATACTTAGATATGTTTTCAAGTCACGTATTCCCTCTGGTCACACCTTAATTACAAGGGAAAGTCTTGATCACTTTATGTTAAAAATAAACAGATAACGACACTGCTTTTATTGCCATCCTACGCACTTCTGTTACAAACCACCATACAACCTTTCTATCGTTATCTAAAACAAATTTGATTTTGAAAGTGCCTTACAATATTTAAAAGAAAAAATCTATCAAAATTACTCTTTTGTGAAAGCCCTAATTAGATAAAAGAATGTTTAACAAAAGGTCTTATTCGTCACTTAAAAAATACTACTAGGTACTCACAAGATACCTAAAAGTAAACGAATAATCAAGCCCTGGATCACAGAAGGCATTCTAATGTATAAAAAATCGTAACTAAAACTCTAATAATTCTGAATTAACAAATCCTTTCTTTACCCAGTCTTTCTAAATCTTTTGTTCTGCTGGATACAGAGTTCAATGAAGTAAATAGTAGGTATAAAAAACTCTCTAAAATCAAGGGCACTCCCCTAAATGGGATAATATCTCCACTACTCACACACCAGTAATCTTTAACATGTAAAACACGAAATAATTCCAATTATAATGCAGTTAGCTAATATTTGCTTTAAACAATCAAAGCACCTTCCCTAACTCTTTAAAGAAATCAATAATGACTCCCATACACAAGGGAGAGGGCAGGCAAGTGATGTTAATAATTATAGACCAATTTCTGTTTTTCCTGTTAAGTATAGCAAACGTATTAGAAAAGCTTTTAAATTCTAGATTATTAAGCTATCTTCAAACCTGCAACATTTTATCTCCATCTCAATTTGGTTTTACACGCGGTACTTATCACCGCGCTATCACCTCTTTAACTACAGTAATAACAAAATAACTCGACAAAGGAACTAGGTTTTTATCGGTTTTTATAGATCTAAAAAAGGCGGGGGGCCTTTTTTAGATCGGTCACTGTCTCCATCCTTATCCAAAAATTAGAAAAAATTGGTATTAATAGACTTTTTTATTACATATTATTATATCTATATTACCGATTACTTGAGAAATAGAAAACAGAAGGTTAAGCTAGATAATTTTGTTGTCAGCGAGGACATTAATGTAACTTGCGGCGTACCACAGGCAAGCGTTCTGGGTCCTACTCTATTTCTTAATATATGTATGTAAACGACTTATGTAGTCAATCAATAAAGCAAATAGGTACATTTTATATAGCAACCTGGGCTGAAACCAAAACCAGAAACCCGCACAAACCAAAGAAAAAGGTATGTTACAAGTGACCACGTCGCTAAAAACAAATCTCCTTACGTTAAACAGACCAAAACGGACTATAATCTGCTTCTTATTATATAAAATGCCCAGCCAGAACCAGAAATTTCAAAATTAAAATACATAGTGTAGGAGGACAGCTGATTACGACTGCAATTGTCTAACCATCAGTAACGTCAACCACGTCAAGTAGGTACAGGTATAATGTTGGGCCAAAGCCTGTCCTGGTATCCTCAAATTGAACAAATTACTGCAAGAACAAGAAAATTTATTCGGATTTTTAAAACATTACGACACATAGTCCCAAAGAGAGGCTTAGCAAAAAATCTTCTAAATGAAGCGTATTTTAACTCGCTAGTTCAATCTGTAATATTATATTGTATCTCCATTTGGGGCGGAGCACGTAAAACACGTTGCCTTGATGTAAGTCCGAAAATTATATATTACTAGCTTCTGCCCGCGACTTCGTCCGCGTGGAATAATTACTTTACTCCCGATTTTGAAACTATCAGCCCGATCTGTTTAAAATTGACATAGTTTCATACAAACTGTCATCCCCTATTTTATCCCCTTGGGGGTAGAATTTATCAAAATCCTTTCTTAGCGGATGCTTACGTCGTAACATCTACCTGCATGCCAAATTCAGCCCGATCCGTTCAGTGGTTTGGGCTGTGCGTTGATAGATCACTATGTCACTCAGTAAGTCACTTTTGAGTTAAGTATATATATTTAGATAGATTTAGATGACAAAGTTTCATACAAACTTTCATCCCCTATTTTATCCCCTTGGGGGTAGAATTAATCAAAATCCTTTCTTAGCGGATGCCTACGTCATAACATCCACCTGCATGCCAAATTTCAGCCCGATCCGTCCAGACTTTTACTGACTAAAACCCACCCGTGATCCTTCTTGTGCCCTATGCGTTCCAGGGCCGCGGTAACTCTTTCGAACAAATTCCGCAACCCTAGCAGGCACCGACCCTATGGGGCCCCGTCCTCGGTGCTGACGGCTCCTTGCGGCGCGCGTGGAACACAACGCGTCGTCGACTCAACCTGGTATCGGACGGCGAGCCACCCACGCTCACCGTCCCCAGGCATCAGCCACTGCGCAATAGCACAGCGGCCGACTTGTCTCTGGAGGAGGCCGAAATGGGACCATTACTGGCACTCCATCTCAGCACCCTCCCGAGCGTTGGGAGTCGGCGGCGGACCTCTTGCCCTTGGTCGGGGCGGATGGCGCGCAGGCCCTTCCCCCAGCCCAGTGCTCGGCCGGCTTGCCAACAGCCGCACATGCACTGCAGTGCGGCGTGGCCTCGCACGAGCCGGCCCGATGACCGGGCTGACCACAGCGGAAACAAAGTCCGCTGCGGTCCACCTCCGAGGGGCACATAGCTCCCGTGTGGTTACCCACATGGCAGCGGTAGCACCTCAGAGGTCTGGGTTCCAGCAGTTTTACCCGCGCAGACACCCACCCCACCAAGAGCCTTCGACCCTCCAACACAGTTCTGGTCGCCGTCACGGGGCAGCTCACCACAAGGGTTAGCAGCTCGGCAGAGCACCCCCCAGTCCTGGCGACGGCGGCCACAATTTCCTCCTCCGTCACGGAGTCATCCAGGCCCACTATGCGCATGTCGATGCGCTTAGTCGGCCTGGACACCCGGACCTCGTCCGCGGGTAAGAACGCCCTCAGCCTTTCGGCCAGGGCGTCCGCGAACGGGCCACTCTCCGCTCCGGCGAGCTCGAGCTTCCGGGCACCGGTCAAGGTCCTCCTGACCCCGATGCCCCCGCTGATGCCCAGCTCTTGGAGGCTCACCGCCTCCTTCGCCCGCTTCAATACGGCGAGATAAGTCACGCCCCACTGTTCCGCTTCCGGCTGCAGTGTGAGCACTACAGCCGCGGATTTCGGGGCGCGAAGCCTCGCCGCAATGGCGTTGGCCTTCCGCCGCTGCCTCCTCGCCTTATTTTTGGCCACTTTCGCGGCCTGCCGTTTCTGGCCAGCAACCTGCCACTCGGCCCCGGCCGCAGGAGGGTCCGAGGGTGGGGGTGGGGGCGGCTGCGGCACCACTGGCGCCGCAGCCTTAGCCGCTCCTCCAGCCTTCCTCTTACCCCTCTTCGCCGGGGCCGCCTTGGTCGTCGCCGGCGTCGCAGTCGCCGGCGTCACAGGCGCTGGCGCTGGCGCTGGCGCGGCTCCGCCCTTGGCCTTCGCCTTCGCCCGGCCAGACGTTCCCGGGCTGGCAGCCACGGCAGCCGCGTACGAAACCGCCTTTTGCTGTCCCGGGGGCCCCCGCGTCGCCGCCAACGGGGGACGCCGGACCATGTCCTCCAGCACGGAGACCTGCCTCCGGAAGGGAGCCAGCTCCTGCCGCACCAGGTCCCGTACCTGGCTCAGCACTTGGCCCCCCTCCGGCGCTGCCGGACTCAGTCCCCCTCGTGGCTCCACAGAGGCCGCCCTAGCCATCCCCGCCAGGTCTCTCCGGAGCGACTCATTCTCCCGATCGAGTCGCTCCGTAATGACCGCGAGGCGGGCGACCTCCGCCCGCAGCTCTGTCGCCTCCCTCGAGGGCCCGCCAACGTTGGCCGCCGCTGCAGCCAGAATGGAGGCTTTGGCCGCGCTGATGGCCTCCCGCTTCGAGGACTGCTTCCTCTTAAAGGCCACAGCGCGGATCACGGCCTCCACGACCTCCGCGAACTGGGCCCTCTACTCCTCAACAGTGGGAGGCACCTCTCCCGGGGGCTCCGAGTCGTCGGAGTCGAGAGGAGGCGGAAGAGTAGAGGGAGCCCTACGACCGCTCCCTCCAGGGCGACGCCCCTCCTCCACCAACCTCCCGGCCCGACGCTCCACCTCCCGGGTAGAGGGAGCCAGCCCCCTCCCTGCCTCACTGCCCCTGCCCCGCCTAGCGGTGGGGATTTTGCGGGCGGAGGCGAACTCGCCCTCGGAGGACGACTCTTTGTCGTCCTCCCGTCTGGGCCGCTTGCGGAAGAACTTTACGTTCTCCGCAGCAGCCCCCCCCTCTTTCGTCTCCAGAGCCCGCCGAGCTGACCGTTACTAGGTCTGGCGCGGAGCCGGAATCCGACTCCGCACCACCCCGGCGCTCAGGCGAACCCTCCTCTACGCAACCGTACGCCATCAGCTCCTTAAAGGAAGCGGACTCGGATGACGACGATTGGGAGCCTCCTCGGCTCGTTTTGCCACTGGCAAGCGGAAGGCGTTTGGTGCCCACCCCAGAGACCCAGATTACGGAGGGCAGCCCGCCGAAGCGGGGTGGGATTCCCCGACCGCTGAGCAGTCGGGACCCACCTGGGGACTCATTTTACTAATGCCTTTTCTCATATTTTCCTTTTAGAGGGTGCGGTCCCTCACTCCTCCGCCCTTTCTCCATCACAGGGCCTCTCCTCCCACCCGCTCACTGCCTTCACAGCCACGTCTGATGAGCAGACGCGTACCAGAAGGCAGCGAGCTGGATTCCTCGCGTGTGTTTCTCTCTTGGTCTGATCTCTCACTTGCGAGTGGCTCTACCGGGAAAGCTCGCAAGATCATTGAGACGCTCAAGCCCCACCACGACGACAACGTGGAGACACATTCGGTGGGGATAAAACCCTACCCTTAGATCCTAATGCAGTAGCTAGAAGAAGGAAACACGTTACAATATTGCTTCCAATTCCAACCCCTTTTGTAAAAACATAATTTGCGAATATTCTGCGTTTAATATTATTAAACGCTCGCCTTTCTTATAAAATAAAATAAATAAACAAATAGGTAGATATTCATATAATCAATTCCATATACACACACACACACAGACTAATTTAACAAATAATAGTTATTTGTTATACAAGAGTGCAAATTTGCTTTTTAACCGCGTGCTCAATTTTGATGACCGAGCAAGCGAAGGATTCTAGAATTGAATCACGAGTGCAACGAGTGATTCAAAAATTAGAATCCTGAGCGTTAGCGACGGAATCAAAAGAGCACAAGGTGAAAAATCTATGCACTCGAGTGCAACACGTAACTTTTCATCCCACCTCAGCGAGGAAATGACTAAATGCAAAAAAATAAATATTATCAACGTGAAAAGAAAAACGCGGGAAGCAATTTTTTTTTTAATTTCCTAATCAAATTCCGAACAATAGAGCATCATAGAGGTAGAAGTAAAAAGGCTTAATAATGTTTCGAATTCACAAACTTCGTGCACACGATGTTCTAAATTCAATTTACTTTATCCACTAGAGGATAAAAACGGCTTTTACTTATTTATTTATTTATTTATTTACTTTTAGGGAAAACAAACAGTAGTATACTAAAAAAATATACAAAACGTCTTAAACATATGACTTAACAAATATACTACCCACTACATTTTCCACAGATTACTACTTAAAACTAACACAAACTGATGAGCAACATTAGTTGTACCCAGGGTATGAAAAAACATTATAAACTACTGTTGATCCTTCATAATTTTGATTATATCAGCTTTAAAGGTATATCTGCTCAGATATCGAAGAGAAAAAATAGTCTTTCCGAGATGGGGGGATGAAAAAATATTAATTCATATACTTTTGTCTATTATCTAAATATGCTGCTGTAATTGTACGGTTTGTGTTTTAGAACAGAGTGCTTACGAACACCTTCCGACTTCTTAAAACAAGCAATGATACAGTAATAACGCCTTATCACCAGACATAAATATTTATGCTCTGCTTAATAGCACAACGAAGTGGATCAAATTCAACTTGCTAGGTACAGTGAAAGAACACTGAGCAAGTACTTATTAAGTGAAACCTTGTGAACAGCAAGACCAGTTGACAGAAGAGGCCAGTTGAAAATAAGTGAAATCTTATAAAAAAGATCCCACTCGTAAAATTTAAATATATTTTCGAATTAAAAGTCGCCACTAAACAATCAGCGCCTTCGTGTTCTTAGCTAGCAAGCATTCGCTCACCTGAACTAAAACAACAAATTGTGCACATGTTGAGAGCGCAAAAATGTTCAACCTTAGAAGACTGAACATATCTTGAGATGAATAGGGACAACATAAGGGTGCTAAATCACTGATTTTTTACCACAATGCCTGATGCTACTAACCATTGAAGAGTGCTCTCATGAGGAGGCAATTCAAACAGGAGCGTCAGTCCATGGGGAAATTCAAGTTTAGATATCAAAGTTAATCCAAAGTTCTATGACGTATTCTGAATGTTGAGTGCAATTGTAAAAGAACAAACCTGGCTGCAAAATTGGGTTACATGATTGTAGATTAATTCTAGATTAAATGTAATAATAAATCTAGATTAATCTATAATTTTAGACTAAATGTAGGTGAATGTTTTAATAGTTTGAACCTAGACATCATCACTGTCATCAGAACTGAACAAGTTTGCAGAATTTAATTGCTAATTCTTTTAAACATAATTAGTTTGGCTACCAACACCATTTACATTAAAAAAAAATAACTTTCATTTGCAGGGCAGGTGATGTGCAGAGCAGAGATAAAGGTTGGCATAACGCGCATTGCATAGCAAAATGGCAAGAGTAGTAGTGTAGCAGTAGTAAATAAGAGTGTTATATTTTAGCTCCCAGAAGTTTCAGTCATAAAATCAGTGTCCCCAATCATGTCCCAATAGAGTCGCCAGCAAAACGCCATGGTAATTAAAACACATTTAATTATTCATAAGACCAAAAGTTTACATTTAATTTCAAGATACCTACTATATTATTGGTACAGATACATTGACCGTATTGTATACTTAGAATATAGAATTACGCTAACGTTAAAAAAATCCAAATTTGGCTTTCTTATAGTCAGTCCACTTTTCTTCCTGCTTATTGTTTGTCGTACCGCCCGCCGCCGCACACCGCTCCGGTGCGTGCTCGTCGAGCTGTCGTCACCTCCGCATCGTGTCCATACTACAACCAGTCCATGGCTTTTTACAATACAATAGGTTCTAGGTTGTTCCTCCATTTTGTTTTTCCAAAATACTTCCTCATCAACTTTACCGGATATTTAGTATTGATATGACCACATAGATTATTAGATATGACAATAGATTAAGTGATTAATAAATAGTAACTTTGCCTTTAGAGGCTACGATATTACTATTTTGATCGAGTTGTGAATGAAATTAGCCAGCTGTTCGATGCTCGGGCTCGTCATCTGCAGACATCTCCCTAAGAGAACGTTCTACTGCATCTTCGACTATGTTCATTAAATTCTGAACATGTATCTTGCCCATTTCATCATTGGGTTCTTCCTCTTGTGTCCTATTCTTCAGCAAAGCTTGCACCATCTCCTTGGTTACCACTTGTTTGTTGGTAACCCCAAACATCTTGTTGAAACGCTTATGAATTATAGCAGGTATGTCATCATCTTCTATTTCGTAGATGTAAGCATCCATAAAATTGAGGGAACCATCCAAGTATTTGCTAGTTTTTGGGTGAATCTGGATAATCTCTTCTGTTACTTTTCCGTAACGTATCATGTTGTTTACCTTAGCATATCTGTATTTGATGCTGGTCCACTCCTGTTTGCATAATTTCTCTGAAAAAAGAAAAAAAACATTTATTAAAAAACATTTAAGCACCTACTTAGTTATCGCCAGGTTACGGCAGGATATGCTGAAACAAAATTACTGTAACACCTTATACACCATATTCTAGCAAATAAATATTTTGATTTGATTTGATTTGATATAAATTAATATTTCCTTAATTTATTTTGTTTTTTTAAATAATATCACGCCGCTGTTTCAATTCGTTACTTGATTCGCACGCTCAGTTTTATTGATGACCTCGCTAGCTCCTACTTATATTATCTACCAATCTTTTGCATATGCAGGCCGGCAAAACGTAGTGACACTCTTTCACAAAATAGAGAATAGGTACACAAATGTTTTATTATAAGAATAGTTTGTTTCCTTCTATCAATAAAAATAAAGGTACTTACGCGGCATGCGAATATCACGAGCAATCCTATCCCAGGCGGTGGTCACGGCCGCCTTGTACTGGGTCGGGGTCATCATGATGTCCTTTATGTACGTGATGGGATGACGCTGCACCATTTTCATAACATCCTGCTGGAAGGGTGACCAGTAATTTTCCTCTGGACCGATCTTCTTCGCCATAATGTATTCAGTTATTTCAATTTAGTCACAAAACTCGGGATACGTGTTACTCCGCAGAAACAACGCGGGGAATAAAGCGATCAATATTTCAAAAGCTGCGCAGATTCGGGAGGGGCAGTCATGTGGCGCGCAACCCCTCATCCTTTCTACTCTCCCTCGGCCGGTGTAAGGTGACTCACATAGTGGCGAGCAGTCGCGGTAGGTACGTAGAAGCTTTGTGTTAAAGTATACGTCCCAGAAGTTCACAAAACATCATGCCTCATTTTCTTACTTTATAGGTAAATATTTATAATCAACACAGCGAACCTACTCATGTGGCAACGCCTTTGCGCCTGCTTCTCTTCTTGTACCACCTCCCTAGTACATTAGATGGCTCAGGTGTAGATAGCCCTTGGTCTAACCGCAGTAGGTGTTAAAAACCCTGGTAAATATCTAGTACGGCGATAGGATGCTGATACCTTTTCCTTGTTTATTTTAATCAAGAAAAGGTCTAAATACTTTGTTTCGAGTGTAGATAATGTATGACCAGGTACAGGTAGTATATTATACTCAGAACATATTGAGGTAGTTTACCCTATTTCTGTATTCGTGCAATGGCTCAGGGTGTTTAGTTTTAATATTTATGATAATATCCCCCGCTATATTGATACTTTGATGGCAAGATGAGCTGAGATTGGGTGTGAACTAAGGGAATCTATAAAATAGTCAGTATCTATGTTAGATGGGGAACTCTATCTGCATGAAAAGTACAATGGAATCATATATTTCCAACTGAATACATGATGCCTTTGCCTAAGCTTAATGTAGGTATTTCTTTTACTTTCAGTTTCAGCAAGTTTCAGTGATTCCTTTACGTAAACGTAGGTAGGTAGTTGTCTACGCAAAGGATCCATAATTTTGATTTAAATGTTTTGCTGTCGATAAGGAAAGGAGCAACAGAATAGGTTTATTTGCCTGTACTCTTCATTCGCTTAAAAAATTACGACGTCGGTTAAAATTTTAAGCGTGGATAATAAAAGAGAGTTCATCATCAAAGTTGCAGAATATTCTCCATATTTTGAGAAATAATAGTCAATTCGTTTTTGGCAATTTGTAGGTGATTGTTCAGTTCCGTGCTGACATATTGGTGAGGTCGCGCACTTAAGATATTATCTCATCAAGAGTTTGTAGGGTGTCATCCATAGACCTTAATAAAATTTATAGGATCAATAGACGCAGCAACGTTAGAAGCGTTATAGTTGTTGCAATCCAATAGGTTGAGAGATTTTACCTACCTACTACCTACACATTGTAAGTCAATTGAGACCCAAAAGTGACACTGTATTTTAATTATTTTCGTAGTTTATTCAGTAGGTAGGTGCCCTATTCTTCTTATAATTTGTTCATTGAAACCATTCCAAACATGATCCTTCTGCCGTAACTAAACGAAGAGTTGGTTGTTCTGCAGATCTCAGGTCATTCTGCAGCATCATCATCATGATGTTCTTGCAATACCTACCTACTAGATATTGAAGTAAGTAACAGAACATCAAACTCGCTGACCAGACCTGTGGAAGTGGCTCACATCCCTTAATCAATTAGAAAAAAGCAGGTATCTTCAAACGGCTGAACCGATTTTAATAAAACATATCTATGAACAAACGCCACAGTAACTGCGTTCAAATTTTAAAAGAACGCTTTGGTCACCCGTTTAATAACTACGGTGCCAGAGTCAAACAGACTTTTTGACGTCGGGGTTAAAACTCGCCCTAAGCAGCCTTACTGTATCCTGAAAGTATATCTACCGGTTCCCAGGGTGGGTTAGGTATGTGACTAGCCTAACCTAGCTTTGACTCTATGATGGCAACATTGACGATACCTCTGTTGTTATAACAACCACTATAGTTATGGTATAGATAGGTAGTACCAGTCGTCATCACAATCATGTCCAAAGTACAAAAAAAAAAAAACAACTTTTACGAGTAGGTAAATTCCGCTGTCACGCTTGAAGCTGTTTTTAATCCGCTTCCGCCAGTCAATGGAGACAACATTAGAGGTTGGGCAGCTAAAATAGTAGGTACCTATACCTAGAACTTCCAATTATGATATTCCTACTACTAATATCTATTAAAGTAGTACACGCACCTACACACCTAATGATAGGTACCATAGCTATTACAATAAGCGAAGCCATGCCATGCCATGGTTTTGAGGGTTCCATTCTAAAACTTTATAAAAGTTCGTATCCTAATTGTGCTACTTTGTCTGGCTGCTACAGTTTCTTATTTGAACTAAGCCTAGGACCACATGTTTCCTGGATAAAACTTGATTCATTCACTCACAATTAAATAGACGGTCGCTACTTGATAGCTATAGTTATAAAATTACAATGTTAGTTTGTGATCACCAAGATTAAAATACGAAAAAGATTAGAATAGGTAGGTACTACCTGTTTGTTATAATTTTCACCCGGATGTTTTAGATTATTTACTATACCTACCTAAGCAGGTATGTCACGGTGTCGTTAGAAACTACGGTAAATACTGGATCGATTTTAACCATTTTTTCACCCAATGGAAAGCTACATTATCAGCGAATAACATAAAATATTTTATCCCCGCATTCCCACGGGAACGGGAACTACGCAGGTGAAACAGCGATTGATATATCACGTCCACTTACGAAAGCCTAAGTAAACTTTCAACATCCTTAAAAATTTACTTGACTTTCGTAAAAATAGAAAATAAATAGCGTGCGAAAGTTTCATAGGGTTGACTTTATGGGCTATTGAATGAGTTCGGGTGTTATCAGGTAGTAAAATAAAATATAATGTAGGCATAAGTAAAAACGGTAAAAAGGCACAAACAGTAAAACAATGGAAAAATTTTACGGAGCGTCTCGCGGAAAAGTCCTTCGCTTTTCGCGGTCCCAACTTCCCAAGTCCACTTAAGTTTTTGGCGGGAATCGCTGGCGGGAGTATATTCTCGCCATCGCCGCGCATAAGGCACGCTCGAGTATGGAGTTAGTAACACCATGATACAATAGTCAAATTTTTTGAGTGTTTAATGGTAAGGACCTAGGTTTTAATGTTATGTAATGAGCTAAACAACCGGGCCGTCATTATTTCCGACACGAGCCTTTTGGCTACTCTGCAATATTGGGGATGTATTCTCTTTCAGCTAGCTTTGGTAATTGACAAAGGCAAGGCAGTTTTGATGTTAATAGCACTGGATAATGCACGAGAACAGCCTCTCCGAGCGACTTCCAGCTGTATCCTGTTAACTTCTCTCCGTTAAAACTAAGGCAGAGTGAGCATGCAGTGTCATTCCATGTTGATTGTATAGATGTATAGACAGCTTGCTTTACCTAAGTTTAAATACACGATGAGATGTTTACAGAATCGCACTACTGGTCATTACAATAAACCCAGTACCTACATCCTGGTGGCGCTCAATAACGCAGACTCCAGCTGGCCAATCTTCTCGTCACGATGATTACTCGATGTCCGAACTGGGACTACCATTAAAGGTGAACGCAGACTTGGCCGCACTGCAGTCTCCGCAGTCGCCGCTTTTTGTTAATGGCCTCGCACATCTATCAGCACCGCAGTCACTGCAGTCGTTCCCGTCGCCGCACGCATCGCACTTGATTTCTTTCATTCAGTTTGTAATATAAATAAGAGTGGGTGTGTATTACAGTATGGCTCAGTATGGCGCAGAAACCGCAGAAACACAAAATAAACTTTTTCAATTTATTGTGCACGCACAACAATCCTCCAGCTCCGATTCGGCTCGCGCCGTGGACGCGAATGACGTCATTCGCGCCGCGCCAACCGCAGCGTCCGCTGCGTGCGGGCCGGCGTTGCTGACGTCATCAGCTGTGGCTTGGGGAGTTCGGTCGTTTCAGGGTCTGCGGCGACTGCGACGCGGGTACCCGGGTGTGCGAGGTTGCATAGAACTTCATATAAAGAATTCGAATGCGACGACTGCGGCGCGTGCGGTGCGGCCAAGTCTGCGTTCACCTCAAAGGTCCTATTGGAACAACTACAAACTGTATAAATACCTAAAGTAAAAGTCTACCTAAATAATTTGGAATCATCGTGACGACGACAAAGGTGATAAGTAGGTACTCGTGGTCTGCAGATATCTTAATAATATTTTTTTTTCTGGATGTGAAATCATCAAATGACTTCTCCTGGTCTGGGCGGAGCAGAAGGGAGTGTCAGACTCTTACTGACTAAACCCACCCTTGCTCCTCCTAGTGCCCTTTGCGTTCCAGAGCCGTGTTAACTCTTTCGAACAAATTTCGCACTGACCCTAAGGGCCTCGTCTTTTTTGCTTTGAGGCGCGCAAAACACGACGCTGCGTCGTTCCGGGCCTGGTTGTTATCGGACGGCGAACCCATAGCTCGCCATCCGCGGGACCGCGCCTACGGTGGCCGGGAATTGTCCTGCGTTTCGCGACGCCCCGGAAGTCTTCTTTTGTTGCAACGGCTGGGGCGTGAGGTTTCCCTCTCCCGTGCGCGTTCTGCCTCCTTCTTCTTAATAAAACTTGAGTTTATGATTTGAGATCATTTAAATCCATCCACCACCGACTCAATTATAGACTTGGGCCTTGTGTAGTGTAGGTATATTGATTTCTAAGTGACCATTTAAATAAAAAGACCTTACAAATAAGGCTTTTAATGAAATTTAAACTTGTGTAGCATTATGAGATAGTTTGTTTCGAAGTTTGCAAATAAGGTAGGTACCTATCTCGAATTCAAGTAAAGGTTAATTTGTATTCTTTTCAGTTGGTACTCAGTATTGGACTGATCAACTCAATCACCCGCTAGTTGCTGCCTGCATGAACTTCTATGTCTCTAATCTGGAAGAGTATCCTATATCCTATCACAAGATGCCCGCGTCTTAACGGATTTAGGTGAAACTTAGATCACCTAAATCCGTTAAGACGTGAAGAGGTAACAAACAAACTCCTTTTCACATTTATAATAATTAGTAGAGATGTGCTAACTAGTCGGTAAAGCCGATGATTATCCGGACATTATCGCAGTCGGCGACTATTCGGCAAAGAGCGCCGACTATCTAGCTTCTTACTTTGTATGTACATATTTCTTCAATAAAGTGTAGGTGCGAACTGACTGGTTTTAGTTTAGACAATTTCTCGATGCTAGAAAAAAAAGCTTCTAAGGGTCGTCGCAGTCTACACTGACGGACTTGCTTGAATACGGGCCATGCCACCTGGACCTCGCTACTACTAATAGGCCTACGTTGTTTTTTTTATGATTTGATCGTCCCAGAAAATTCTAATAGACTCATTGTTACTTGCAGACAGGATTTCAATGTAAATCAGCAAATTTAGTCAAAGGGTTATTTAACAAAAAGTACACGTGGCGGTTTGCTATGTTATTTTATTTAACAGCTATTAATTCTCTAATTTACAATTATTTATTTTTATTTATAATCTAATTTACATAATTCTGACTAGGTCAGAATAGCTATAAATATTATAAAAACGAGCATTTTGTGAAAGTCATAAAAATAAAAAAGCGTGAGACGAATTTGGCACTCAGTAGTGAAATATATAAAAATAACATAAATAGTAATCACTATCTATCAATTTAAAAAAAAATCATGTCAGTAAATGTTGTATTTTTATTTTCTAATGATTTACTCCTAGGTTTTGTGCATTAACTGGTGGGACTTGTGCTTGTGGTGGTACTTGGTTCTGAGTCTGCGCAGCCTGAACTGGGGCTTGCGGAGCTTGGCTTGGCTGAGCTTGTCCTTGACTCGGCGGAGCCTGACCTTGGCCCGGCTGAGCCTGACCTTGGCCCGGCTGAGCCTGACCTTGTCCTGGTTGAGCCTGTCCTTGAGTAGGCTGCGCTTGCTGCACCGGCGGAACTTGACCCTGATTTACATTAGGCTGTGGGGGCGCTTGCCCTTGAGCTTGAGGAGGCTGTTGGTATTGACCTTGTGGTGGCTGCTGATATTGACCTTGAGGGGGTTGTTGGAATTGACCTTGAGGTGGTGGGTGTTGGAATTGACCTTGAGGTGATGGCTGCTGGAATTGACCTTGAGGTGGTGGCTGTTGGAATTGACCTTGAGGTGGTGGCTGCTGGAATTGACCTTGAGGTGGTGGCTGCTGGAATTGACCTTGAGGTGGCTGTTGGAATTGTCCAGGAGGATATTGCTGTTGTCCCTGCTGATATTGCTGTGGAGGTTGTTGGTAAGGTGGAACCTGTCCTTGAGGCACTTGTCCTTGCGGTTGACCTGCTGAGTAATATTGCTGTTGTTGGGCATGGTATGCCTGTTGTTGCTGGTGCTGCATTTGTTGTTGGTATGCTTGCTGGTGTTGGTAGGTACGGTACTGCTGAAGAGCTTGGTGTATTTGATGCTGAGCACCAGGGATGGGCTGGCCATGAGCATCAACCTGAGGCAGAAAAGAGAGGTGCATAATTTTTATTAAAACAAGACGAGCAGAGTTGTGAGCTAGAACAAATGGTGAAGTTTGATTATAGTCATGTCTGCTAGGAATTCACCGTCAGTCAGTCATGCTAGACTATAACAGTAGTATATTCATTGTGCAATATAAATATAATTTTATTAAGATTGAGTATGTTAGCCAGTTTATGATAAAAACACACTTTGATGATTTGAATGGAACATCCACGGAAAAATTATCCTGAAAATATAATTAATAAGTATCTTAAAAGAAAAAAGAAACCTTTTTTTTAAGCAGATAATAAAGATATCTTAGATTTTCACTAATATCCTTGACTCTATAGGCTGTAGACCGCGCTGATATTAATTTGATTAATTCCTCAAAGAAACTTGAAACAACCAATTTAAACACAGAGGAGTGAAAAAGAATATTTAGCACCAGTCTGCTGGATGATCCTGCCTTCCCATGTGCTAGCAGAAGTTTCAGTGTTGAACTGGCTCAAGTAAAGTGGAGTGGTTTCTCAGTCAAGTTTGGTTGTGGATGGTGAAGTAAAGGAAGCTACATACCAAGCCACGTTGCTGAAGATATCTCATTTCCTCAAGCCTTCTTCTCTCATATTCATCATACTCAGCTTGAGTATAAATTTGATTTTCTTCGAGTGTCTTCCATCCTAAAAAATATGGAAATGTATATCCACTATATTTTTGAGTTAGACAGTAAAACTTGGTCAGAATACAACAGTTTATATTGGTAGCCACACCAGGCCTGAGGTCCTTGGTGTTATAATAATATGTAGTTCGAAGTTAAGCAGGTTTTGTTCGAACACCTGATTGGAATACTACAGGAGAAGGAACACAATCACTCGTTGTGAGAAGTGGTTTTATTGTGGCTACGATTGATAAAAACGCGTGTACAATCAACGGTAGTTTGAAAGAAGATTGCAAGCTTACCTTCATCTTGATTAAACTCTGCTTTCGTCGTCTCCGCCAAGAATTCGTTGAAGTCGATCAATCCATCACGGTTCTTATCGTTTTCCTTGAAGACATGTTCACGCATCCTCTCCATCTCCTCAGCCCTCTCATGCAGATCCTTGTTAGGACCTCCGGGTCCGTACAACTTGTCTAACTCCTTGATGAACAGAGCCTTTACCTCGTCGGCGTCCCAAACCCCATTGCCGTCAACATCTGCCAGTTAAAAACGCCACAAGTGCTTTACATAATTTTAAAATAAAACTTAATTAAGATTAAAAATAAGACAGGATAGATTGTGTCAAGTTAACCAGTTATTCTTAATTATTAATCATAAAATCTGATTATCATGTATGTTTTTATGTGATATAGTTAAATTACAAATGAGATATTATTCCATATAGGCACATCATCTATGACTAATTTAGAAACTTCACAAAGCAATAACTAAGTGCAGTTATTAGTGATTACGTATGATTCTTTTGATGAGCAATTAAAATTAACAAGTCGGACGATTAGACAATTAGAAATCAATTAAATTAAACCTTTCAATTGCAATTAAGGTTATAGATGTTTTCTATTCTGTGCTCTTCTATCGTGTTAAAAAAAAACAGTTTTCAATACATTAAATGTGAGGTTACAAGCACAAAATACTAAATTATAAAGGTGCTGTAAAGTTAGGCAACATACACACACGTTAAAATCAAATCAAAGCTAAAACAATTCTAGACGATACTCAACAGCAGTGGGTATACAAATAACCATGCAGGTTTACCTACTGTGTTATCATAACTGATTACCACTACAATCTTTAATAACCAAATAAAATTGATTTAAGATTCATTAAAACAAAAGCACTAACACATGCCAACTAAAATATAAAACAAAAGTACATGCGCGTTTGTAAAATCCAAATGAGCGTGCGTAAAACCTTTGTAATCTCGTTATTCCATTTTTACGAGTTACCTACCTATGAAACCTACTTACTAATTCGTGTTCTAAGTTATATTGACTTGCACGCTATGGATCTTACCATGCAGCATGAAAAACACCTTTGGGTTGAAATCTTTAGTATCCATTTTGTCGGCGTTTTTCCATATCTCTAACAACTGATCCTTTGTCGCGGGGTGGTGAAGCTGTTACAAATAATTGACGATTAATAAATAATGTTGTAAGGCACCACTCACCATGCATCATGAAGAATGCTTTGGGTTCAAATTGTTGTTGTTCCATGTGATCCTGTTTCTCCCATACTTCTTCCAGTTGTTGTTTAGAACCGGGATGGTGAAGCTGTATTTTATTAAGGTCATTTTTGAGTTTAATTTTGAGATCAAAACAATTTATAAGATTGTACAGTTAAGATACTTATTATTGAAATTTGAAAACCATATCAAAATAACACGTGAAGAAATTAAAAAGTCTTATCAGAGTTATCACATTGCTAGTCATAATAACGGCCGTGTTTTGCGTTCATTCGAACAACCTCTGACGCAGGGGAATTTTATTAGCAAGTCTCGTTTTCCTTAATGTACCTACGACATAGCCAAGTTATCATTTCCAACAACGGCAGCGGTAATTTATCCTCCTACCAGTAGCGATACTTACTGGCTTGTGGTGTTTGATAGCCTCTTCCTCTTGTTTAGTTTTCTCAATGTATTCCTTCTTTTGGGCTTCTTCCATGCCCTCTACTTTCTGATGTTCCTCAAACTTCTTTTGCATTTCATATTCCTGAAAATCGATTTATATTATAACTACAAAACAGCAATAAGGAAACAAATAACGATCCAAGTATTTGTGATCATAAAATATTTGAAACAATAAATGATCCAAGGTTAGGTGCGACTGAGTTAGGTACTTTGGCGACTGTATTCGTATTATAATAAGTTTGTCGTACATGCAAGGGCAGACACGTCTCACTAATGTGTTAGGAGCATAATATACATAGCTTTTCATTGGCCCTTTTTTTTATTGGATTGGAAATCATCAAATGACCCCTCCCGCCCTGGGTGGAGCGGTAGGGAGTGTCAGACTTTTACTGACTAAAACCCACCCGTGCTCCTCCATGCGCCCTTTGCGTTCCAGGGCCGCGGTAACTCTTTCGAACAAATTCGGCAACCCTAGCAGGCACCGACCCTATGGGGCCCCGTCTCTGGTGCTGACGGCTCCTTGAGGCACGCGTGAAGCACAACGCGTCGTCGACTCAGCCTGGTACCGGACGGCGAGCCACCCACGCTCACCGTCCACAGGCATCAGCCACTGCGCAATAGCACAGCGGCCGACTTGTCTCTGGAGGAGGCCGCAATGGGACCATTACTGGCACTCCATTTCAGCCCCCTCCCGAGTACCAGGAGTCGCAGCACCCACAGCAGAAGCGGCAGTAGCGGCGACGGAAGCCGCGGCGGCGGCAGAGGCGGCGGCGGCGGCGGACCTCTTGCCCCTGGTCGGGGCGGATGGCGCGCAGGCCCTTCCCCCAGCCCAGTGCTCGGCCGGCTTGCGAGCAGCCGCACATGCATTGCAGTGCGGCGTGGCCTCGCACGAGCCGGCCCGATGACCGGGCTGACCACAGCGGAAACAAAGTCCGCTGCGGTCCACCTCCGAGGGGCACATAGCTCCCGTGTGGTTGCCCACAAGGCAGCGGTAGCACCTCAGAGGCCTGGGTTCCAGCAGTTTTACCCGCGCAGACACCCACCCCACCAAGAGCCTTCGACCCTCCGACACAGTTCTGGCCGCCGTCACGGGGCAGCTCAAGACAAGGGTTTGCATGCCCGTGTTGTCAGGACGGATGGTGCCCGCCTTGACGAGCTCGGCAGAGCACCCCCCAGTCCTGGCGACGGCGGCCACAACTTCCTCCTCCGTCACGGAGTCATCCAGGCCCACTATGCGCATGTCGATGCGCTTAGTCGGCCTGGACACCCGGACCTCGTCCGCGGGTAAGACCGCCCTCAGCCTTTCGGCCAGGGCGTCCGCGAACGGGCCACTCTCCGCTCCGGCGAGCTCGAGCTTCCGGGCACCGGTCAAGGTCCTCCTGACCCCGATGCCCCCGCTGATGCCCAGCTCTTGGAGGCTCACCGCCTCCTTCGCCCGCTTCAATACGGCGAGATAAGTCACGCCCCTCTGTTCCGCTTCCGGCTGCAGTGTTAACACTACAGCCGCGGACTTCGGCCTCACAGCCCCTGCCCCGCCTAGCGGTGGGGATCTTGCGGGCGGAGGCAAACTCGCCCTCGGAGGTCGACTCCCCGTCTTCCTCCCGTCGCGGCCGCTTGCGGAAGAACTTGACGTTCTCCGCAGCAGCCCCCCCTCTTCCGTCTCTAGAGCCCGCCGAGCTGACCGTTACTAGGTCTGGCGCGGAGCCGGAATCCGACTCCGCACCACCCCGGCGCTCAGGCGAACCCTCCACTACGGAATCGTACGCCATCAGCTCCTTAAAAGAAGCGGATCCGGATGACGAAGATTCGGAGCCTCCTCGGCTCTTGTTGCCACTGGCAAGCGGAAGGTCTTTGTTGCCCACCCCATAGTACGAAGGGCAGCCCGCAGTGGCTCTACCGGGAAAGCTCGCAAGATCATTGGGACGCTCAAGCCCCACCACGACGACAACGTGGAGACACATTCGGTGGGGAGCTTTTCATTGGCCCTACGATGTTTGTAAGAATAAGGTCAGTTGTTACCTGAAACAGGTCAAACAACTACTAACTAGCAACAAGTACCTTAAACTCTTCTTTTCTCTTTTTATCAGCCGCCTCCAAGTCAGCTGTAGTCTTCTTGATAAGCTTCTTTAAATCTTCGATCTCGAACGTATGTGGGTTGTTATGATCTAAATGTTCATTAGTCGCGCCCTTTCCATCTTCATGCTGTTCCAAGTTGTTGGTCAATTCAAATTGCTGTTGGCAAAAGAGATTTTACAAGTGCAGACACTTAATCATATTTAAATACTTAATAATACTATATATGTAACTAGCTTCTGTCCGCGACTTCGTCCCCGTGGAATCCCCGATTTTAAAACATTCTTTATCGGTGCTCCGCTCCTATTGGCTTAAGCGTGATGATATATAGCCTAAAGCCTTCCTCGATAAATGGTCTATTCAACCCAAAAAGAATTTTTCAGTTCGAACCAGTAGTTCCTGAGATTAGCGCGTTCAAACAAACAAACAAACAAACTCTTCAGCTTTATAATATTGGTATAGATATATGTAATTATAATATTGAATTCAAAAGTCATTTATTCAAACTAGGCTGATAGACAGCACTTTTTGAACGTCAAATTTTACATAAAGACAGTCCCCCAAAACGCCCACCCGTCACCACTTCCTAGTGTTTTAGCTGGGAAGAAGAAGTGGCGCAACAAACTCCCCAGCAACACATCTGTCTATTGCGTTTTAAGAACTTGAATTTATACAATAGTATGCAAAGTCATTGATACATGACAAAGGTAGAAAAAAAAATATAATTATCCAACATGGAAATCATAAATCAATTCACTAAATTATAGAAGCTAACTTATAGAGAAAGAACATGATAAAATTAAATAAGATATTGTCTTGCGTTCAACACAGCGACCAACTATTCTTATCGTCTAAATAGTCATTAATAGAATAGTATGCCTTCAAACAAAGGTTAGATTTAACTTTATCTTTAAATGAGTTAAAAGGCAGGTCAAGAAAAGAAAGTGGAAGTTTATTGTAAAAACGGATACCGAGCCCCACAAATGAGTCATGGACCTTACGAAGTCGGTGGGAAGGAGCATGTAGCTTGTGCTTGTTTCTGGTGTTAAAGTTGTGGATGTCGCTCGTTTTACAGTACAAATGTATATTTTGCCTAATATATAAAATGTTTGCAAAAATGAATTGAGATGCTACTGTAAGAATTCCAATGGTTTTAAAAAGTTCTCTTAATGAAACTCTAGGCCCTAGCTGATATATTGCTCGCACAGCACGTTTTTGTAGGACAAATATATTTTGTATGTCGGCAGCTTTTCCCCACAATAGAATACCGTAGGACATAACGCTATGGAAATAACTAAAATAGACTAACCGAGCTGTCTCAACGTCAGTATACTGTCTCACTTTCCTGACAGCGTATGCGGCAGAGCTGAGCCTTCCCGATAAACTTGATATATGTGGGCCCCATTGTAGTTTGGAATCAACAGTTATTCCCAAAAAAACTGCCGAATCCACAGTTTCAAGTACCTCGCCACTTAAGGTGACATTGGGTCCTAGATTTCTAACATTTGGTAAAGCAAACTTTATACATTTCGTTTTCTTGGCATTTAAAACTAGATTATTGGTCGTAAACCAATCCGTAACCATTGAGAGAGCGCTGTTTACGTTACTGAAATCTTGTCTATTCCTATCAACTTTAAAGATAAGAGAGGTATCATCCGCGAACAATACTACGTCACAGATACCCTTTAAGAAAAATGGTAAATCGTTTATGTACACTAGAAACAAGAATGGACCCAGTATTGAGCCTTGAGGCACGCCTAAATGCACTGGTAGTCCGGAAGATTTCACGCCATTGATATCCACACATTGCAACCTATTATGTAAATATGAATCAATTACGTTAAGAGCTTCGCTTTGGAGACCGTAATAACGTAGTTTACGCAAAAGCGTGTCATGGTGTACGCAATCAAAGGCTTTGGAGAGATCACAGAAAACTCCAATTGCATTTTTCGAGTTCTCCCATGCATTAAATATGTGTTTCAGGAGAGCAACACCCGCATCTGTAGTCGAACGTCCTTTTGTAAAGCCGTACTGTTCGTTATGAAGTAGTTTATTTAAATTAAAATGTTTTAACAACTGCTTCAGTATTAACTTTTCAAATATTTTGCTAAAAGCAGGTAAGATGGAGATAGGCCGGAAGTTGCCAATGTCATTTTTATTACCTGATTTAAATAAAGGTATGACTTTACTACTCTTCATGAGATCAGGAAAAGTTCCTAAATCCACGCATTTATTAAAAGTAAAAGCAAGATAGGGCGCTACTATGTCTATTATATTACTCAAAAGTTTAATGGAAATGCCCCAATAATCACCTGTGTTTTTAGATTTAAGTGTATTGAAAACGTTAACTACATTAAGTGGTGTTACGTGCTCAAAACGAAATAATTGATTACACTTAGGCACACTATTATGTAAAAGATTTTCAGCGTTAGAAGGGGACGAATTCAAGGAGCGAGTTGTAGTAATAGGTATACTGGAGAAAAACTCATTAAATACCTGAGCTACGTCAGCAGGTTTACTTACTAATTTGTTGTCGACTATGATCTCTAACTGATTTTCTCGTTTAACCGACTTGCCCGTTTCATTGTTAATTATTTTCCAAGTGGCTTTTACTTTATTATTAGATTTTTTAATTGTCTCGCTTAAAAATTTTGATTTAGCAACAACGCAAATCTTTTTATATAATTTAGAATATTTTTTGACGTACTCTAAAAAAGGGGAATCAAACCTGTATCTTTTAAAACCATATAACTCGTACAATCTCGCTCGACTTTTATATATACCTGCAGTAGCCCATTGATTGAAACCAACAGAGGTACCCGTAACGTTTATAGTTTTAGGCTTAAACGTGGAATGGTACTCTTTTTGCACAACATCAAAAAGGGCTCCATAGATTTTATTAGGGTCCTCATGTGCTATCAAAGAAGGTGTAATTTTGTTAGCTATATTATTTTTGAACTTACTGCATCGACTAGCTGTATAAGGCCTGCATTCAATTTTATGCGGCTTTTTGCTTAGTGGCATAGGAAAGCTAACTAATAGGCCACAGTGGTCAGACGTTAAATCGCTTAACACTAATTTATTTTCGGCATCACAATTACTAAAGATATTATCTAGACAAGTCGATGAAGATGCCGTGATCCTAGTTGGTTCATGAAATAAGTTATCTAAGTTATAAGACTTAAATAGATTCAGAAGTCTAACACTTAATGGAGTAACTTCTAAAATATTAACATTAAAATCTCCACATAAAATTATACTTTTATTACTTGATTTTAATTTATTAAGTGTATCTTCCATTACCGATTCGAAAAGACCAAAATCACCAGAGGGCGGTCGATAAACGCAAATTATAACGTATCGCTCGAGTTCAACACAAGACAACTCAACAGTGCGTTCGACCGACAGATTAACTAATATAGAATCAGCTTATAAATGGTTAAAGTGGCATTAATATCATCGCTATAACTAAGTAAATAATACTATTTACCTTGGTTGCCAAATGGCGGAGTCTGTCTAGTTCACGACGTTTAATTTCATCCAATTTTGTCCTAACATTATGGTTGACAAAGTCCAATTGTTCAGCAATTTTTCCAGACTGAAAAGTGACAATTAACAAAAAACCCGATTTAAAAAAAAAGTTGCTATATCTCTCAAAATTGTGACGAATGCCACTTTGGATTAGTGCAAGGGTTACCATGGTTGCTGAAAGGCAACAAAGCAGTATTGATCTAGCCTTATGTATTATTTAGGGCGAGTAGGCGATTATCTAGACAGGGTTTAGTAGTTACAAGGACACTGTTAGTCAACCGATCCCATGTATTGCATTATAGATTCTTCGCCAAACTTATCTCGTTCGGTAAAGTAGTAGCAAAACTTGCTGACGAAAATGAAGAGCTGAGATGAGTGGTTATGAAAAATATATCTGTCATGTGTTCAAATACACAATATATCAGCTCATCACTGGCTCTCAGACTATGATGTCATTTTAGTTAGATTGTCACCACTGGCCATAATCAATGGCGCTCAGTTTTTAATGTCTTCTTAGTTAGATCTTTCACTGTGATATGCAGTTATTGGACTTGGTTGCGGTGGTGCCGTAAAAACATCAAGAGAAATTTCTGTTTATAAAAATGAACACTAAAAAAATATGTTTATAAAGAGTACTCCTAATATATTGAATATGAAGTCCAAGGTCATATCAATGAATATTCTCCTTGAATGAAGCGACGTAGGTTTACGTGAGATGCAGCGGAAATTTTGCTTCGTCTATGATAGCACTTGATTGCAGCATTCAACCAGTTAAAAAATAGATGTGAATTGGATAAACGGTTCTAGAATGCACTAGTGAAAAGAGACGGAGAGACTGCGTTGTGTATCAAGATATGTAAGGACGATAAAAAAACCCTCTCACCCTAACATCCTCTTCATCGGCTTTTTCCAAACGTTCTCTAAAGTCGGGATCACTTTCCAGGGCTTGGACGACTTCTTTTAGGTACCTGTGATATTCCATGTACTCTTCCTGTAGACAAAAATCATAACATGATCATTTCTTGCATTCTGTCAGCATTAGAAGTATTAGCACAAAGTATATCAGAAGACTGTGTTTTATTTGTAGAGCAGCAGAGCAGTTTTTAAACATTAGCAGTAGGCAGAGGCTTGGCAAAGAAAGAAAGCCATACTTATCATAAATAAGAAAGCAAGGCGACATACTTATTAGGGGCCATTCCAGAATATCGTAAGCAGGATTTTTAACCTATTTCAAAAAAAGGAGGTTACTCAAATGACGGTGTATATATTTTTTTTTATGTGTGTACGCGGATAACTTAGTCGTTTATGAACCGATTTTGATGATTCCTTTTATTGTTGTAAAGGGGATATCCCAAGAGTGGTACCATGATAAGGAAACCAGGATTTGATGATGGCGTCCCAGAGAAATCGATGGGAGCCTTTGAAAATCGTAGTGCCGACTAGTGCGATTCTTTTTTTTCATGAATTATCTTAAATATTACTATTAGAATTAGCCGAAAGACAGTCGAGGGAACTCCTCAACGACTTACAGCAGTTCCTTAGTGTTGGGACTACTTAACACGTACGGGGGGGGAGCGATTAGCTTGGGGGATACCACTAATAAATGAAAGATAAAAACTTTTTACAAAAAAATACAACCAACTTCTAAACAAAAAACACAAAGTTCCGAAATTAAAGTTATTTTATACTTTTTCTGTTTTTTTTTCTTTAGAAGTTGGAAGGTTGCATTTTATTGTAACTAAGTTTTTACATAATTTTGGTTTTCGCTCGAACATACTCCACAATCTTCGCAACCTTCGTGGTGTGATGTGACCGAGACACATAGAGCTGCGTCGTACGTATTGCCGGATGCAGCATATTGAGTCCTACCAGTGCACTATGAAACCGTGCGCCTCACATACGTGGAGTAGTAAGATCAATCCCAAACACGTACCACTGGATTTTCGAAATATGAGTGCAGATTTATACCACTAGCGCGGTAGCGTGGTATTTATCTTAAAACTGCCTGTGCAACAAGTTATTAGCAGATAAAGCCTAAAGTTGCTTTGTAAAAAAAAAACTTAGTCTACTAGATGTATTCCTAGTCGCTGCTTAAATTCTTTTTCAATTCTCATAGACACAATTAAATAAATTTCATTGTCAGAACTTGCTTGTAACTTATATATAACTATGCCACATTTCATTAACTAACTTATTTACACTGTGTACTTTTGTGTTTGTAACAAGTAGCATAAACAAATTTAAACAAATGAATAGCGCGAGTGGTATTCCCGTATTCGTGTGAGCGAGTAAAGGTGGATTCATAAAACGTTTTAGGGAATCCCTGAATGTGTTGTACTTTTGAGCATAGATACTTGAATGACCCTTTACATAATATAAATATTAATGTGAAAGTAGTTTCGAGGATTAGAGAGTAAAGTAAGTGCTAAGTCATTAGTTTACATAACTATGTTTATGAAACATGAAAAACAAATAGACAAGTTACTAAATCTCACAATAGCCTGTGAGATTTGCACCTACGATTTCACAAAATATTACCTATTATGAAAATAGTCCTTAAATTCTATGTGAAAATAAATATTTGTTTTTTAATTGCCTGCATAATTGAATGATGTCTGTTATATATTCTATTCTATAACTTGCCCTGCCTGCCCTGCATGAAAATAAAAGTGTATCAAAAGCCCTGCTTGGAATAGAAATAGATATGGACAGAGGCAGAGACGGCAACAACGTTTTATACTATTTAGAGATTCATTCGCACATCATCATAGGTTTATATCAGTTTACATATACAATGCTTATGCAGAGGAGTAATCTCCTCAAAATATTAAATATTGGTAGAGAGTAGTGGCAAATAGCAAAAGCCAATAAAAGTGGCACAGCAAGCAAAAGGTGTTCCAGTAGAGTTGAACTAGATATTTTGTTGTTTACAGTTCATTCAGGCTGACCTACAACGGAAGCAAACAATACATTGTAATGTTCAATTTGTCAGAACAATATGCTGCATACTTGCTATGTGTATTGTTGACGCAAGATTGTTTATTTGTTTGTTTCATTCTAATTAATGTCTGCTAAACTCCTTATTTTGGAAGATCACAACAGCAAGCATAGTCATTTTTAATACATGTACGTAAACTAGAATAAGGTACTAGCCTAGGTGCTGAGTATTGTTCTTTATTTTTAAGTGCCATAATAAAAGGAATGCACATTACAAACAAAATAACAATTTTTGTATATACACAACTGGTTTTAAAATTAAATATGCATAGAGCATACACATATGTACCTATATTGTTAAATGCTGTTCATGGATGCAGCAGTGCCTATAGATTTTTATTTATTTAGAAGGCCAACTGGTTCTATTTTTAGACTTACACCCTTGTTTCTAGAGCAAGTTTATGTGTAAAAGTCACTTGGATAAAGGTTATCTATGTGAAAGCAATAAGAATAAGGGAAAATATAATTACCAAGTCATCCTTGACTTCACTGTCCTGCTCATTTGACTTATCTGGAGTCACAGGTGGTGCATATGAGCAGTGGAGAATCAACAGGAGGAATAAAAATGTTGTAAACCACTTCATTGTATCTACAACAAAATCATTATCTTACTCATTGATCTGCAATTACATGAGTATTTAGCAGCTGAAAACTGTTATCAGGTGATTGGGTATTAAGGATATCTATACTAATATTATAAAGAGGAAAGATTTGTATTTTTGTATGTAACAAATAAACTCAAAAACTACTGGACCAATTTCAAAAATTCTTTGACAATGAGAAAGCTCCATTCACCCTGAGTAAATTTTATCCCCATATTCCCACGGGAACGGGAACTACGCGGGTGTAACCGCGGGGCGCTGCTAGTGAATTATAAATGGGCCAGACATGTTATGCACTATCGAGTGATCAATGTGAATCATTGACAAATCGATTAGATACTTTCAATCTTACAGTGAAAGCTTCATTTTCTTATATATTATATCCCACATAAATCAATACAGTTTCAGCCATTTGCATAGGTACATCTTCCAAAAGGGTTTTATAATCTGAAGATTTCATACATAATTATATGTTATTTTTGTGCAACGTTTATGATATTTAGAAGGTGAATTACACTGAATTTAATAAACGAGAAATATATTATAAACAGCACGGATCGAGCTTGAACAAATAATTATAATTATTTTTAGGAATAAAATTGGTACTTTGAGCCACTGCTACTTACCAATTTGCGTTGAAATATAAACAAATTTACATGAAATACACAATGTTTCGAAAATAAAATAGGAGGTTTCGTCACATTTGTTGCTTTGAACGAAATTGAAATGAAATTATTGACGTGTCCCGATCCCAATCGCTTGCAATTTGCAAACCACAGAACCAGTGATGTACACCAGTCAACTAATTCCTCAATTCAACTAATTTGATAGAGTCGATTTTAAATTATTAGTCGATTTTGACATTATTATCAATCTGTATTATTAGATTGAAAATCGTTATTTAAAAATCAAAGCTCTCTACGCTGACCCTTAGGCTTAAACAATGTCTGAGCTGAGCTAAGGTATATTGTGGTCGTGGCCAAGGTTTAGGCCATTCATTTAGCAATAGAATATTTGAAATAATAGACTTACTTATATGACATAACGTTTACGTGTTATAAAACGTTCAGTATATTGAATCATGTATAACGTTATTTGATTAAAAAGTGTTTTTTTTTTTTGTTATAATTATCATTTTGTAAGAAAGTGAACCTCGGGAACTTAGAGAATCCTAATAATAATATGAATAAATTCGGTTCGAAAGAGATAACGGGATAACGGGACTAAGAGTGAGCTCACAGAGCGGACGAATAAAACTCCCATAATCTCAACCCAGCAGACAGACTTGCACCACACCCGCGGTGCGGAGATTTTTAGACTTACTTTCGGAATGATTCTCTATAATTATATCCACTGTTCAATATTCTGCCAATAGCATTATTGACATTCTACCATGGATAGCATTTTAAATATTATACCAATGCTGTTGTATTACAGAGTATATATTATCTAAAAAAAAATGGCATATATATGTCTGTGTCATGGACACGGCCGTGTGTTATACATGTAACGGGTAATATTTTCATAGCTGCTGATGTATTGGCACCGTCGTTGATCCGCTCGGCCGCATTGATTCTTTTACATTCCCGGCACTGCTGCACTCGGCCATATAGTCTTTTATTAGTATCATTCGATTGCTCTTGAGAAGCCCTTTCCAACCGTATATAAACAAAAGAAAAACTACTACAAAGAGTAACTTTAAACTAATCTATTCTAATATTATAAAGCTGAAGAGTTTGTTTGTTTGTTTGAACGCGCTAATCTCAGGAACTACTGGTTCGAACTGAAAAATTATTTTTGGGTTGAATAGACCATTTATCGAGGAAGGCTTTAGGCTATATATCATCACGCTTAAGCCAATAGGAGCGGAGCAGGGATAAAGAATGTTTTAAAATCGGGGATTCCACGGGGACGAAGTCGCGGACAGAAGCTAGTGTTTAATAAATGTAATAGATCGATTTTTACAAGAGGTTACGATTTAAACTTAAATGAACGTCGTAGCTTCACTGAGTCAAAAGTTCAGGTTGGAGGTGGGAGGAAGTTGAGGAAATTTCGAAACGCAGTAAAATTACCTCAAAATGACGGCGCTTGCGCTTCCCCCTCTAACGCGAACGATGCGTCACTGTTCTTGCTTAGCGTACCTACCGAATTCTTGGATCTTTAAGCTAGCCAGTGGTGTAATTAAATGTTGGATGGAGATGACATGTTGATGATGATGTGAGCATTCGTTTTTTGAACTGCCTCCCACTATGGAAGCAATATTTTAAAGACCTCTTCACGTTATAAAATCCTCGTTATCCTAAAAACATTCCTGGTTTCTCTATAAATTCATTTTGTATTATTTTACTCTAGATTTCTTGATACATCTTGCGACGTTTGATATAATTTGGTGACTCGTTTTCAAAGCGTTTGCATGTTTTCATACTTTTATTGGAAGGAATGACTTGAAATCGAACATCCTAGATATTAGATTGACCTAGTATTAGTAAAACTCACTAGTTCTTTTCGACGAATTATTATTGGCAGGCTATGCCAGGAACCGCATAAAAATCGATTATGATTATTTTTACTATTCAAATAGGTACATTTTATTAAATTCAATTTTATTAAATTTTGTTCAGGAGATGCAGATTAATTAGAGAAGTAAACGCAGATTAATTAATGACATGTGAAAACTACTCAAATGTACCTACTTTTAAATAAATAAGTATAAAATACAGGTTGAATGCGGTTGAGTATTAACTTTAGCTTTTACTATCAGACACAAACAAGATGATAAACTTAGCCTTATGTATATAACGACGATTATGTTGTCACAATCCCATCAATAAGATAAATGTGAAAATGGGAGCCAAGTTTAATGTTATAGTTTAGTTAGCTAGTTGGCTTGGCTAGTTTTCACATATTTGTTAATATTTCGCATAACTTATCATCTTTATGTAATATGCAAGTTATAGTTTTTATATTGAAAGTTATTATAGTCAACAATATATATAGTCAACATATGTAAGATTTATCGAACTTCTGAAGAATTGATTTGCTAGCCAATTCGATTCTTGTGCATTGCAAAAATATCTGATGTTTTACTGCCAAACAATAGGTGCCGTGCATATTTTTAGTTCCAAATTTAAATTACTGTGAGTATGTTGATTAATATAGCTATAGTTGACCTTCCAAAAAAAACTTGCAGGCGACACCGTCAGATAAATTGTTTGGGAGGTCATGCTAGAATCGACTAAAATCCAGAATCATAACGACACTACGAAACATTTTCATAATTTTTCTGTGGTTTTAAAATGTGTAAAAAAAACCGTAGTAGCGAAAACGTCAATGAGTTGACTGACGTATGAATGCTGCTTCCTATTTACCGTTTGTTTACATTTTTTGAGACGCCGTTGTCAACCAACACAATTTTACTTAAACATTGAGTAGTGCTGTATGAAATTGGACCAATTACATTACGCACTTGATAAACTTCTACGTATTTATTAATTTAAGATAATCTTTATAAATATTACAAGATGAGAACTGTTCCAAAGTGGGTGAACAAAATACACGAAGCCGACAAAGTAGAGTTTTCCAGGTAAAGGTTGATCTGGATCACTAAACACTATTATGAAAATATAGAAATATTGATTTTAAGATATTCTTATTTTATGGCAAATATGCTACGTTACTGACGAAAGATCAATTTGAGTAGATAAGTTGTGTGTAGAGTTAACCAATCATGTATTTGAATATGAAAGCTAAATATTTAAGTTGGAAGGTCTTAATTAGCCTTAGCCTACATACAAAATTATAGTATATAATTTGAGTTTATAAATACCTTAGTATTAAAGCGAAGAATTAAAAAAAAGCGAGGCTGTATCTGAAATGATCCTTATGAGGCTACCCAAATTTTTTGAGATTCAGTATAAAGTCTCTTCTCTAATATTCATCCTTCCAAGTGTCAATAATTAACAGAACAACTTGATAACAGAAAAATAAAAAAAAAACATCTGTGTGATGTTTATTTTGTTGAATAATTATTATGCAGTTAAGTAGTTATGTGTGATGAATAACCACATAATTATGTATCTCTCACTAATATGTATAAAAAATATTATGCTGTATTTATACATTTGTTCTTATAGCTACATACTACTCAATATCAACATTATTTTTTAAGTTTAATGGTATTCATGAGCTATGACTTCTTTAGTTGCCCTTCCATTAAGTCACTATGTTTAAAAACTTTATTTTCAGTGTCCACACAATATGCTTCAGCCCAGATGGCACTCAACTGGTGGTAGGTGCCGGCGAGAAGGTCATGGTCTATGACCCTAGAGATGGAGCTCTTGTCCAGTTGCTTCAGGCTCACAAAGGGGCAGTCCATTCTGTGGCATACTGTGGAGATGGCAAAAAGTTTGCTAGCGGGAGTGCAGATAAAAATGTTATCATCTGGACTTCCAAAATGGAGGGAATATTGAAGTATTCGTAAGTAGATACTCAAAATATGCTAATGATGTTAATGTGGCCACCAAGATCTCTTCTGATATTAATAATATTTTGCCTGACTGCTCAGCGTACTGTGTAACTATCAAATGTAAACATTTTTCCAAATTATGCAGTGTTTATTTTGTAATTTATTAACAGCCACAGTGAAGCGATCCAGTGCCTTGCCTACAATCCTGTGACATTCCATCTGGCATCATGTGCACTCACTGATTTCGCTTTCTGGTCCATGGATGTCAAAGCCGTACAGAAGTATCGTGTGCCAGGACGGATTACAAGTTGTGCCTGGTCTACAAATGGCCAGTACTTAGCAATTGGTCTGGCTGTTGGTGCAGTTTCTATAAGGGATAAAGTAAGTTGGAATAATTGTTGCAAGAATATATATAAGTAATACTGGTAATACTATTCATGCCTGCATACATGTAAGCTGAGCTATAGGCAGTAAGCACTCTTCAACACATAATTTGAACGAAATAAAAGAGATTACTTTGACCCTTTGAAAAAACTGGTTTTCAGCCCCTTTCTAGAAATACTATAAAATAAGCTCAAAGCTGTAGAAGTCTGGCCCAGGGAGAGTAATCAAGGTGTCAGACAAGTCATGTTTGTAGAAATGAGAAATCACATGAAATTTACAGTTCACTGTTGCTGCTAGCGTAAATTTTTAATGCGATAACCACCCTCGCGCTCTACTTTCTAACAATAACTTATCCATAGCCAATGTGAGCTAAATGAATGGTTCGTAAGTTTACGTAAAATGTTTTTCAGCTTGGCGAAGAAACATACCGCGTGACTCGAGATGCGGCTGTATGGGCGGTTGCTTTCTCCAAATCTGTTCTAGTAGTAACCGACTGGAATGATACACTGTCATTCTATAATACTCAAGGTCAACCGATTTTGAAAGAAAGGAATATAGGTAAAATCTTTTGTAGAAGAAGTGTTTATAACTGTACTTGAAATGGAGGCCATCTGCTTTGGCCCTTATGCACACACAAGATATAGATTACGAGCTTTCCGGTCCGGTTTGATTTTAATGGACATTCAACAAGCTCAGGCAGCTTGGTCAGATTATAAGAATAACACATACATATCCAAAATGCATGCAGTATAAAATTATTAATTAATGAAACAACATGGCAGGTCACTAGGTAATACCTATTTCATTCCATTACAAATTAAAGATTTTCCGCAATATATAGCAGATGTGAAAGTTTCGTTATCTCCAAACGAAACTTTGTAAATCGAAGTCAGTGTCAAAATATGATGTTAGGATATAGTTACATTGTAAAACCTTTAAAAAGCGGAATTATTCGATTAGAAGTAGTTGATCTCTAGGATGTATACATGATTTTACCAAATACATCGGCCTGCTAAAATTTTTGCTTTGTTAACATCTTAATTATCTTCAAAACAATTCCAGGTATATCAGCATTGTCTGTCACAATGCTGGGAGCGCTAGTGCTGGTCGGAGGTGTGGGGGGCTGGGCCGTGCTGACGTCAGAAGGAGTGCCGATACTGAGCACACCGCAAGAGTGGGTGTGGGCCATAGCTCCCTCGCCTTCTTATAATAATTTGGTAAAATTACACACTTTTTATTTAGTTTTGTTGCTGTTTGTAATTTGTCTTCTTCAATTCGGGAGGGCGACTTGTTATAAGATCGTTATATTATGTGTGTATGCATGTAGATACCAGGTAAGTCCGATTTCAGACTATAGATTTGTTGCGGAATTTGTTTGAAAGAGTCACCGTGGCCCTGGAACGCAAAGGGCACAAGAAGGATCACGGGTGGGTTTTAGTCAGTAGAAGTCGGACACTCCCTTCCGCTACACCCAGAGCGGGACTATAGATTTAATTCTCCTAAATATAGAATAAAGTTAGCTGAAATTAAAATATTTAACACTAATCATAAATATATTTTTAGGCAGCCACCATCCTGGGCACGCCACTATTGTGGCGATAAGTCCCCTCTTTGAGGCGTGGCTAGAGAGACGTCACGGCGTCCTCACCTTCCGCCTGACGCAGGTGCTCACCGGACACGGCTGTTTCGGGAGGTACCTGTGTCGGATCCAGCGGGAGGACTCGTCCGGGTGTCAACACTGTGCGGATCGTCCGGAGGACACGGTGGAACATACAGTGGAGGTCTGCCCTGCTTGGGCGGAGCACCGCCGTGTCCTCGTCGAGGCGATCGGCGAGCGGCGACCTCTCGCGTCCGGCCCTGGTTCAAGCCATGGTCCGGAGCGAGGAGGCATGGGAAGCGGTCGCCTCCTTCTGCGAAGCAGTAATGCTAGCGAAGGAGGAGGCGGAACGCGTGCGTGAGAAGGAAACCTCACGCCCCAGCCGCCGCAACAGAAGAAGACGCCCCGGGCATCGGGAAACGCAGGGCGATTCCCGGCCACCGTAGGCGCGGGCCTGCGGATGGCGAGCTATGGGTGGCTCGCCGTCCGATAGCAACCAGGCCCGAGTCGACGGCGCGTCGTGTTCCACGCGCGCCTCAAAGAGCCGTCAGCAAAGAAGACGGGGCCCCATAGGGTCAGTGCCTGCTAGGGTTGCGGAATTTGTTCGAAAGAGTCACCGCGGCCCTGGAACGCAAAGGGCACAAGAAGGATCACGGGTGGGTTTTAGTCAGTAAGAGTCTGACACTCCCTTCCGCTCCGCCCAGAGCGGGAGAAGTCATTTGATGATTTCCCATCCAGAAAAAAAAAGGCAGCCACCATCCCTTTTCTATAAAAATCTATTATATATAAGCCATTATTGTTTCCAGGCGGTGGCTTGTCAAGATGGCACGCTGTGGTGCTATCAAATAGTGTTCAGCACAGTTCACGGCTTGTACCGCGAGCGATACGCTTACAGAGAGAACATGACTGACGTTATCATACAGCATCTCACGACGGGCAACAAAGTGCGGATCAAATGCCACGATAGAGTGCAAAAGATTGCCATATATAAACATCGACTGGCGGTATGTATTATAGTATAAACAAAGGTATAAAGAGGTAAAATTGTATTAAATCTCACTTGCACATGTGAAAGTTTGGATAGATGAACGTTTATTACTCAATAAAGCCGCCGGAACTTCTGAATGAGTTTGTACGAAATGTGGCACAATGGTCGATTATAGTAAAAAAAATAATAGAAAAATAAGGTGGATAGTATTATCACTGCGAAAGTTACTCAGCCTGTTTGTTAAGTCACGTCTTTACGGCTGAACTGGTTGGGATGAAACTAGGAGTACGGGTAAAGCAAGTCCTGGGATAAGACATAGGATACTTTTTATCTCAGGAGTACGTCCCCTTGGGATAATACATTAAAGATACAAGTTTCTAAATTACTGTGAGCTAAGAGTTTAACTAACCTTGGTTTCGGCTATGTCGATTACAATAATGATTGATTCGTAGAAATATCTCTTAGTATGACCCATATAGCTATCGTCTCGTAAAATAGCTGCCCGACCGCCGTTATACCCCTATGGGTAGGCTCTTATAGGTAGTAAAAATAGTTACACAACTCTCTCTTGTACAGAAACTTAATTCTATAATTAAGTTGTTCAAGATTTGTGTAACTATATCTACCCTCCCCAAAGATGTAACTAAATGATGATCACAACCATGACATCCGTCAACAATGACTGTGTTAAAATTAAACTTGTGTCAATGATCTGCCTCGATGCTGACAATTCAGTAAACATGTCATAGGAGTTGACAGTAATTTCTTAGCAAACTTTATGTCGTTTAATTAGACATAACATCTTGGTTTTCAGGTTCAACTACCAGAGCGTGTGGTGGTGTATGAGCAGGGTGATTTCGAGGGTATGCTGTACAGGGTCAAGGAGAAACTTCCTCAGAAGACAGAGTGCTCGCTCCTCGTAGCTACCAGCGATGCCTTGCTTTTGTGTCAGGTAACTACACTGCTACAGCATAATAGGTGTTGAGTGAAAACATCGCGTTAGAAACCACTCTACGCTCCATAACTGAAGTAGCGGGTGTTAAGGAAAAAAGCTAGACTGAAGTAACACTGATCGTGTCGCACGAGTGCACCCAGAGGGATAGGTGAAGTTCGTCACCCACCGGTCGCCTGAGGGAGATCAGGTGGCGATGACTATCAGGTCACGTTTGCGGGTCAAGCGTGGTAAGAGATCGCACAGGATGGAGACATATGGCAGGAAATAGGAGAGGGCTTGCCCAGTCGTGGGACATAAAATAGATTAACAAAAAATAAAACAAACTGCTCCTAATGCCGTCAGTAATAAATACTTATTTCCGTCGCTCTGAAAGCATGCTAAGGCCCAACTGTCATATGACAGCTGTTACGTGTAGGTAGCATCCTACAGTTAAAATTATCTTTAGTATTCTAAAGATACTAAAGATAATTTTAGCCTAACATATTATTTTTCCGACAAGTGATTACATTTTGAATTTAAATGACAGTACAGTATAGACCAGACCTACCATCCACAATACTGTTTGCTTCAGAAAATTGTCGCTATGAATAACATCGTTACAAACGTGCGAGAAAAAAAGCGCGAGCCTAAATAAGTGCCTTTGCGGAGCTTACAGAAAATCGAATAAAGTATTAATTGCTACTACTTATATGGCCTGTCGGCCTTCTCACTTCAATAAATGGTTAGAACATACACAGACATAAGCGTTCCAATATAGACTTTTCTTCATGTTTACTTCAAATGGTTAATGGAGGATACCCGCTTAATTATAAACATTCGCAAAGCTGTAACCATTACAATTATTGTATTGAATGCCATCTGTGGTCATCAAGTATTTTGTAAAAGCAAACACGCTCAGCAAGAAGAACAAAATTATACTTTCAAGAAGGTATTCTGAAATTGTTTCATGTATTGTTTCAGGACACCAAACTTTCAATAATTGGGCGACAAATACCGAAGTCATGGACAGTCCCTGCACCCATACGTTATGTGAAGGTCACCACATTGTACTTCGAAGAAGTTTTGCTGTTGGGACTCATGAATGGACAGGTAAAATAAAACAAAAGTTAGTTCACTGACTTAAAGCAGGGCGTTACTTCAAATCATGCTTTTATCAAATTAATCGAATAGACTTGAAAATAATAAGTGTAAAAACAGATAAATTTCTATAATTCGCACATTCGGTCGCAACATTTCAATTGAAATGTTAGTAAAAAGAGCACTCACCAGTTTGTTATCGAAAATCCCTTATCACTAATCTCAACTGTTGGCAGCCCTTCATATTAGCGGCCCTTAATTATTGGTTCGCGAAATTCGGACCTCTTTTGTGACCACCTGGCCTTTGCAACGCAAAACGACTAGTGTAGCATAAAATCAGAGTTTGATTAATAAAAGGATTTGTTTGCGAATCAGAGTGGAAACTTGGAGGGGACTGTCACAAATACAGTATTAGCAGTGCCCTTGAAAATCGCCAGATGTGCGTAGCAGGGCAGCTGGCGCTAAGTAGCCAGTCTGATAGTAAAATGTCATGAATGGACGATCAAATAACGAACGGACTCTTTTGATGTCGGCACGTGGCCATTGTCCAGCCATTCCCGTGAGAAATTGCTATTACACGTGTGCATACAATATGCCTCAATGAATTTGAATACGTTATTATTTTTCTGAATTTCTGCAACGCCGGTTTACTGATCGTAAGCCGGTTCGAGTTCTATGCGGAAAGGGTTGATGCAATGCATCCGATGAGCATGAAGCTTTGCAACTGTTGTGTCATGGAACAAATGGGGAGTTAGGTACATCAGATAAATACGCATGTAATGTAGGTAGGTATCTGTCTGGATCATCCTTTTATGTTTAATGTGAAGGGGATCACCCCTAACTCTTAGTTTATGTAAAACAACTGTTCTGATTCTAGACGCCTCATTAACTCACCTCAACGATTTATAGAGTGCTTCTGTCTAAAATCTCACTTATAATTTTAGCTACAATCTATTTTGTTTTTCAGAAATAGCTAAACAGCTATATGACTTATAACCTTTGACAGAAAAGATAATGTTGTTAATTAGTTTTTAATACCAGCTAAGCTACTGCGCCTAGCTATCCCACCGCTTCTAAAGGTGTGTTTAGTTCCAAACTAAGTATAGCGAGAGCGGACGCAACAGTTTGGTTGCTATTAATTTAAGTTCATAATTCACCAGCGAATAGCTTGCCATTATGACCGAGTTCGTTTTGTGCCTTTAAATTTGTATCTCACCAATGAATGTGACCAACTATATACTATTCAATAGTCTAATATAAGATTTTTAGTGGCGTCTCAAGCGTCGCAAAATTGTTAGATTGGTCTTCTGTAAGTATAAAGAACTGTAAGGCTCATTTGCACAGACTTTATAATTTAACGCCGAGTTAGCTGCGGAACTTTAATCGATCAGTAATACTGGTGAAAAGTTGTATTTGGTTGTAATGAACGATCACAAGAAAAATGGTTATAAATATATTGGAACTTACTCGTACATAGTTTCGACACCACAAATATAGAAAAAAAAAACGCAAAAATTGTGCTGATTTATAAACCTTACATAAATGGTTCAAAACGACTCTATTTTGATTGACGAATTTTTCAAATGACTTCAGTTTAAATAAAATAATACCAGTCCATTGTTACTATCAGTAAAATCATTACAATACAATCAATACATGGCACGACTGCTGAAAAAAATTCGTACATAGTAACTTTTAAGCAAGTTACTTAATGCAAAAAAAAAACAGAAGGAGTCATTTAATGTTCATTTGTTGTTTCATAGTTTGTGGATCTTAACAATTTGGAAAATCTATTAGGAAACGTGCCTGCGTATCATGGACGTTTAGGTATCACGCCCATCATACCTATTTTGATTAATATTGACAATACAGAGAATAATTTTGATACACAATTTAGAATTTAATTAAATCTGGCTATAAGGTTTGTCGCCATTCCTCCTCACATCACATGCCCAGGCGGTCTATTCTGTCACCATGTAACCGTCTCACCGTGTAGATTGTCATTCCATCGTTTTTGTATAGATTGACAGCCCTCTTCATGGTCACTTGACCTAGCGTAGCTTACACGGTGAGATGCTTACAGAATCGCACTGTTGCGGTGCGATTCTGCAAACAAAATTTCGTGAGGAAAGTTTTTATTATGAACGAGTATTTATATAGATGGCTATTAGAGTAGGGGAACGCTAAAATTGGTTAGATTGTATGAAGGATGATATATCTAGAGAGGACCTTCTGTGATAAAACTATTAGATTAGGAAGATGAAGACACGTTGTACTTGCTGGAGTGCCCCATCTGCACCTTTCACGGTTGGACGGACACTTAACTTATTTGTCTATGCCCCGAATGGTAGAATGACTATGTATGACAAAAAAAATCTGATATTTTATCTTTTTTTTTTCACATACATCATAGAAAAAAAATTGAAGATTATATTATATGATGGTAATATGTAAATATGAGGGTGGTAAGAAGTTTGCTGGATTGGCTAGTTTTATTATATTACTGCTATTATAAATGCGAAAGTTTCGATGGGGATGAAATTTAGTACCGAAAAAGATTATAGTCTGAAAAAGCACATATTATTATGCTACTTCTCATCCCAGGAGTATGTTGCCAAGGGATTATTTCCGACATTCGAGAAAGCGAATTCGCTGGTAAAAGCTATTAATTGTGATAGTGGTCAGACTGATGTCTTTGTCTATCCCTCACAGATCTGGCAAGTGGAGCCGTGGCACGGCAGCGCTAAGATGGTGCTGCACACGCCGGCGTCCGTGCGCTGCCTGGACGTGAGCGCCTCGCGCGCCTACCTCGCCGTCGTCGACGAGGCGTCTGTCTGTCGGGTCTACAAACTGTCCTCCGGGGAACTACTCTTTACGGTAAGCCGCATTATACTCATTTTATTTAATTGGAAATTTGTTGTGTATCCAAAGTATATGGAGAACAATGGATATCCGCATATAATCAACTAAACAGTTGCTCGACATTTTAATAACAACTAAAACCAAATACAAAAAATCACATCGATATCTTTTTGATTATTCTCGAACTCGCGACTGCTGTACGTAGGATCTTTGGTTTAATACCTAGCTTGCAAAAATAAAGTAAAATACGCCAAGTACGTATGAGTAATCAGTGAGAATATTACAGCTTCATTTGCCTGGCTAAGAAACATTATGCATGTAATGAAACAATTAAGGGATGTAGCACCATTAAAACTTCTAAGGATTCTATTTTAGCCTGGGGTGGCACCTGCTACCTCCCATCTCAGCTTAACAAAATCTCAACGGGCAGTTAAAACAATGATCAAAAAGACTTTCAGTTTCCCTATCGTTCTCCTTTACAAAGAAACATAATTGCTTAGTTTTAGAAGAACATACCTACTAAAAATCAACCTTCTTCAAGAATTTCTAATTTTACTTGACTACAAAGACATGGCAAGCAGACATGTATTCAAGTTACCCATCATTACCGTCAGAACACAATTTGCTAAAAGATTACACCGCCAAAATACGCATGTATAAATAAAACCCTCGTTTGCAATAACTTCACTATATTGTTTAGCATCGGAATCCTACCGCTTCGTGAAGAAAAATTTGAGAATGATATAAAACACTTTTCGGATAACTCTTATTGTGATAGATTGATCTCATAGTTCTTTAACTCGATTATTATATTCAAAACTAGCAGCGCCCCGCGGTTTTACCCGCGTAGTTCCCGTTCCCGTGGGAATATGGGGATAAAATATAGCCTATGTTACTCGGGGTGAATGTAGCTTTCTAAAGATGAAAGATTTTTTGAAATCGGTACAGTAGTTTTTGAGTTTATTCGTTACATTAAAAAATACAAATCTTTCCTCTTTATAATATTAGTATAGAGTATAAGGATGCTTAGAAACCTACTGGTCCTGCTCCATAGCACAATATTGGGTGTAGTAGAAAAAACTAAACTTGTTAATGATAAATGATATTTATTTTGTAAGTAGGTTGTACTTGTAAGTAATACGTTTACGCGTCAAGCTTTTTTGATCGTTATAAACTAGATTAGGCTGGTGTTTCCTAGCTGACTACACTGGAAAGAAACACCGAAACTAACACAGAGGTCACATCCTTTTTTAAGCACATACAATTGTACTGGTCAAATCATATGAGAACCATTATATGTTGGTTGATGTCTGAAGTGGTATTTTGAGGAAAGAGTACTACACGGATTTGAGTGGACCTGTCCAGACAGTGCAAGCTTTTTTCAGTTATTGTGTAGTTCAAACTTAGAACTTTAAGGAGCTCAACGATTTGACGAACAATACTAAAGTAAGGACATTTGGGTAGGCTACACAAATAACTCAAACCGCCAGACTAACATGAAATGAACCTCTAACATAGCAATCTTCGTGGTCCTCACATTCACAATTCGTTATATGAGGATTATGCAGATCAGTTGTCATATTGGTATGTATGTATTTAGTATGTTTACAGGTGTGGTTACTTTAAGTTAATCCACACTGATCCATTGTTTTTAATTATATAAATCAATGGTTGCAAAATTTGTAAATATGTGAGTATGATACTATGTCCCTTACTATCAAACTTATTAATTTTACCTCTGCTGGTATTACTTTAGTGTACTAAAGTAATACCAGCAGAGATAAAATTATCTATTATCCAATCAGTAGTATAGTACTTAGTGTTATTTTGGTGCATCATCCTCACATATAATCAATTGATTAATGTATACAAAATATTGTAAAACTTATATTTGAAAACCGTAACTATGGTGTTTCTTGTCTGTTCTTCTCCATAAGAATCTATTTTATGCGAATGGACAACTAGAGTCACTATAATATTTTATTGACAAACAGTTATGACGTTCAAAAGTGCCCTTTAATAGTCTAGTTGAAATTAACGAATTGCCTTTTAAATGCACTTTAGAACAACCCTAATTAATGAACCTTATTTTAGTTCTTCACATTATAACTATGAAATTTCTGTAAACATAACAATAAAATTGTAGCTTCTGCATTGTTCATTATTATATAACTGCATTTATTTATTAATTATAATTTTTAATTGCATAGGAATCCCTAAAGCAGGAAGTCTGAAAATACTTTGCTGAATCTGTAAAGAAACTAAACGCTCTCGTTTAAAGAATGTTCATCCTTAGGTACTCTTACTGCTCTCAGGTGAAATAGAATGACTAGTTTAAGTGTGTTAACCTACATCAGCGTCATTATTCTTACTTAATATAATATGTTGAAAAAGTAATAAGAGGCGTCAACATGACCATAATACTTTCGACAATTACCTTTAATCATTGGGAACAGGGCTCGACGTGAACAGCTGTCCCGATGTCTATCGGTTGTTAGAGTAACCCTGACCAAAATTAAATAGCACGCAAGGTATGCACGTTACTTTTTATTTGTCACTGGAAAATTGCAGACTTTGTTAGATTGTGATAAATCTTGATTTGATTATAATTTCTCGGCATAATATGAAAAAAAAATGTATACATTAAATCCCATTCAAATTCAATATACCTGTGTCTTATTAAGAAAAAATAGTTTACGATTTCACGCAATATTTTACCTACAATCTTACGGCATTTGAAATTTTCAGATGACATATACATGTATAGCAAGATATATAGGTACACTAGCCTTGGCCGATTTAATATACATATTTATTACACCACAGTGTAAATAGTTCCATTGAAAAGTAAGGGGATAGATATTAATAATACATATCTCGAGATGTAATACAAATTACATTAATATCAAATAGAGAAAAGCGAGCTTTAAGGTAACGAACCTATTTTAAGCATGACCATGCAGTGTTTTAGTGCAAGTTTCATGTATTGTGTCTAAATAAACATGATTTCTAACTATTGTCTCCATTTTGTAAATGACTGTGACAAATCAATTGAATAGTATTATATTGCCTGGTTTCCAGGAGGAGAACATATCATCAGTGTCCTGGAACTCGTGGTGTGATGAGCTGCTTAGTCTCTCCGGGGGTGGTCTGCTCTCAATAAAGGCCTGTCACTTCCCCCCTGCAACGCAACCTTTAGCTGGCTCTGTTGTAGGATTCCAGGTAAGAAAAAATATAATTTTTAATTGTATTTATATGAGACCTCTGTGTTATTGAGACTAGCATTAATATAAATGGAATGGTTTTATTAGTTTTCTTAACCTATGCACCTAATTTTGAGTGTGTATGTATCTATGTATTAAATATTTCATCAGAAATTTCTCAGTAATCAGTTTTATTTAAATATCTTACTTTGTAATTTGTCATAATGCAGTTTATAATGACAAGATTCAAAAAGTTCGTAAATAATTTTAAAGTTAAATACATAATTAAAAACGGAATTATTTAATGTGAATGTATTGATTTTTTTTTCCAGAAAATACTGAGTTATTTGTTATGCTTTTTTGGGGTTCACCAGGCTGCTGGACATGACATAGTGAATGGGGGCACGTTAGTAGTTGGGAGCACTTTCATATCTTTCACAATTTATGAATGGAGTGAATGTAGTGCAGCATGGTGTTGGAAAATTGGTTCCCAACCTGCGGTCCGCTAAAGCTGAAATATGTACCGCGAAAGATTTAAAACTAACATTGGCGCGAACTGATTTTATGTTTTATCAGAAATTTTGTTTTTTTTTTATGATAACGCTCGTTACTTTTCATTCAAAAATATGTATGCTATGAGTTTTGATATATGATACGCGTATTTTTTTTTTAAGTTTTGGAGTTAAATTTTCATCTGGGTTTCTGATCTCTGCTCACAAATAGGAAACCAAAGTGATCCTAGACCTAAACGGTTAGGAAACACTGTGTTAGAAGAACTTACATAGTCCCCTGATGCATCAGACCTCTCTGCAATGCCCAAATATAACGGGACACACCTTAATTACAGTATGAAACTTACATTGATTAGTATGCTTTCGCTAACACTAATATCGCTTTTTCAGTTCTAGCTAGATGCTGCTAGTTAGGTGAGCAATAGGTATAACTGCATTTATCAGGTTGGATAACTACCACAATTGAAATAACTCAGAGAAATATGTTCCGGCCTTCTAGAAATAGGAATCGCGTTCTATTGAAGCATTTACTAATGCCTCAAGCCACACCGACTTTTTCTGTTGGAATATATTTATTCACTCATACAGAAATTTACAGTTCAATTAACGAGGACACTATTAACTCGAACTATATATTATAAGTCGAAAAATAATTACCTACAATAATAGTAACGTTATAATACTTACATAGTAATATTATAATACAAACATTGGGTACTCCCAAAACCATAATTGCGACTAGATTCAAAACTGCCTCGCTTGAAGAAAAAGAGTGCACTCCCGTTGTCACAAAGTAAATATATCACTCAGCAGTAACACTTTTTAAATGACGTAATGCCCGGGTGCCGCGTATATTGCAAGGAATTGAGATGACGTCTACGCTGTTCTTAGCTTTTTCATATGAAACCTATTACGCAGGGATTCAACCTGAGTGTTTTGCGTTTAGATATAAGGAACTTGTGTTGGCAGATTTGAACGACAACAGATATGCTCGATACGGCAGTATAGTTGGTGTTAATTAAATACTCAAAAGTGTAAGCAAATCAAAATTTGGGATTTAATAAGTATCCCGTACTCATTGAAACCTGAGAGGCTAGGCAAGCGGACCATGGTAGTGGTAATAATGTATCAGTATGTAGGTACACTACGGGCGAGGTGACTACGGGCAATATCGTCTTTTTGCCAAATGTTCACCAGTGGATAGCAGCGTTAGACTGTTGACGACACAGGTATACTGATAAAATCTTACTGAAATCAAAAAGCACTTCACCACAATTAGCCCTCATAAAATATATAGTTTTAGTCCCAACTCGTTTTGTTTAAACTCCACATAAATGTGCCGCGTTTGTGCGTCTTGAAATAAGTTTCTTTTTTTTAATTAAACCGATTTCAATATAAATTTTTCATGACTTGAGAATTGCACGGAAATTGAAATTGGCTTGATTACTTCTCAATGTTTTTGCTTGTCTATTTTACAAAACGCAACGTACGTGTGTGTTTTTGCGCACTTTAGATCCATTTAGCTCTTATTTTTTTATTAGTATTCATTGTGATTAGGTTTGAGCTATAGTTGGTTACGTTAGGTAACATAGAGTTTTGCAATTACATACATTAGGTATGTTAATAAATAATGTAGAAAATACTTCAGTGCACCAAGTTAATAAAATCGTATGCTTAACGGTAAGGTAATAGTCATTTATTACTCACCATTGTATGACGTCATATAAAGGCTTACACGGCGGTGTGTTACTGGAATACGAAATCGGAAACGGAAAATTCTCAGTGCCGATATAGTGTTGAGATTTGTGTTCGATTCATACTCTATACACAGTCAGGCATTGGTTGGTTACGTGGGAATGAAACAAAGTTGCGTTTATATAAAGCAAATATGTTCGCGCTAAGGTGGCCTGCCCAACGCGCTTCCATGCGGGTTCCGCCCGGTTATATGATTTTGAGGAAATTGAATGTAGGTTTTTGGCAATGGAATCTACCTTCATATACCACAAGAAAGCTTTCACCTCATCTATCTGAAGCCTCACTCATCTTCGAACAGTCCAAGAGCGAATTTATCGATAAGCAATTCCTTGTTTAATTTTTAATTTTACAAAAGACAACTTTTTATTGGTTAACTTATACATCTGTTTTAATGGTTTTTCAGGGCGGCCGTGTGTTCTGTCTACAGGCGAGTTCCATGCAAACTATCAACGTGCCGCTCTCGCATGCCGTACATCAATACATACACCATAAAATGTTCAAGTACGTATTAAAGTATTAAGATATTAGCTTTTTCTTGTGGCTTTTTCTCTGTGGCTTGAAACCTTACATTTTACGCAATAAAAATTGGATATGATGAAAGTTAAACGTGAAATACATATCATATCAAATTAGAGTCTCATAGATTACTTATAGTATGAATCTACAATATTACTGTAGATTAAATGCTATTTTTATTGAGCCTTATACTGTTCTTCTGCTGGGCAAAGGGTTCCACAAAATCCTTACAGGTATTATTTTTCTCTGCCACCTCTTCCTAGGTTATTTTCGTAGAAGACGTCTATCCTAAGGCACTTTGACTTTATGAATATTGCCCAGCGGTTACTGTGAATGCGGCTTGCGTGGCCCGCCTAATCCCTTTTAATTAGATTTCTAACGATATGTTTGGTTTTCTATTTAACTGATGCTCATCGGCCTCCCGACTTATTTTCATGATGTCAGAACTGCCTCCTGAAGGCACGAACCGCGTGTCAAACGATTTTATTAGGTTGTTCACACCAAACATGTGGTAAGGTAAAGATACTTTATTTCAAATGTGAGAGTGAAGACATAGTAGTAGAGTGTTAATATATTAAATACATATAATTTATATATAATCTCCTTCGCTGTCCATTACCGCCTGCCGGCGCTCTGGAAGTCTTTGAATACTTTAAAACTTTTTATTTTTCTTACACTGTCTGAAAATGTCTTCCAATGAACTAGTGAGTTGATCCCAACTACCAAACATGTTACTTCGCAACATTCTCTTCAATTCCCCAAAACAGCCATAGTCCAGGGTGTTTGTTAGAATCCAACACTTAAAACAGGGTGTTTGTTGGAATCCAACACTAATTTTATGAAGCAGTTTTGGTATACTCAACCCCCAAATCAAACAGTGTTTAAATCTGGCGACTAAGGAGGATGTGTCCAAAAGCTACATTTTTTTCTTCAAAAATCTAACAATCTCAGCTCTGTGCGGGCGAGCATTGTCCTGTGTTATTCATCCAGTCCGGGATTTCTTCATTGAGGATAGAAATATACACTGAAGCGGTCATTGCCACGGTACCTAACAATTGCACTAGCTGTTTATGGATTTGTTTTGCGGTCCAGCCGAGACCCATGCCAAACTTGATGAAAATCCTTTGCTGATAATCATCGATTGAGTTTTTTAATTGTGTTTGATACATTTCTCACAATAACTAAAATCAAAATTCAACAACAAACACATCTTTTTCACACACATCTATTCTTTGTTTACGCAATTGCAATACTATAAGTCGTAACATCCATCCGTTCAAAAAATAGAGTGCGAGAAGTCACCAGGTCACCACACGTTTTTTAACAACCTAATACATCTTTGATTTCACACCGGATCATCGTGACAAATCGAACGTATAGTCAAGTGGTTTGATTGTCATTTTTAATTAAATTATTTTCTTTATATGGTAACGTATTATAATGCCTATTGTATATAGGTACAGCAATGAGCAAACTACTGTAAGTAAATATTGTATCACTTGAAAACAAAGGGACAAAAATTTAACCAAACATGAATCGAATCCTGCTAAATGCAGTTTAAATCATAACAATACTAGCTTTCGCCTGCGGTTTCGCTCGCGTTTTGCCAAATCATTTCCAAGTCTCCAGGGCGCGTCCAAGTCCGCGTATATATCGGCAGCAAAGAACAAAAACTTAACAAAGTTCCCCGTCCCATTACCCCCTTACAGAACACCAAAAATCCTTTCTTAACGGACACCTCGTTATAAATCAATCTAATTCCTAATTTCAGTTTTCTATACTTTTAGTTTTGGGCTGTCCGTTGATAGTCAGGCAAAACAAAGAATTTTATAAGTATACATACATTAAGGTTTCTTGTATGTATAAAGTTAATCATCATCTTCCTTCCTGTGTTACAATTTTACTAGTTTGGGGTCGGCGCAAAATATTTTTCTCTTATTTCCTAACCTATTTATCTTTTGTTTTCAACTTGTTAGCAATCGCTTTTATATGTGTGATGTTTTCTCTTAACGTCCCCGCAAACATTTTTTTTAATCTCAATAACGAGGAATCACAATAATAGATAAACATTGAGCTATTAAAATAATCCGCCATTTTCAAAATAATATACCTACTGTAAAACGGTGGCTTTAAAACACGTTGCTGGTTAAACTGTCCATTCTTATTTGTGCGCAGTAATTTCAATGAAAAATCATTCGCTATTTAAAGTGGCCATGTAACTGGTTATGTCAGTCGAGTTGATTAGGTATATATGTATCTATCATCCGATCCTTTGTCCAGATATGGTCCACTTAGTATTTACCCAGACTATTGTGCAAAGCTTAACTCATCTCGTGTATAAAACATCAACAGCAAACCCTTTTTTGTCATGACCCTTTCATGACAAAAAAGGGTTTGCTGTTGATGTTTTATACACGAGATGAGTTAAGCTTTGCTTTAATTAGCGCCGCGCAAAATTCGCCCCTGTATTGTTTATTGAATTGTAAATCATAAAATTTGCATCTCAATAAATCAATATGCTACGCAAGGTTTTCAAAATAAAACTAATACGGGTTTATTATTTCGCGTATCTTTTCAATGTGAACCGTTACAGTTGCTGCAAATTATTTACAATACAATTTTTGGTTATTATTCCTATTGGTATTGTAATACTTTCGTGAGTCGTGTACTTGATATTGCGAGGGGTTCCATTATGAGTTTGCTCGCGGCGGGAGGCTAGTATAAATGAGGGGTGCAGGTTTGCATTCTATTATTCTGGTTCGACACGTGGTGCTGGTCGCACGTCTCAGGGCTCGTGTGGACGGTGCCGCAGTCGCGGCCTCACCGCCTAGCGTAACCGTGAAGGCTGCACTCTATCGGTAACAACGACGAAGCAAAACTTGGCGGCGGTGCGTCGGCGGCACCGTCACCCTGAGCCCTAACTCTTTCAAGTGCGTTTTCTGAAGTAAAAAAAAAACAAAAGTTTGTTGGTTTGTTGGAGTGTGAAATGTGTCTTTAAATACATCAATTTACAGGTAAGTGTTTTCATATACCTATTTATGTCATTGAGAAATTTCCGTAAAAACATAATAAAAAAAATGTTTTGAAGTTAGGTAGCTTTGCATTTTTGTAATGTAACTCATTTAAAGTATGGACAAGCGGCGGTAAATCGTTTTGTTCAAAAGATTTCAAACTATCTCGCGATTATAAATTATAATTTTAGCAAATATTGGATACGAATCGACACATACTTTCATTGTTTTAAAACAATGCATTTTTTTGCAGATTTGAAAGTTGATGAGAATAAGGACGCGATTATGTATGATCCAGCCGCCTGTGCCGCACCCCCAAGTTAGTAGATACTAGTTTATTTTCACAGTCCAGTATCATAAAAAATCTTAAATTATCTTATTCTCATATCCAGTCAGTCGATCTATACTACACGTAATATTTTCGCTTCCAAGAAAACAATGCCAAAAGATTATATTTACTTAACTTAAAGTTTTCATCTGTTACATTCACATATTATGCATTGTTTGCAGAACATACTGTGTTTAAGTGTAATTTATACTTATTTGCTTTCGTACGTTTTTTAAATTATTAATTATTATTTTATTTACTATGTCCATTGTCCACGTGCTAGGTTTGTTTGCATTCGTACAGTTCTTTCTGTAGATCTTTCAGTAAGATTCAGTAGTGGCGAAATATATACATACATTACTATTTAAAAGTAGGCCTAAATGTAAACTGTTAGCCTATCTATCTAATTATCCCATCATGTCCCACTGCTGGGTTAAGGCTTTCCTCCGCTTTCCACACATGTCTGTTCCCTACCATTAAGGGCCATTTCAAGAGTCAAGCTCGTCCATACATCCTCATCCTTAGTCTACCGCAATGGCGCCTATTACATCCAGGGCCCATTTTATCTGTTTATTTTCCGTATCAATACCAACTGGATTTAGTTGCGAAAAGGCACAATGCTATCCAGAATATTTATTATACACATATCTATCTGTTCTACCCTGACCTTCTACTTTGACCTTAAATTAAAAATATGAGTAGCGTTATATAGGCCCCAGGACCATGGATTCAAATCATATTTCTCAACACAGGTGTGTACCTGTGTTTAATGCCTGTCTATAAGATGCCTACTGTGTCATCTTATAGACAGGCATTTATAGTCATGATTTTTTTTAAATTTGTTTCTGTATGATATGTAATCTCAATTAAATTGAAGTGTTGTTGGTAGTATTAAAATAGCTGCTTTCCTATAAATTCATATGCAGTATACATGCACGATATTTTATTTTATCAATATTTTACCTGTCATCTGTCTATTTGCCTGACTGTTTATATTTATGTGTCTGTCTGTTGGTTCCGGGTAATCTTCGCAACGACTGGGCTGATTTTGACGAGTCTTTCACTGAAGAGAGCCTTATGACATAAGGAATAAAATAGGCTACTTTTATACTACAGGAAAAAGATTAGGGTCCGTTCACATAAAATATTAAATTTAATTTCTATTGTTTCAGTCGGATACCAATCGAGAATTTAAAAAATCTTCATTGTTTCCTGTGTCTAAGCCAGCTGTTTCCTAAGTCAAATTTACTTCGTAACGAGCAACAACCCTCATGGACAAGTCTTCAAGTGGATTCGAACGTACGTTAAATAATAAGCGAAAAAAATCCTTTTTTCTTGTTTGTGTTGTTATTAATCCGCATAATAGACTAGACATAACTTGATTGTGCATAACATTTGATTCTCATAATGATAGAATTGTATACATCATGCCGAGTCCGCGTATTTTTTTTTAAAGGTCTATTTTTTTTTAACCATGCTTAAATGCTAATTAGTAGATATTAGCAGAGATAGAAAAGTTTCCTTAGAACATTTGAATTCAGATACTGGTATTCAAAATTAGAACTAAAAATACGGTTACAGTTTTATGAATAGGGCAGTACGTTTTTTCAAACTACGTGAATATATAATCCCAACGCGAAAGTCTGCCGAGTATTGCATGTTAATTTCAAATCCCAATGTTTGCTAATCGATTAAATTGAAATAAATTCCAGACATGCATTCGGCAACGTTATTGTTTGTCGTTTTCATTCTAAGCAGTCTTAATTTTAAAGATGTAACATATCATGAAGATTTACAAGTGCATTATGCCCACCCAGATTATGCGATTTTTTTAAGGACTCATATTATGCGGGTTTTTAATCCAGAAAATGATAAAGCCCTGACGGAAAAAGACTGACAAACTCTTCTTAAGAAAACATGACTGGTAACATTTATAATCTCGTTGCATTACGAGGAAATATGGAATCAATGGGAGTTTCTCAACAACTGTGCGTGTTTACAAGCGTTGCGTCTTTTTTTGCGTATATTTGATTCCCTGGCAACTGTGGGTCTAATTAATGCCTTCTTGTGTTTTTGCTGTGTTTTCATAGACGTTAGTTCATAATGTAATTGCATCTACGGAGACATAGGTTGAGAAATAGTCGTAAATCTAAGATTGAACTAAAATAACTGCTGCCAACTCCATCGGACTGCTTGTAAACGGATCTTGTTTGGATAACTTTTTTAGTAGTTTTGGTTTGGCTTTTTCCGTTTATTTTTCATTCAAATTTCTTAATTGCGTTATTACTGTTTGAATGAGTATTAATTTTTGCCTAACGTAGTAAGAACTTCTTTATCTTCGTTGTATTAAATGAAGTCCCTTTCCAAACTTTCTGTGAGGCCGCGTATTTTCTCTAAACTATGTAAAGTACATTGATGAAGTTTTCATCATTGAAAGAATTTAGTACAAAGTTTATTATAGTATTAAGAGTGTGAGTTTAAATGTGTGGTTTTTATATAAAAAAAAAATAACAAAAACAATACTATTGTTTTTTGTAAAAAAAAAAGAATTGCATGCATTAACTTAAGTGTGTTGGTTATTGCTCTGAAGTGAAGCTTGAACAAAGTCGATCAAGCTGTACATATCTTACTGGCTGGTTTTTCAACAAATGGTAACTTCGAATGGTAACGATTGCCACTTGGAAGTGTTAACTATTCGTTTTTTTAGTTAGCGAATCTTTTAGTTTTAACATTAAAATTTGGATGGTTATCGTTCTGGAAGTAAAAAAGAGTTGTTTGCTTAAAGTTGTTTTCGTTGCAGCTTACTGTTTTTTAGTTTTTCAATATACAGGTACGATTGCCACTTGAAGGTTGTAATGTTTCTTTTTTTTAGGGTATATAAATGTTTGGTTTTAATGATTAAAAACGGTTGGTTATCGCTCTGAAGTAACACATACATAGTTCAATTTCATTGTTTATATAAAGTTGTTTTCGCGGTATCTTACTCGTTTTTAGTTTTTCATTGTATGGTTATGGTTGCCACTTAAATGGTCGAAGCTATTTGGATTTTATTTAGGATAGATAATTATTTTAGTTTAAATAGTAAAATAGGTGGTTATCGTTCTGGAAGTAACATAGTTTAATTTCATTGTTTATACAAAGTTATATACGCTTCAGCTTACTGGTATTTAGTTGTTCAATATACAGTTAAGATCAAGTGGCAGTCTTGAAGGTTGCATTCCTTTGTGTTTTTTTAAATAACTTAAGTTAATAATCTAGTTTCAAGTTTCATTCGATTTGTTATCGTTCCGAAAGTAATATAATAGTTCAATTTCATGTACTTACTCTGCGGCTTATTGGTTTTTAGTTTTTAATTATACAGTTACGATTTTTACTTGAAGGTATTGTATTGAAAGTATATTTTGACGCCGTACCTCATTTTGCATGCTGGCGACGCTTCCTGTTTTTGTCATTTTCTTAATAAATATTAAATTTATTTGAAAATCAAATAAATTCGAGTTTATGAGTCACAGAGGGTTAAGGGTGCTGTTTGTTTTTAGTTTATTTCTGTTTTCATTGAAATATAATCTGGCAGTAAATAATGGACCAGCTGACGACATAAACTAGCTCACGATGTGTTCAATAGTTACTGTTATTGAATCCTTAAGTTTATGTTTCACTTTGATTTTGCCGTTGGTTCTCATGTTGTTTTTTAAAATAATTTCCACGTTTACTTCCTTTGTAAGAAAATTTATTAGAAAAATAATTAATATAGACCTTTAATATCTTTGTTGTTATGTTCAGTTTTTATTGATTTCTTGTTTAAGAATTAGTTAAAGCTGTTTTTCATTTCAATCGCTTGTTTGGTATGTTTTGTTCTTTAGATTCCATGATTTCCCTTTTTTGGCTTACGAGGGATCGTAGAAGTACTTTCTTCAAGATATATCTCATTTTGAATTACACTAATAAAACAGCGTTTACTGTTGTAGAATTTAATAGAAATCAAGGGATATTAGCGGCGATATTATTTATTTTTTACCGTGGAAATTACCAATTGTTGAAAAATAGAGCTTGGTCTGAAAAAAAGAGAGTATATTTTTTGGCTAAAATCTACGCATAATAAACTTAACCCGCCAGGAAATGATATAGAAAATGGAATCTTTTCGTCCCTGTTTTTTTGTTCGATGTTTGCAAAATTGTTTCAAATATAAACGATTTATATAATTTCGAAGTGGTGTTACTGATTTTGTATATTTATTTTTTCTAATAGAAAATGATATTTTTTAATTTCTTTGAATGTGGTTCGTCAGGTGACGAAAATTCATTGAAACATTTTGGATTGGATAGTTTTTGCTGAATTAAGTCTTATGTGTGCTGTTTACTTCTTTCTTCTCAATCAATATGCATGACAATTACACATTTTTATTTAGTTATCTGAGCTAATAAAGTGGGTGGAAGCAATGGTTAGATGTTAGTTAGTCAGATAATTAGTTTCTTTTCTGTATGTATTTTTACGATGGCTGATAGTTTAGTTTGATTTAATTATTGTAGGTAGTGGTAGGTAGGTGGGTAGTATGTAGGCCTCAGGGTTGTATTAGACATAGTTCTAGTATGGAAGATGATTTCATCTAGACATAACACAGCAGTAAAAATAGATCAGCTGCTGATGTGAACATATTCAGGCTTATAAGACAATTTTAACGAGATATATATAGACTTTATGTGCCTATGTATAAATAGTTGGTGCACTTGATTTTTATTTTATGTATGTATATTCAGTGTGAGTTTTCGTAGGCTAGGTCTATTTTTTTTTCATTTTAATTGAGTGTGAGTTTTTCGAGTGCTAGGTAGTTCTTTTATCTCCATCTCGTAAATAGTTTGGTTAGTATGCTACTAGAACAGTTTTTAAATAACCTACTCGTTCAATTTTATAAATAATAATTTTAACAGTGACATTTCAATATAATAGATAAATAGAAATGTATTTTGTACATAAATACACAGGGCATCACAATAGGCGGCCTTATAGATAACACAACCAATACAATTCTTTCATTATGTATTAGGTGTACAAATAAGTTTTGAGGGGTTTACAAAAGGTGGCATAACTAGTACAATATAGCATAGGACTATTTTTAAAGTTACGTATTCATGTTAAAACGTGTCAATTTTCATTTCATAGTACGTTTTATTTCGTTGAAGTGTAAACGACACGCATTTTTGTGATCCAACTATGTCGACTTTTGTGCCAGCTAAACAACATTTGTGCGAAGCACTGCTTTTTTGCTTCAACTTGAAGAAAAGTGCAGCTGAAGGGCATCGACTGCTATGTGAAGCGTATGGAGAGCATGCTCCATCAATAAAAACATGCGAATATTGGTTCCGCCGTTTTAAAAGTGGTGACTTTGACATCAGTGATAAAGAACGCGCAGGGACGCCAGTACAGTTCGAAGACGCTGAGTTAGAAGCATTACTGGACCAAGATTCATGCCAAACTCAAGAGGAACTTGCTGAAACCTTGGGAGTGACTCAACAAACGATTTCAAACCGTCTCAAAACATTAGGTATGGTGCACAAAGTAGGACATTGGGTTCCGCATGAACTCAAGCCAAGAGACGTCGAACGCCGTCTTTTCACGTGCGAACAACTGCTCCAAAGGCAAAACCGGAAGAGTTTTTTGCATCGAATAGTGACAGGAGACGAAAAGTGGATCCAGTATAATAATCCAAAGCGCAGAAAATCGTGGGGTAAGCCCGGCCATGCTTCAACTTCAACAGCCAAACCGAATATTCATGGCAAGAAGATAATGCTGTGCATCTGGTGGGATCAACTCGGAGTTATCTACTATGAGCTACTCCAGCCTAACGAAACTATCACTGCGGAACGTTATCAACAACAATTGATGCAGTTGAGTCGAATGTTAAAGCTTAAACGCTCCCAAAATGCCAAAAGACATGACAAAGTGATTTTTCAGCACGACAATGCTCGGCCACATGTTGCTAAAGTTGTCAAGGAAACCTTGGAGGCACTGAACTGGGATGTCCTACCTCACCCGCCGTATTCGCCAGACATTGCTCCTTCGGACTACCACTTGTTCCGGTCAATGGCTCATACGCTGCCTGAGCAGCACTTCACTTCTTACGAAGATGTGAAAAATTGGCTCGATTCTTGGATTGCCTCAAAAGAAAAGGAATTTTTTAAACGTGGTATCCGTATGCTGCCTGAAAGGTGGGCAAAGGTAATAGAAAGCGACGGGCAATATTTTGAATGATATACATTGTACCACTTTTTCTCAATAAAAATTAAAAATTAAAAAAAGAAACCCTTGAAACTTATTTGTACACCTAATATATAATAAAAGGTAGAATTATAAACTATAGTGCGACTCCTCAGTTGGAGAGTTCAATTAAATAGGATTAGGGTATTTGACAACTATTCAATTTAGATGAAAGAATACATATTCGAAAGTTATCAAATAAAATAGTAGGATTTTTGAGAAAATAACAAAATAGAAGTTACTCGTTTTTGAAGTTATTCTTCTATCCTTGTCACTCAAAATGTCGTTTGTACTTGATGAAAAAAATTCACTTTGGCGACTATTGTGATTAAACGCTAAAATGAGTCTGTTCCTGATGATTTTTCAGTTGCTTATTCATTAAATGTGACATTACAAATAGTCAATTAAAAGTAGGTTGTTTTAGCAAAATAGTTCTCTATCAAAGCCATATCCCATCATCCTATGCCCTGGGCCAGCCTGGGCCTCTAATTGGAAAAGACGGCCGTGCTTGTGACTGACGTCAAACGCAATAAGTGTTGATTCTGTTTACACTCGTACTTAGTAAATTTTAAAGTATTTACAACTCTATGAGATTTTTAATTTTTTTTCTGCCTTTTCTGTAGGTGGTGACAAATGTAATATACAAAATCCAGTCAAATATCCTATTAGAAATAACTGTTAATCATAGATAAATTACGACGCTTAGCTGTTTTATGATATTTTTGCGTCTTTTTCTCTTTTTTTGTTATTAGCGTCAATCAAGCGGAAAAGGTACAATGAGAAAGATAAATTGGTAAATGCTGTAAGTAGCTTTTGCAGGTATGACTGTACCTATCAAATTAATTAAATTTATTACATATTCAGACTGTAAACAGTGATAATCAAAGTAAGACTCTACATACTATGAATATGTCTGCTTTTCGTAACTTATCTTGTTCTTCTTAACTTCATAATAGATTTGACTAGTTTTTCATCTTTTAGCTTTCATATTTATACTTATTTACCATACAAGTGAGCCATTAAGATTAGAAATTAGAAACCAGAAATAGCTTTCTTGTGTGTATATTTACGAAGACTGATAGTTTAGGTCAGTTTGATGATTGTAGATGTGATTACACTGCAGCTTACGGTTTTTTTTTTTTTTTGCTTAAGGTAGGTAGGTAGGTAAATACGTAGGACTCAGGGTTGTATTAGATATAGTATGGAAGATGATTTCAGCTAGACATAACTCAGCAGTAAATAATAGATCAGCTGCTGATGTGAACATATTCAGGCTTATAAGACAATTTTAGCGATGTATGTATAGACCTTATGTACAAATAGTGGATACATTATTATTATATTTCTAGTATATTTTGTGTGAGTTTTATTATTTTTATTTTAATCGAGTGTGGGTTTTCTGGGTGATAGATAGTTTTTTTCCGTATTGAAATAGGTAAACACAGTTTTATTAGTAGGCTACTAGAACGATTTTATTAATAAGTACTAGTAAAATTTTATAAATAATAATTTTAACACTAACATTTCAACATCATAGATAAATGTATTATGTTCATAAATGCACTGATAAATAAGACAACCGTAAAACATAGTTATTTTTCGGTATTTTTATTTATAATATTTTACTTACGGTAGGCAGTTTATAGTATATTAATGTTTATACTAACGGGGTACTAGGTAATTTTAAACTGAATTAATTACTTTTATTTTAATTCCATAGTTAAAGTTTTCGTAAGTATAACTATTTCAGAGTTACAGTAAATAAAAATGTAAATACCATTTTATAGTTTTTAAGGCGGTCTTAAGTCGCTTATAACGATATTTAAAGTGGGTGAATGGATTTGAAAGGGAGAAACAATAAAGTGGGTAAATATTTCAATAATATGTATTTGCAATTTAAGACTCGTATAAGTGTAATTCTTTTGTATTACATAGGTACTAACAAAAAAATACGACTGTCTGTTTTAAGGGGTTAGTAACAGGTTGTAACAGAAGGGCGCCGTTTAGTTTTAGGGTGTTCGGGCTTCCATATATGTATATATATATAAAAAAATGCAAAATTTAAAATAATGATCCACCGGTATCGGTCAGGAATCTAGAGACTTACCTTTTAACAATGCGAGCCGTGTTTAAACGTACGGCTTCCTTGATCAAGCCCTCCATCTAGCTGCCTAACGAGAGCCTCTGTTGGTTGGGGCTTGTGGCTTTTAAGCCATTGGGCTGATAAAACTATCGGCACAGTGATTGCCGAGTCTGCTTTTTCCATCCGGTGAGATTGGGTAAACGAGCCGTACAATAAATCAAAAATAAATATCTTTAAAAAAACTTGTGGTGGAGTGGTATACCGGATACAAAACATAAACCTTAAACATTACCAGACCACGCACTTCTGAATCACCCTGTATAATAGCCACTCAATAGGCTTAGGACAGTCTAACATAGTACTTAGTTAATTATTGTGTCGCTTTTGCTTGAGCTAAGAGTTTTTAGCGTTTTTGTCGAAAAGCTAATTAAGTGCCTACAGAGTATTAGAGAATATTTCGGAGTGGACTTTGGTGATTATTTGTACAATAGAAGTATTCCAACGGTACCTAATAATAAGGTAATAGACATAGTGAATAGTTACAGTGGAGTCAGAGTAAATCAAGTTTTTGTATGCTTTGGACTTACTTAATCGCTAGTGCATTCAATTCGAATAGTTATAAGATAGTAAATTGCGTTGCTTCCTTCTTCAAATCTTTTGCTTCAATTCTTTTGCTTTCGGACAGTATTTCTTCGAATTCTTTCCCTTACTGCTTTGACCACCTTTTTCGTACGAACACTACGTGGACGGCCAGATCTTTTTCTGTCACAAACAGAGAAGGACTCATTGTACCTATTGATAGCCCGGTATACAAATATTTGACAAATACCAAGCGTATGGATAGTTTTAAAAATTGAATTTATCTCCATACCAACTTTGTGTAGTGCAATCACAGCGATTCGGTTCAAAATATTGTAAAATGAATCGGCGTCAAAATTAGAACACAATGAGCAATCGTATAAAAATGACAGATTCAAAATTCAAATGTTATATCTTTCTAATTTTTAATTGTAACAGTATTTATGGCCAGACTGTGTATATAAAAATCTGTTACAACGATATCGAAGGAGCTACTCATATTTGGTCGTAAAAACCGATAGTCGTAACAGCCGATAACTTTGTTATTAGGTACCTAATACCTATTATTGAATGTGTGATTAATAATATAAAACTACATGTTATTTACATGAAACTTATAATAAAAAGACATTACGTACATATTTAATTACGAATCATTTTTCTACATTAAAAAAATCTGTAATTTTAATCTGTTTGCAACACTTCTGTAGTGCGGACGCACTTTGTAGTTCACGTTGAATTTTAATTAACGTATTGTCATAATTCCCTGCATGTGAAACTGTTCCTTAAAAAGAAAAAAAAAATCAATAGTAAACTCAATATATTTTGGGTGTCTTGATGTCTTGTGTTCAGATAAGTAACAAACTGACTGAAGAGAGAGTGACTGACTGAGGAAGCAGACTTTTGATTCTTCGAGTATACGAGTACTGCATACACGAGTATTTTTTCTGAGAATTACAATAGACCCCAAACTCGACACGTTTTTGTTTACTTTTGTGATCTTAATGACTATTTAGTGTGACATATGTGGACACTGATACCTATTCAAAGTTTGACAATACAGCTGGTCGTTCTAACAGATATAATTCTCCTAAATATCAGTTAAATGTAGTCGCTTAAAGAGATATTATGTTGTAATAAGCAATGTCGTAAAAAGCAGTATTTCTGTGAGGCGGTCTAATAGAATTCAGGCGGGACCTTTGATTTTGGTCAATATAACCGGTATGTTGTTCTAAACGATGTCGTCTTAAACGGTTTTGACTGTATATGAGTTTGCTAGAATTTAAGTTTTATTCTTCTTGAAATACACCGTGGCATTTTAACCGCGCTAAAAATGACTACCAGTGACTGAACTGAAAACATTCGTAGAAAACAAATGGTATTTATGACGTTTAAGTAATTTAAAAGGTTAAAATATATTATGTCGCATGACGTAGTGTGAAACCTTCTGTTGCCTTGACCGGGCATTGCGTTCCAAGAGCGGCGTGGAGAAATCTTTATCGAGTTCAGTCCGCTTAGCACAAAAATGTGTTTATTTAATACGATCCTAATGTTCAAATAATGTATTTTGTATTAATGGAATCAATCGTATTGTTTCATCGCCCTTTGTAAGAAGACTAAAACGTCACGGTGTATATATATTTCAGTTAAAAAAAAAAAATACAACTAAAACTTTCCAAACAAGATCACTGTTAAAGCAGTTCGATGGTGTTGAAGTGTTGATTGTAGCTGTTGAAGTTCAATTTCGGGTTGTATGTTCTACTCGCTTCGCTCTGTTTCATTAGAAAAATAAGGCTGTATTTCTTATAGAACTGTAATACAATAGAATCATCACGATAGGTCTACGTCTAATTTTAGTATTTTGTGTGTTTATACTAGACCCACAGCATCATGCACACGATGTGATTGCCGTTTCTTTTTGTTGTCGTTTTAGTACATTTTGTGTGAATACTAAGTAGTTAGGGTTCGGCTTTGAAGTTTTATTCCACTTCATAAATGGCTTATGCTGTAATAGATTACAACATAGTGAAATATTACTTTTGTTTCGGAATACAATCGTAAAAATAAAAACAAAACACAAACACTAAGTTCCAAGTATGAAAAAAGGAGTTTTAATTTTGGTCTCGAATACAGACTTTACAACTGTCGTAATCCCAACATGTATCACTCTCTTATAATAAGCTTTACTCACAAAATTGTTTCAAGGCATAAGGATGTACTGTATTATTTTTGCTTAGTGTTTTAAGGCATAAGGATGTACTGTATTGTTATTGAGCGAAAGACCCTCTTTTTTACTAAAATTATATGTACAAAATGTACGTTTTGTGGCAATGTGCGAATGAGCACGCGCGCTTGGCAAATGTTTAAATGTTTTTATAACGATTTTCAATTATTTGAATTTGTTTAAGGCTGTTTCCGATTGGTTTTCATGATTTTTGGACCTTTTTCTTGATACATTCCATTTAGAATAAGCTTAGGTTTATGATCAGAAAAGTCAGTGACAAATTGTGATAAAGAAAAATAAAAAACGTTTTTTATGTAATAAAATATATCAATGGAACGTTTAACGTCCGAGGAAACATGTTAGGTATAGCAAAAATGTGGTATTTTATATCATTCGCCGTACCTACTGCCACAAAACTGATTAGTTTAAAATTAATCTTCGGTATGCTTTTATTAGTATCGTTAAGTGTTTTCGGTTACTTTTAATGTCAAAATTATATTAGATTCTAAGTGATTTCAGTGATTTTACTTTCGTAAATAAATTGCTTTACCTGCATTCCATTGTTTTCATTCTAGTTTTGATACACGGTCTTGCCCCAAATGCATGCGATGTGGATTCTCCTGTATTGCTGATGCCTGAAATGGTGTGACAATGGAGTTATTCTGTTGACAATTTGACATTCGATAACTCACACGGCTGGTTTCTGAACCAGTCATACATAAAACTTCCGTTTTTGCGTGACTGGACCGACGACACACAGCCAAAATTACTGGACTCCCTACGGGAACGGGAAACAACGAAATATGCGTATAGTTGCGGGCAAAAACAAGTAAAAATTATAAAAAATCAACCCAGTTTTTAAGTACCGCTTATCAAATTTTACATCCAATGTTTTAAAAATCCTATAAGTTGATATCACTTACCTACAACTGAATTATGTATACGCAATATCGAAAATACAAACCCTACAGATCCTACAAAAACCGGGACATGTTTATAGAGACATACTTACCCTGGTAAAAATCGAGACTGACGACATGAGCAGGTGATTCGAGTACACACAACACTTGAATAACATACTGAGCTAGTAGTACCAACTTGGAAGCCATTGCATGTTCAAATCAAGTGGTCAAATTCACTTCAAACCTGTGAGCCACACAGTCGCACACTTGGTCAAATTTTACCCTAAACCAGACTCCCAGGGATTTGCCCTAGCAACAGTTGCTTCAGTAGGCTTCTCACCTACCAAAGCAGTCGTTAATAAGGAATATCCAGTATCTAGAAAAGTATGATTTTTTGTTCTTATTGTCTCGGAAAGATAGCTATGATTATTCAGTTTCTTTCTAAACCTCTATGCTACTGCTGTCGGTAATAACCTAATAACTAACCTATAACCAATTAGCACTAGCGTTACATCGTGCAACCGTGCAGACGACTTTAATTTCTGTTCGATTCGTGATTGAAGATTTATTTATAGATAGCACTGTGTCTAAATGTCAGGCAATCCCATCGAGACCTACTTTCTTGTACCATTCATTTGAGGGACAGTGCAGTGTCGAGGATGTGTGTGAGCATGTCCCGTCATGGATTATTTTTTTTGAGTCGGTCCTCATATAACGTAATGTGAGTTGAGGACTATGTAAGTATGTTAGAGGTTGTCTGGCAGATTATCAGTTGAGGGTCAGTGCAGTGTCAAGGATGTGTGTGAGCATGCGTAGTGTCGAGGATGCGCGCATGTCACGTGATGGATTATAGTTTTTTAGTCGGTCCTCATATAACGTAATGTGAATTGAGGACTATGTAAGTATGTTAGAGATTGTCTGGCAGATTATCAGTTGAACCCTCAGTGCAATATCAAGGATGTGTGTGAGCATGTGTAGTGTCGAGGAAGCGCGCATATCACGTGATGGATTATAGTTTTTTAGTCGGTCTTCATACATTACGACAGGTACATTACACATTTTCTGGCAGATTAAATACTTTATCAGTTAAGGGTCAGTGCAGTGTCGAGGAGGCGCGCATGTCACGTCATAGATTATTGTTTTTGAGTCGGTCCTCATATAACGTAATGTGAATTGAGGACCACGTAGGTACAAAGGGACTAGCTGTGCCCGAGATTTCGTTCGCGTGGACGTCGGATAGATGAACGCCGTTGTTTACTGCTAGGCAAGCGTGCTTCATCTTTGACCACATCATTGCTTACCATCAGGTGAGGTAGTGGTCAAACGCGGTTCAATAGTGAAAAAAAAAACATGTTAATAGATTCAGGGGTGGATCGTGAGTGTGCGGAGCGCTGGGCTAATACTACTCGGGGGCCTGCCTCATTCACAGACTAATTTCCATTTTGTCTTTGGAATCTACTTTGACAAATATTTGGTTTGTTCTTTTCGATTTCGACAAATTCCGACACTTTTACTGGGGAAGTTTTTTCTTGTTGGATAACTTGGCCGAGCAATCGTAACGCACACCCTTGTTTTACTACAGAACCCTAAACATAATACAACACAGTAAAACACCTTTTATTTTTAGCCACTTTTAAATGAGAAAGGTGGTTTTGCTAAAGCAGAACTGGTTTTGTTTAATTATTATTAATTTCGTTTGTACCTATACTTTCGTATACCCCTTTTGAAAATATAAAAAAGATAACACTTAAAATATGAATTATGGTAGCCTATCCGTATCGGGAACAGGGCCAAAGCTAGTCCGAACTCTTGAGAAAGGAACCTCCTAACAATACGTGCTGAGTTCAGTAGTACAGCGAGCTGGATCAAGACGTGAGTTCAGTAGTACAGCGAGCTGGATCAAGACGTGAGTTCAGTAGTACAGCGAGCTGGATCAAGACGTGAGTTCAGTAGTACAGCGAGCTGGATCAAGACGTGAGTTCAGTAGTACAGCGAGCTGGATCAAGACGTGAGTTCAGTAGTACAGCGAGCTGGATCAAGACGTGAGTTCAGTAGTACAGCGAGCTGGATCAAGACGTGAGTTCAGTAGTACAGCGAGCTGGATCAAGACGTGAGTTCAGTAGTACAGCGAGCTGGATCAAGACGTGAGTTCAGTAGTACAGCGAGCTGGATCAAGACGTGAGTTCAGTAGTACAGCGAGCTGGATCAAGACGTTGATCCAACTGCCTAACGAGAGCCTCCACAGACTGAAGAAGAGCGACGCCCTTAATCTTCTGTTCTTAAATTCCAGTGAGGCGTATTCGGTGGCGTGTCTTGGTGTGACTTCGTTAGACTGGGAGCGGCTCGGTGTGGCTGCCTTAGAAGAGCTGGCTTTCGAAATCGCTAGGAAGGCCTTCCAGCGAAGCGAGAACATCGTGTTCCTTAATCTCATTGACCATTTACAGGTAAAGAATTTTATGCTTCGAGAATACCACACATTAATAAGAGTTCACAAAAAACCGACCAAGTTCGAGTCCATTTCTGTTTAAGTTGTTTAATGTGTGATTTACATCAAAATCTACTAGCTTGAAATCTACAGATTGTTTTATTTGGTACTAGCTGCTGCCCGCGACTTCGTCCCCGTGGAATCCCCGATTTTAAAACATTCTTTATCGCTGCTCCGCTCCTATTGGCTTAAGCGTGATGATATATAGCCTAAAGCCTTCCTCGATAAATGGTCTATTCAACCCAAAAAGAATTTTTCAATTCGAACCAGTAGTTCCTGAGATTAGCGCGTTCAAACAAACAAACAAACAAACAAACAAACTCTTCAGCTTTATAATATTAGTATAGATTTGTTAAAGCCGTTAGAACGACATATTCCAAATATTGTTATCGACGCATTGAATTTTTATTGATCTCGTTAATTTACCTATAAAACTGTTATTTTTATAAACGTACTGACTTTTGCCCGCGGCGTTATTTAGCTGAGATAACGCGCGCATGTTTGAATGAGTTCTACACAGTATATCGCATTGTATTTATTTACTAGCTTCTGTCCGCGACTTCGTCCCCGTGGAATCCCCGATTTTAAAACATTATTTATCGCTGCTCCGCTCCTATTGGCTTAAGCGTGATGATATATAGCCTAAAGCCTTCCTCGATAAATGGTCTATTCAACCCAAAAAGAATTTTTCAATTCGAACCAGTAGTTCCTGAGATTAGCGCGTTCAAACAAACAAAACAAACTCTTCAGCTTTATGATATTAAGTATACATGATTGGTTGATAATTTGTTTGGAAACACTCGGAGTATGAGTCTTGTATCTTGGAAATAAATGATTCCTTATTTAAATAAAACCATTTTGTCTTACAGGAACGCTTCGAGGCCGGTGAGAATCGAGCTGTTGTCTTAGGCGAGATACTGGCGTACCGGGGTCGATACACTGAAGCAGCGCGGTCGTACCGAAGCGTAGGACGGGACGAGAGGGCACTGAATCTGTATGTTGACCTAAGGATGTTCAATAAGGCACAAGTAAGTTTAATGAGGAGATTTATCTTATGCTCGATGACCCAACGAACGTTGCTCTGTCCAAATTGAGAAGCCTCTATTTTTGTATGAACTTATCATACAAAAGTAGAACAGAGGCTTCTCAGTTTCTGCAGATTATTTAATTTTTCAAAAAATATAGTAAAAACCCTTTTCCTATGTTTTTGACCTTGAAAACTGAAGATGACAGCCAGCATGAAATGCTCGTAAATTTTTGAAGGTGCCTCTTTATTTTAATTTCCATGTCATTGTTTGTTAACAACCTGTAACTAACTTAGTACGGAAACGAAAGTCGACTTTCCAGAACGTGTGTATGTAAGTCGGGTTGATGTCCGCAACTCCCAAGTTCCATTATCTGTTCTATCTCTATGTATCGGCGTTTGGCTGCCGCATTTAGTCCTATCTTTGGACGATTGTGCGTAAGCCATGGAGGCCGTCATTGTGTTCAGCCAACTTCCCTCCAGAAGCAGATTAGTACTCCCAGTTTAATCAGAACGTCTGTAAGAGAATTCGATGTTCCTATTGTTTCCACACCAGAAATCATAAACACGGAAGTGTTTAGGTGATTTCTATGCACTCAAGGAGAATGTGCGCTTCCGTTTTCTCTGCCTCCATACATGCACTGCACAGAGTAGTTTCTGCTGTACGTACATACGGCCGTGGTGGTGTAGAGTTAGGAGGAAACGGAACCGCCGGCTAGTTTGTCTCCCTACTAAATTCCGTGCGAGCTATCGCGAGTTAGTGTATATGCGAGCAGTTGCGTCGTCCACCCAGGCGCTGTGGTTGGTGTCAGTCGTATCATGTATCCGTTGTCGGCGTCGGTTCTGTGGACTCGCTGTCGGTTTCAGTTTGACGTCAAAGGCCTACCCTCTCGACGTCAGAACTGACACCGACAGTGACGCTTGGGGTAGAAGCGAACGTATACACGGGGAATTTTAAAAGAGTGTGTGTACTGCGAAATTGGTAAAATGAGCCACTGTGGTCCGGTTCGCGTACCTTGAATGTCGAATAGAAGGCTTCGCTTCTCGATTGCTTTGTCGATGACAGGTAAGTTTAAATTGTTGGACTTGGTTCCATCAACCTTAGTTCTAGATGTACAATGGATCGTCTATGGCTTGGTTCAATAGTTCCAATAGAAAAAATGGCCTTCTAAAAACAACTTCTAATGAGGCCATTTTTTCAGTTTGAAGCCACCAAGATGCAATAGCTTTATAAGATCTTAACTGATTCTTATAGGTTGTTCAAGACCATCAGACAGGCAAAGTCTTAACGCACTATCTTTGCGACTTTGGGATTGCTGCCACCTGCATCATAAGCCAATTGGATGAGTGATATTTAAAGTGTAATAGGATACGGAAAAATTTCCGAATACTACAGTCAAAAGTCTGTTGTCTTTCATGTGTTATTTCTTTAGAGATTTGATATTAATCGACGTCTTCTTTGCTTGTCCAAATTATTCTGTTTATCTAGTGATCGAACAAGAGTTCATTGTTTATTGAAGTACATTTGAAGTCCTTTCACGAGGCATCAAATACAATAGATCTAAAGATTACTGCTTGGTGATTGGTGAGATAATTACACTTTTTTTGTAGTAAGTCTTGTTGCTCAAATTAAATTATTAAAAAAAAAGTACAAAATAACTTTAATTTCGGAACCCGGTGTTTTTGGTTGCTTCATGTTTTTGAACACACCGACTTCCGAAATTAAAGTTATTTTGTACTTTTTGTTTTTTTTTTTTGTTTGGAAGTCGATTTTATTTTTTGTAAAAAGTTTTTTATTTCTCCCTTTTTAGTGGTTCACTCCCAGCTAAGCATACCCATCACAGCGTACGTGGTATAAATTGGTGTAAACAATAAACAAACATGCGATTTCTGAATCTATCTCTAGCTCTAGCTATCCCGGCAGATTTGCTATCATTTATTGAAATTAACAAAAAACCGCTTGTTCGATTTCGATAAAATTTTCATGGGACCATTTGGGAAGTACACACTTTCCAACAAAAAAAGAATTTTTCAAATTGGTTGGCAAGCGACGGAGTTATGCGCCATGTCACCTCGTGCGCGCCATCGTTTCAGGCGCATGTAATTTGAAGCTCCGTTTATGAGTATTTATAACTATTTTCCTATAGTTATAAATAAATATATAATCTTAAATATTAGACATATAGCTGTGAATTTTATGTTGTATTGTAGCTTATCACAAAAGATGTCGATGTTTTTCTAGTAATTACCAATAAGAAGAAGAGAGAGTTTGAAGTAATAATTATTGGTTGAATGGCATGATTATTATTGTTATTTTTTTCGACATTCACATTTTTTTCAAAAGTTATGGTATTGGGAACGCATTGTTTTGTAATGCAGGCGTTGACGTGACAACATTGTTGTCTTTCGAATAAGCCTATTTTTATCTCAGTATCACACTATGTACTCGTATAAAGATAATATAAAAAAAAATAGCTGCCACAGCAGGGTAGTGCATTGGACTCGAGTTTAGAGTGTATTTTTACTTCAAAATAGTTAAAAATATCGGTAGTCCATGTCCAGACACACTGTATATTTAAATTGTTCAAATTCTAGGTTTAGTCTGCGTTCCGCATTCGCATTTTGTTGCTGTATTTTAAATGGAAGTTTGACTACATATTGTCCATCGTTAACTCTCTTTCTTATGTGTCTCACGACATCTGACGAATAAGAAATTACGACACTTAAAAGAAATGCTCTTATTCTATTACGTATTTCCTTCGTTTTACAGGAGTACGTGGGCGAGGGCGAAGGCCTCGCAGCGTTGGCTCGTCGTCGAGCAGAGTGGGCGCGGCACGTGAACGAGCCTCGCGCGGCCGCTGAGATGTATCTCGCTGCGGGCGACGTAAAGCGAGCGGCCGAGCTGATGGCGGAGACCGGCCGGAGAGACATGTGAGTACACACGCTTACTAAATAATATGAAGGTATGTTTCCCTCATCATCACCAGCCATGAAGTTCGAACTAATGTGGTTCGCCAAGTAGAACGTTCGATTGACATGCAGCGTTTTGTTTCAATACGGGGAATGATAAATTAACCGGACGAATCGATAATGTATGGATGACTGTTAATGTGATACTACTATACCGAGCGGCATTAATAAATGGAGTTTGCGAAAAATTAATTTGAATGGCGATAATTATGAATGATTAAAATCTGTAAAATGAGCTACTAGCAGTGGGAAACAGCTTACCTAAGCTAGCAACTGAAATTCCAAGAGTCCGAATTAAACACTAAATTGGATGATACAAAAAATATTCAGTGGGCGAAGATAGCACTGAGTGGATGAGCTTAGTAGAGGAACATAGCGTACAGGGGCTTACGGCACCCCGACACGGATGGGTAAGGTGCGAATGGTATGACGGGAGCTAGATTGATCGGGATAAGCGAATAAACGTAACTCCCGTCATACCATTAATGTAAGGTTCCTTTAAACCCGTTGTCGAGTACGACGCGATGGCGCGATCAGCGCAGTGATTGAGCTGTTGACTGCTGCGCTGCGCGTCACTGGTTCAATTCTCGTGAGCTTCGTTCGTTCCAGAGTCGCAGTAACTCTATCGAACATTACTGCAATTCTGGCAGGCACTGGCCCTAGCACATCTCTTTCAGGAATCGCACTTTCTACCCCGGGCCTAGGCCTTATCGGACACCGAGATACCCATCTCTGCTACGAGGACACGGCACGGTACTTCGCCCAATCGGTTTACACCTCCACCGTGTCCACTCTTCCTCCTTTGAAACGTTATTCTATATAAATCTTCTTTAATACCGTTATGTGATATCACATTCATATAAATTGTTGTATTGTTTCAGGTTGATCGAGTTGGCGCGGAAGCTAGACAAGGGTTCTAGTAGTTCGCTCCGTTACGTGGCTGAGGCGCTAGTGAAGGCCGGTGAACCGGCTACTGCCGCTGACGTTTACCAACGACTGGGTGACTATATGTAAGTACCAACATAGTTTAAAGCGAGAGACGGAGCTATATGTCTTTTTTGTTGGGAAAACCTCATGTGTTATATATCAGACTCCAACCGTCCAACCAATGAGTTGGGGGCCCGAGGGCACGGGGGCCTGGAACATTCAAGAGAACCCCCGACAGCTATCAGCCCGCCATTGCTAGCAGACCCCAGTATCAAGAATGACCGAATCAACGACCGCTCATGATCATAAAATACTCGTATAAAAGCATGCCTGAAACTTAAAATCCCTGGAACTGTGCCCGTTCCTATATAGAGTGCCCTATATTATATTATGCGTACTTTGCTAGGCTCAGTTGTGGCCGGATACTGTGATCAAAATTTGGGCGAGAGCATTATTGTAGCCTCCTACGGTCTCCTATGTACTCATAGGAGACCGTAGGAGGCTACAATATTGAATATATAATGATGAGGCATCACAAAAAAAGTGGTCTAAAAAGTACAAACACACATACCTCGTAGCTTAGTATACCGGTGAAACTTTACTAGCCGGTTTTTGCAGACTACACTTCAGAAAGTTACGTAGGAGCTTGCCCTCATCTCACCATTTCCGTTTCACTAACATACTACCAGACGTACTAAACATTTGGTTGATATCCTGAATAAACATATCAAGCGCTTCACTTCCTCATGTATTCATGTATGTCCTAATTTAACTCTATATTTATTTATTTTATAGTATACTGGCATCGCCCCGTGGTTTCACCCGCGTAGTACCCGTTCCCGTGGGAGTATGGGGATATAATATAGCCTATGTTCACCGGAGATAGTGTAGCTTCCCAACAGTGAAAGAATTTTTCAAATCGGTCAAGTAGTTTCGGAGCCTATTCAATGCAAACAAACAGACAAACAAAAAAAAACAATTAAATCTTTCCTCTTTATAATATTACTGTAGATGTACGTGGTAGCTTAACATAACAAATTATTTGTACAAAGGAACTTTTACTTTCCTTCTTCAGATCTATTCTTGAATATTTCCAGTAAAGTGGCGCAGCTGGCGGTGGCAGCGGGGGAATGGTCGCGCGCATTCGCGCTGGTTCGCGAGCACGCCGAGTGCAAGCGTGAAGTTTACCTGCCCTACGCGCATCGCATGGCGCAGGAAAACAAATTCGTTGACGCTCAGAAAGGTACCGTTAGCGAATGATCCTTGTTGAAAATGTCCTGTATCTGTAAAAGTAGCATCACACAGAAATCACGTGTTTTACAACTACATATATGTTTTTGTTTGCAAGCTCCGTAAGATTATAAGATAAGATAGAGAACTAAACATTTGGAATACTTTTTACACCTCAAAAGTCTATAATCTGTCGAAATCATCCGAGAAATTGTGAATTGATATGAACTGTCGACAGCCAATCTGCGTACAGTTTTACAAATTATCAGATTTTCTTGCCTAGCCAAGTAGTGCGACATAGGGCACAGAGAGCTTAGGGCTCCCCAACACGGATAAGTTAGGTTCGAATGGTATGACTTAGCTCCCGTCATGCCATTAATGTTAGGTTCCTTTAAACCCTGCAGACAGAAATAGGAGCCTCGTCTCCATCATCGAGGTTACAATGTTGTGTGCATGGCACAAAGCTATTTTATTAAGTGATTTGATACTTCACCATATGACTGTATTTAACTGTTTTTTTACTGCGACCTTTTTGCTAGCGCCCGCGTGCGATGTTTCAGCACTGCCAGCCTTGAGCAGCTTCCCCATGGGAAGTTCCAGGGTATAAGGGTAGGTACGGCCCGGACATCGCAGTGGTTATGTTATATGTAATGCGTTACGATTCACATATCGTATAGTTCCATAGTACGCTGCCATGTGGTACAGGTCGCGAAATTACTTAAAGTCTAGGGAAAAAAACAGGGATAGTTTTTTTAAATATACGCTAATAGATCGCTTTCTTTGTGTACGAACGGTTTCTATAATAGGAATGGTACAGTATGGCATACTTGCATGAATCTGAGTTATCTTGAAACTTCGAGTTGCTAACACGAGGTTAAATAATAAATATTTCATGCATAATAGCCCAGGTTAGCTCGGGTGTAAGTGGGCCTAAAGTATGTACGTACCGTCTTTTCATGTTTAGCTTAAATGTTTCAGCGTACCACATGGCGGGTGAGACGACAACGGCTATGCGCGTGTTCACGATCCTCGTCGGGAACGCGGTCGCCGAGGAGCGGTTCAGAGATGCGGGCTACCTGCACCACCTGCTCGCCACGCAGTGCCTCGAGACTGCTGCTGCGGCCACTACCGAAAAGTACGTGAACCCTCCATATTAATTGGTTGCCAAGACTCTGAAGGTTCCTTCCACTTTTGCCTAACTAGCCAGCCCGCCGCTGAGCTATTAGCGTTAAATCTCGAAATTACGCCATTGAGCTGAGGTCCGTATCCCACAGCGGATGTCCTTAGCGAGCGGTCATTTAGTTTGTAAGCGTAGTTTTTATCTCTGGCTGGGGGCCTTAAATTCATTTGAGATCACCACATGATAGTCAGCTTAACGGGGCACCGAGCTTTTTATCCACAAAAACGCGCTTTTATAACGGTTGTTTGAAGTAGTAAACAATTAAATTAAAATCTAAGGAAATAAATTGGTATTATTGGCCATATATACTAGGCAGTATACACGATGGAAACACGATTTGATAAAGTTGGCTCGATAGAATAAATTCACAAAGTTATCTCTAAAAAACACAACAAACGCTTAGTACGGCGTAAATACTTCGCGAAAGGTCATCAGTTTTTTAATAATAACAAAACTATATGTTTTATACAACGTATACACTTTACATTTTCAAAATATGTATTTGTTTAGCAATAAGAAGGAAATACCTAAATTCGCGCGAATTTTGCCCATTATAAGCAGAGCCGCCGCGCTGCCCTCCTGTCCGCTTTAGTCCGCCGTCGGCCATCGGACGGGGAGCTTGTGTCGCTTGCGCTCACGCGCGGATTTAATAACGTAACGAAGAAAATTGTATGAAAATGAATTGTAGCGTATTTGAAATGGGGAACAAAGTAAAGAAATCAAAACAGAGAAGGGGTTGGCGAAAAACCAATTATTATTATCTTGCATGAAGAAATGAATTAGGGTAAGGCCACCAAAATTGTCAAATATAATATCACAAATGCAACACAACAGATTTTTTCTTTTACCGTTACACAAATGTAACCCTATAGTTACGCATCTTTTGCGTAAAGGTGGTTTCATAATGGTTAAATAAATAACCTTAAGTAAATAATACAAGATATTTTTTTGCTGTAGTAGTAATGAAATACGATTTTCGAAAAAAAAAAACACAAATCTGTCACACAGCATTTTTATTTATTTATTTTTTATGTACACACAATTTACTAAAAATAAACTTTTTACAAAAAATAAAACCGACTTCTAAACAAAAAAACCAAAAAGTATTAAATAACTTTAATTTCGGAACTCGGTGTTTTTGGTTGCTTTTTTGTTGTTGAACACACCGATTTCCGAAATTAAAGTTATTTTATACTTTTTGTTTTTTTTTGTTTAGAAGTCGGTTTTATTTTTTGTAAAAAGTTAATTTATTTTTCTCTTTTTAGTGGTTCACTCCCAGCTAAACATACCCATCACAGCGTACGTGGTATAAATTGGTGTAAACAATAAACAAACATGCGATTTCAGCTATCCCGACAGATTTGCTATCATTTATTGAAATTAACAAAAAAACCGCTTTTTCGATTTCGAAAAAAAAATTATGGGACCATTTGGGAAGTATACCCTTTCCAACAAAAAAAGAATTTTCCAAATCGGTTGGCAAGCGACGGAGTTATGCGCGAACAAACATTAAAAAAAAATACAAACATCCGAATTGAGAACCTCCTCCTTTTTTAGAAGTCGGTTAAAAATAGAAAATTTTGTACAGAAACCAAGAGCACAAAGATACTGCTTATTTCAATAGAAATTTCTTCCAGCAGAAAAGCTATTGCTTTTGATCTTGATATTTTTCAGGATTCGTTATTTTTAACTTTTCAATTTTTCAATCTTTCAATTTTCAGGGTAAATTTCATGGAAGACCGATTACAAAATTTATCAAACTCTAGAATAGCAAGTCCAGAAACTAATTAATTTTAAGAAATAAGTGTTACTTTCATCCCAAACCAGATTTGTTGATAATTATAGAAATTATAGTAGGGGAGCCCACGATGCTAAATGGGGATTTACTCGAGCGTCGTAGAGGCCTATTGGGTTGCAAAGCTTAGATGATAAGAAGAAAAAAATGTTATATGATAATACCTTTTCATCGGTGGGGGAAGCGGCTATAGATTTTTAAATATGTAAAAAAAAACTGTTGCATGGACATCCTCGAGCGCGTCAGATATTGATAGCATCAATGCCCTACGTATTTTTAATAATGTACGTATGTTAATCTGATCGTTTGCATGATGCGGGTGGTTGTATGTAAGGGTTTAAAATTAAAAAAAATTAAAAATAATCGAGCGCGTCAGATTTTCTAAGGGAGTGTTAAGTGCACCAAAAAAAAGCTCTCATTCACTAATCTGACGATTTCGATGGGACGCAAACTCGCAGCCATTTTCATAATGTGCAAAAAAAAATCGCCATTTTGAAATACTCAAGCGCGTCAGATTAAGATATATATGGTTCATCTGTGTGTTCTAAACGTACTGTCTCATAATCTGACGATTATCTAGGGGGATTCGCCGGATCTGACAAAAAGAAATGAGAAAAACGGTTCACCCTAAAGGCCATCCCTGCAACTTCCCGCTGATTCCATTCCTGGGCGTTTAAAATTGTACTTATGACATTTTTGAACTCAAAATATTTTTTTTATTTCATTTGAGCTCTCCCAGATCGAAAGTCTGATAGAAGTTTCATAGAACACTATTTTTGGAATTTTCAAACCGCAATTACATTTGAATGGATCAAGCAATTTCCACGCGGTTGGCGGCATTCGACGCAGTTTTATCATCCTCATAAGTAATTTTCTAGTTTTAATTGATCGAACCAAAAATTTCGGAGTAATCCCGAAAAAACACCTTTTCAGGTTTCTTTCGTTCACGATATCTCTTGAACGAATCAACCGATTTTGACCAGCTTGGTGGCGATCGACGTGGTTTTTCAAGCTCAAGGGCGGATTAGTTTTTGAAGTTGATCGATAAAGCCGTTTAAAAGTTATTCCAAAAACACCACTTTTAATTTAAAAAACTTATTTTTTTGAGATTTTCAAAATCTATCGGACCGAATCGGTTCAAATTCACAGTAAATCTAATTTTGAGGGAATTCTTTAGAACGCCACCGCCGTTTAGTAGATTCCGATCGGTTTAGTTGTTCAAAAGTTATAAGCGAGTCACATAGTCACATACACACACACATACATACAGACATAGTGACAACATCGCGGGGGTAGTCAGGGAAGCTTCCTATGACCTTAAAACGTCGAGATCTGATGAAAACTAGATTTTTGCAAACGGTAAATGCAAAACGGTTTGAAATGTAGGCATCACGCAGCTGCACGCATTTAACTTTATCGACAAGTTTTTGTTATTTCGGCTTGCGGAAATCGTCAGATTATATATTTTTCATTATTCTTGAATTATTTCCTTCAAAATAAAAAAAAAATTAGCTACGCTCGAGAATGTCGAGATGACGTTTTTTTTTTACAACTTTGCTGCCCTCCCCTTTCTTTATGTCACTCTCAAATTGTCAGATTAGTGGAATATACACTTTTTAGGATGTAATTAACTCACCCTACCTTAATCTGACGCGCTCGAGAATTTCTGATGGTCAATTTTTTTTTACTAATCTGATCCTGTATCCTTCACGGGCGGCCTTATATATGGGCCTCATTTTTGGTGGAGGTACCTAACCGGGCACAAGGTATCCCCCTATATATTAATCTGCCGCGCTTTAGTAAATCCCGAAATCCCCGCTTGGGCTCCCCTACTATTATAATTACATCAAATGTTCTGCTTTATTATAGGATGCCAATTACACCGAAACAAAATTGCTGTCTTCCAGCAGAGATTCACTAAAAATAATTATATACTAACCGTTGGTATCGTACATAACAATTTTGCTGGCTTCTTTATTCCCGAAAAAGTCTTGCCATAACGAACAAAGTACTTACCGTGTAACTTCATTATCAGAAATTCAATAGAATCTGCCTGCAAAAACATACTTCGACTTTTAATTCTATTCTTGACACTTGACAGTTCAAAGAAAAATAATGTTACGTGTTTTGAAGACAAGTTATTAAAAGTCGCATGGTCCTCATATAACGTATTGTGTATGTCAGAGGTTCATTTAATGTTAGTCTGGCGGCTTTAGTTCTTTATGTGGCCTACCCAAATGTCTTTACTTTGGCATTGTTCGTCAAATCGTTGAGCTCCTTAAAGTTATAAATTTGAGCTACATGATAACTGACAAATGCTTGCACTGTTTGGACAGGTCCACTCAAATCTCAAACGCCGGAGTACCCCAAGGCGGTGTCCTCTCCCCTCTGGTGTTCTCGCTATTTAGTACCGATATTCCCACTAGTACTAAGACACAGCTAGCTCTGTTTGCTAACGACACGGCGATCTATTGCTCCGGCAATAGCGAGAAGGCAATAGCCGGCCACCTCCAGAGATCCGCAAACTCACTAGGCGCTTGGTTCCGGAAGTGGAGACTGGAAGTCAACCCAGAGAAGAGTCAGGCGATCTTGTTTTACAAGCCCCAGACTGGTCTCTTCCCACCACGTCCCAGCCCAATCACGTTATTTGGCAAGCCGATACCTTGGGTGGAGCAAGCCAAATATCTAGGTGTGATCCCCTACTGAAAGCTTACTTTCGGAGAGCACATAAAGACGGTACGCAGTCGTGCCGTTTTCGCTCTCGGTAGGCTTCATTACATCCTGAATGCACGCAGCAAGCTATACCTGAAATGCAAACTACGCATTTTCACCACGTGCATACGCCCGATAATGACTTATGCGTGTATAGCCTTCGCACACGCTAAGCCCCACCAGATCCATAGGTTGCAGGTTATCCAAAATCGGTTTCTTCGAAAGGTTACGGAGCCCCGTGGTACGTTAGGAATGAGCGACTCCATGTCGACCTCTACATCCCCACCATCAAACAGTTCATGAAACGTTTTTCAAAGCGTTTCATAGAGTCCGCTGAAAAGCACCAGAACCCCCTTATCGTATCGGCTACCAGATACACGCCCTCCCAGATCAGCAAGATCCGCCGACCGCGGCATACCCTTGTTGAGCCCGATGACCCCATCACCCAGAACAAAGAGAGTAGTAGGGAAACCAGTACTCTTAGGAAAAACAAACACAGACCGCGTTCCGCGTATACCGGCCTCGCCGACGAGGTACATCGCGACGCCCCCGTCAAAACCCTCTTTTGCCTAACGAGCCAGCCTGCGCCGCTGAGCCATTACCGTTAAATCACCAAAATAATATCAACCTGACCCAGCCTGTCCCTTGCTGCCCTCCCTCAATGACCCTGCTAAGCCGAGGCCCGTGTCCCACAGGGGATGCCCTTAGCGAGCGGTCATTTAGGTTTTAAGTAGTTTTTAGCCCTGGCTGGGGGCCTTAAATTAATTTGAGACCACCACAGGATTTATCGGTTACGCAGTAACCAGCCTTAGTGTGCTGAACTGCGAGTGATGATACCGAGAGCTTTTTTTCAAAAAAAAAAAAGCTCTCGGGATCATCGAAACATTGGACATCGTACGAACAACATATGCATAGAAACTGTCGCGTTCCGTATCGTTGAGTTGTATAGGTACCTACAGTGTGTGATTCGCAAGTGTGACTGACTTGTTCGTGAATTGCAATCTGATTTGAACTGCAAACCGTTTTAATATTGCGGTATAACCAACACTACCCTTATTACGCCCACAGTACTAATTAAAATATGCCTGATGCTAACGAGAGACAGACATACCTTCTCCGACAAGTACATTTGTGAAGTTAATTGAATATAGTTTATGCTTACACCAACTCAAATAGCTGGTTTTTATTAAAATCTGTCAAATAAACCGTCAAGTTACTGAATGGAATTAAAAGTCGAACCTTACGTACTAACGAAAGTAGTTTTTACTGAATCTACTTTGATTAATAAATAATTTGAAATTGAAAATAAAAGGTCGACTACTGGGATTTTTACCCTACTTATATAGCCGATAAGTTATTATACGCGCGGCGCGCGGTCGGCGCTGCTCTCTTGCCGGTGTGCCTCACGCACACATACACGGAGCGCATAGAATACCTAAAATCGATTAGCGCTAGAAACTCGGTGCGCCCTTAAGCAGGCCGCTTAAGCAACCTTAGTTCGTAGTTATGAGAGAGGCCTCATAAAAAACACTCAATTTTTTTTCACTGCTGTTATTGTTAAAAAGTTAGCAGATCATGTCAGTTATCAGATATCGTGACGATTCAACCACGTCCGTAACTCTACAAGCACTAGCTCTACATATTTTACATCTTGTTAAAAAAGTATGGCATGGCCGTTAAGTTTTCTTAAATGTTCGGGAAGCTATTGGATGACACATTAACACCAAATTTTGGGATCTCCAGTGTCATCCAGACCGAACGTTTCGAGAAAAGGTAGTGCACTGCTTTTTATAGCTCGTCTTGCCGGGAGCAAAATGAATACCAAAAATGATAAATAGAACCAAAATCGATGTGAGTAGTAGAAAAACATGTCCATTTTATTTTTCTTAAAATAATAATAGCCCCCTTCCTCTATCCTATCTTGCTGTCCCCGACCGGGTCCACAATGATCTAAAATTATGTATATTTTATATGGACACTACTACCTAAGTTCACATTGTGGAATGCAAATAAATAAATAAATATACTTTTATAATATATTGAGTATTTAGTTGGGTATTTATGTAAGTAAGTCTGCAATTTGAGTTGGTGACCGACACTATTTTGCGTACAGGTCAGATAAATTGGTTATTTTTCAGCTCCTCAGAAGCAAAGCCAGCAACGTCTTCGTGACCACTGCTCCAGTTTTGGAGTAATTATGCTGCTATCTCGTCTTACTCTATGCAGGATTTTCAGAGTGAGCTGGTTGTAACTCCAAAAGAGGTTTTAGAGAAAACATCCCTGCCGTTGCTAGTATGTAGTTGGTTTTCTTGTGCGTCGTGAGCACAAATATTGAATCGTCTGAAGGCGTAAGCTTGCGTGTGTCTGCAGCTCTATCCGGGTTGTGCGGATAACACCATGGTAGTGCAGGTGGTTCATAGATCAGGATGGTAAAGGGGAGCTACCTGTGATCAGAGTAGGAGCCCTTCTTAGAGACTTCGGTAGTGATTTCCGCTGAGCCTTCTGATGCCAGAGTGACATGAGCTACAACTAGCGTTGCTAGGCGTCCGGATAAACCCGGACACAGTCAGGCTTTTTGGTTGAGTGTCCGGCCAAATTAGATGGCGTCCGGCTTGTTCGGGTATTATAATAGGCTTGCTAAATTTGAGCATTTTTTCGCTCACCTTGTATCGCTTCTTACGTAGTGCGTACTAATACCTATTATTGTAATGATTGAAATGAATATTGAATGATTAATAATAATGAAGACTAGCTCACTCAATGTTATTGTTATTTCATTAGAATTTAAGAAGATTATATGGTAAATGATAAAAAAAAACCTTTGTTCGGTTATACTAAGACTATAAATTTTTTGCCTTTTTGCGCAAATGTCCGACCAAACTGGCTGGTTTGTCCGGTTTTTCGGTTTTAAGACCTGGAACGCTAGCTACAACTGCGTCTGGTTACGAAAATTCTTTCGAAACATGCCGTTAGAAAGGATTGGTTAGTTGTGAATAATAGTTGTACAATGAGATTACCAGTTTTCTGGCATAGATGTGCGATCTACATAGGGGATTCGATCTCAGTCGATTTCTCTAATCCCGGGATTTCGGGATTACCTACAATTAATCTCGGATTACCGGGATAGTCCCGGGATTGTATTGTTAATGGATAGTGGTATCAAAAAGACAGTAAATATCAAAATCATTTTTTTATTTAGGTATCTTTTAGTTTTGTGAGGACATAGAATATTTAAGTTTTAAATCTTCAAAAGGCGGATAAACAAATTTATACTTTCTCCTTATAAAATAAATAAAATAGGCACTTCTGTAAATAATTTATGAAACTAAAAATAAACTTCAAACAATCTATATGCTAATAAAGAGAGAGTTTATAGGTGTAATTGACCAGAACTTCATAAATTACTTATTTAAACCACGAAAATAAAATCTGAGGATTAACAACGCATCCAACGTCCCATCTGCAAGCATAATACTTCTCAATTTGTTGCACAAATTTGAAGAGGCCGAAAAAGCGCGTTCAGGTTCGATGGAAGTTGGAGGAATCGTTAATATTTTTTTATAAATCTTCTCCAAATTATAACCTCGAGTGGAACTAGCCTCAAAAATATTCATTTCTTGTCTAATGATTTAAAAAAATCAGTTTCGTTTTCTTTATATATTTCTAGATGGAATGTTTTCATGCTGTTTTCTATTTCGTTCTGAAGCTTTTCTTTTAATGTTAAATCACTTTTACTAGTTGTAAACGTAGGTTCAATCTGTATGTCGTTTCTTCATTATCGTTATTTTTCATCTATTCAGCTAACGATATAATCTGTTTTTTTTTTTTTATTATTGCCATTTTGCTTGGACTTGAAAATAACTCCTTTACATCACAATCAGTATCCAAATTGTTACTCTCAGTGTTCTCAGTTCTTTTGCGTCGACGATCTTTTATGCGGTTGTTTTGTTGAAAAAAAACTTGAATGTCGCATCAGCCGTGCAGAAAATGTGGTCAGAACGATAAAGTGCTTCTACAGATAATTTAACTGGCGCAAATACCTTCATTGACTAATACCTCATTAATGAGTTGAAAATCGGGTTCCTCAAATTGTACAGGATTATTTAGTTCAATAAGTGCCTTTTTAGTGCTATTTTTTAAAAGATCAAATCGATCGATGAAAGTGATTTGGCGGTGGAATGATCACATCCATGTGTGTTTACTTGTCGCAGTTTAACGAGTTGATAGTTCAAGGATGACTTAAGTGGACCACTCGCACCTCGCCTGTAGCCCTCTGACGGGACATTAACCAGTACCCTTTTTTTTTGGGATGGGAAATCATCAAATGACTTCTCCCGCTCTGGGTGGAGCGGAAGAGAGTGTCAGACTCTTACAGACTAAAACCCACCCGTGATCCTTCTTGTGCCCTTTGTGTTCCAAGGCCGCGGTGACTCTTTCGAACAAATTCCGCAACCCTAGCAGGCACTGACCCTATGGGGCTCCGTCTACGTTGCTGACGGCTCTTTGAGGCGCGCGTGGAACACGACGCGCCGTCGACTCGGGCCTGGTTGCTATCGGACGGCGAGCCAATTAACCAGTACCCTACGCAGGGCTAATGTTTAGAGTTAGCTGTTTGCAGGATTCCTTCAATGTCGTTAATGGCGCTCAACTACGCAGTTACAAGCGCAGTTGAAATAGTCATCTGCACTAGAGTGTTTGTATCCCTCCTATTTGCCAGCAGCTGATTTTAGTGAGCTGAGTCCGGACCATCCAGTCACAGAAGGGTTCAATATCATGGTTTTGAGTGAATATTGGATTCTGGTGCGATGCAGTGAGGGTGTTCATCAAAATCCAGTTTTATGGCAATGCTACTCAGGTAGCTGTTGGTATTGGTACACACCCTTTACATCAAGGACGGCACAAAAGCGTGGCAGCCCCAACAGCATCCTGAATGCATTATTGAACTGGACGCGAAGAGCGTTAATGGCCATTTGTGTCCTTTTGCATCTAAGGCTACACGTGTAAATTACTTGACAATATGCTAAAGTGTTATTAAACCTGAACCCATGGGTTCAGGTAAAATAACTCTTTTTAAAGTATAATACGAAGAAACACTTCGAGAAAAGGCAGGCAGTGCCCTGCTTCCTTTGGCCCGAATTGGCCCTCTGATATTTTGGACCGACTTACCTAAAAAATTGAATCCCCGTTATTGCTAACTAAGGAATCGTTAATTCCGCAGAGAGCGCAATCCATCGCTGCGCGCGTTCGCACATAACGATCGGCTGGCGCGCATCTACCACGCCTACGACGTCGTGCACCGGTGCGTCCACGAGCCCTTCTCACTGTGCCAGCCCGAGGCGCTGCTCAATGCCGCGCGTTACATCCTGGCTTTGATAGACGTCGAGCCGCCCAAGGGAGTTTCTATGTTGTATCCTTTTTATGTGTCTTTATAATGATTTATTTATAATTCATTTTCTAATCTTCTTTTTTTCTTAATTTAACTACCTAGACAGCTCTATTATTGGAATTGTTTAAATGTCCCATAATCCATTGTTAAAACCAGCTTTGTTCATTTGGAAAGGCGAAAATTTAGGATGTGTATGAGCAGACTGCTCTCTTTTGATCTATTTCCATACTCAAGCACAATTACGTGTGCAGTTTTCCGCATCCAAATCAGTTCAGCCGTTGAGACGATACAGTTCATACTGGAATATAATAATTATTCTTAATGATAAATTCAGTTGTTTGTTCCTTTGTTTATCAAAACAAGCGAAGGCGTTAAACGCAAACACCCTGGCTCGTCAAATGTTGGATAAAATATTGGGCTTGCAGATACCACATAAGTTTCAGGTTTGTTTATAAATTATTTTTATCATATATTATGCTACGATCTACTTTATAAAAATATCTGGAACACATTCAATCACTGACACACAAAGCATAGCCTGTATCGCCGTGTATTAAAGTATGAAATTTTGTTCAAGAAATCGTTATTAATATATTGTTACACGCCACAGTTTAGAGAACACAAGGCTAGAACTTCTAGAATTTTCGGAACCTAGTGTGTCGCTACCAATATGTACGTGAACTTTCTAAATCTTTCCACGATGGAAGGTTTGGAATTAACCGGCGCCCTATAAAAGTTCTGCACATACACCGACCGAGTTATATCCTTTAAATGCAAGTTGCGCATTTATACAATGTGCATACGTCCAATCATGACCTATGCGTGTGCATAATATCACAGCATTATTGAATAGCGGTGCACAGGTTGCACCTACCTACCAATTTTTATTTATGTAGCTTTAATAGTCTCCGAGTAAAACGGCTGTGACATACAGACAGACGGACGGACAGACAGACGGACATGACGTAATTATAAAGGTTCCATTTTTGCCAATTGGCTGCGGAACCCTAAAAATATCTCGCGTCATGATTTCGCGTTCTGATTGGAGACAGAGGGAGGGAGACTCTTTAAACCACTCGTGTTCCTTCAAAAGCGTAATGTGCTTTTGAGCGGTTCGAGGGCCAAGGTAAGTTTTTGGTAACTCTAACTGTTTCTGCATGGAGTAGGCAGAAACTAAAGAGCACTACTTGCTCTAACTTACATATTATTTTTGCTTTGTTTAAGTGCATACAACTATCTCAACATTTTTAAAATTTTCGTGTATGCAGGAAAGCGTAGAGCTACTGATACTAAAGACTCGCGCCAGTACCGGCGGCGAGTCGCGCGACGACGAGGTGGCGCCGCTGTGCTGGCGCTGCCGACGACACGCGCCGCCGCTCTGCGCCTCACGCTGCCCCTTTTGCCGGCATGCGCTGGCGCACAGCTTGGCTACACACGGTCAGTTGACTAAAAATTCTACGGGACGGCGTTACGATGTAGACGGGTCGAAGACGAACGTGAGAGAAAGAGAGAATAGAGTTTAATACAAAAGAAATGCGACAGTGACTCGAAACTAAAGTGCTGGAAATGAATGAATGAAGCGACTGTTCATATGTCAATTTGTAAATACCAGGAGCGATGTCTATCTACTGTTAGGCTTAGTAGTTTACATACTGTTAGTTGGTTTTCTATTAGCAAATTGAGTACCCTATATACCTATAATGTGTCACCACACACTTCTAAACTTCCTGTATCCAATGTGTGGATGGATATTCAAGCTATGACGGGTTGATCTGTCGTAGAAACGCGTAGGCGGTCTGAGATAGAAGAGTTCTTAGTGAGTTGAAGTCGAGCGCAGGCTTAGGACTCCCACTTTTCCGTGAGCAGTTAAGCTATTGGTCGACCAGTCTAACAGCTCTATAGGGTGGTGGCTAAAATCTTTAAAAGGTATAGTAGACTGTGCAATTTGCCGGGATGAAATCATCCGAAACTTAACGAAAGTATATTAGTGTATGATGGTTTTCAAAAACTTTAATAATGAACAAAAGGCCATTGCTGTATTTCAAACGGTATTTATCTGTTTCAATACATATCTTTAAATTTTGTCAAGTTTCGACGTTGATTGTCGACGTGATGAGAGCCACCCGAATGTAAATGTTTTTCAAATCGGAGAATTGTTCTTCGAAATTGTGAAGTGAACAAGTTCATACAAATATAATAATCAACATTTATAATTATGTTAACAGAAGTCTTACCACTCGTTCAATTCGAGCCTGCCGAGGGTATCAGCTACGAAGAAGCGTTGGAGCTGATCGAGCGCGCTCCTCTCCCCGAGACCTCTGATGCTGAGAACACAGAGTACGGCGCCGAAGTCCTCAGGATAGACCATGACGTGAACAGCACTGACCCGTTCTTAGATAAAGTTGATGAGGTAATTGGTAGTTCTTGTATATTTTAAAATCTTATAAATAGCTTCAGCCTTTCACAATAGCCGTAAAATGTACAGCAAGCCGGTTGCGGTTAATGAATAAGCCGGTATAAGCTCCCTCCTATTAAATGGACTACGTCAAACCAGCTCAAGGTCATTATCATCTATCTGTCTAGTCTTTTTCCGGAGTTGTGAGTGCGTTAGTAACATCTTACAATATCTGTTTTTTTCCTTCTCTTATTGCCAGTTCAATGTAAATCATTAATATTTTTCTACAACTACAATTTAATAACTAGTAATACTATCTGTCAATAATTTTAATTTAAGGTCATAATTTAAATGCATGTCAGTTCTGTGACGATAAACCCGAACGGGGTTTATTGTCGCAGAACTGTATTGTTAATCGTTTACTCCTGACAGTATAATCGTGGTTTCATAATGATGCATAGCACTATCCCGAGCCTTCGCGACGTGCCTACAGTTATAATGGAACTATGGAAGCTTTTGCCGCAGCTTTAATTGAGTCTGTCCAACGCTTAGGTCATTGACCGCGTGACCGCTTACCTTCCACTTGGCCCCGGACAGCGAGTCGTGGCATCAATGAACGCTTTCTGAAATGACGAGCACCAGGTGGCAGCACTGAGGCGTCAGGTCCAGACATCATTCAACATTCGTTATATTGACATCAACGTCATGTTTAACTCAAAGTCACTTTTCAAGGAAGAAGACCTCTTGCTTATGTGGCGCCAACTGGTTGCGTATTTTTTTTCTAAAAAAACCTCATTAATTATGGTTCTGAACAATGCGAAATATTTGAGGATTCGTGATGAACACTTATCCTTTGTTTCTTTCAAATGGACTGAGCTTAAATCTCTTGCTTTAGATATCTAGAGAAATTAATGGTGAATTCAAGTTTACCGTCCAGATGGACACCTGAATGTTGGACGTTCCTAAGGTACGTAGGGTAAGGTAAAACTACCTTAGGAACGTCCGATTTGAAGTCTCATTGTGTTGTACCTAATTCTTTGATATTTTATCAGTTTACGTGACCGTGTTACCACGCAGATCGATTGTCGCTCGTAGCCATCGATCGATAGTAAAATGGAATAGTCGCCGAACGACAGTTTACTGCACTTTTGATTCGAGATCGATTGATTGTAGACACATAGAAGATTGGTCCATTGGTGCGATAACGTCGTAAACCGAAGATGTATTTTCATTTAAAAATAATTGGCTTAATCAACAAATAATGCGTGTGAGTGTCTGAGGATGGACGGCGCCGCAGAGACCGGGGTCTAGAAAGTTATAGAGAGTCGACTTACCTAGATGCCTACTGCTAGGGTTAATTCGAGGTGGCTTGGACATATGTAAATATATGGAAAGAGTTGGGAGAGGTCTTTGCCCAGCTGTGGGACTGTATAAGCTGGAATAATAAAATATGTAATCGTACCCATTCGACTTAGTAATTTAACCTTACGTAAGTCCTGCTAAGTTTATTTCGTTTTGTCATGTTCGTAGGATGACGACCTAGGTGTGGTCGTATGCAGCAGGGCCGCGTTGATCCAGCTGAGCCCGGCCAGCGTGATCGTGGTGCACCGGCCGCCGCTGAAGCCGCTCATGTACCGCAACATGCTGCCCGAACTGCCCGTCGCCGCCTGCCAACACTGCCATAACGTACGTCTGTCTCTATCTATCTATACATGTCACTGTGTTGTTTTCTCAATAAGACACGGATAAATTGGAAACTATTGAATTAAGATCTCTTTTTATCCAATATTGTGCGGTTTTTTAGTCATTCTGAAGTTATGTGCGTACGTAAATACATTTTGAAGATTCATAGATGATCTGCTCACAATATATCGATAGTTTATAATCTAATAAAGATTTATCACAATATTTCGGGGTTTGCAACTATCCGGTGACTTGTAGGTATTATAGGAAAGGGAAACTGCCTGGCTGACATATCAACGCATAGCCGAAAATACTGGGACGAAGCACATGCAATTTTGCACAAGAATTCCTTCTTTTTATGATGCAAGTGAGCACTAAGAAGGGATCTTTGAAAATTCAACCTTTAAGACGGTAACCAAGAGAAATAATGCTTCTACTAAATTTGCGCAGACAAAATCACGGGTTAAATGTTTGTCAAAATACATTATAGCTGATTTTCTTCAATGTTAGATGGTTTTTTTTTTCGAGGAAAAATTACTATCACCTATTCTAGTATATATCTAATTTACTATAAACTTTATTATCATCGCAACATGTTCCTTTTTTCTTTCTATCTTGACAGGCGCCATGCTATCATTGACTGCCCTTTCATTCCTTATCTATACATAAAATAAATTTGTAGAAGAGTCGTTTTTGTACGTAAATTTCCAAATAAAGGCCTAAAGGATAACTAACAGAACCCTTTCCAGCATTTTTTTATGCTTCGTATGTTGAGATGTGCAAGCATCACGTAGAAAGAACAAAAGTAATATATAAAACTCTTATACACTAAATTTGTAGGTAACTAAGAGAATAACTTTTTGTTTCATCGCAATCGATATCAAAAGATATTTGAATTTAAAGTGTTCAAGAAGAAATTACTTTTCATTACGTGAAGAACATACACGTCACGCCATCTATTGAAATAAAATAGTAATAGTTTCGAATGCATGGAAATAACACCAAATATATTGTTGAGTTATTTGTGAAACTTTTAATACGTAGTAAAGTAATTTTATAATCTTATTTTCAATCGTCTGAACTACATTTATTAATTTAACAGGTCAACTCTATGGTCGATAGATGGCGTAATTCATATGGTGTCATTTGAATGGCGTTCGCCCATGTCTGTTATTGAACAGTTGCTGGCTGACTAACTCACAACTTATAAGTGTAACCGTATAGGATTGGTCTTGAAACTTTGAAAGCTTGAAAAAGACGACCTATTCATGTTTAGTGTATAGGGAATGTGCAGAAACAATAAGTGGCAGCACAGGCGCGTCAATGTCAAGAATTACTTATACGTTTCGTAACGCTAGATAGCAAAGTCTACTTCGTGCACGTTCCCCTAAAAGGAGGGTGCAGGAAGTATAGGTGGCAGCACAGGTCAAATATTTACAACGTAAAAGTTTCAGATTTGCGACACTAGATGGCATAGTGCACGACGTGCACTTCCCTATTAAAAATAATATATAATATGTACGTATACGGACTGGTAGATAGTTGCCCGAAAGTCCACGAAAAATACTGGTATTCAGCTGAATCCGGTTTGACTGGCCCTATTATAGTTGGGAGTAGGCTAGGCAGATTATTGTATGATATACATACGTATTAAGCCGATATAAGTCAGATTTTCTGACTCCTGAAAATCCGTAACCACTGCCAAAGATCTTCAAATGATAGCAAAGATCCACGGCTTAACGGCACGGAGGAGTCTTGGTATGTTAAAACGTTCACCCATCCACAGACCGACCACGGAAACGTTGCTTAACCTAAAACATCGATCGGTGTATTATTTAGCCAGGAGCTTCCCCAAATTTTCTGTGTCGTAAAAATATGTAGTTTTGGAAATAAAATCAACTTGGGTTACTGGTTGGCATTATTAATTCATTTGAAATAGTATAAAATTAAGAATCAACTTGATTCGAGGTACCAGGAGATAGCAGGGCTGGTCGGCATTTCAAACGGAAAAGATGATACAGTCGGTGCCCTGTGTAACCTTCTTTTTATTTTCTTAATTTTATGAGGGTTCAGATAATGACAGGCATTGACTGTACGTATGGACATCTTATCTATTTGACACATTTTTTGCGACATCCACGCGAACGAAGCCGCGGGCGCAGTTAGTCTTTACTAAGATCTCCTTCTCTGGCTAAACATGGTCATAGAAACCAATTATGTTCTAGAAGCATGGCTTTAAGACCGTTCCTGAGTTAAAAGCTTTCGATTTTTTTGGGACTTAATTAGTTTTTCGCAAAAAAAAAAGTATTTCAGATATCTGCCATATTTATCTCAGTATAGGGTTAAGCTTGACTATAGAAACCATTTATTTTATTAAGAAACCGTTTTCACCCTCCTCTTTATGATAAGAAGAATAGTCTTTATGATTTTGATAGGAAAATATAGTTGAAAAGGAATCGTATTTTTGTATGGCCATTTGTCAACACGATTCCTTTTCAACTTTGCTTTCACTGACGCCTCTTCTTCTAACATACTCATTTTTCACCATCCTTTCTGGTCACTCAAACTCAAACCATTTATTTCAATGAAATCATAAACCATGATTGATTACCCAATCAATCATGGTTTATGATTTAATTGAAATTGTTTAAGCTTACGTCAGATACCGAGTTGTGTACCCACACAACTCGGTATCTGACGTAAGCTTAAACAATTTCTTATGATTGCTATATCCCGCGCTCACTACGATACACAAATTTACAAATTCCATAATTCTTGTGATGCCAATCACAAAAATTATGGAATATGTAAATTTAAACAGTTACAGTTCAAAGGTTTAAACAGTCACAAAACAACTTAAAGGTGATGGCAATCATGCCTAATCTGGGCATAAAAGAAATAGACACAAACTGCTAAACTGGTGATAAACTTGTAAGATATTAGAAGCATTGCTAGTCAGAAGTTTTCCAAGAAATCTGTATGAGTTTCACTCGATTTATTATTATTCCATCTAGCCCGAACTGTTCCACTGTTAGATAAAGGCCTCTCACAATTCCCTCCACCGTTCCCGGTTCTGTGCAACTTCTTGCGAATAATATAAGATTTTTATACAGCTATTCTACATGGAAGACTTCGAGATCCAGTTGATTACGAAAGGCCACTGTCCCTTCTGCCGACATCCGGCCGAAGAGCCCCGAAGCGATGACGAGGAGACCGAAGATTCCCTGCTGAACGATTCAAGTCCGACCACGACTAGCCCCAGTAATGACCGCGGCTCTTGGTGATGCTTTCACCAGTACCCTTTTAGATTCCACAGGTACTGTGGTGAATAGTTGCAGTTACATGCAATTCACAAAATGGTCTGGGGAGATATTAAACTAACGATGCATTACATTCTAACACTTTCAGCTGTAAAAACGTAGGTAGATATTTTTTATATATCACAATGAAATGTTGTTATGTGTCATTCTCGAACCATTTGTTACTCTACCAATTATCAACAGAACGAATAAACATGTGGTTGAAGTATTTTAACAAGCGCAAGCGGCATTGGAGAAAACCACACCCTATTTTTGTTTCTTAAAAGGGCCGTAACACATAAGGTGATATTTCGCTCATTTTTGTACGCTTCAAACCGCAGTCCACATGCAATGTCACATGTCACTGTGCCATTTTTATTTAAAAGGAGACGCTCTTATAATCGAATAAAATTGCGAACGAAGCTCCGAATGACACATGCACTCGCGTGCAACAAAGAGCTCATTATTTGCGCCGAAAATACGTCCAATCTATAACAAACCTATAATTATGATACATCAGACGGCAGAAACGTTCCCTGTATAAACGCTTGTTGTCCACATTATGCGTTCCAAAACATTGGGTTAATGTATGTATATCAACGAACAACATACTTTTGACATATTTTTTAATTAAGTACTTATGTATTTTATGTTTTTGGTTCCGAATGTTTTAAAAACTCTTATTAAGTTATAATATAGTTACGTTCGCGTACTGTCCCGTATCATCCGTCACTTGCCTGCTTGAGGTTTTCACTTGTGAAACGTTTCAATTATATAAAAACACTAAAAAAGTAGAAACTTGTGGAACATTCAAATTGTGTAACCGTGTCGAGTGTGTCGAGGACAATTTAACTAGTTTTCAAGTAAGAGACTTCATGTTAAGTTAAAACAAGGTCATTTATGTATGTGTGGAAGAGGAGGAGTGAAGTTATCCCTCAATTAGTGAGGGACTATTATTGTAATCATTGTGGATGATTGTGACAGGTGCCAGCCTGTCCTGTACTCCTGATTTCGCCCACTACCTTCGCCCAAATAATGCATTTTTTTCGTAATTGACTCGCAATCTTTTTGTCATCAAAAGCAACTAAAGAAAATATGAATGATTAAATTAATATTATTACACTTTAATGCCATAAGCCAATTACTGCGACAAAACGGCTAAAAATTAACGTAAAACGAAACCAACATTTATACCGTTGAATAAAGTCAAAAAACCCTTCAAATAAAAGACATGAAGTTAAATTCAGACTAGCTTTAATTAAGGAACTCTCAAGGTTAACATTCAGATCAGGCTCGCAAACAGTTTTTATAGCGACAAAACAGATGTTTTAATGGATTAATAGAGGTTCACTTGTAATTGCGTTTTCACCACCTTGCCATATGTAAAGTTACTCATAAAATATAACTGAATGAATTAGCTTGAAATTGATAGAGGTAGGCCCTATCGTACCTGTAGAGCGTCATAAATAGGGATTATTTTTACGGTTTACGTTTTATTTCTAAAATAAGTATTAATTATTATTTAAGATTTATTTTATGAAGGTAATGTTAAATTTTTTTTCATGTTTAAATGTAGATATTTATTTGTTTCATCTACTTTTACGGCCGGTTATTTTAAACGTCACTTTACGATTAATAAATCGTATTATTCAATTTGACGTAGTTCTTTTTTCGTATTAGTGTTATTTTTAGTAATAAACTAATAATCTATTGGAAATGTATAAAATATTTTTAGGAACTGTGTGATAACTGTCCGTCCTTAGTATATTGAGGTACTATAAAAATATATGTATTTAAAATAGAAAAAAAAAACTAATATGTACTTATATTTTAGTCAGTAAGGCCTCTACCTATACCAACGCTGTTAAAAATGCGTTATTATTTGACAAGGCAAGTCTTACCTGAATTTTGCGACAAATAGAAATGCAATAAGAAGGCGCTATCTAAGTTTAAGTAGAGGTAAATAGTAGACACCATAAGACTCGAATAACGTTTTCATGATATGCATACATACCTACTGTTTAAATCAAACAAACCTGGGAGTGTAATTGGTGTAATGTACAGAGTTACTTTTCAAAATCTAGCCATATTTCAACAGGCACGAAATATCAATCAAAGACACGATTATTTTACTGTAAAAATCAACTCCCGCAAGTTTTTTAAATTGAAAATTAACTCTGTATACCGATAAAATAAATCTTTCCCCACCAAAATGATAGTCTACGAACGAAGTTCATTTTGTAAAAAATGATAATAAAAAAATTAAAGATGTTCTTGATTGCTATTTCATAAATACGACCAATTTTTATTTGTAAAATTGGATGCTGTATCCGGAATAAGTAATGATTAAGAAAACGATCTCTTAATAATACATAGCATTTAAATGTGAACGAAAAAGGTTTTGTGATAAAAGCGACCGTCCCAACGATTGTAAAATAAATATGTAAATACAAAATGACTGTTCATCATTTAACCTGCCCCAAGTACTGATTTCCTCTAAAAGACTTGTACTGGCCAATCTGCGGTTAGAGCACCTGTTATAGAGTACGTCTTGCAAGATGTTTAAGATTATTTAGTCTGCCATATGACAGCTGCTTTATTTTTATAGCTCGCGGCAAGTGATATTTTTTTGGGGGAGACACTAAATCAGCATGCGGGAATATTTTAATTTTAATCTAGGTACAGTCGAGTTTGAGGTATACCAAATATTGTGGCCTGGTGGGAAAATGACAAATCACTGCAACGTGCAAACGTAGCTATAAAACAAAACCTAAGTTACTGATACTGTAAAAGTAAGATACAGCGTGCTTCATCGTCGACCGCATCTTCGCTTTTTATCAGGTGAGACTAGAACATGAGCCTATTAATAGTAAAAACAGATAGATATATAGATTTTTGAACGAGGTCCTTGAATGAATCGCAGAATAAGTGATGCCAGCGCCATCTAGTTTCAGTTACTATGTGTTACTCACTGGGGTGCAACTGAAGTTTGACTCTACATCCATCTCAAATGAAGAAATTATGACATTTGTACGACTGATAGATTGCATAACTAGATGACAGCAAGCTTCCCTTCCGTCCTAAACCACTATAAATATCCAAGTAGCATAATCCCTATAGGTATTCCGATTCTACTAATTTTACGGTTCATCTGCCTTTTTCCCAAGTACTTACATATATTGGGGTCGACTTTACTTGATATAGCTGAATAGCACTATTTTACGTGGGACGGCCGCATAGCCACGCTGCCGTCAATAGCATAATTGCAGTAAGTATGCTCTTGGCCAAAATTAGACTTACTGTAACTATGCTATTGACGGCAGCACGTAGGTACATCTCCACATCCGAGTAACTGGGTAGCACGGTCATCTTGATAAAGACGAGTCTGATTTCCTGGCGTTTTAGATTCGTAAAAAATACGTGGGATCTACAAAAGACAGCCAGGACCAACAGCTTAACGTGCTACCCGAGGCACAGAGGAGTCTCGGTACGCTAACATAGTCATTCACCCATAGTTTGACCTCGGCTAACGGTGCTTAAGGCTCGTACACATAAACACGATACGACGACGACGCTTTTTGCTACGTCGCGGCAGCGTTTCACGATGAGACGTCATATTGTAGGAATCTATAACTAGCAAACGACACGAGATCGCAAAGTGCCACGATTTCGTCGTGCAGTCGCAGTAAATCTCAAAAAATTGACCGCACTAGACGTGCTCTTCTCATGCTGATATTAAGAAGTCGAATATCGTTCATCATCTTTTAATTATCAATAACCGAATAATGCGGCACTGACGAAAGATGTGTCAACGACGTCGTACCGTGTATCGTGACGCGTTGCGATGTCGTGTCGCTTGTTCGTCATAGAGTCCCACGATAAAACGTCGGTCGCATCGTGAAACGATGCTGCGTCGTAGCATGATGCGACGCGAGTATTGTGTTCATGGGCGTACCCAGTTTCTGGCAATGGGCAAGTCAAATTATGAACCGACTTCCAAAAAAGGAGGAGATTCTATAATCGACTGTACTTTTTTGTGTTTGTTACCTCATAACCTTGTACTGTGTTTTGATGATTCTTTTTATATTCGAAAGCTGGTGCTTGTCATGTGGTCCCATTTTTTGAGTGAGATCTGACGACTAGTATTTGAGTTATCCCTAATAATGTGTGGCTTCGACTATGTTGATGATGTTCTAATTCTGTCATTGTCGAAAAATGAGAGCGTGTAAAATGAGAAAAAAAAAATAGTAGGTATAAAATAATTAGTAATATAATTAGAAGTCGGTTGTATTTTTTTAATAAACTACTAGACTCTACATTGATGTTATAAATGTGGGACCACCCACACTACAAGCACCAGCTTTCGAATTTATAAAAAGAATCATCAAAATCGACACACCCAGTAAAAAGTTATGAGGTACACACCAAAAAAAAATGCAGCAGACTGAAATGTGTACCATTAGACCACAGACTAAATTTTAAAAAAATAATAAAAAAAACTTTTTATTTCAGAGTTAATTGGTCCATAATATTGTTACTGAGACTTAAAAACTATGTTAAAAGAAATAACAAATTAATTTAAGTATTTGCCGCCCTCAGGCGCCTCAGGCACACGCACTTGCACTTGAACCCAGTGCCTCAGAAGGGGGCTGTCCAGCTTGTGGCTGAGCACGTTCAGGATGGTTTTGGTGCTCCCACACGTACGGAACATCAGCGAAGCGATGCGGCGCCGCAACACAGAGTGAAAGCCGTGCGAGTGTGCGCGTGCGCAAACATCGCAGACGCACTACAGCAGCGTGGGAGCCCCACCAGCACCTTGAAAGCACTATTATATTGTATTCGGGCCACGAACTTCGATTCGAACAGAGAAGAGATATACCGAAAATAAATCTTAAGAGTTTCAAGTCCACAAATGGATAAAACAGTTCACTTCGACAATTTTGTGAATTAAAAAAAAAACTTTTTACAAAAAATAAAACCGACTTCTAAACAAAAAAAAAAACAAAAAGTATAAAATAACTTTAATTTCGGAACTCGGTGTTTTTGGTTGCTTTTTTGTTGTTGAACACACCGACTTCCGAAATTAAAGTTATTTTATACTTTTTGTTTTTTTTTGTTAAGAAGTCGGTTTTATTTTTTGTAAAAAGTTTTTTTTTATTTTTCACTTTTTAGTGGTACCTACACCCCCTCCCCTCCCCCACCTAAACGAACCAATCACTTTGGTGTAAAAAAAACGTACTGCTCCTTCGCAGAGTAAACTAAGAGGTCATCAATGTAGAAAATGTACATATTTTTTTTAGATTTTTGTTGATTTTTCGAAAACCGCTTGGTTGATTTCGATAAAATTTTCATGGGACCATTTGGGAAGTATATCTTTTCCAACAAAAAAAGAATTTTTCAAATCGGTTGACAAGCGACGGAGTTATGCGCGAACAAAAAAAAAAAAAAAAAAAAACAAAAAAACATACAAACATCCGAATTGAGAACCTCCTCCTTTTTTAGAAGTCGGTTAAAAAAAAATAAAAGGCGTCCTTTGAATATCGGGCAGAACCTAATATCTACCTACATAGTAAAATTCCTTGGTCTTCTTCCACGTTTAAGTCCAAAAGCCACAAAATTTTGGTTTCACGCCATTCCGTAAATCGTAGTTATGAGCGACGTTCCTACTGCTTTCGATCAACAGGATTTCAAATACCTACCTAAACTAATTAAATTAGCATTTGCAAGCCGCGTGCTTTCCTGCGCGAGTGCGGATACCATTACAATGTGAAATGCAATCAGTAGCTTTAAAATCGTGCAATACGAGTCATTTTTCGAATTAATGTTGTGTCCGCCGTGTTGTTTTGTAAACAAATTATTGTAAAATGGAGTGGCTGGCGGCGTTAATAAATTTTAATTAAAAGCTTCGAATTGGCAAATAATGTAATTATGGTCAGACAGCAGGTTTAAAAAAAAAATGATCACTGGCGAAGTGAAATTTTCAGTGTTGAAGATAAATACGTTTACCCGTGTAATTAATTATTTCGGCTTACTATAGTGGTAAACAAAGTTTAATGACGCTAAATATAATAATTTTAAACTCATGTTCATTTTAGCTGCATTGAATTGTTTTAAATAGGTATAATTAGGATTATTATTTTAAAACAAAGTTGCGAGAGGAATCTAGTGAGCGTTTTCAAATCCCTAACCAAATAGTTGCTGTGGAACTTAATGCCACATAAATAGGCAGGTACCTAAACCTATTTTCCAATATCCACAAGTGTTCAAATTCGCGCATTGGGCAAAATTTCCACAATTTCCAGCAAGATTAAATCCGGACTAATTAGTTAATAACACGTGTATCTACCTAAGGGCATTTACGCACTGTATCCAATCCGAATCCGAATTTGAGTTCCGAGTTTTATTCTGATTGGAAATGTACTTAATTCGGACTGACGGAGCTCGGATCTAGTGCGTCACGCCTCCTAGAAGTAGTACCTAGTATGGCTACTTCGGAACTACTATATTCGGATTCTGATCGGATGCAGTGAGGAACCGCTCTAAATGCGTCTGTCAGATTGGCGATAGTGCCCAAATCAATGCAACGTTAATTTAAACAAGGAAGGTGGAGCTGTAACAAAAACGATACACCCAGAAAGAAGTTATGAGGCACACCTATAAAAAATACAGTCGACTTGAGAACCTCCTCCTTTTTTGGAAGTTGGTTAAAGGGCAACTTTGTACCGTGCAGTTTTAATCACGGAATATGAAAATAAAAATTAGGAACCGTTGAAACATAGTTTTGGTGGTCATCACTGAAAAGTCCTATAGGAAAGTTTTTATCAAAATATTGCCGGTTGTGAAAAACAAGCAGTTTAGTTATCTTTAAGAACCAAGAGATCTTCCTAATTGACGCTCATTTTGCGATGAAAAAAGTTACAGTCGATAATCTTGGTAGGTATGTGCCGTACATGTAAGTTCCTCCAAACCACTTGCAAATAAATACCAACGTTTTTGGGAAAATATCAAAAATTAACAAAACCACACAATAGGTACACCAGACTAAGCGGCAAACTCAGTGCATCGTTAATACGAGTAGATTCATCTCATCACCATATAAGGGCTTAGGCTAATCGCTAAATCGGATTCCAGCTTCCACAGAAGATTAAAATAGATTTGATTATCTACATGGAAATCATATCCATTTTCCACAGCAGGGTGCCTTGTGTGTGACCGATATGACAGGCAGATGTGGTAGGTACCTATACGACTTATATTACAAGCTTGTGGGAATGTTGACAGAATTTGAGCTGTTGACTACGTTTCTAATTATTTAGTTGGATTAGTTTCGTACCGTTGAGTAATTGATTGCAATATACAGATCTCATGTTCCCGGGATTTCGTGGCAATCCAACTTCCTTCTCGGTGTTGCTTTTAGTTTACTACAAGTTAGGTTAGGTTAGTTACACCCTTCATTTAGATGATTAGTAGAGTAGACAAAGTTCTGTTTTGCAAATGAATAGAAACGCCCTCAAGTTAAGGTGAGATTATTGGTCTTAATTAACATAATGTGCGCACTATGTTAATTAAGACTCGATCTGCATCGATGGGTCTATGTAGACCTGAGTTTTAGTTGATTAACTGTTTGCTAATAATTTACAATGTATTTCTTGTTCCTGCAGTTCATCAGCCATCTCGAATCGTGATATAAAGTAGGTACTAGCTCCTGTCAGTGGCTTTTCCAGCGTAAAAATCATTTAAATATTATGATCGACTAGGTACCCTTAGTCGTAGTCAAGTTTATGGTTTATCGGTGTGCCAAGTTTCATTCCAATCAGTTGAGGCATGATTGACAAAAAAAACCGGTCAAATGCGAGTCGGACTTGCGCATGAAGGATTCCGTAACATCATACAAGATTTAATACTACAAGTTATTTGTTGTTATAGCGGCAACAGAAATACACACTCTGCGGAAATGTCAACTGTTTACCTATTACGTTTCATGAGATACAGCCAACTGACAGACGGACGTATGAACAGCGGAGGTTTAGTAGGTAATCTAATCCTGTCCTGTTGGCCTTAAAAGTGTTACCTAGTTGTTTTTAGGGTTCTGTATCCATATACAGAACCCTTAAAACAACTAGGTAACACTTTTTATTTATTTTATTATTTATGTACACACATAGGTACAATAAGCAAGAGACAACATTACAGTTTTAGTACCTACAAAGGAACTGAACTGAACTCTCTGAACTTGTATAAATTACTAGCTGCTGCCCGCGACTTCGTCCCCGTGGAATCCCCGATTTTAAAACATTCTTTATCGCTGCTCCGCTCCTATTGGTTAAGCGTGATGATATATAGCCTAAAGCCTTCCTCGACAAATGGTCTATTCAACCCAAAAAGAATTTTTCAATTCGAACCAGTAGTTCCTGAGATTAGCGCGTTCAAACAAACAAACAAACAAACTCTTCAGCTTTATAATATTAGTATAGATTAGTGAGAATATGACTCGAAAGACTAATGTGAAGTAAATACCTACTAAGTACCTATTACGTAGACAGGATACCTATGTAGGTATTTTGTAATCGACGTCAAACATTACAGCAGTGTTAAAATTTTATTGAAATTCATCGCAACTGAAAAGTTCAAACGGAATGACGAATGTTACTGTTATTGACGGATTATGTAACGTATCAAAAGCCAGTTCAAAGTATGATACTTAAGTTTTCGAAACCCACCGATATTTATTATCAACACAACATTGTTTCAGTGGAATAATTTTCACAGAATATAGTAATTTACTATTATGGGTGAATTGCCCAAGCAAAAAAAATACACGGCAAACCTGAGAACGGTAGTGCAATGTGCTGGTTTAAAAATATATTTTTTCTCAACAACGTAAGTACCTACTTCTCTACCTTGGCAAAAAAAATCATTGATTTCTATCCTCTAATATACCAAAAATAATAATTACAAAGTGTTATTTTATCATCACGGTGGCCTGTTCTGAACCCAATTCCGCTCATAAAATACCTTCCCCTGCCAATACATTCATAATATGGATTTAAACCGATTTTCTTATCATTAAATTATAATATATTCGATCATATAAAACTATTTTTGTTTGTTTATCTTCTTTCTCATAGATTTGACAGGCAGTCAACTTTTGTCTGGAAAAAAGTTATCATTTCAGAGGGCAGTAAGTTTTAGTAGAATAGCCATGTCAACATTGCGTTGTTACGCCCCTAGCTCTCACCTTTCCTCACTTCGGATTAGCCCGGCTCAAGCTCTCGGCGCGAACGCACCGGTCCCAAAGCTTACGGTTTTTCCGCCAAAAAACTAAGTTAAATGTAGAACTAACCTCTATTTTATCATCTCAGTGTTATCATTTCAGTGGATTCGGTGGACTGTTATACCAATTACAGTCCACCGGAATGAAATGTATCTCCGAAATGATAAAACCATAAAGTTTTAGAGATCCTTGTATCAAATACAAAATCATAGTTTTGTAATGTAAGTGTACATTAGATTATTCGGGTGTATTTGTTGTGTAATATTTGTGTTTAAGATATATAATATACACATATTTCTATGTAGCTAGTACATGTATATATTGGTTTGGTAGGAAAGTAATAAGCGTTGCAAATAAAAAAAACAATTTTAAATTATATTTTTAATTTACAATTACATGTCTTTATAGTAGGCACCGTTGTTATCTACAACCCATTTCCAGCGATTAGGTAAAGCATGGATACCCTCAGCGTAAAAACTTGGGAGCCGTGAGGCAAAAAAGCTTTCGAGGAAATCTGTTAACTGTGCTCTATCATCAAATTTTTTGTCCTGTATATGATTACTGAAAGAGCGAAACAAATGAAAATCCGTTGGCGCTAGATCGGGAGAGTAAGGTGTATGTGGCAGTAGCTCCCATTCAAAATCCAATAGCTTCTGACGAACGACTTTGGCTATGTGCGGCCGAGCGTTGTCGTGAAGGAAGTATATCTTTGAGTGTTCACGGCGCTTTTTGTTGATTTCTGTACGGAGTCGGTCAAGCTGCTGTTCGGCGTTTTGAACATTATGGTTACTGCAGTTTATAGCAAACGTGTTATGGATAATGATTTTCGGACAAACAATTTTATGAGAAGAAATGGAGTACCATTAATGGCATAACTTACAAATGCAGCCATCATATTAATCAGAAACTTTAAGCTTTCTTATCGCGCTTCGTTCACTCTTTTGAAAATATATCAAGTAAATTAGTATTAGTTCATAAACAAACAAAAGTATTTATTTATGGTTACCAGCATTTACGATAAAGTTTTCCAACATTTTCACACAACAACAACCAGAAAAATTAATATATAACAATAATATCATTCTTTGAGGTTATTGTAACCTCAAAGAATGATATATGTAATACTAACTGTAATATCTATATATTAATGATGATATTAAAATAACTGTCTACTGTCCTGTCTCAGTGATTATCTAAAATTTGTGGAAATCAAACCTAACAAAGTACGGAACCCTGGCTGCCTGGCACGGTTGTTCTTAGCTGTATCATTTCGGTGGATTTATTTCATTCCGGTGCACAGTTTATCATTTCGGTGGTCATTTTTATGATTTCGGTAGACACTTTTCATTTCAGTGGACTCTTAAAAATTCATCCTTAAATATTTATGTAAGTTTTGATGAAATTTGATGTCCACTCACGCACAATGTTATAAAATAGGCTAAACTTTTTTTTGTCACTAAAAATATGTAAATAGCATTGAAATAAAAAAATCCCACCGAAATTACATATAAAAATCTCTTGTTGAAATTTACCCTTATATACTTTTAAGGTACATCCCGAGTCGACGGATATTGGCTTTGATGAGATTGGCTGTTTCTACCGAAATCCGAACAGGAGGAGAAAAAGTATGTTCAAAAACACCTCTGTCGCTAAATTGGCCCATTGAACCAACGTCTATTACTTATAATAAATCTTTTGTGGGCATCAGCAACTGCGAGAAGAACGATTGAATGATTTTTTTATAGTTGAAATAATTAGAACCCGACTAAGGAGGGGATTTTATTGAAATATGCTTCCCGTCCTCGGCACCAAGGCAAGGTTAGGAAATTGCCATCTAGCATTAAAGTCTTCTGCAATTGCTTCCCATTCACTTCCTATCGGCAACTTCATATAATTATATTGGTGGAAAATGAATCCAAAGTGCATTGCACACATCTTTAATATAATCAAAGAAACTGTATTATTACCCACTCTACATATAATAGGGTAGTTGAATAAAACATCTAATTAGTCTGTCAGATATAATTCCAAAAAATATTGGACACGTATTTTTCTTTTATTCACGTAAACAAAAAACGAAGGCGATACAGTGCGTTAAAAACTCGTGCGACTTCACTTCGTGCTACGATTTTTACCACGCCGTGACGTCACAAGCCCCCACTCATGATCTTTGAAGCTTTTTATCTTCGTAATTTTTTACAGATTTGATAAACCAAAAAATACGTGTCCAATATTTATCGATAATCTTACTGACGGAATAAATAGAATCATATTTTTATTGGTTAGGAAACATCCCTAATGTATTGAATTGTTATAAAGGAGTCACTAATAGCAAATACCTGAAAAAATCTTACTATTGTCTTAATTTTTTATATACTTAGTGAAAACTGCGAAGAACAAATAGAAGAAATTACGTGACAGTCAGTCAATACAAGTGGTCAGGCTGCTTCTCCGACAAATAACTGAAAATATCAGTCACTCGTATTTCTTTTACCCCACATGAAAAACCGTTAGAGGACTGGTAACGTTTTAATTAATAATAAAAATACTTTACCCAGAACATCAACCGAAAGTCAAAATACTTTGCCCACTACATCAACCGAAAATCAAAATGCTTTCCCTAGAACATTAAGCGAAAGTCAAAGTATTTTGCCTGGTACATCAACCGATAGTCAAAGAACAGAGATTTTCGAAGAAAACCATGGTCGGATGTATTGTCACTTTTTAAATAATAATAGGTCAGCATCATTCTTCTTTTTCTATGTGTAACGTAAGCATCATCGGAGCTTTCTTCATTGATTATATTCATGACTAGCAGCACGCCGCGGTTTCACCTGCTAATTCCCGTTCCCGTGGGAAACGGGGATAAAAAATAGCCTATGTCAACCGGGGATAGTGTAGCTTCCCAGAAGTGAAAAAAAAATCCCAGTAGTTTCGGTGCCTATTCAATGCAAACAAACAAACAATCAAATCTTTCCTCTTTATAAAATACTAGCAGCGCCCCGCTGTTACACCCGCGTAGTTTCCGTTCCAGTGGGAATACGGGGATAAAATATACCTAGTCTATGTTACTCAGGCTGAATGTAGCTTTCTAATGGTAAAAGAATTTTTTGTAATCGGTCCAGTAGTTTTTGAGTTTATTTGTTATATATACAAAAATACAAATCCTTCTTCTTTATAATATTAGTATGGAAGTATAGATGAGCGACGTCTGTCCAACAGAACTTCGCAACACTGACTGAGCTTTCGTTTATTTCTTGGTGTGCACGGGACATTTTTAGTTTAGCTTAGCTTAGCTTAGCTGCCTTTGTTTATCCACGGAATAATTGGCTAAGTTATCGGTCTGCAACCGGCTTTAGATACACAACCTGAAGTTTCTGTAAAGTCATTCTGCCCATGGATAGTGGAAGCAAAAGATTATAATTACAGATAGGTACCTACTGACCTGTCTTTAAACCTACATTATGTATAATCCTATTGTTGCCAATTTATGAAAAAAAAATTACCTACGTAGACTTCACACTAAGTAGGACATAATTTATTCTGGAAACATATATATTGTATTGGAATAGGTAAATTATTTGAGTTTGGGTGTAAGTATTAGGTAGGTAGTTACTACCAACACTTTCTTACACTTGGCATGTAACATAAATATGTACTTATTTAGTAATTTTAATTGGATTCCATTCCGAATAATAAATAACAGTTGTAATGTTAAGAAAACGATTTTATTCAAAGACTTTACTAACTTGAACACAATGTCAGTTCCCTTGGCAAACCACTTATTAACTTGACTTGCTTTTATTCCAAGTTAAAAATATTATTAGGCTGCTTATATTGGTTGTGACTTTCGCTTTTTATAATAGTTAAGAATAAGTAGATGGCAAACTAAATAAATAGTAAAGGATGTCCTTTACCATCTAAGTATGTGAAGTATCATGAAAAAGTGAAAGCTTGCGCGTACTTCCGTTTTATTAATGAATTTATTTAGTTTCGGGAAAACATAACAGTTCTAAAGTGGCTAAATTGGATTTTATAAAGTAAATTGACTACACTGAGAGTGTTTACACCTAATAACGTTACATATTATACAGATAAACATGTATTTACACCTTAAACTCCAATGATATTTGAAATAAGAATATAAAGTATCACTAGTGGTTGCGCAGAAGTATCGATGAGCGGCAGGCAGCAGGTGACGCGTCGTGTTCGTTTTTGGCGAATCAGAGGCGAGCAGGTGCGCGGGCGCAGGTGTCTCCGCGATCTCAGCCGATATCGATATACAGGTTGATGGTGATTGATCGGCTCTCTCGCTTCTCTATGCTAGTGTTCGTATCGCTTTACTCGATGTTTTATTTTGATAAGATTCTGTAATTAATTTATTTAAGTTTTGATTGATTTTATTATATGCTATTAAATTTAAATTGTAGGTATTTAATGATTTTATAACCGGCGTTCTACTATTAACCTTCCTTTTGGATGAGGAACGTACCTAAATAAGTTTAAAATCATTTCTGTATGATTATGTTCACGTAGCCATCTTAGCCTTTCCCCAACTTTGTTAGAATCGGCTTACAGTTAAACCAGGCCCAGCTTAATACCAAAGTACTTTTATTTCAATCTGAATCCAAAATTTTATTTGTTATATAGAGGTTAAATTATTCGTTTGTTTTTATTTGGTAAAAGTTTACACTTTTTCTTAGTAATGAAGGAGCCTGGGAGTACTATTTCAAAAAACCTTTTACTGTTTTTACTGTTGTACCACTGGGGTTCATAGTCCATGAACCCCAGGGATAGTGTGGAATCAGATTGAAATAGTCTATGAATCATAGACCATTTCAATCCATTACAAAATGGTGCTTGTGAGATATGGCTGACAAGCGAAGCAACAGAAAAATCTAGTACCGAAAAACCAGTTTAAAACAACAAGTTTTAAAATAGATCAGCGCAGCAAAGTTGAATCAGCCTGTAAGTTCGGCCCGTGCGCTACTATGGTACCGTGCGGAGATAGGACAGATGCGCGCGGCATATGCGCCCGCGCAGCCCGCCGCGCGCCGGACGTTCGCCACTCCCACCCCGCTCGAGCCTGGCTCTATACAAGCCCGGATTTATTAAGACTTTCTGTCAAGGTGCCAAACAAACCAGGTAAACCAGTTTCTTGATACTTGATACAGATTTTTTTGTGTAGACTCTGTGTAAATAGATAGCAAGGGTTATTTAAAAGTAGATAATTATAAGTAATTATCGTAAGCTAATTATAATAAGGAAATAAACCTCAGAAATCTTAAAAATAAATACCGACATGCAATGGATTTTTGTAGAAATTACTATCAGCGACAGGTAATTACCTAGTTAAATGTTAATGTTGGTCTTTACTAACTAATTTTGAATACTACTTATATTCTATCGTTAAAGAATATCATTTACAGCTTATAATTTGTATGCATGTCAGTTGTGTGACGACAAACACTTTTTCTTTATTTCTTCTCCCTTTGCCCGATCGAACCCAGCACCCCGTGCTCAGCAGTAGCGCTATTGACAGCTCGACCAACGAGGCGGAATATGTTTACAAATACTTATCTAGATTGGCTCAGAGAAAATTAACTTCCAAGTTGGTAATAACCACAGAACAGATAAAAGAGATAACCTACTTAATAAGTGAAATGCAATAAAGATTTCAATTTTATCAGTTACTAAGTGAATTATAATAAATGAAATTAGTTCACGAGCCGGGCTGGGCTTGTGGTTAGTATTATTCAATGAGCATGAAAAGTATAATGAATGAGCTTTTGATGAAAACTACATAAATAAGTGATCGGTTTCATAACAAACCGCGATTCACCGCGAATGTTGGTAGTTATCGATATAAATAATTAAGGATTGTTTTTCAATAGTCAGATGATTTTAACTGAGGAATAAATAAGGCTGTCTGACATAGATTCTATAATTTAAACAACTGTCATACCGCCATGTTTGTTCTTCTTGTCCCCTATTTATCCCGTATTTTCCTTTGGGATCATTTTCAACTTTCACGTGGGCGAAGATGCTGACAGAAGTAGTTAAAATAAAAGTATTAGGAAGTTTTTGTTTTGTGGTGTGAATATTGCTTGATCTTTAACCATAATAAATTATAAGCGGCATTGCATCTCTTATACTTTTGCGAAGATTCACTAGTACTTAAATGTTTACTCTGTAAATTAAAAATTCGCTGAAATGTAGGTTTATTCCGCACTAGCTGCCGTCCACGGTTCCACCCGCGTGAATTTCGAAAATTATCTCGAGGGAACATACTTCCGGGGCAAAACATATCTTTGTTATTCCAGACTATAATCTACCTCAGTGCTTAATTTTATCAAGATCCATTCATTACTTTTTGCGTAAAAGAGTAACAAACATCCATACATTCATACTTTCTCGTTTATAGTATTAGTAAGAACCAATCGAAAAAAATATCGTATAAAATCACGCGAAAAACGGAGGTAATGGGAAAAAAATCTAAGTGAACACCGAAATTGTCTAATAATGTAGTGCAGTATTTATAAGGCCCACTTGCACAAACTACTAAGAGAAGACTTTATGTATGAAATATAATATATGTTATTTTAACTCATGTTAGCAATTAACTTTGAGTTTGAAGATAACCCTGGTTTGCGAAAACGGGCCTTAGTAGGGTATGGTATTATATTCCGTTTCTAAATTATTACTCAATTGTGAGCACACTCCTTAAAACCACATTATAATACTACTTTACAGCAGTCCTGACAGATGTTACAATCCGATTTTAAGAAAATTATCGGACCGCATTTCTTCATAATCTTATACTTGTTTTGCAATATACATTTTAATGTGCTCAATTTGAAGGCAGGTGTTAATTAAATAATAATTATCAATTCATGACCACGAATCTTTGATACCGAAATATAAACAGCATTAAAATTATAGCCAGAAATAAGGAAATCAAAAAACTGCAGCTCAGGTAGAATGATCGGCTGTGCCTACTTAATTTTAGGGTTCCGTCCGTCAGACGATGGAATTGTGCATGACGAAACGATTCTAAAGTACCCACTTCGAACCGGTCCTGGGATATCCAGCACATCCTAAGTTTATTGAATAGTAGGTATAATTTCATAAACGTAAAGTTCCTTGAAAGTTTATTAAAGAACCTCGTTAGATGTTGATGAAACATGTATTTTGCTTCGAAAAACTTAGTCTTTCTTCATAAATATCCGCTGTACATAAGTTGTTTACGCAACATTGCATTCTGAAAAGAATTTCTCTTCGATGAAGTTTTAGCAAGTAATGAAGGATTTCCCAAGAACGTTGTCAAGTTTGTAAGTAGCTGAATGGGTCAGGCGGACAAGCTTATAAGGCAAGTTTGGCTAGGGGCAGCCACTGCATTTTGTGAAGCTTCGTAAACTTCAAGCTTGTGCCGGCTGAAAAAATCGATACTTCATTAAATTCTGATCGATTCAGACGAGCTCCTCATAACTCAAAGCTTTGTATGAGGAACCGTCTGAGAAGTTAAAAGATTAATATTAGTTAGGAAAAGGTAAGCTAATCACTATGATAGGCAACGGGGTTGACAAAGGGTGTTACGGAAGATGGGAATTACCTACACTTGCACACAACTCACACATGCCACTCACACAAACAAAAATTACACTGGTAAATCAAATGTGTACTTATACATTCTAATAACAAGATTACAGTAAAAAAAACAACAATGAATACGGAACCCGTGTGGCAAGGAAGACGTTCAACTGTCGCATATAAAATAAAGAAACGTGTGTTGCAGCTGTCGTTAATAACAATGTGGCTCCAAAAGTATCAGAGCGCGCGCTCCGGGCACGCACCGGCTGTCCTTATTGCCTTCGAAAACACAGCTGCCTGCACCAACGAAAAAAATAACTCATCAAGACCCTCAAGTGTTAGTATACGTACATTAGCCCGAATCATTAAATCTGTGCAAACCAATTTATGCCTGTTCAGATCATGGTATCCCTGGACATGGGAATAATTGGTGCGCACAGGAATGTGGTTAGGCAACAACTGTTGGCAAAAATGTATAATGATTTATCTTGTTCAGTCACTAAAGTGCTCTTTTCATAATTTGGCACGATAATACAGAAACGAGGTTTATGAAAACGTAAGTAAATACATTATTACGTTCAGTTTTTGATGTGTAGGATGTAAATTGGAAAAATGCAGGTTATTGTATATATGTCACCGAATAATTGTTAAATGCATAAGATTCTAAAATATCTTGAGAGATTGTAAACTCTCGATAAATTGTCAACTGAACATTTGGGAACAGTTTTACAGCATCAGAATTTGATAGTCAATATTAGATGAAATTCCGAGAAATTGTGTAGGTACATTATAATTATATAGTAGAAAATTGAACTTTTTTTCATTTGTTAAGCAAAGAAAAAAAGTACAATTTTGTTTCCATCAATGTTGTTATGTCTAACGATACAACGGGGCATGTAGATGTGGACAATGTTTTCGTTTTCCGCAAGCCCTTTTAGCAGAACAGAGGGCGCAAGACAAAAGGAAGCTCTGATTAAAAACGGAAATGTTGAAAAGTCGAGTCCTCGCTGTTTGCACAATGACTCTTACCCACTCGTGTTCAGGAATATCCAAGATTAAGGAAGACTTTCGAATATACTAGATGGAGCTTGTTATTAATATTTGGACATAGAAATTTCTATTCAATACTAAGAATTTTATGCTACTTATCTAATGCTATTTTTACGGTTATCAATTTAATTCGATAACTCTCAAATCTTTATTCTTACGCCAAAAGAACATCGTGATATTTATGAACAATTTAGATTATGTATTAACAATTTAGACAGTCCAAAACTAGTGTTCCGTCGCAATCTTTTACTAAATACTCCGTCGTTGCTCTTTAGACTGAAGTTTAGTCAGCGAAATAAGCAATTGTTATTTGAAATTGAAAACAATATATCTAGTTTTAATTTCCGCGAATATTAGTGGGTTGCAGGTATGCACTATATATTATGCACATGCAAGATTACAAGGCAAATGCAAGGAAAAGGCAAATGGATTTCCGCAAAGTAACGCCTGACTCAATCAATTTTTTTTTTTTTTTTTTAGCAATTGTTATGTAAAATTTCAACACAAACAAAAAAAGTTCAACACTGTTTAATTAAAATAAAATAAGATAATTGTTAATACTTATCTGCAACATATACTGATGAGCTTAAAGTAAATTTTCTCAAAGATAACATCGTAGCACAAGAATACTATGAGACTCTCTGTTACCGCACTCTATAGTACAGTGTCCCTTTTACGTCTACACAACGTGAACAAAACGGCATGCACATTTGCAATCCCCCTTTGTGAAATTTTCCAGGCCGCTGTAAGAAATAACGTAGGGTAACGATTTTGCGGTAAAAAGCATTTGTTTCATTCGTTCGGTCAAAGTACAATTCCATTCATTCTCGACATGTGCATTGTATTATTTCTGAAACCCTAATTGATTCTGACATTTGTGTTTAGTTGACCAATTAATAAATACTAAAGAGATAAGCGACGACGAAGGGATTTGACAGCTGGTCCAACCGTCTGGGAAATTAATTTCAGGAAGTGACAGCCATAATGCAAAATAGTATGTTATACCTACATCTTATTCCGAGTTTTTATTTTTGGGACCCTTTTCTTGTGGTCTACTTTGTTAAACTCAGCATTGTTAGTCATTGGCTTGTGGAATGGAATTTTCTAATAAACGCAGTAGGTGACGTTGACCTGAAGATGACGAGACGATTTCTTAACAAACTGCCGTAAAATTGTGATCCATTTTTAAAACATTACCTATACTTAAAACTTGTTCGGAGAAGGGACCAGACAAGACACCTTAACAATTCAATATCAATTTCACGAATCAGTCTTATAGTCGGGAGTCAGACGAAGATAGTTACAGTTCGACGTCAGAACGATTTGAAGTAAAGAATTATTAATGCCCGTTTCCAATATTAGAAAAGGAAACGAGTCACTGCCTCATCGTTCGTTCCTTTTGTGATGTCAATTCTAAGATTTCTGAGACAACTAGCAACCGATGGCAAATATCAATCTATACTAATTGTATTGCGTGCTGCTGTGCTCATGGAAAGCTCGAGGCTAAATATTAACAGCCGCACGGGTTGACCGTCAAGCTTAAAGTACAACGTTCGCGGCCCGTCCGTAGATGGATGGCCATCTTAACATACCAAGACTTCTCCGTGCCACGGAAAGCACGCCAAGCCAGAAAATCTGACACTAGGTTTGCCAAGTCGTCCCCGTTGCCCAGTTACTGGCTTGTGGAGGTCAGGTAAGCTGTCGCTTAATGTAAAACATGATGGGGAATACTTATGACTGTAAATGTAAGGTTGCTTCACTATTAGAAAAGATACGAGGGTAGGTGAAAAGTTCTCGGCGTGACAATGAAAGGTTGCGACTTTAAATTAAAAAATAATTTTAATTTTCTACATGATTTCCCTTGACTTCAACGCACTTGGCCCAGCTGCGCACCAACATCAGAATTCCTTTACGGAAATGAGAGTCTAGAAGGCTGTGAAAATATTCATCTGCGGCGTTATCAACTTTTTCATTGGATACAATTCGCTCCCCAGAGTCAAATTAATTAATTAATTTCTTAATAAAGGAGGAGGTAGAACGCGAGCGAGAAAGTGAAACCTCACGCCCAGGCCGACGCAACAGAAGAAGACGCCCCGGGCGTCGGGAAACGCATGGCGATTCCACGGTTCTCAAAAAACGAAAAAGCAACTACAAACACCGAGTTCCGAAATTAATGTTATTTTGTATCTACTTTTTGTGTAGAAGTCGGTTGTATTTTTTTGTAAAAAGTAAAAAAAAAATTAAGTTCACATTATTATGGGCAACTACGGAACCCTATATTGCGCGTGGCCCGACACGCACTTGGCCGGTTGTTATAAAGTATGCTTATAAACGTGTATGTATTTTATTTTGATGCTACACCAAAACGTTCAGTGGCAATAGGTACACAAGCAGTTCTGTTCACTACAGAAACCTAGCTATCACCTCATCATAAACACGCTCTGCTGGCACTCACTGCACTCAGGAAGTCCGTGAAATCCGCCAAAGTACCGCATCAGTCGGCATACATGTAAATGCTAAACATTGATCTTTCTTGCATCACTATTTTCATTGCACTTATTAAATACGCGGACTATCACTCGGAATCACAGTTACGTTTCTGTAGACGGTCCTCCTCCACAATAGCGCCACATCACCATAAGGTCTTCCTCGTAGCATCCCAGTAGTGGACTCCACTGCCGACGCGACTGTCAATGCTAGGGTTCATTCTCGGCACAAGAATTCCCGGGAAATCGTTGGGCTTTGTACCCGGGAAATCAAGCTCGAGAGAAGTCGAGAACTCGAGAAATCATGTACCTATATAGAAATTAAAACGCCGCGCTATTTGTTGTGTTGCGTGGCGGCGCGGGCTTTAAGTTAAGCCTACTTCAACTGAAAATGAAAGAGTGTTATCAATTTCAGGAAATATAGTTAAAAAAATAAGTATCCGACTGTCTGATAAAACTATAAATGCTTTAGTTTTTCTAATAAAGGCACATTTCATCAGACAGAGTAAGCTGGCTTAATTGTGTCCCACACATTACACTTCACAATTCGTAATTTTAATTTTTGTTATGTTAATTAAGTCATATCTGATTTTCGCTTCTGCAATAAATTATTTGTATTAGTATTCACATTAGCTAGTATATGTTAACTACATGTAATTCGAGGTGAGAGCCTGGGGATCCGTCACACAGGGTATCCTAGTATGGACGCCAGTCTCTCGCAAAGGATCATACTTGTATTATGAATTTTGGTTAAAAGAAATAGGAATTATATTTATAACTATGTGAACCTTTGTGAAGAGAGAAAATAAAGATATTGATATTGATTGTTATGTATCTGTCTGTCTGTATGTTCAGCTCCTCAGCGCGAGATGTTCCATTGATCTTGCAAAGTTTTCATTTGTTTCTATTCTAATTAACATGCCATAAATGGTGATGTAATCGTATTTAATTTTATTTACATTTATTTTCTACCTGAATTTAAGTTTTCTTTCATGATATTTTTTTGTTTCTATAAAACAAAAAAAATATCATGAAAGAGCTATTGAATGAATAAGCTATTTTTGTTTACAAGTTTTAAGTTGTTTTTTTTTCTAAATATCCAGCAAAAATGGTGCTGTCATTATAATTATGAGTCTGAATAATATTATTGCTGTAATTTTTTTTAAGTTAGATAATTAGCTGACTCATAAGATTAATATTTTTGAATATACCTAATCAATTTAAAAACATTTTAGTTTATACTTTTATTTGAGAGGAAAACCACTGAAGTTGTTGACTTTATTGGAACCAAATAATATTATGAGAAAACGTACGTAAATATAAATTTCTCGACAACCCGAGAAGACTCGAGAAATTTGCCTCGAGAATTCTCGAGACCCGAGAAATTGAAAAGCTCGAGAAATCATGAACCCTAGTCACTGCCAAGTGCCAGTACAGTCGTCGCTAATGAAGTTTAGGTACGACATTTCATGCGACAGTAGCCAAGTTTCTTATAAAGCTAGAACGTCTAACCTTCTTAGAATTAAATGATGCAAACTTGTGCAGTTTACTATATATTAATTAATGTGGAAGAACCGTCTACAAAGCCAGTATTCGGTCTGTTCACAGCTTTTGGTTGAAAGTTCACAAACCGCCTAAAAATATTTCCCTGCCGTTTCGTAATTTAAGAACATTTCCACTTTATAAAGAAGCAAAATGAACTTAAATGCGTTGTAATCACTTTAATTTTTAAGGTTCCTTGACGATTTGCACTGCAATCTACTCATTGCTTTGATTTGCCATTGCCACCTCATTCTCGAAGTTAGATAGTTGTCTAACTTTATCTGCAAATGATTGTTTACGTCGCAAGAGACGCCTAACTGACTATCGGCACAGTTAAGGTATCTAATAGATAATTTCCTGCAGCGGCGCGGTACGTAAACACGCGATAGGGCTGCCCGCGTACAGTATTTTAATTTCGTCTACCTAAGTACCTTTTTTTTTGGATGGGAAATCATCAAATGACTTCTCCCGCTCTGGGCGGAGCGGAAGGGAGTGTCAGACTCTTACTGGCTAAAACCCACCCGTGGTCCTTCTTGTGCCCTTTGCGTTCCAGGGCCGCGGTGACTCTTTCGAACAAATTCTGCAACCCCAGCAGGCACTGAACCTATGGGGCCCCGTCTTCGTTGCTGACGGGTTTTTGAGACGCCCGTGGAACACGACGCGCCGTCGACCCGGGCCTGGTTGCTATCGGACGGCAAGCCACCCATAGCTCGCCATCCGTAGGCCCTCACCTACGGTGGCCGGTAATCGCCCTGCGTTTCCCGACGACCAGGGCGTCTCTTTCTGTTGTGGCGGCTGGGGCGAGAGGTTTCCCTCTCTCACACGCGTCCCTCCTCCTTCGCTAGCGTTACTGCTTCGCAAAAGGAGGTGACCGCCTCCCACGCCCCTCGCTCTGGACCATGGTTTGAACCAGGGCGCGAAGCGCAACGCGAGAAGTCGCCGCCGCCGATCACCTCGACGAGGACATGGCTTCGCCCAAGCAGGGCAGATCGCCACCGTATGCTCCACCGTGTGCTCCGTGTGCTCCACACAGTGTTGACACCGGGACGTGCTACCCACTGGATCCGACACAGGTACCTCCCGAAACAGCCGTGTCCGGTGAGCACCTGCGTCAGGCAGAAGGTGAGGACGCCGTGACGTCTCTCCAGCCACTCCTCAAAGAGGGGACTTATCGCCACGATGGTGGCGTGCCCAGCGCCGGGTTACAATAGTCGCTGTCTTCATACCTCCGTGAGATCCCGCCGGAGCTCCGTCCGCTGCGCAGCGATTTGCCGCGGTAGCAGAGTTTCACCCCGGCTTAGCGCCTCCACGCGCAACGCATACACGTGTGCGAGGGCTCTCGCCTCCAGATCCCACGGCAGTGACCGTGAGAGACCGTGCGGTATCCTCGGATTAACCGGATGGCCATGACCCTCTGGGCCGAGATCAGGTGGCGCGCTGGTAGTCACCTTAGCGACAGCGCCCACACTGGGGCCCCGTAAAGGGCCATGGACCGCACGATCCCCGCGTACAGCCTCCCAGCAGGAGGCGTTTGGACCCCCTAGATTGGGCAAGAGCCGCTTGAAGGCAGCCCCGGCCCGCCCCAGTTTGGGGCCAAACGTCGGAAATGCTCCGCGAAGTTCCACCGGCTGTCGAGGACGAGACCCAGGTACCTCATCGTTGACCCGACGCCGATGTGAACCCCTCCTACCGTTACCTGGGATCCCGGTTGTGGCCGGTTCCGAGAGCCATGAAAGCGCATGGCCTCGGACTTGTGCAGGGCCACCTCGAGACCCAGTTGCCGGATTCTGTTAACGACTATCGCAACCCCGCGTATCATCAACTCAGCCGCCGCCTGGTGCGACCCCCCTTGCGCCAGAACCAGCGTGTCGTCAGCGTAGCAGACTACGCTGACGCCGCGAGGGAGGTCGGCGCGCAGCACCCAGTCGTAACCGATGTTCCACAGGGGCGGCCCCAGAACCGAACCCTGTGGAACACCGCACGACATCTCTCGTCTGTTCCACTCTCCCCGGTGACCGGGGTAGATGACGGCTCTGTCCGTCAGATAGTCCTCGACCACGCGACGGAGGTAGGTTGGGTGTATAAAAGGGTGATTTAACTAAAATAATTCAACAAATATAAAAAAAGAAACTTTATGCCATTAATATTTATTTTCGCAGAACTATTTAAAATGTAGGGAATAGCTGATTTTAATTCATTCACTTTTCTCCGTGGTTTCACCCTCGTTTAAGTCGGAATAAAATACTCGTATGTCCTAATCCAGAACATAGTCTACCTCGTGTGCCAAGATTCATCTTTTTCCGTTCAGCCATTAAGTGAAAGTGAAGAGGTACCAAACGGACAGTCAGACACACTCGCTTTTTAGCCGACTTCTAAAAAGGAGGAGGTTCTCAATTCGGATGTTTGTATGTTTTTTTTTTAAATGTTTGTTCGCGCATAACTCCCTCGCTTGCCAACCGATTTGAAAAATCGAAATCGTACAAGCGGTTTTTTTTTGTTAATTTCAATAAATGGTAGCAAATCTGTTGGGATAGCGGAAATCGCATGTTTGTTTATTGTTTACACCAATTTATACCACGTACGCTGTGATGGGTATGTTTAGCTGGGAGTGAACCACTAAAAAGTGAAAAATAAAAAAACTTTTTACAAAAAATAAAACCGACTTCTAAACAAAAAACCAAAAAGTATAAAATAACTTTAATTTCGGAAGTCATAGTAATGTGTTCAACAACAAAAAAGCAACCAAAAACACTGAGTTGCAAAATTAAAGTTATTTTATACTTTTTGTTTTTTTTGTTTATATAATACTAGCTGTTGCCCGCGACTTCGTCCCCGTGGAATCCCCGATTTTAAAACATTCTTTATCGCTGCTCCGCTCCTATTGTCTTAAGCGTGATGATATATAGCCTAAAGCCTTCCTCGATAAATGGTCTATTCAACCCAAAAAGAATTTTTCAATTCGAACCAATAGTTCCTGAGATTAGCGCGTTCAAACAAACAAACAAACAAACTCTTCAGCTTTATAATATTAGTATAGTATAGAAGTATAGATTAGTACGGATATATGGATGTTAGAGTGGGGCCCATACTTAGTGACAGTTATTATTATGCCAATGAAATAAGAATCACATTTAGCACGCACGCACGTTATAACTGATGTGTCTGGTGTGATCCTCACTTGTCTTCCTAGAGGAGGTATTCTTCGGATTCTTCCTAAGTCCGTGAGTAGTCAGCTCCCGTCAGCCCTGGCCGCTAAGTAATAGGGATGTTTCCTGAGTAAAAAAATATATGATTATGTTTAGTCCGTCAGTTAGATTATAGAAAAATATTGGACACGTATTTTTTCCTTTATCAAATCTATAAAAACTGACGAAGATACAAAGCATCAAAGATGGGGAGAGTATGGGAGCGTGTGACGTCACTGCCCGGTAAAAATTGTAGGGGGTAGTGACGTAACACGAGTTTTCAACGCACTGTATCGTCTTAATTTTTTGTTTACGTGAAAAAGGAAGAAATACGTGTCCAATATTTTTTGGAAATCTATCCGACGGACTAATTAGATATTTTTAGTTAACTACCCTATTGTAACTTCGGACGAGAAAAGAGTTTGCAGTATCCATTTTTACCCATATTGGTATCCAACTATTTGATTAATTTGTGTTATCGACTACTTGTCACTTGGCCACGTCAGTGACGAAGCTAACAATAGATAAGAATTTAAAAGGGTAGGTCCCCTTTCAGTTGTTCTTAGAATCCTATACAATCACGATGGATTGACAGCATATATGCTTAGGCATTATATTTGCACAGGCTCCATTGTAGCCACCTAAGCTCCATTGTAAATCATTGAATGCTTTTGTAAAGACTATTTTCTGCTAACCAAGTACTGTTAGAGATTGACAATACCCCGGGAATAATGTATATCGGACAGGGGCAAATTAGGGACTTTAGTGGTTCTAGCGAAATAGCTTATAGCCCGCAGCATCTCAACAGTGTCGATTTACACAGAGGAGGTGTTAACTAATGTAATTAATTATACTACAACACACCGCAGTCTGTGGTGGGCCCATTTTGGAGGTGATTTGAGACCCCATAAGGGGGATCAAACTAATGAAATACCCATAATTCTATGGAATTACCCGACGCTTGCTAACATATGCCCGAATGCTGTACCTTGCCGATCATAGGCCGTATCGGGAAGAAGATATGTAGTTTCAAAAGTTAGGCATTAGTAATGATTACGATCGGTTAGTTCATTAAATGCCTTCGTATATAATGTTTTGTTTTGTAAGCTTAAATTCTTTGTTAATAGATAGAGAGCTCTTTTAACGCCCCTTGGTTTTATTGGGGTTGAGATGTCACTCACCTTCCCATTTTAAAACATGTTTAAGAGCGTATGCGCCAAAGGGCATTTCATACAAATTTTCAAGTCGTTATTTTCCGAAATGACTGAACCAATTTTAATGAAACTTCACACATATAAGCAGGATACATAGGTCTAAAAAGTTAGTTGAAAACACGCTCTTAACAGCTCTCCTGTAACAAGACAAATCTTGTCGTTAACTCCCCACAATGTCTACGCCTCCGAAACTTCAACTAGGTTGACGACAAGGATTGAAATACAGGGCTCTGCCTTTTAAGTCGTGTCGTTTGCAAATATCCCGCAATTATATATTTTTTTTTATTATTCAAATAAAAAAAAATACGTATGGCTTTCACCTTTTTGAATTTAGAATTCGAAAACAAAATAATGTTTTTTTGATCGGTCGAATAGTTTCTTTGTAGCGTCTATTCAAGTCGGTTGTAAAAATGGAAATATCGAAGGAAAATAAACGTGCGACTATTTTCTACTCCCAAAGGGGATTAGCGCACCTTCAGTGCTTTGAGGAGATTACTTCTGTGTTTAGTGACGCAGCACCATGTCTTAGGACTGTAGAACGCTGCTATTTAGAATTTCAACGTGATTACCACATTTGCTTAGCGACGACCAAAAAGCAGCTCGTGTTATATGGTGTCGCAAAACACTGCAGCGATTCAACCGAGGAGAGTCAAAACACGTTTATGATATGGTTAGTGGTGACAAAACTTGGATATATGCTTACGATCCAGATTCCAAACTGCAGTCAACTGTCTGGGTCTTCCAAGATGAGCCAAAGCAGATCAAAGCCATACGCACACGGAGCACTTAAAAAAAAATGGTTGCCTCGTTTGTGGCAAAGGGTGGTCACGTCGCCACTATTGTACTAGAAGATCGCAAGACGGTTAACGCTGACTGGTATATCACTGTTTGTTTGCCACAAGTCATCATAGAGTTTCGAAAAAACAACTCAGTACGTCGTAAGATACTGCACCATCACAATGCAAGTTCGCACACCGCCCGCGATACAAAGATTTGAGCACCCAAAATGTCGAAATTTTAGATCACCCGCCTTACCACCTTACCAGCCCTGACTTGAGCCCTAACGATTTTTTTACGTTCCCCCAAAATTAAGCAAAGTCTTCGTGGTCAACGTTTCAGCTCACCCGAAGAAACTGTTGACGCATACAAATCGGCCGTTTTGACTACCCCCACTTCGGAGTGGAATAAATGTTTTAAAAACTGGTTCGAACGCATGCAAAAGTGTATTAAATATAGCGGAGAATTCTTGGGAAAACAATAAATGGTAATAATCTATTAGATCGTCTGTCTATACTTATTTCAAACGACACAACTTAAAAGGCAGCCCTCGTATTTGCTATGGCACACATTGCATTCCTGCCTTATCTTTGGACCTATTCATCCCACCAAAATCATTCAGATATCCAACCACCAAATGAACTTAGATTTATGTAGGTCCAATAGATATGATCGTATCCAAAAAATTTTTCACACGTTTTACGTCTCACATGTTGCTTATGTAATTTCGCTATACTTTCAAGGAATTTGTAACCATATATCGTGGCCACGTATTTATCCCATGAAAGGTGGTCGTCGAGCACATGTCGTGGGAACCCAACTGTTAAAATAGCCAGTTTCATTGGCTTCATATCAAATTGCTGAATGGCCATTCAATATAAAACGTTCGAATAAATGGCTGCTCCGAATAATGTTATTGAGCAAATTAAGTCTTTATGCGCACTTCAAAAATCAACCGGTATTGTCGCATACACATAAAATGTACCTATATCATTCGGATTTTACGATCTGCTTTCTTAAAGGTTTTTACAGCTAAAATGGTAAAAAAACTTTTCTTTTGCCATTTTCATCACGGAATACTTATAGAGACTGAAACAGATCTATTGATTAAAAACTACGAAAAATAACTCTAAAAATCTACAGTGCCCACCAAATGATACCTAGTATAGTATAAGCAAGACTAAGATAGTAGATATGAAACTCGCAATAAATACATAAAACTGAATTAATCGTCAGGTGATGATGACACAAACGCGTTACTACGAGTGCAAGTTTGTATGTATCTAGTTATAATCCAACACTAGTTGCACTAGTCCCCAGGACTCGCTCTAGGGACCTGCTACTTTTATTTTTCTTTTAATAAATATACAATATCAAGGAATATTTTCCTCATCCACCTGGTGGGTTTAATACTTGGTAATAATACGGAGAGAGGAATTTGAATAAGTAGTAGTAATGTTATTGCTTCAAGCAAACAATATTAAAAACATATTAAACGGGATCTGGTTAGATATTGGTATTTTTCAATTTAATAATAATCCCATTTAAGCCGCTTTGATTGTGTAAGTAAAAGTGCTGATTTTTAAGGCAAAATAAGTCGTGAATATTTGATTTTCCCTCGGTAAAATGATATATTTTCATCCAAGGCGAATTGTTGAATATTTCAATATTAAACTTTAACGAATTTTAAAAAATCCTTATTTAATATCCACTTTGTTGGTCTATCTCATAAGGAACTTTTGTGCATTTTATATTTCCAGATCCAGCAGCTTTTTCAACAAAAAATCACTTATATTTAGTAACGGTACTACAATTTTATTTTAGCAACTAGCTTCTGCCCGCAACTTCATCCGCGTGGAATAGTTACTTTACCCCCGATTTTGATAAAGTTTCATACAAACTTTCATCCCCTATTTTATCCCTTTGGGGGTAGAATTAATCAAAATCCTTTCTTAGCGGATGTCTACGTCATAACGTCTACCTGCATGCCAAATTTCAGCCCGATCCGTTCAGTGGTTTGGGCTGTGCGTTGATAGATCACTATGTCAGTCAGTCAGTCACTTTTGAGTATATATATTTAGATAACCAACATTAAAATAGGTATAGTGAACTTAATGGATTTTATTTCCTTTCATGAAAGTTCGAACTTCCATATCGGGACCTAATATATGTTTCCCCCGGAATCACATGTTACAAGGAAATAGTTTTAGCCACCGCAACATTAAGTTTAAGTTCGTTTTGCGAACTTAAAATTAGACTTTCCACAATCGGAAGCATGCCTAATGAGGTCATTAATATCTTAAATCTACGTGTTAAATAGAATTACCACGAAGTTCAATCCTCATTCGGTATTCCGGACTTTTGGACAGTTTAACGGTAGCTAGTCGACAAGTGACATTAGATAGTGAATGTTATGGTCAGGATAATGAATATAAATAAACAAGCTAAAGCGACCGCGACTTAGTCCGCATATGTTTTTTACGCGACTTAGTGCGCATTTTTCATGTTTCTAACTTACAATAAGAGTACAAGACTTACACATTCAGTTGAAATTTTCAAAATTCCTTTCATAGCGGATGCTTACGATTACTTTCTAAAATAAAAATTCTAATCACTGAGTGGTGCACCAAAATGCTTTGACCTATACTAAAATACTAATAATAAAAGGCTGAAGAGTTTGTTTGATTGAACGCGCTATCTCCAGGACTACTGGTTCGAATTGCTTATTTTTTTTAGTGTGGGATATTCCATTTCTCGAGGAAGGCTATAGGTTATATGATATGACACTACGATCAATAGGAGCGGATCATGAATCATAAATATGCAAAAAAGCGTATTTTTTTTCTCCCGTTGCCCGGGTCAGCTACATAGTTCATTCATAAAATATGAACCAGCTCGACGCTGTCATCCGTTCGAGGCAGGAGAAATAATATAGGTAATTAAGATTCCATTTTGTCCTTTTTTGGCGATTATATTTAAGGTTTTTATTACCAATTAATTAACGAAAGCAATTTACACCAGAATATTTTTCTAGCTGAATACGCGCTATAGAAAATAATTCTTATTTCAGCAAAGTGGAAAATACTTATATAGGTAATAGTGACGTTACAGGTAAGGATTCTCAATTCGCCTGAATTTTTTTTTGTGTCTTTTCTTTGTACTGAGTGTACCGATTTTGGTGATTCTTTTTATATCTGGAAGCTGGCGCTTGTCTTGTGGTCCCATTTAAATTTGTTTGAGATCAGATGACTAGTATTTGAGTTATCATTAATAATGGGTGGCTTCGTCTACATTGATGATGTTCTCATTCCCATTCAATGTAAAATGAAAAAATAAAATTGTTTACGATGGTCTGGAAGAGCATCTTAGTATTTCAATATGGTCCATGTGGTGTGGTGGGAATATGGTAGGGAACGGAACTCTTCAATAAAAAAAAAACTTTTCACAAAAGAAAAAAACACTTCTATAAGTACAAAAAAAGTATAAAATATCTTTTATTTCGGGTCCGTGTACAAAAAACCAAAAACACCTAGTTCCGAAATTAAAGTTATTTTTTACTTTCTGTTTTTCTTTTGTTTTGAAGTCCGATTTATTTTTTTGTAATTTTTTTTTTTGTCATTCAATTAACGATGCTTTTACTTTTACCAAACACGTTAGGAACTTTTTAATAAAAACCTATTAGATTTTTATTAAAAAGTTCCTAACGTGTTTAAAAATAAAAATAAAGGTTCATTTATTATTATATTTTACCGATTATCGTTAAAATTAAGCGTATTCATCGTTTTTCATATAATGAATGACTGGGCGCATCGCGGTCTGAAGTGTAGGAATTATTTAGTGTGCTGAAATTAAAAAAATAAAATAAAAATAAGGTTATATTTGACATCGGCTCAAATTCTACAATATCTTAAGATTATCTTCTTAGTTAATAATTGTTATGACGTAAATGGCATACAGTTCCAAAACAATCGCTAAAAATAAAAGAAACTGCATGGAATCTGGATGTCACAGCGGGCGATGGATCTCATGTGCTTCAGATATTTATTGTGATCGAAGTTAACGTGGCTTTTTGAAAATGTGTGCCATGGTCATGGGGTAAATAGTTACAATATAATTTAAATGGTAACTGAAAGTAGGAAGGAATAAAGAAATACCAATCTTAAAAACTTTTTGAGGTTGAGCTCACCGGATTGTTCACGACTGCAAGAAAACACTGTACAAAATATTTGAATATTTCAATGAAAATCTGTAGAGTGAATATCCTGCTATGGGTTTAAAAGTAATATAGATATATATAGATGCTGTAGGTACTTGTGTTGCAAACTTTTATAGCTAAGTGTTCCAGACAGGTTATCTTAGTTCTAGGTTCTCGAGTCAAAATTAATTCACTAATTCTCGCAGATAGGGGTACCAACACGTGGGTAGAAAGAATGTGTGGCTTGTTATAACTTTTTAACGGATTACTAAAAGTACACACAGAATGAATAATTTTATCACTATATTTGAAATTTTACTTGGGAAACTAAAACATTGCTTAGGCCCGCTATCACAAACCAGAGTTACCTTTAACTCATAGTTAGTTTCTTGAATGAGGTCTTATAACAAAGTAGTTCATGCATTCTAATGGTAAAGACGAAAAATGTATTGGTCCCTAATGGAGTTAGGCTTGTTTTACACATTTTGTTGTGTGTAAAAATGCAAACTAAGATGGCTAATTACTTAATTGAGGCATGAGCCTTTTCAATTCAGAAATGTTCCGTGCGCTTGCCAAAATACTAATTCAAGATTTAAATTCCCAGCAAATTAAATTGAAGGTATAAAATTATATTCTGATGCTGTTTGTATGTGTAAGGTACACATACAAACAGCATCAGGATATAATTTTACCCTGGAAAATTGGAAATATTAATATTGTACTTAAATGATTATTCTGGTACCAATAAACAACTTAATTTTTATTTTGTTATACTATTTTATCGAGTAAATTCGTCAAATATGACCTGTGCAATACTCTTTTTAACTGAATCCACATTGCTGCTGTTTCAGGATCTACTGAAGGCATTCTGTTAATCAACAATGTTTGGTGGGTAAAAACCGAATGAAAGATTGTCTGCAAAAAAGGTAGGTACTTATATCTGTTATATTAAGTTAAATATCTGAAAAAAGGCTGCGAACGTAGGCTGTGGGCGTCTGGACAACTGTTGAACGCATCTGCGTCTTCAAAGTCCTGGCGGAGAGCTCGGCGACGGAGTGCGGCTCGGTATATACGGCGGAGCGGGCCAGCTCGCGCCCATTCCTGTCTCGACCACCGAGCGAGGCGGCCGCCCCTTTGCGATTATTCGCATTCACTACCTACGAACGCGTTACCATGAAGTGCTTCTTGCGTGTGTTTTTGACAGTTACCGGCTTTCTATTTGTGACCGCGGCCGAACTTCAAATACGTGATGAGCTCCAAGCAGTGGCTGAACAGATTTCCATCCTGAAGACCCTGCATAAGACCGAAATCTCCTCATTGAAACAAGACATTGAAGAAATAAGGTAAGTGAACAAAAAAAAAATTGATTACTTTGTAAAGGTCCTCTGAAGAAATTGTAGCGAATTGCATTAATGGATTTTTACCCTCCGTGCTTTAAACTTACGTGAGTTTTCGTAACGCGTCTGATATTTGAAAGTTGCTGACCCGGGCTTTTTCAGTGATGATTGGCGCGTTAACGCGGCAGTTTCCCGCGCTTTGCTCGGTTCTTTTACAGCCGTACGTAAATTAAAAAAAATCGGTTTCAAAGTTCTACAGTGCTGTGCTTCACTTGTTAAATTTTCTTGCGGCCATTGCGATTTAATTTAATTGCCGGGGCGCACTTCGAACGTTCGTTTACTGATAAATACTGGCCATTTTTAGAGTATTTTTAATTTTTATTTCACCGTTTGTTTGATATTTTAACTTTCATTTTTGTGAAGTATTTATCGGTTAAAATAATTTTATTATTTCTAAACTATATTGATTGTATCCCCTTAAAACCAACAAAATTTGAAAATAATAACAATGTTAATAAAATTCATTTAAAATAACAAAAATAAACATGTCTGTGTGTATGTTACATAGATACGTTCTTTTTTTTTGTTTTTGTTATTTAATATATTTTATTTCTGTTACTTTATCCTATGCGAAAAAAAACCTACATGCGTTGTATGTAAAATTATTTGGGGAGGTACATCGTATAATGTATAGGCACTACACAAAAGGGTCTTCGCAATAGATTTAAGTATCCCACAATGTAACGTCTTTACGATTTTGGTTATCGGCGATGATTGGGTCTTCCATATATTATGCATTATTTATGAGCACTTATGATATTTTATTTTGGTAGGCAGTATAACCTTTTATAAATGTATCTCGCCGAAATTCAATAACATTATTGATAAGTTAATATTTTTGAGGTAGTAAAAGTCTTCTTGTATTAAACCAGATTAAATAAAAAATGAACGGTTACGGCAGGCTCTCTTTATAGTCGGTGAAGCATGCCAGGGATTGCAAAGTTAAACGCCGCCACATCGAACATTCACGAGCCAAGATACTCTCGCAATGTTCCAAACTGGAACAAGTTCTTTTCATTTGGGGAAGGTCGCGTTGTGCATTACAGCTAGTTCTAGAGCTTATTTGATTTACCCGTCAGAGTCAACGGAGGTAGCAAGTCAGCCTGCCAATTAATTGCTTTGGTTGACATCACTTGCACCCTGCCCGTAGCACTCGCCCTTAATTTAGTTACTGATCCTAAGTCCGTACAATAGTCTAATTTGGCTCAGCCTCAGCGAGCACTGATAGAATAATAATCCCATGGATTCATCTTTTGGATAACAAATATCATAGCTGCAATACAAAACAATGATGTTAATGAGAAGAATATGGCTTTATCCATCAAGCTGTGGTTTCTTTTTACTGCCTACCCTCAACTCAAACCGAAAGGAATAAAAAGAGCCTCATATAATATTGAATTGCATTGCAATTAGATCTGAGCATTTATCCATCTTTGTGAATTAATATTTTTAATTCACAAAGATCGCGAATACTTAAAATGTGCGTAGGTACGTCCGGCATCCCGGATGCTATATGGCTGACTGAATCATGATCTATTTTTGAATAGTTGGAGCTACCTATACGAGAGAAGGGGATAATAACGACCCACCACAATCCAAACTATATACGTACTTACATAAGATACCTTTAGGTGTCCCATAACAGATGAATACGCAGAGTTGACAAATATTAGCAACGTGTTTGCCTGAACACCCCAAGCGTGTACTGGGGGCTCGAACGGAGCCTGGTGACCCGGCGCAGATGTTCCTCGTGATACGACTGTACGACACACGATACAAATGAAACCAGTACGTGACACCGCGCCGCCCTATTCATAATACCACCGACTCATGTCGGGTAATTTCTCTACTCCCAAGATTCGTCTTGTAATAAATAAATAATTGATGTTGTCTCCTTAACGCCCGAGGCGTTAAGGAGGCGATAAGGGCTGATATAAATTGGGCGGCTAGACTTGCCGGGCACAAGTACCTCATAAAGTGATCTTCACGTTGCCTCATGAAGCTGAACCAGGTGTTTTAACAAAACTGTTTTAGAAATGAATGCTTCCGTAACGGAAGCCTAGAAGTTTAGTTGGAGTTTACAACTAAGTTACCGAGATAATGTACCGCCTCGTCGAAACAAATACACCAAATATTATCAAACAAAACAAAAGGTTTACAAGATTAACATTTTCCGAAGCGAAGTTCGTTAGTATTTGGCAAAAACAACAAAACAATCTCAAACTTGTTAAGCTTTTGAATCGAAAACGGGTCAACAGTCATTTTTACGGCAGAATGAAAACCCAGAATGACCCTCGAGAAGGTGTTACAGGGTTTTAATTTTTATAGAACTGATTGTTCTGGACGGCTTGGCCAAATAATAATGTTCTATAATGCAAAATAACTAGCTAGCTAGCTGGACCCCAGCCATGTGCAGATTCTTTGAGATCTTCTTTTATGTAACATTTAAAATGATTAATTTGTTCATAACATATCTAGAGAGGTCGAGACGGTATGTAGGTTCTCTCAAGTTCCCTCAAAGTCTACGAGTTCGACATGCTATGAAGGAGCCGAGTTCCTTGAGCGGGCATTAAAAAAGTGTTCTAGCTGCCAGTCGTCTAAGCGTCGAGGGCGTGCTGCGGTGTCGCTTACAATAGGTGTCGCTGCAGCCCCAGGAGCGGTAATGGCTCGCGCCCGAGGCTTTGAAGTCTTGCAAGACGTGTCATAATATAAAACTTGTAAACGCAGGAGTGCTTCGAGATCGAGAAGCAAGGGCCTCTTCACGCGAACCAGGCCATCTGATCGACACGATTATTCCTCTTCGTCTTTCCCTCGGGGGATTTATAAATGACATCGTCGTTTTTATTTCTTTCTTGATACGCTGCTGAAAAATTAAGCCCCGAGTGTCGCTCGATATGATGCCCACTCGACAAAGAATTCTTTTCCTGCTTTTGCTTTCATAATTTAGATATCTTATAAAATTTCAATATTTCATGTAATTATTTCGGAAACCAGACAATTCATGGCCTGGATTATTTATAATTGATGTGAACACTAAGTTGACTTAGGTGCTTGACCCAATTACTGATCATTAAATTTCAACTAAGTGAGCTGAATTTAAAAGATTGTGGCGTCATTTTAAATATGTAGTGTTCCACAAAAAGTTCTTTCACAATCATCAGTGTCAGGTATATTTCCAGTTTGATGAGAGTTCTCATAATGCACATAAAAGCAAGCGGTGAACGTTTGACGATCTCAAAGTGTCTTCTCTACATTTGCAGAGCGTAGCGCGGGCGGCAGTTTTTTAACATATTTTGCATAAATCTTGCGGTAGGTAATGCAAATTATGAGTGTCGTTCGCCGTTTGTAGCGCGGCCCTTCCCATGCATCTTATTTACTCGGCGGCTGCTAATGTGACAGGACATTTTTCGAGTTGCCACTTCCCACACATATGTAAGTCTTACCTCTCCACCATAATAGCTTTATATGTTTACGTATCCATTATTTTTGCTACATATGTCTACGAATCGTAAGAGATTGCTACACCATATGTTGGTTACGTATAATTGGCAGTAAATTAAGCTCTATCTATGAAAAGCACCTGCGTGTTGTGAGAAGTGGTGGTTCTTGATCGCGGGCGTGCGGAACAGACTAGTTTAAACCTTATTCCAGAGGTTTAAGATTTAAAATGAATGGTGGATGAAAATGTAGCTATAGCTAGGTAGTGCCATCTCTTGTACCAGATGAGTTTGCAACTGGGAACCGCAAAGGTACCCGTTTGCATACTTGAAATTCAACGTCGCCAGCTGTAGATATCAGTTTTGCTCATCGATTTTTATTAAGTCTTATTTTATTTTTACATGGAGAACAGCAACAACCTTTAGTCATCATCGTCGTATTGTGTTAATAGTGAACATTGTAATTGAAATTGTATAATTTCATGTGTTTGTGAGATGAATGCTTTATTGTGACGACTACTCTTTCTGAATACATTTGGAATTTAGTCCACAAGGCGTTCAGTAGGTATGCTCTTAAGAAACACAAATAATATTTATTTGTATGTTTTTTTTTTTTCACATAAATAAAATTTAAATTTCTCACAATAAGACTCAGTCTTAGCAACTGAGCAAAACAGTCAGATAATGTTGAAATTAAAAATTTTTCATTATATATATACATATTATAGTATTACACATCGAGTCAAGTTCGTCAGGGTCGGTAGGTTCATGTTGTACCTCCAACTGATAAAGTATTAATTTCTTGGTTATTTTATTCTTAAAGCCTTAACATACGCTATTACTTTTGACTATTCGTACTCGTTCGGTATAATAGCGTGCACAGCATAATAAGTTGGTTATAGGCCGTTCGCTGGTTCGCAATTAGGTAAAAGCTAATTATATCCGTCTCAATATCTCTAATACATTTGGGCTTACGTTTGTGAATCGTAATTATTGTCGATTCCAATTACATAATCCAAATTGATAGAGCGGATACCTCAGACGGACATTATCACACATAATTTGTCGATAATTGTCTATTAATTAGTTTTGGGATAAGACTACGCTATGATTATCTATTGCTTGATTAATTTGGCTTTGGAGTTAACCAAACTGATTCAGATGTACCTAATTGATCATATCGGACCTTGGGTTTGTTTACATAGAGTTTAATGCTGCATGGATGTTCTTGTTCAATGGAACTTGTACTTATTCTGAGCAGTGAGCCAATTTAACGTTGAATGGAGTAAGGTACTACATACAAATAGGTAAAGTCTGATAATACACTACCCCCTGAATAATGGCAGTCTTTACGGAGTATCAGAGCTGGAAAATCTGAGGCCAGTCTTGCCAAGAAGTAACGTAGTTGCTCCAGGAAAAATACTGGTATTCAGCAAAATCCAGGTTGACTGGAAGTCGAGATGCTATCTTGTTTAATAGACATGTAAACGTATGTGTTCATTGGCAGTTTTTTTACTTTTAAAACGCCTCTTCCGATCATTCCGGGAGACGACATGTATGTTCTTAACTATTAAAAACTTCATAATGAAGTATTTCATACGATGGGATTTGACTGGGGATTGTTTGACAGCTACAAAGTAATTTGAAAAGAATTGATTTGAGTAAAGAATGTTTATAGAAGAATTGAATTTAAGAGAGTGGAATTATTAATGTGAGTTACATTCAATCCAACTCATGTCTATTCAATGCAACTCGATGTTGATTGCAATTTGCGAAAGGTCAATCCTATTCTGGTTTTATGGCGAAACACCTTCATTGATGTTTTTACAGCAAAAAGTTTACTCGGGAAAAAGGGGGCTACAATCTGTTATCATGTTGGAATATGTTTATCCACATTTTTCTTATGGGACAAGGTAGCACGTGTTCTTGTTTCCTTACATACGCCTAAAAATAATATTTGTAAGGATTCTAAGGCACACGATTTCTTGTGTCGCTCTCAGAATCCATGCCTCAACTTAACTATGTGTTCATACGCCGAATTCACATGTGAAAAAATAAAAAGAATCCACACTTGGATCTCCGTTTATTTCGACGTCTCTCTCGCAAAGCTAACGTAATATTTTAGAGCTAGTTATGGGTTCTGTATATTTATATCAGCCCCTCTTTGGTCGTAAAAGGATATAAACAAGTAAAGAAGCTTTTTTCTTGTTCAAATACGTTTAATAAGATGTATACACGGGAATTCTCTTGTGGAAACAGCAAATGTACTGGGGCTCAATAAATGAAAAATATGGATCGCATCTAAAAGTTATATTGAACAAGACGTTCTCATATATGTTTATGAAAATTAGTGACCATCCACTAAAAGGCAAGAGACCTTACACTTTTAACAATGGTGCAATAAGTGTACGTACATCTATACCTACATATAATTAAATTGTAACAGGTCGATGTATATTGAAGATATTGAAAAAACAAATGGGGTGTATTTATCTGCAACAGAAGCCAAAACCACAGTTTTGGAGCTCGTAATCGATTTTTTGTCTGTCTGTTCGTCTTTTTGTCTGTATGACAAAACTACTTCATGGATTTGAACGCATAACTTAAAATACAGGTGAAATTTGACCAGAAATACTGAATTCTGAGTAACACGCGTACAAACACGCGGGCAAAAGCTAGTCAATACTAATACTATAAAGAGGAAAGATTTTTTGTTTGCGTGGTTAAACCGAATAATATCCGAAACTTCTGGACTGATTTTAACCATTTTTTCACCAGTGGAAAGCTCGATTATTAGCGAATAAAATAGGCTATATTATTCCGGTGAATTCCCGGAGCACTGCTAGTATTTAATAAATGCATAAGGAAAAGCTTCACTTTCATAATGTTACTTGGATTTAAGCAAGACCATCTACATTATGCAATAGGTTTTTAAATGTAGCTGCTGAATGCACCACATCTAGTAGTCGACTTGAACCTAAGTATGTACTTATTTTTATCCCGAGCAATAACACATCGACCCAACTTAATTAACTAAGCTAAAAATAAAACTAAACTTGACTGACTTGTAATTACCACATGTTATTTAGGTACTAAGAAATATCTAGACTTGTATTAGAGCTCACTCTGAATTAGGACTTAAATTGTGACCGTTTAGATACATGTACGTTCAAGCGTCAAAAATATATTATATCTATTCAAGGCTGATCAATGATTGTTTTTTGTTTTTTTTTTTACATTTATTAAGATGTATATTCCATTTCAATTTAAGTATTTCTCAATTATTTCATTGCTTGACAACCTATCAATAATTGGTCTCAAAGCAGGGTTTGACACGTTTTCAAGTAAAATTCTCAATTTAGAAACCGTAAGCAGCACTCATTTTTATTACGGTTATTACAATATCTGGGTACAATTACACATAAGTACGTAATAATATACCAAATAGATAAAGGTAGATAATTTAGCTGACGAAATCAAGTTTACATCGTTAGCGCAATAACAACAACTATGGGGGTGAACATCTGGTGGTGATGGGATGTTTATTTATATCCCAACCGGAAGTAGTGTGCTGCGAGCCCACATCCGGTCGCCGGCAAATGGCACGCGTGCGCATGCTACACCAAATATGGTCACAAACATTCATAAAAAAAGACAAATACATTTTTTCCATATAGACACTTTTGCTCACTCTCCTCAATTCTCGCTCACTCAACACACTTAAAGAAATAAATACAGTCTAGCTTAGCTCTACTAATTTACCTCCAAAGTAAATTGGTAGCGACCTTATCAGAATACCTACAAAGTGTACTCTCTCTTACTTTACTGAAGAAAACTCGTAACCGTTTCAGCTCTAATTATCTCCGTTAATTAGGGAAATAGTTAGCGGTCGCGAGATCCGTGAAAAGCAAGGGGCTTTCCTTTTTATCTCATACTTATAAAATTATTGCATCCTGGATTTTCAGAAAATACAAGTCGTGAATATTCTTTTAGATTTCACTTTTCTTTCCGAAAATTAAAATTTACTGCAATCTTGTTGGCACTCCGGTGTCCAACCCTCATGTAAGGGGACGCTCATTATTCAACTTCTAATGTCTAACAGAAAGCAGGTGCTATTTCTAATGACGGTCATTCTGTTTCGACGGCATTTGGCCAACTGACAATAGGTCGAGTTGCCTAAAAGGGCCTCTGGACTACATTGAAACAAGGGCCAAAATGCTCGGTCGCCGAGAAAGCTCAATTTGAACCTTTTTTTATTTAAGTGATGTTTATCAAGGAGATCGCCCGCACTTTTGTTATAAGGCTGATATTCGAATTGATTTTTTTTTCTAATACCATTGAGGAGCACATGGCATCCTTGCATCTGCCGTTACAATGAAAGGTTTTCGACGAGTTTTTTTTTTCCGCCGGCAGGTATAATCTTTGTTCGATAGTGCGCGTACCCCGCCATCCGCCACTTATAAAAACTGTTTCGGTAATTATGGAGTATTCAGTTCCATTTTAGGCGCGTGTTGCAGCCACATTATACAACAATGTTTGGCAGCTGTTAAGTTTGGAGGCACCAGGTAAATCATATAATCTGATCCCAATCTACCTACATCAATCAATGAAAGACAGATTCATAAATTCAGTAGGTCAAACGATTGTATATTTCAATCATGGTTCCATTGAGTGAATTAAACAATCGTTTTGGCAATTACGCCATTGCAGCCTTTTCATACTATTTTCTTTTACACCGAATCTAAGATTCTTTATTAGGACCGTCATAAATTAGTGTGGGCACGTGGCGCGCTGGCGTCCTGGAGTGCTCCGACCGCGCATCGCGCTCCGCTGCTATTATTCGCCCTAACTGAAAACCGAAGTCCAATAAAATATAATTTACTTACATTTAAACTTCTCTGAAAAAAGCAATTCAGCGCTCTCCCCAAATTGTTAATTTTAATAATGCCTCCGAAATGCTGCTCTCTATCCTTCGCGTTTGGAGATTATTGCCGCCATAAAAAAGTGCTGTACTACAATCTCTTTTAATGTCGGGAAAAGTAACAAATCGACTCTATGGCATAGGAATGTTAACGTAGCTGACAAATTTAATTAGGAACGTAGTTTTTACGAGTCGCGAACTTGCGCCCACTGCCTCCCAGTGGCACGTAAAGTAGACTACTCGGTGCCCGCGCACTCCTGTACGAATCATATGGAAATACATTTTTGACACTTAAGTACACGTGTCACCTACTTATTTGTAATAGGGTATTTGACTGAAAAAATGTAATTAGTCCGTTTTTTCTTTTTTCACGTAAACAAAAAATGAAGACGGTAAAGTGTGTTAAAACTCGCGTGACGTCACTACATGCTGCAATTTTTACCAGTGACGTGACATCACTAGCCACATCTCTTGAACTTAGACGCGCGTCATCTTTATATTTTTTTCTTACGATTTGAAATGACAAAAAATACGTGTCCAATGTTTTTTGAATTTTCAACGGACGGACTACACAGTATTATAATTTTTATAATTAGTAATATACCCAATTATGTAAATTATTTAGATGTGAGCCGATATGGGCTGACTGAAATACGAGTGTGTTGTACCTACTAAGTAGACGTTTGAAGTGGGCGTCAGCTCAATTGAAACGAATGTGGTTTTCACAAATAAATTTCGATCAAAAGCCAACGCAGGTACTATTTATAACTTTTGAAATGCACCTATGTATATACATAATTATATATTTAAATCAGATTAAATGATAACTTGTTGCTAAATATTTGATTGTGAAAGAGCAAACATGCTCAGTGAACTTGTTGATTGGGTTTATTACAGAATCGTTTTTAGCGTATTGTGTGGGCTGTTGCTGTTAGTTAAATAATGAAGTGTTTCCTAGAACAGTTATTGTAAGTGGTGCACACGGTAAAAATGAAATTTCTCGGTAAAGTTTAAAATACTATATTAGGTACCGAAAAGATTTGAAAAGTTCTAAATATATTACATCTCTCATGTAATGTGTCATCATGTGCATCAAAAAACGGTTATAATATATAAATATAATAAATTAATAAGTTCCCCTGTAATAAAACACAAAGAAGTGCTCTTTTGTCAAAATTAAACTATTTCTTTTGGCAATAGAGACATATTTTAAAGAAAATAATTACATATTTTTGTTATAAAAGTAACGAACAAAATAAAGTGAAAGCTCATTACGGTGGTTACTAATTATACTGGTTCTTATTTGTTTGGTGGTTTGAGACGCAAGCGTCCTAAAGTCCGCATACCAGATTACATTCTGTTCTGAAAACCGGACAGGACGAATAAAGTCGTTGTTTTTGGTATTTTTTATTGTAATAATAAATGAATGTAGTAATATAATACAGGAGCGACAGATTTTACTGTTAGTGCTTCGGTTTGTGGTACCAAACCAAAACCGATCAATTACTAGTTTGTAGTAATAAAAATAGATCGCAAAATTCTTTTTACTCAGTTTTTTTTTACCATTGCGCACTCACGGAATGAGAGTGGTTACTCAAAATTCCTGTAACTTATAATTTCGCTATAAACTGAACGTAGAAAACAAACTCTAAAATACAGTCATGAAAAAGATTCCGAAATATAAATAAGAAAGAGACAGCTTATACATAGGTGCAATTGCTTGAGTTAACTTCTGATGAAATAACTCGCCCTTGCTGGCTTCCGTTATGCTGATTCCGCAGACGTCTTAAATCAAAACTAACGAATCTAAATAAAACTAGTACGAGAAACTACTGTCGATACCTGACATGATGGCCGGAGTGCGATACGGGAAGATTAAATACCTACCTTTACTTAAATTTTGGAAGTGACGCGTTATCTTCGCCCACTAAACAAATATTGAACATTTGCCTGCGCGGCACGGAACCTCGTACGTAAATAAAGATATTTTATTGATAAACTATCAACATCGATTCTGAGTAATAGACAAATGTACATATTGGCTTAAATTTTAAGGTTATAGTTTAAAATGTAGCAATGTATTTGGTTTAGCTTTTTATTTGCTAATAGATTTTGTCAAATTATAAAACAAATCTAAACATAACTGGAAATCAATTGGAATTCCGCGTAAAATATCGAAAAGCTGTCGAGTGGTGATCACGGTTTTTATTAATTTTCCTAGTATTCTTTGTCGATATTCATTCCAAGAAATTCCAAAAAATAGTTAACTGACATTATATTACGAAGCTTAGTTTCGGATACTAAACGGTAATATTAAATAATTAGTAAGTATTACAAAATGGAACCGGAAGAGTCGCCATACTCGCTGTAGCAGGAGACACGGCGATGCCTGTGCGCCGTTGCATAACATTGCATCCTGCGCGCGCGCCGCGTACGTGGGACACGCTTGTATTAACACAATCATAATTAAAAAACAACTTCACCGAATCAAAAACAAAGCTTGAACAAAAACCTCAACGACAAATAAACCAATATGTCTGTCTGTACTATATTGAATTAAGACGAACGCGGCTTACATTTGAATTTACATTTCAATAAGTAATTTTCGGAAACTCGTGCAGTCAGTTCCATTAAATTAAAAAATGACATCCTGTAGCAAAATTATTCATGCAAATTCTGAACGAAACCACATTTCAGAAAGGATTTTTCTCAGTAATCTTCTTTTGTAAATGGTAATTTTGTTAACATTGCGTTGTTGTCCGACAGGCGAGCTCCTCATAGCGCTACCAACAACCACGAACGCAACGAACGCACCACGCTGCAATGGGCCAAACGCTCGATGGAAGAAATACGCGCGGAAATGCGCGAACTTGAGGAGAGCGTCAACAATTCTGCGCTGCTTCGTCAACTGCATGTCATCAGGAACGAGGTGAGAACCTTTAATATTTTTATCACAAAAGACTGGTGACCGCTGACAGCGACAAGAAGACAAGGGCAGACAGGAGCAGTTGGCTTTCCTTTTCAGCGTGGTGATTAGTGATCAATGCTAGTGCATTTCCTGTCAAATCTTGTCATGCATTGTTTCCACTTTTGAGCTGGTCGGATAACCAAAAGTTCGTCGGTACTACAATTTGACTTATTCTCTCCGAACAATTTCAAAATTAATCACGGAATTAACTTTGGCAGATACTCAGACAATTGTATTATTGTGTCAACATAGTTCTCTATAGGTATATGTGTGTATTTTGGTTCTATGTATACAAATTCGCTGTTAGGTTCTATTAATTAACAGTAGGTAAATATTTTATCTCTCGACTAGCTGCTGCCCGCGACTTCGTCCCCGTGGAATCCCCGATTTTAAAACATTCTTTATCGCTGCTCCGCTCCTATTGGCTTAAGCGTGATGTTATATAGCCTAAAGCCTTCCTCGATAAATGGTCTATTCAACCCAAAAAGAATTTTTCAATTCGAACCAGTAGTTCCTGAGATTAGCGCGTTCAAACAAACAAACAAACAAACAAACAAACAAACAAACAAACAAACTCTTCAGCTTTATAATATTAGTATTAGTATAGATATGCGGGTGTTATTAGTGTGGAATAAAGAGAAAATTATATAAATATTAATTAGAAGGAAGTCTCGTGTATCAGTGTCAGGGAAAGAGGAGAGTGTCCTATTGTCACAAACGAACTACATTAAGCGAGCGTCCATTATTTAGATCGCACATCGTGTATGCGGGTAACGCTGTACGCTGTCTAAATAATAAAGATAGTCATTTAGTATTCTCTTTTAAAACATTTTCTTTTTCCACAGTTAAAACAAGCTCTAATGGAGACTTCGGACCTGGCACAGCTGGCTCGCACCCAGGAAGCTCGCATTGACAAGTTGGACAGCGAGGTTGGCCGCATGAAGTACGAGGGTCAGCAGATGAGGACCATGATTGCTGAGCAGCGCAACCACATCAGCAAGCTTTCTAAGGAGGTGAGTTTAAACTTAAGAAGTTACAGAGTGGAGAAAACGAAGGTCCCTTCGAAACCTTACATTATTTAAAATTATTAAAGTAACACTAGGTTCTTCGAAAATTATCTGAAGGATACAAACTCCCGGGATAAACGTTAGTATTCTTAGTAATTCTCTAAAATATAGTCTACCCGTTTGCCAAGTTTCATCAAAATTCACACGTTAGTACCTATCGTATTTTTAGCAAAAATGCATCGTCGGGTCACGCAGTATATAATATTATAAAGTTGTCCAATAGTCATTGCATGAATGGAAGGCATTGAAATCTAAACGTAGCTAACGATTTCATTGATATTGGGAACATAAAAGCATAATTGTGGGGCCGCAGGAGGCGGCCGTGTTGCCACTCTGCGCCGGTTTACGGAGCGTCCCTTTCCCCTTGTCCCTACGTGCTCAAAGAGAGGAAGGATGTAGAATGGGGCTGGGCAGGCTTTGTGTACAGGTTTCTCATGACCAGTAGTTTCCAAAAAAAAAAAAATCAAATAAGCCAAAAAAAAAACAGCTTACTTCTTTACATTTTGCCGAGATATGCGAGCAATAATGTGATGAATAGTTTTTTTTTTCGATATTTTTTATATAGTTTTTTACCTTCACCTGATAATGCCACGCTGTTCAATGAAAAGGCTAGGCAACCAATTATACGGCTGATTAAGTTAGTTGGCTACGACTCATACTTACATAGGTAGTCTGATTAGTAGCAGGTTCAACTCAAGATCTAAAGATGTGCGACTGGCTCCGTCTGTGATACACTTCAAGCCAGTGGCGTGCAGTGGTTCGAGTTAGGGTAGGACAGAGAAAATGTCCAAAAAAAAACACACCACATTATTCAAGTTTGAAATGTGGTGTTTCGTTTTTTTTTTAATAGGCTATTTAAAAAAGAAACTCATTTCATTAAAAATCAACCCTGAATAAAGTGGTTATTTTTTAAAATTTATTTGGACATTTTCTCTGGCCTACCCTAACTCGAACCACTGCACGCCACTGCTTAAAGCTATGTTTAAAGATAAGGCCACCAAGTGTGAAGTGGTAAAATTAGAATTTAGATAGTTAAGCCAAGAGTGTATGGGTTATGTCTAGGCCAGCGCGCTCCATCGTGAACCACATCACCGCTTACTATCACTTAAGATTGTGGTCAATCGCGACCTTATCAATAATTAAACAAAAATATCTATATCCCTGTATCTACTTAGTTACAGCCTAGATCGATAGTACACTCGTCCTGCAAAGGACAGAAAGAACCAATTTGGAATTAAACTCGTCGTCGGTACATGAAGCACACCTATTAATACAGCTTTAAGCCAAACTGCAAAGTGATATTTATAGTTGGATTAGTCACAGATTACTTTCGCAAAATAACTACATATTTGTGGGAATTTCACGAAAAGCAATATACTCAGCTGCACTTCTTACGTATTCACGCATAAAATATTTCAGCTCGGAGGGCTTAGTGTGAGTTTTGTTAATGTAAACTTTATGTCATTATCAGTTTCAATACAAATTCAGGTGAACGCTAGCGCGATCAAAAACTCTCACTCGCACTGAGGCCACTGAACGTTCCCTTGTATGTAATTTCAACTAAATATAATAATATTCAAACTGAAAGTTGAAAATCAACAGCGCTCTACAATGAATTGGTAAATGAATTTGCACCTGACCGCCTTAAAGAACCCTCACTGCCATAGCATGAACGTGATGTAGATAAATTAAATACAATATCCAAAAATCTGTTCTCCTAATAACATTTTAATACGATGCGAAACCCTCCAGCAATCAGTCAAAAAGGTTACAGCTCTATTACTACTCGAACCCTACATTTACTCAAGATATCTAACAATTTTCTTTATCGGACTCTCTTTTTATTTCTAGAGAGGAATAAACTTCTCGTAACCAAATTGAATCCGTTAAAACGATTTGTTCGGGATTTGTTATGTGTGTCACTAGTTCCATGCTATCTGAAGGTTTTATTTGGCGGGAATTCAGGCAAATAAAAGAGCGTTCTTTGAAATATTGGATTACGAGTGAGTAGAGTCTGATTACATCACACTGCACTATGGCGCCGACGGAAATGAAAAAGCGTGAAATACGTACGAGAGGAAATTAGGCATCCGTGGCTTTTCGAGGAGGAAGGAGGCCTACTTTAGTCCAAATTAAAAGCAGTGTATGTAAGAGTGGTTCAGGCTACATTGGCCCACGAATATCTGTTTCTGAATTTCAAACTAGAGGCAGAATATGAGACACTTTGAGGTTTGCGCTAAGGCAAAGCTCTAAGGCGAAGGACAAAGGAACTTTACTAACGAAGACAATATTAATTTGGGTGTGGGCGGCCAGCATGTAATGAACTGGCCATTGAGTCGATACTGTCTCACCTGCTGAGACAACTACGAGGATGGCAGCGGTACGCTCCGCTGCACTTTGTTGTTACAAAGTGACAAGTTAAAAGTCTCAGACACAATGCCACCTAATTCCTAAATGGCTCGGCACGAAACTGTGAACAGCTTTATGATTGTTAAACAATGCGCATATTTTGTATTTTAGTCAATAGAAAATCCGCAGCGCCCTATGTGTGGGCGACTGCAATGATCTTGTTCTGACATCTGACAGAGGCTATTGCCATGTTAGAAATGACTCAAAAAACGAAGAGCTTTACAATAATCAAGTCCGTTCTGAAATTTCCCATTCAGTAGGACAGTTTCCCAAACATGGCGTAGTTATTTACTAGCGCCACAGACGCAGACTCAAAGGCTTAACACAGCCGTGCATGTTTTTATTTCATCGCTAGCCTTATTAAGTTTCCATAACAAAAGCCGGCGTACTACAGCAGCTCATAACTAACTTACGGGATGTAACAACTCACAAAAAGGTATTGTTAACGGTACATGAAAAATATTACCCTTTACTTATGAAGTTTTCTTTGAATAATTTCTAATTCACTGCTTTTTTGTATAGAAACGTTAGTAGCGCAATTTTCCCTAAATTTATCGTCGGCCATGATGATTCACGGTCCGGTTGGCCGGGATTAGGGCCTTATATAATGTAACCGTGGGTTGCGAACATTGTAAAAGAACCCTTTCCGTATTTGCCGATTGTTGATTTGACGGCGCTTGTTCCATTTGCTCGGTAATCATGTTAGTGGCAGATGAAGGCGCACGAATTTGAGTAAAAGCTTTTTCATTTAGCAACACTGCTGTTCGATTTTATTTCAGGCGCATTTGGCTTAGCTTAAGAGGGCTCCGGTCTTAGCGTAAACTATTGTATCTTATCACAAAAGATTTTCTTTAAATGAATTTGTCTCTGCACCTGAGCATCGAATCGAGTGGACTCATAAAGCACTCGCCCGTCCCTCTTTCCTTATGTTAACAATTCAGAAATTGATAATTAAATTCTATATTTTATTAATAACGTAATTTTACAGTCTGCTTGATTAATTAGCAACAGGGGTCCAAACTGTATGATTAAGAATTGAGGTCGTTATTGGTAGGACAGGGGCAATAACAGGTGGGATGTCTGTTCACGGTCGGTGATTATAACCGCCAACCGGTGACCGTTGCACCCACGACTTTTTACCGGTCGCTATGCTTTTGAATTTAGAATATAGTTACAGAGTTGCCAGCGTGGAAAAAGTTTATATAACATACACACGGAACTAATCGCTGGCGGCGTGTTTGTTGAGGCTTGTATAAATGTCATTTTGTGAACTTTAAACAGTATTGTCCAAGCCATTTTGAGTACCCATCTAACAGATTTTAATTCAACTTACATGTGTGTGAGAATATAACTATTAAATAAAATACTCAACTCAAATTAACAGTTTCTAATTCAATTAATGGATACCTACGTAGTTGAGTAAATTTAATGTTTTTACGAGAACTTAAAATAAATTAAGCGTGCTGTAAAATCAACTGAACACCTCAAAGGTAGTTAACTAAAAGTAAGTGGGTACCACTGTATTACTATAGTATTAGGTATAGGTATTATTGTAAGTGAGTAATGAATATAAAAAATCACGGTTTCTTTTTGTTAATTTTATGTGACTCATACAAATTATTATCCAATTCAAATAAATATTATGCGCGAAACGAGTATACATACATACATATATACTCGTAGTACAGTTCTCGTACAATTTTACGTTACGTTACGTTACGCCAAAACATTCGTGCTAAGCCCTCAGTTCTAATTAAAACAAAATGAGGTCAATAGTTGTTTCTGAGTATAATACGTGATTGGGCACTTTTTCAATCTATGTTACTGAGAATTTCTTTGAAAAGGCAGTTTAAATTAAGCTTTCTGGAAACTTCGAGAAAGCTAGTGCCCACACCTGAATTTATAATAAGGGACCTATCATATATTATGGATCTACAGTTAAAAATAAATTTGATCTACTTTAAATGAATAAAATTCAATTATACTGAAATACAAAACGGATAGTTTTCGAATTTCGAAAGATTGATAGATAGATCTGTACACAGAGTCGAGTACTAACACAACTACTCGATGATAAGTTTTTAGATTACGTAATGGAAGGAAAGGTAAGTGACATATCTCGGTGAATAACACGTACACTTATGTATAATGACATGTCTTGGTGAATAAGACCTTCACTTATGTATAATGAATGAATTACCTGCAAGGTACTAGTTGACCCGGTCCTGGCACTTTGACTTTTATTTTGGAAAATTTCGGTTTAGTATTGCGTCTTCTTTTTCTAAGGCCCGAAATAACATCAACAATCAGGGAGAGGGAACATATTTTATATCACGGGTATGCGTATCTCTTATCGCTACGAGCTACAGAGTCGTTACCGCTTCGCCGTGCTAATTACTCACAATTATTATAAGGATACGTGCTACGGCCGAGTAAACTGGCGCGCAGCCAAGTCGAAAGGCCCAGATATAAGTGATGAGATGGCATGTAATGGTCGTTCGGCGTGATTACATCTTGAAGCTCGCTCCGGCCATTGAGAGGGACCGCCGCCCCGTTGTGCTTGTACGAACGTTGGCAACATTTTGTTGTGGTCGCCGAGATCGAGTTTTAGGAGTAAAAGTTATAATGTAATAATTATAGTGATGATTTGGAAATCTTCAGAGTGTCTACAAATGATTGATTTTATTATTTTTTTTTTTTTTTTTGATATAGGCTGAATTTGTTTTCACTGGATATTGACAATTAGTGCCTCGGCTAAGGCGGAAGTAAATAACGAACAAAAATAAATAAAAAACCTACTGAGTTGATAAAAAGAGTAATTTTGACTAAATGCAGAATCAATTGCAATAGGACCTGAAATCTGGATGCGTACCTAAATAAAAATTTTATACAAACAGATATAATGTATTGACGAAAAGAATGAAATTTTAATACAAAAAAAAATACAACCCGATAGTATTTTTATTTTTTTGCGAAATACACAATTTGTATCATACAAAAATATGATTCAGTATCGAATTCAAATAAATATGTTGTGCGAGTATCATAGTTATAATAAACTTTTACGTTACATTACTAAACGTCAAAAACGTTCGTGCTTAGGCCCTCTGCTTCGGTTGCGAAATTAGTTCGAAAGAGTCACCGCGGCCCTGTAAAGTAAAGGGCATTAGGAGGAACACGGATGGATTAAAGTCACTCCCTGCCGCACCGCCCAGAACAGAAGAAGTCATTTAATGATTTTGATGAAAAAAATACACATTAGTTGTTAACACTGGATAAAATATAGGCAGAAATGTAAATTGTTAAACTAACTGTGTTACTATTACTGCGCACAATAATGGGTGTCGATATTGGAGGTCTAGTGGAAGGGTGCATTTGCTTGGCTGACCAATGGCCGTGTTTTAAAAAGAATTCGAATAACATTTTACACATGGACTGTGTAAAATGTTATTCGAATTCTTTTTAAAATCAGATTTTCAGGATGCATTTTTATTTTACCATTTCGAGCAGCTGTTTATTTGAAGAGTGAAATTTGTTGGAAAATTTATTAAACAAACGATTGAATATTTTGAAGCGTTTTACTTTTACATGTGGTGAAAGAAAAAAGTTTATAATGAAAGCTTTAAAATATTTGTGACATTAGGAGATATCTACTTAGTTCTACGAATTACGTCGTAAACAAATGTGTAAGTATATTATGAGTAATATTATAATATAGCACTATACCGACATATACTAACTAAACCTTTAGTAAATACTCGCTTTTTAATGCAACTTCGCTCTCGTCTATAAGTCTACTCAGTCTCCAGAGTCCCAGGTATTTTTATTGCGCCTCATAATAGATTCGACGATTTAGATGTGAATTAGTAACTAACTCAGTTTCGCGTGTATTATATTAGTTAGAATAGGATTACAAGTGAGTCGCTGCATTGTATGTCACTTGCTATATGTGCCCCTAACTGAATGCGACTAGATCCGCGCACGCTCCGCAAGATCCGCAACCGCTCACGAGCCAGACATGAATCTCGCCGAAATTATTTAATTATCCCGTGCATTGTGGATCCGCGCGCGTACGTACGAATTTGTTGTTAGTTTCGTAACAACGCGACAATGCTTTGTAGTAGTGAGCGATGTCGCGATGTATCAAATGCCGCAACTGCAGAGTACGAGTAAGTCAATGATGAATTTAATATAACTAGTTAAAGCGAGGAAGTCTCAAGTCGAGAGTATTGTGTACCTGCGTACAAGTGACTAATTGTGTTTAAGTGTTTAAATAAATAAATAAATAAATAAATTATTTGGATTACATTACACAAATAAAACACTTTCCACGTGGGCTGAAGCAGGTTTCTTCATAAGTTATGTCCTTCCGAGGTCAATAATAATGATCGCACGACGAAAATAGCTTTTGTTGACTGTCTTGTCGTAAGTAAAAATAAAGTAATTTACGGTAGGTACATATAAACACATCAAAAGTATCTAGGGATCAACATATATTTTTGCAATAACTTTTCTCCTGATTGATATTAATTAAAATTTTCTTTAAGGATTCATCAAATAAAGTGTTTTCGTTTGTCACAGTAACGATAAACCAAGTCACCTTTGCATTAATAAAGAAATTTGCCATTTTCCTAATAAAGGGATTTTTGACATTTGAACCACTAACATTAAAGTTCGAAAAAAAGACTGAAATAACAGTTTTCTTTAAAATTTTATTGGGTAACTTAAACAATTAATAATCCGTGTTTCTACCGCGAACACTAACAACACAAGAACATCGGTTTGGCATACTCAAAATGAGTTCATCCAAATCACGCTGTGGAATGGCCGCCCATGTTCGTTGCAACAACAAAAAAAGGTCTTCTTGCGACTGGATACCCTCCATATTCGGCAGAGCTCTTCGCTTACCTTGGCTGAGCGCCATGGAGGACGGTATCGCTGCACCACACGGAGACAAGACCGATACATTCAAATCTTAACTCGAAGAGCTCCAACAATAACCGCCATGATGTTAGCCGTGAGGCTTCATCACTCTTCAGGGAACTTAATTAGCGACCAAACAGTCAGAAACCGCTTGCATGAAGTGAACCTTCATTCCCGAAGACCGCTACGGGTACCACCTATAGCAATGCACAATCGTAGGATTCGATATCAATGGGCTCTTGAACACAGAAATTGGGCAGAAGAACAATGGCGTTTCGTGTGCTTTTCTGATGAGTCTCGTTTTGGTATGAGACCGGATACAAGACGTATACGACACTGGAGAACCCCTGGACGCCAACAGCGATTAAAATCCTGCCAGGAAGTCCATCCTTATAGTGGTGGAACCATCATAGTATGGGCGGGTATTTGGATCGGCGGAAGAACTGAGTTGATTTGGATCAGAGGCAACCTCAACGCTCAAATTTATGCTGAGACGATTGTATCAGACGTCATCGTTCCTCTACAAGTGCAAATCGGTCCCTTATTTCAGTTAATGCATGATAATGCACGACCGCACACCGCAAGAGTTGTAAGACAGACTCTCGCCGCAGCTAACATCAATGTCCTGCCCTGGCCTGCTCAGTCGCCAGACTTGAACCCGATTGAGCATGCATGGGATATGCTACAGAGAAGAGCTCTGCCGAATATGGAGGGTATCCAGTCGCAAGAAGACCTTTTTTTGTTGTTGCAACGAACATGGGCGGCCATTCCACAGCGTGATTTGGATGAACTCATTTTGAGTATGCCAAACCGATGTTCTTGTGTTGTTAGTGTTCGCGGTAGAAACACGGATTATTAATTGTTTAAGTTACCCAATAAAATTTTAAAGAAAACTGTTATTTCAGTCTTTTTTTCGAACTTTAATGTTAGTGGTTCAAATGTCAAAAATCCCTTTATTAGGAAAATGGCAAATTTCTTTATTAATGCAAAGGTGACTTGGTTTATCGTTACTGTGACAAACGAAAACACTTTATTTGATGAATCCTTAAAGAAAATTTTAATTAATATCAATCAGGAGAAAAGTTATTGCAAAAATATATGTTGATCCCTAGATACTTTTGATGTGTTTATTTCTTTGCTTGGACACCTCATGGCTACAGATAAATTGTGACAGAAGTTTTTAAGAACTTTCGTCCCACTTATCTCGGAGTCTCAATAATTACGAGTGCCTTAGCAAATAATCTCTTACAGCTTAACCAAAGAAGTATTTGCAGAGAAAAAAAAAACTAGGACCAGAAAGTGCAGTGCATTTTATCTGGTAATTTCCGTGGGGGCCAACAAGTGATTGCAAGCTCCATGAATGCCACAGACCGTCGCGTCGTGTTCGTTCACGTTCCACAATACTTTGTGGAACTAGAGAGGCACCAACGAACGAGAATGGTTCCTTTACTGGCAGCTCACACAGCATTTTTCTGCCCATCACTAAAAGGTCTGCTGGGAGCTACTCAATTTTGATATAAGCTCGCCTTTGTACAGGAAATTTTCATCACTGTAAATATCATAACTTGCTATGGTGTACAATAAAGAATTAAGAGCTTTTTAGATGTATACCTAAAACTAATTGGGAACCTTTACTTCAAAAAAACCTTTGCTGAATATTTCTTGACGGCTGTTATGACTATGGACAATAAGCTCCTCAACTGACTGATGGGTCTTTGTACTCATTAAAGATTAAGTGATGAGAGGGATTTAATGGATTCAAACCCCTGTTACTAGAAAGCTCTTGTGATGTTAGCGATGTGGATCCGTCATTGAGACACCGACCACCTTAGTATTACGATTTACTTAGCTACTATATACAATACATGTAAAAAATTATTTATAAAGCTATAATATCAACGAAAACTCACACTAATACACACGAAAATATAATTACAAGAAATTAGTGAATGTAGTCAGCAAACTTTCCTTGCTGCCATTTAATATTCATTAAATTTACTTATAATGTAGTCCAACTCACTTATTTGTATAGGGAGACCGTGAGAACTTAACTCCGAAAAGCCTGTGGGAATGGGAACCACTCGAGTACACTGCAGGACGCAAAAAGTGGGTGGACCTCACACATACTCACTACACGAAATCCGATCACTGCAAGTAATTAGCTAATAAAGCCAGTGATCACTTTTTTTCGCTCAACGTGTACCTACATAGTCAGTGCCAAGTAAACAAAATTTTCGAACATCAGCTGATCGAGTAGAATAAATCTAGGTCAAATGTTCATAAGCTGGGTTAAGATAGGTACTTCTTTTTTTAGATATTGGAGATATTTATGTAATTTAGACAAGAGTCAAAGGAATCAAGCGAAACTGGAAATTTATTTAAGAGTAAGTTGTCAACGTATAAAATAAACAATGCTTCCAAAGAAAAATAAAGATTTTACTAGTAATAAAAGAGTTGTAGAGATCTAATGCGAGCAAGCATTAAACTAAACAACGGCATAATATTGCAAATTGACGTGAGGACATAAAACAATAATAAAGAAAGGATTCTGCCGTTTCTATTTCGAGTTTAGTTTTAGATAAAGAAGTATTTATAGTATTCGTTCAAGAAGAGGCAAAAGCTTGTTAACTCTTTCCAGCATTTTCTTATTAAATTTTGGGAAAGAAAATTTTGAAGTGCTTGACTGAACTTAGTTTGGATAATTTTAGGGCGTTGGCGCTGAGTTTCGATGGACACTGCCTCGGACAGCTTGTTTAATTTAGTCAAATAATGTGTCAAGGTCTCTATTTTGTATCTTCAGTGCGTGAGGATGTAATGACCCCTTTCGTTATTACATTAAAAAAATATATATTTTGCGCTCGCCCGATACGGCCGACGCGCTTAATTCATTTCCACTAGGTCACTGAGCTTTTGCAATAATATAGCTTATTTTCAGCTTGGTTTAAAGAGGAAGCGTAATGGATTGATTATTTTATAAACCAATTTTATACTCAAAATACTTATGTAGGTATGTAGTGGATGTTCTGGATAATATTATTGAGTAGGTACGGCACCGAAATATTTTTGAATTGCCATGCTATGCCCACGTTCTTATTGCAATAAACTTTAAACGAGTTTTAAGTTTATTTCATCTACACATAATCGGCAAACAGATCAGTGAGCTACAAAAGTTTCTCTTCTCGGTTTTAAATAGATTCGCATTTCAAAACTGCACTACTTAAAACAAAATAAACTCCATTATTCTGGTTTTAACTAAATTTATTTGCGACTTTTCAAAGTTGCAATAAAATCGTAGCTTTATGAAGGCGATTGATTGCTGGATAGCTTAGTGGTTTATTCAATCAGACTTTGTTGAAGTGGCGATATCTGTATTGAGAGATTATTTAATGACACTTTATATAATAGTAAGGCATATTTTATCAATATAAAAAGAAGTTGAAATACTCCTGATTCTAACTTTTTTCATCATTTGGAAAACGGCTGTTACTAATTTAGTTCGAACATTTATATAAGACAACTAATTCTCTTACTAATAACAAAGGACACAGCTGCGAGCTAGCCTTCGAATCCAAATGACAAAACTTCGCCAAACTGGTCCCACTTCCGCATCATTGAAGGGCAGCCAATCACCGGCAAACCTTTTGATTTGTTTTTTTTTTTCATACACATAACATTACACATGCCAGCCGTTTTACGTGCATAATGCGACCGGATGTAGCCGCGACGAGTCAAAAACTATTCTTTGTCAGTTTGCAACCCAACACAGTGGGAACCTGTTGCAACGTAATTGCTCAGCAACTGGTAATTTGACGGTCCATCCAGATATAATAGAATACAATGGAAAAAACATGCAAATTGCGTGCGTTATTGTCTTGTTATTGTTGTACAGTATGGGTTGGTACGGAGCTCCGACCTATCCTAATATTTTGCTCATAAGTTTAACTCTGTGATCGGGCTGGGAGATTATTAACTCCAACTTAGTGGCGGAACAGGCAGGTAGATACCTAGATACAATAATAACACTTTACGAAACATCAAAATTATTACAAACCTTCTTTTAATGCATACTGCTATAATAATGCATACTACTATATATTTATGGGTAAAATGGTGGTCTTCTCTTACAGGATGTTTTTGTTAGGGTACCTCAATGTCTATGTAATTTCAGATCGGAACCAATTTAAATAAGACTGATGTGCAAGTCCAATGTTGTCGATAGTTATTCTTCCTTGAGTTGTAAAAGTAATATTCTATTGTACAAGTGCAATTCGTTGCGAAGACCGATTAAATTTATGAGCAGGTGACATCTTGGGGAAAGTCTCAAGAACATTCAAATAACCCTTAAATATTGTTCGGACACTGTTTTAGGTGACGCGAATCTACCTATAAGGGTTTTATCATTTAATAATATTTCAATTATCAAATAGTATTGATTATTTCGGACACCCGCTTGTCATTCAATTAAGAGGATTAATCGAATGAAATTCAATGAAACAAGAAATATTTTCCATTTCGGAAAACGTATAGCCATGTATTCAATTAATTGAAATATTGACAATGATATTGTATCATTATACTAACTACCTACCTTTTATTACGTAGCTATCTATCGCAAGCCAGGCGCGTTGTGTGTCATACCTACTACATTTTATCAATAAAGCTTATTATAATTAACTCCATCATGTTTCCGTATAGTATGTTCCTCAATTAAAACCAATTTCACAAATTTCAGAGGCGAGCAGAATACTTAAATTTTCGGCGATAATTCGTTTATTGTCAACTACGTATTTTGCATTGAATTAATAACTAAATTCATTGACAGTCGGGCAGGGTTAAAAGCTGGAGGAGAATGCAAATGCTGCGATCAACTTATATTCTATTAAGTATCTATCTACCGAAATGTTTAGAACCGCAATACTCTCAATTGTAAATACCACAGAACACTGTGGTAAGTACAATGTCAAGAGAAGATTTTTGTGTAACATAACTACAATCATTAAGATATATTTTTTGCTTAGCAAACTTTGCTGGTGAACTTAACGGTGAGGAAAATTCAAAGACGTGTGACATTCACCAACCCGCATTGGGCCTGCGTGGTGGATTACGGATCATTCATTCTCCTAGAGAGGAGAACTGTGTCCCAGCTGTGGGAACATTAAAAGGCTGATTATGTTATATTATGTTTATGTAAACTTTACAGAATTTTATATCAATTTAGCTGTTGATAACTAAAAAGCTTACAGAGTGGAAAAATAAATAAAACATATTTAGAATATGAGACCTTGCGGAATACACTATGCCTTGAAGACAGTTCGTTACATACAAAATTCATCGGCGTTTTATGTTTTTCCCAACCTGCATTTTATTTATGAACCAGAAGAAATTTATTAAGTACCGGCAATTTCTCTCTCTCAGAATATGACAATAGACATACAAAAATAGACATACCTAATACAACAACTAAAATAGAAATCGCCAGAAATGAATGCTTCATCATATCATAATCAGCCTCTTAATGTTCCCCCTGCTGGGATAAGGCCTCCTCTCTAGGAGAGGGAATGGGCCGTAATTCACAACGCGGGCCCAGTGGGGTTGGTGAAAGTCACATCTCTTCAAATTTTTGGTTCTAGGACATGCCGGCTTCCTCACGAAACGATGTTTTCCTTCAACGTTTTGAGAGCAGTGATGATGAAATTAATAACACAAAGTAATGGGCCCGGCTGGGTCTGAACCCGCGACCCACAAAACGTAAGACGGTGCCATAACCACTCGGCCACCACTGCTCTTCCATGCCTGCAGGATCATGCAGGCCATGAATGCTTATCATCATCATATTACTTTATAAACGACATAGGACATATAGACCAGAATGGAAATAATCCATAATACGAGCGAATAGTTACGGAACACAATAGAAGAAAAAAATCGCCCCTTGCTGGCCCAACCATGCACAGTATAAGGTTTTCGTGGTACGACGTAATGAAAATTACTAAAAAGAGATCACCAAAGGAAGTAAAAAATCTAACGAATTTTCAATGCAGCGACCGGAAGGGTACGTCTTTCGTAGAATTAAAAAGCTTTCATATGATTCTGCAAATTCAAATAGCTAAAAGCAAAGCAAGGATTATGTGTTCACTGCAGCTGTTCGGAACCGGAATATTATTTTTGATGCAAACCTTTAAATGCGAGATGAAAATCTACGTATAGGTTAATCTGATTTCAAAAGAGTAGTATATAATTTATAATTGTTGTAGGTAGTAGTATATAATGTTTACGATATGTAGGTATATACGTATTCAACTTGGTGTGCATATAAATTCTATTGAACCCTAATGCAAGCATTTGTACAAACCTGGCTAAAATATGGCTATTTGAACATATTAGTAGTAAAACCACGTTAATATCTACTTACTCTATATAAACTGTTTCTAAAATTATAACTGTCCGTATTTCCATCTGCTACAGTTATGTGCTCAAAATACAAATTACAACGTGGCAGCCCTGCGCCCGGGCGAGTGGCGAGCAGCGGTCACACCAGTTGGCATGCATCCTTAAGTGAGGAGGTTCCATTATCCTGCCCACCATTCGATGACCAAATTAGGCCGTATATTAATTTATGCCCAAAGTGTAGATCGGTAGCAGCTTTCAACATAACATCGTGTTGCACGCACCTTTGCTACCTCCACATAAAAACATCACGGAAGTAATACTAGAGCGTTTACCGAGACACGTGTCTGCTGGGTGATAATTAAATAAAACGGACCCCTGTAATTTAATAATCCGCAAAAAATGACTACTTTTTAAATAAAACTCAGCCAAGTCTCGGCAAAAGAAAAACAATAACACAGAATAATGGAAGTAAGTACATCGGACAACTCCCAAAATATACTTAAAAAGGTAGCTTCATTATTAAAAAAAAACAGAGATTACATTTTTATCCACACTAATGAAAAAATAATAGCTGTTCTATAAAAGTGTCCTATCGTAACTCAGGCTATGTCATCAAACAAAATGGACGCATTGAGCAGAGCGGTAATAAAACTTTGGTCCACCTTCAGGGAGTCTGTGTCGTCTAGAAGTTTCCAGTCAAATAATGTAGAGTAAAACGTTGTAGGAGTAGGGAAATAGTGCCTGAATAACAAGCGTACACACTGTCGAGCTAGTGGACAGACGCAAGGCGCGCAGGCGGCAGGACTGAGACAAGCTCCTGCCTCCTGATGAAACCAGTTCTGGCGGTCCACGTTAATTACACCCGCCGAGTATTCCGAGCAGATGGCAACGGCCACTCAATTTAAATTGCATTACTCATTTTAAGCATAAAGAGTTTATTGTTTTCACTTGCAATTTGAACGAAACTTGCAGTCAAGCTTCAATAATAGTAATAAGTTTCCTGATATTACGAAGCGAAAGCATTTATAAGAACAGTATTCAACTCGAGTCAAAAGAGTTAAAAGCCAATATAAGCTCTTTCTTTCGAGTTAAATTTATACTAAATAGAATTTCAGATTTAATTTTATATTTTAAATTAAAAATACAAACATAACGTCGTACATAAAGGCTCATGTTTTGTAGAGCTGAGAGGTCTGTTTAAAAAGATTTTCAGCTGAATTCGGGTTTACACAGAACGTGGCAAAAACTACTAACATTTTCTCATGACCTTATTCTTTCGCACGATGGTAAACAGTGAATGCAAAGCTAAAGGGGTACTGGAGCTGTATACCGCATCGGCCTACGCCGAGTTTGAATATTCTCGAGAAGTTTTGCATGCGAAATCTTTCGTTACGAGCCGGCTCTAATAGCAAGTATGTTCTTGCGAATGGCAGAAACTACAATTTAGGCTTTAAGAGCTAAACTTTAAGAGTCACGTGAAAATCAGTGAAGAAAAAACTTGGTCGAAGGTATGAATATTCTGGGCGCCGCGTCGCTATGTTGCCGCATCGCAACCCGTCACAATCTTCATTAGCATTCTGTCTCTCCCTTTTTGTCTGCCATTCCATCTCCTTTACAATTTTACCTGTTCTCGCTGAATTTTTCATGCATGTTTTTGTTAGAGGAGCAAAGTGGATTACAAGGCGAAATATCCTAATATAAATATTTGTGAGTGACTTGAAACGCTGAATATATAATATTGGTATTTTTGTGCGATCCTTTGAAAGTGATTTCATTGAGGACCGCGTAGAACCGTCTCCTGTGCGCTTTAATTAGTGGGGAGTTTAATTAAAACTAGACGGTGACGAAGTAACGTGCTTCACGCATTAATAAATCATCTGATCGCGCATTACGTGTCCCTTTATTTACGAGTCCCGGTTCGAGTAAGCTAGGTAGGTATGAAACGTTTACCTAGTTTGCAGATTATACCACTGTAGACGGCCTCCAATTAGGAATAAAAGCTCCTTAGATTTTTCTGTCTTGCTTTCCTCTGAGGATTCATGAAAATAGCGTTATCTCTTAGTAGCAACTAAGGATATACCATCATTGTAAAAAATAAAACGTAAATATAAATTGATTCAAGTTAATAAGTAGTCAGGTGTATCCGTATAACCGCATAGAATGATGAAATACCTGTACGATATTTATGGACGCGAGTATTCTTATAGAGTTTACAGAACATGTAGTGACGTAAATGAAACGTGTGTATAAATAGGGCTTTAAGTTCGCGGAAACTAACCACAGGCAGGCTCTTAAACCCGTCGAAGCAAAGCATAATAATCGGGTGTTTACCTGAACCTTAGAAATCTGATGGAGTACTTGTATTATTCAACCACAAACACCACCCCAGCCAACGAGTTATGCTCCTGTGCGGGCCTTTGTAAGCCTACCGCCACCTACCCCCTACCGGCGACCGCAGAGTAGACTAAAACAGAAGCCCCACAGAGGCCAACAAGGAAAGTGAAGTTCCTCCACTTAGAGCACCGATTCATATGCTATCTGCTTCGGATAAATCAAACCTTTTTCAAGACTGTACCGTTCACAAATCTCTAAAACAGCATTATACTACTGCGATTACTGTAACTATATTCTCTTTCGGTGGCACTTATTCAAAGCCCAAGAAGTAAGATAAATTGCAACACAACGTAAACATCGATACATAATTATTATTTTGGCATATCAAATCATCAGCTTAGTATTATAATGTAGGTATATATAGCGAATCATAGATAGTATAAGCAGCATAGGTAGATACAAAGTATTCAATATTGATTAAACAAAAATATGCAAACTTTAATTACTTGCAACATTTTATGATTGGAATGAATTTAATTTTCGCGGATATAAGTTTTCGGAAAAATTAAGATATTTCTGCGCGGGCGTATTGGAATATCGTTTCAAGTATTTTTTTCATTAAATGTTTTTCATATTCTTGTTGCGTATTTTCATATTAATTAGGTAGCTTTCGATTTAGTTTCTTAACGAGTCATTACGTGATGGAGATAATTAATGTCTACATGAACACAACTCCAGCTCAATTTATTAAGTATGATATCGCTTCTTGATAAAAATAACTTCACAGAGGATGTTTAAAAACTCTGTACTTTACTCTTCATCTACAATTTTCAGATCTGAAACAATAGTATCTAAGAATACGATTTCATTGATTTAAATGTAGTAGGCATTACAGAAGCAGCTTGCCAACATCGTGAAACTGCTTAGTTACTAATTGTGGTCATTTAAAGCACAGAAGCCGATTGTTTTCACAACAGACTCAGCTCATTTATGTCAAACTCAAAGTCAATTCATTTATTTCAATTAGACCATTAAAAGGCACTTTTGAACGTCAAAACAGTTTGAAAATAAGAATATTATAGTGACTCTAGTTGAATAAATTAGTGATTATACATTTGTAGCTGCCAGCTCGGAGACGAAGCCGATAGCGGTAGCTTAGTGGATGGTATAAGTAGTTATGACTAGGTAGTCGTGCTACTAAATATATATATGTACAATGTTAAGCAATCGACATAAATGGTATTGACTTGAAACACTCCACGGTTTATTTTTAAACAGTACTTACTCTTCCACCATTTCTGACCATTTCTTTTCCATTGACGCAGGTAAAGGTCAAGCAGGTCGCTGAAATGAATTTGGAAAACGACATCCTCCTGGAGCCCCATGAGAACCGAGCCGGCCCTCTGACACCTGAGCGCAATCATAAGTACCGCCACAACAAAATGGTCCACGCTCAGATTTCGCGCCTGGCTCACAGCCAGGACCAGCTGGATGAGCTTCAACAGAGTTTGCAGACTCAGGTGCTCGACGTTCAACGCCGCATGGACCGATTCGAAGAGCCCAACTGGAACCTGCTGTCAGCCAAAGTGGAATTCCTAGAACTCGAACACAAAGTCCTCAGCGATCATCTGAAGAACACAACCCAGAAGATTTCCGATTTCGACAAGGTGCATGCCTCCATCCTCGAGCTCCGCGAAGATGTCGAGAGTATTGAGAACAAAGCCGACAAAACCATACCCGAATTCAGAAAAGAGATCTCCAAGTTGGACGTTAATTTTGCTCAGGTAAGACCATTGTTACTGCGTTATCTTGTGGTGAGAACATAAATGTGTGGTGGGAAACAATAATACTTAGTTACTTTACCGATATCAATGTGACTGTTGGGGCTAAACTAACAATAGGATACTAATTAACATGTTCAAAACTTTGGCAATTTACAGTTGTCTTCATCGATAGAGTTGGTCTTTAAATAAGTAGATTTGTCATTTTGTTTAGTTGAACGCTGCATCATCGTACTTCAAGGAAGACCAAGAGAATCTGCGTCAGTCGGTGAAAGCTATTGCCGTCAGCGTGAGCAATGCTATCGACCGTGCCGAAATGGACCGCCTTCTCATGAAAAAGATTAATGATTCCGTGGAGGAACTGGAAGCCAGGTCCCGTCAGCACTTCTACCGGCTTAACGACCATATTCTGAAGGTAAGCTTATCATATTATTGTAGATCACCGAAGGGACACATAAGCTGGTCAAAAACTTTTGATTCCATTTTAATAGTAGGCTTAAACTTGAGTGAAAATTATTTCTAAAGAATTTCACTGTTCAGTAATCTTTTAAAAAATGTTCAGTTCCAACTAACCTAAAAACATAGCTTGCACAGCACGTATTTTTCAGAAATAAGCTTTATATCGAAGCTATTCTAGATAGATATTTCGACATATTGCGCGTTGGAACAAACAGACTTCTTGGTTGGACTATCCGTGTATGATTCACTCTCCTTAATTTATTATTTAGTGAACTGAACACAAGGCTACCTGATTGCGTGTGCAGCCAATTTAAGTTAAATTAAGGAGGTAATACGACCTAAATATGTTTGCCATTCAACTGGTTTCTTGTTTCTACCACTTAGTTGGATAGGTCAAGTAAATACGTATTTTGATAAAAAAAGCATTGCAATTTTGGTAAATAAGTTAGTCCCAGCTTAGTTTTTACTTGGTTAATTGAATGTTATTCTTACTTAGTTTCAATTTAATTTGATAATTGTGGCTACATTTGTAGTGTGTAACGTCTGCCTTATTTTGATGCAGAGCGAGGCAAACCGAGATCTGAACCAGACGGAAACCATCCCTCTCCCGGAACTGATGGGTGAAGTAAAGGAGCTGCTACCCGTTCAACGTGAGTACGAAGACTTAGTGAACCAGCTCCCTAGGGACTGCTCCAGCATCTCCGGCCCCGCAGGCGTATACCTCATTCACCCCGGATGGGCTCCGTTCGAGACCTGGTGTATCAACAGCAGCACTCTAATTCAGCGCCGTTTCAACGGCTCTGTGGAGTTCAATAGGAAGTTCGCCGAATACGTTCATGGCTTTGGTGATCCTTCCGCTGAATACTGGCTCGGACTGGAATCCATGCACCAACTAACCGCTGACAACTGCTCCTCCATGCGTATCGACATGAGCGACATCTACGGTGGATTCTGGTATGCTGAGTATGACCACTTCTACGTCGGTAGCGCTGACGCTGGTTACGTTCTAGAAGTCGGTGGATTCAAAGGCAATGCTAGTGATGCTTTTGAGTACCAGAACCATATGGAATTCTCTGCTATCGACCGCGACCGGGACATCTCAAACACTCACTGCGCCGGCAACTACGAAGGAGGGTGGTGGTTCTCTCACTGCCAGCATGTGAACATCAACGGAAAGTACATGCTCGGCCTGACCTGGTTCGACGCCGTGCGCAATGAGTGGATCGCCGTGGCTACCAGCGAGATGCGCATGTACCGCCGACCCGGCTGCTCTTAAACAGATGAAGCTTACACCAGAGCTTTTTAATCACGTAGATAATGTCAAAACGATTCATTATATCTCATAATATTAACGTTATTCACTTCAATCATACCAAAGATTTCAATTTAAGTGAGGGTATTTTTATTTCATTAGATTGATTAGTTTCATAGACAGTATTACTTTACAGATGTTTTGTCTTATAGTTTCAACCTTGAAAATGTCTGATTTCATTCATTTTTACTTACATTCCATTTTATTAAAACACTCATTAATTTATTAAAACTAAAGGGTTCGCTATACTATGCATTCAAAAAGCAAATCGTAATGATCAGGTTAATTATAATAAAGTTTAAAATTTTGCATACTTGGGTGATACTGCATAACGTATTTATTTGAATGTTGAACATCTTGAAAAAGTATAAAAGTCAGTGAGTCACTCTAGAACATCCGAACTAGCTCGGGCGCAGACTCTTGGTACCTATTTCTAAGTTTATTTATGTATTTTTTTTAAGTAAAGAGGTAAAATTTGTAAATATAATTTTATTAGGCAAAAGATGCCATATTCTGTTTTGCATGCATGTCGGATTTAGTCAAGGGAGTGTAAATGATAATAATATAAGCGATTAGATTGTAAGACTTCTTTCATAAGAAGCATTAAATGCTTTGGGGGACTTGTTCGATAACACCTAACAAAGGGGAGTGGGGCGGGCGGGACATACTTATTTATTCGTCATTTGTTTCGTTACCTTAGAAGTTTATTTGACAATTTCTCCGTCATCGGAGAAGTCTGTCTGCGGAAAGCACGTTTTGGTTTTGACTATTATATGATATTACATTTTCTAATTTAATTTATTTAAAAGAATTGGTATGATAACAGTGTTTTTAAATATAATCAATATAATCGCATATAGTCAAAATAGTAGTGATAAAATTAATGTATCTATCCTTACGCAATTAAATCTTCAACAAAAAAATAATCTCTCTATGTAATAGAAAAAGTGATCCTATACTAATACTAACGAAATTTCATGACCTACAACCAAAAATGAACAATTTTCTGTACCCGTAAGTAAACATTACTTTTGCGGTAGCTTAAAATTATCTAAGTACCAAATAAAAATGTAAAAATATCACTGATGTTTATTTTCTCCTCTTTTTTCTACCCATTTTATAGCAGGCTTTTTTATGGAAATCATCAAATGACTAATTCTTCCGCTAAGGGCGGAGTGGAGTCAGTAAGCGTCTATCACTGTTTCAGAGTCTTACCGACTAAAACTCACCCGTGTTCCTCCTAATGCCCTTTGCGTTCCAGGGTCACGGTCACTCTTTCGAACAAATTCCGGAACCCCGGCAAGTAGGTATAGCTATTTGCTACCTATTTTATACGAATGGTAGCATTGCCTTGTAAGTACTTCGTGACTTACTCAAACTCAAACCATTTTTTAAAATTAAACCATTTTCAGGTACTTTTGAATTGTCAAGGTCGGTCAGTCAAAAGAGGTGAAGCTATCTGCACATTCCAAAGTGAATCTCTATGGAGAAGAACGTGCAAGAAACTCCACGGGCACTCTTTTAAATTGTTAAAAAGTTGTGGATACATTGTTCTTCTTGAAACTATCCCTGTATGTAAGAACGATGTAGAAAGACGTGTATGATACAGGCATCCGGAGTAGAAGGAACAATTAAAAGTACAAATAGTTAAAATAAACCGTGGCAGCTGAGAGATGACCCTACATGAACCTATCGACTAATTTTATAAATGGCTACTGAATTATTTATTATATTGTCTCGTCATAAAAAAATATTGCTACTATTTTGGTGAGCACTTATAATCTAGCCACTTACATAAAAACTTCCTAAATGTGACCCATAAAGTAAATTTTAAATTATATTTTATCGTTTTAACTTTATTTGTGTCCCACTGCTGGGAAAAGCCTCCTCTTTTGTTCTAATCCAGATCATTAACATATATGTATGCTAATTTCATCGAAATCCGACAAAACGTGAAAGGTAACAGACAGACAGAGTCACTTTCTCATTTATAATATTAGTAGCACTGCCCCGCGGTTTCTCCTGCATAGTTACTCGCTAATATAATAGCTAATAGCTTTCCATTGGTGATTGAGTTATTAAAATCGGTCTAGTTGTTTAGGCGTGAAATCATAACAAACAAACAAACTCACATTAGCCTTTATAGTACGAGTTAGGACAAGTATGGATAAAATTGAAAATAAACTAAATACAGGACACGGCTAACACGTTGAAATAACAATTATATTCAGTGCCATTAAAAACTGTTACTTAACTTTAGTACAATCACAAACAATCTGTGCACTAAATCCTAACCTAGCAGCTTATCTCGACACACAAGGAAATATATAACTGTTTCATTTCATAGCACCACCCGCTAATTTGAACATGAACATGACTGATAGGTTCGAATTTCAGGAACATGTGCCCTCTCGATTCCCGGTAGTTGAATCTGTGTAGCCTTTTCCCAACTTTGTTGGGGCCGGCGTCCTGTCTAAACGGATACCAGTGAGTACTAGTTCTAAACTAGTAACATGTAGCGAGTGTTTATCGAACCTCCACAACCCAGGAACGAACACAATACCTTGAAAAGACAGGTGTCAGTTTCTGGTTTTTGTCTACACGTAACCACAGTCAAAGAGCTAAACATTTTATGTACTTTTACAGCTTTATGTACTTTATGTAAGCGGCTGTCATTTGGAGATCTTTGGCAGTCGTTACGGATTGTCAGAAGCCAGAAAATCTGACACCAGTCTTGCCAAGAAGTACCGTGTTCCCCAGTTAATGGGTTGTGGAGGTCTGGTAGGCAGCCGCTTCACGTAAAATACTGGTATTCAGCTGAATCCGGCTTGACTGGGAGCCGACCCCAATGTAGTTGGGAAAAGGCTAGGCAGATGATGATGACAGCTTTATGTACTTTCCCAGGCACGGAGGAGTTTTGATGACATGACTGTGTAATGGACGGTTACCCATCCACAGAGTAAGCCGCGTTGCTCAATCTTGAAGATCGACGCGAGTGGCTGTCGTTACTCAGCAAGGGGCCCCCGTTTCTTAAAATATATGTGAAATTGAAGGCAACCATTACTAATAAAAGTAAATAAAAGCAATGGTTGCCTTCATTTTGCGAGGGCGCTCATTTTTCGAGAACTTAAATGTGACACCTAATTTCCAAAAATGTTGTTGTAACTGCTGAAAGTTTCAACTTACTAAATCTAAACAATTTTAGTGACTAAGTGAAGCTGGATTCATATTATAGCATGGGACGCCGTAGAGCGCAGTATTAATCAATTAAACTCGTGAAATTGCAAAGTACTGAATTTTGATTTATTTCCTTTGTTTTGCAGTGTACGTCATATTAACACGACACAGAATCGGTAGCTTAAGTAGATATCTACCAATACTAGCACCTAACAGTGACAGCAGAAACGTACCTACAGTCACAGTGAATAGGGATTTGTCACGTTATGGTATATTTTTGTTTCTTACCTGCTTGCTGATAGAATAAGCATAGCAGCTTTACCCACTAAGTATTTTCATGTGAATGTCTTAGAATTATACTCTATTCTATTATTTTTTTGTTCTAATTAGTCTCGTTGTCAACAATTCTGCCAATCTCAAATGTGCTTTGGAAATACCTGTAGGAGCAAAAACAAAACGCAGAATGACCTCATTAGGTAATTAAAAAAGTGACGCTAATAAAATTTAATAAAAAAGGGGCTCAAGCATTCGTAAGTGTAATTGTACATACATTGGTTCTTAAGAAGCGTTCGTATTCAAGTGCCAATTTCATCCCAGCGATATTTAATCAATTTCAAAATGTAGAGGAATTAGAGGAGTTTTGAAAGTTTGCAACTGCGATGCGAATACATACGCTCCTTATTTTTTATCTATAAGACAATGGATGTACTCATTAGTCGCAGTATTTTTTAAGAAGTTTTTTAGTATTTGGTAGCATATATGGTATGTAACAGCTAATCTCCGAAAGGGCTTGACCGATTTCAACGGATCTTTTACTGGCAGATAGCTGATATGCCTGCTAGGGTTGCGGAATTGTTCCAAAGAGTAAGGTAATGGAACACGGGTGGATTTTAGCCAGTAAGAGTATAGCACTACCACTTGCTCAGAGCTTGAGGAAACATTTGATCATTTTCCTTTAAAAAAAAATGTTCGCTGATATAAGGAGTAACAAAGATAGGATTCCGTGTAAAAGCCGGAACGTTTCTAGGATATACGACGGTTGCCACTCAATTTAATTTAGCATAAAATGGACAGTCCATTAAAATGTTGTAGTTTTATATTATTCAGACATTGGTAAAGATTTATGCTTTTATTACATTTGTTTTCAAGCAAGTAATAATAAAAAAAAAATCGACAAAGCACGTATATAAAGTAAGTAAATAATTTGAAAACTGTCGAAGGTATAAAAAAGTACTATAGGTACACTTTACCTACAATAAATGTGATATTTACTTTTTACATTCTGAAAGAAAATATAGAATATTATATTAGCACTACACTTTGAAGACATACTAGTTGCACAAAAACTTGATACGCTGCACTAAGTTAAAGTACGAGTACCTAAGTAAGAAAGGAAAATAATACAAGTGGCTTTCCAACTAATGTTATAATTGTAATAATAACAATAATTCCATTACAAATACTCTTCATAAGATTTCTCACTATCAGAATTCGACCCGTCCATTAGCAAATGTTCATCGGCACCCTCTAAATCAGTTTCATTAGCGTTTAGGAACGAAACCGATCGTGGCGTAGAAATCGACTCAAGCTGTTTTTCGAAGGACTCCTTGTAAGATTCCCTTTGTCTCAGTTTGGCGTAAAGATTCTTTTTGTAGTTGTGATGAATGCCATTGAAAAGAAAGTCCCTGATGTCGAGGACGTGTCCCCTCAATCTCGCCAGCTCTCTGTCCAGCTTCATCATTACCATAGCTTTGTTGGTTTGGGTAAATGGTTCTGGCCGTATCACTCGGGTCAGGTTGAGCCACTTCGATAGTATGAAAGCACGTTTTGCCTCAAACAGTATCGTCAAGTTGTCTTTATCGATGCGCCGGATTAACGGAACGTTATGGAGCAGCCATCTGTAATACAGATGTACGATTATTCGAAATATATTCTCCAAGTTTTCCTCCATCATTTACTTTATAATTAAAACATTTCAAAACTTAAAAAATGTGTATTTCATTTTAATCAATAAAGTATTCCGATCCTGAATATAGATGTATCTTCAATAATATCTCATGTAGCGTTGAAAATGCCGAGAATAAAAGTTTGTTATTTTTTTTTCAAGAAAAAATAAACAAATTGTGGTTTTTGCGGGTAACATAGAAAAAAATACGGAAGGAATCCTTTGAAAAGAAATAGAATTCTTTCGAATGTTTCGGTTAATATTTTGAAAATTTGAAAAAAAGACTAGTAACATAGTTTTAATAAAACTGAAATATATTTTAATAGGTAAAATAAAGAAGAAAAAACAAACATTTTTTTTTCATTCTATCATCCATTTTCTTAAGTACATAATTATTATAATATGGAAAGTGAGAAGTTAAATATACATAGTAAGTAAGTATAGGAAAAAAATAACATGAAAATTTTCCCGTTTATTGGAACGAAGTTCCTTATCCCGGCGTTGTGAAAAAGGGAGCTAGACGGAAAAAATCATACGAAAAGCTGTAACGACACTTTTTAACCGACTTCTAAAAATGGAGGAGGTTCTCAATTCGGATGTTTGTATTTTTGTGTCTCGATTTGGATAGAAGGGGTTAAGCAGCTGTTGGCAAGGTTGCGAAAACGATGGATGGAGTTAAGCAACTAATAGTGAGGTCGCGGTTTGGATGGGTGGGGTTAAGCTACTGATGGCAAGGTTGCGAAAAGGATGGATGGAGTTAAGCAAATAATAGTGAAGTCGCGGTTTGGATGGGTGGGGTTAAGCAGCTGTTATTGAAGTTGCGATTTGGATCGGAGGGGTTGAGCAGCTGTGAATGAGGTTACGATTTGGATGGGTGGGGTTAAGCAGCTGTGAATGAGGTTACGATTTGGATGGGTGAGGTTAAGCAGCTGTTAGTGAGGTCATGATTTGGATGGGTGCAAAAAGGATGGGTGGAGTTAAGCAGCTGTAGGTCACGATTTGGATGGGAGGGGATAAGCAACTGTTAGTGAGGACACGACTTGGATGGGTGTGTTAAGCAACGATTGGTGAGGTCGCGATTTGGATGGGTGGGGTTAAGTAGCTGTTATTGAGGTTGCGATTTGGATCAGAGGGGTTAAGCAGCTGTGAATGAGGTTACGATTTGGATGGGTTGGGTTAAGCAGCTGTGAATGAGGTTACGATTTGGATGGGTGGGGTTAATCAGCTGTTAGTGAGGTCACGACTTGGATGGGTGTGTTAAGCAACTATTGGTGAGGTCGCGATTTGGATGGGTGGGGTTAAGTAGCTGTTATTGAAGTTGCGATTTGGATCGGAGGGGTTGAGCAGCTGTGAATGAGGTTACGATTTGGATGGGTGGGGTTAAGCAGCTGTGAATGAGGTTACGATTTGGATGGGTGAGGATAAGCAGCTGTTAGTGAGGTCATGATTTGGATGGGTGCAAAAAGGATGGGTGGAGTTAAGCAGCTGTAGGTCACGATTTGGATGGGAGGGGATAAGCAACTGTTAGTGAGGACACGACTTGGATGGGTGTGTTAAGCAACGATTGGTGAGGTCGCGATTTGGATGGGTGGGGTTAAGTAGCTGTTATTGAGGTTGCGATTTGGATCAGAGGGGTTAAGCAGCTGTGAATGAGGTTACGATTTGGATGGGTTGGGTTAAGCAGCTGTGAATGAGGTTACGATTTGGATGGGTGGGGTTAATCAGCTGTTAGTGAGGTTATGATTTGGATGGGTGCAAAAAGGATGGGTGGGGTTAAGCAGCTGTTAGTGAGGTCACGATTTGGATGGGTGGGGATAAGCAGCTGTTAGTGAGGTCATGATTTGGATGGGAGGGGTTAAGCAAATGTTAGTGTGTCATAGCGATGATATCATCGCTATGACACGTGTCACAGTATTAGTTCACATTAATATTCACATTACTTTTAAATTCAAAGCTTTCTTTGACTGCTTCTCTTTTCTTACAATATTCGGCCACCTCAAAAATAACGGCCTTAACATCACGAGATTACGCGGGTGCGTAATCTCGTGATGTTAAGGCCGTCATTTTTGGGCCATCTCCTATCTTTTTTTTTCCGAGTCGATGGTGAGCGTTAAACGGTTTGTGTCCAGAGTCCATCTGGCCACGTTTATAGCGAAATTAGTGGAATTAATAAGGATTAGGAATGTTACCAAAAACGTTATAATAGTAGATTGTAACGTCTTTTTACAGCTGGAGAGCTACAAAAGAATGTTATTCAGTGAGTTGAGCTGGCGCAGTTTTTTAGCGTGATGAATGCCATGCAGTGCGTTGAGCTTGCGCAGTATTGTAGCGTGATGAGTGCGATGAGCTGGCGCAGTGTTTTGGCGTGATTAATGTTATTCACTGAGTTGAGCTGGCGCAGTGATTCAGCGTGATGAATGTTATTCAGTGCGTTGAACTGGCCTTGTGTTGAAGCGTGATGACTGTTATTCAGTGCTTTGAGCTGGCCCGTATTACAGCATGATTAATGTTATTCACTGAGTTGAGCTGGCGCAATGATTTAGCGTAATTAATGTTATTCAGTGCGTTGAGCTGGCGCAGTGCTTTAGTGTGATGAATGTAATCAAACAAAATTTTGCAGATTTATGTTACACGCGAACGAAAGACACAAAACAACTTTGATCAAGTTGTATTCTGTCTTATATGTACTAATAATATCTCAGTATTACTCCTGTATTACTATACATAGGCTCGACTTTACTATATCTCACTCCACGGAATATATGGAGAGGAATATGTCCAACCGGTGCAATATATAATTGATTGATCGAATATTGTAACATATACACGTCATGGGGCCATAATATATATGTAGCTTAGTCGTTACTAGATACCTGAGAGCCTAGCACGAATGTTATTCAGTAACGTTAACGTACGTAAGTGAATTTTGAATTAAAAAAATCTACAACTATAATATATGTGGTTATGATTATAGTTTAACTTTATTCAACATACACAATTTGTATTATACAAAAATATGAAGATAGTACCCAATATTCAAGTAAATACTAAGTGCGAAACGAGTATTATAGTAATAATTAAATTTACATTATTTACCATACGTCAAAAGCATCCGGGTTAGGCCCGCTGTATTTAAATCTAGTCCAGTACGTATAAAAAAAAATTACATGAAGAATCCTTTAGACATAGTTTCAAGTAAAGTCTTTATCTGACAATTTACGATTGTTCGTGAAGATAAAAATAGAACAATTTGTAGCATCTAAAAAGTTAATTGGTGCCGAAAAGCAAAGCAAGCCAGAAGAGTGACGTTTTGGATAATTGTTAGCTGTGATTATTGAGCGAAAACATCATAAGCAAAGGAGGAACCTGAACATATAAATCTATGCTTAATATTATAAAGCTGAAAAGTTTGTTTGTTTGAAACTACTGGTTCAAATTGAAAAAATGTTTTAGTGTTGAACAGCCCATTCACGAGGAAGGTTATTGTAACATCACAACCAATAGGAGCGGAGCATTCATGAAAAGTGTGACACAGGCGAAGTTGCGCGGGTCAGCTAGTGTATTACTAAATAACTGAGAATGTCAACGCATCTTGCACGCTTGATACCATGCTTTATGTATAAGAAAATATTTTGTGTGTGATAGCAGATGAGTATCGGTAATCTGGTAAGCAGGGTTATTTGTAAAACATTTACTTTCGACAAACCTACTCGATAACTGGATCCTACCCCAATTCATTTAAGTATGTAATAAATGGTACTAGTCTGTCAAGATTGACTGTTAACTGTTAACTGAAGACAGACTCTTACTAAAACCCACCCGTGATCCTTCTAGAGCTCTTTGCGTTCCAGGGCCGCGGTGACTCTTTCGAACAAATTCCGCAACCCCAGCAGGCACTGAACCTTTATGGCCCCGTCTTCTTTGCTTACAGCTCTTTCAGGCGCACGTGGAGCACAATGCGCCGTCGACCCGGTTCTGGCTGGTGGTACTATGGCCGGAATCACCCTGCCTTTCCCGACGCCCGTCTGCTTCTATTGCGGCGGCTGGAGCGTGAGATTTCCCTCTCCCACACACGTTCTGCCTCCTCCTTCGCTAGCATTACTGCTTCGCAAAAGGAGGTGACCGCTTCCCATGCCTTCTCACTCCGGACCATGGATTGAACAAGGGCCAGACGTGAGAGGTCACCGCCGCCGATCGCCTCGACGAGGACACGGCTTTACTCCGCCCAAGCAGGACAGACCTCCACCGTATGCTCCACCGTGTCCTCCGGGTGATCCACACTGTGTTGACACCCAGATGTGTCTTCCCGCTGAATCCGAAACAGGCACCTCCCGAAACAACCATGTCCGGTGAGTACCTGCGTCAGGCGGAAGATGAGGACGCCGTGGTGTCTCTCCAATCACTCCTCAAAAAGGGGACTTATCGCCGCAATGGTGGAATGCCCAGCAGATTATACCTACGGCCTGTATATTGCCCACTTACGGTTGATAATACTGTATATTAGTATAAATCAATGGCAGATCATGTTCATAGCCGCATCCATAGCCCCACGACTGGAGGGCAGCCAGGTTGCCATCCACGACTAGAGGAGCTCCAGGGACGGCCAGGCAGGGGGTCACCTTGTCCTCCTCCCGGGAGAGACCGATGCAAATCATGCCCGGCTTCAAGTTCACACCGTTCTGGGAAAAAAGTAGTTTATTTATTTATTTAAATGTTTATATGTACAAAAGTGGTACATGGGCGGGCTTAATGCAGCAAGGCACTGTCTACCAGTCAAGCTTTGGGTTAAAAACTACATTATCGTAGGTACTACTAATGCCTTTTTAATGTTCATAATATCGTATTATAGACAACGTGTAACAGAATAAATACGCAATACCTAAAAAGGGGTTATTGTACATTATAGAAAAAACACAGAATCGCAAAAAGGGGCTGCTGGGCTGTATAGGCTTTCGAGAAATGCACACATAAATGGACTGGCACTTATTTTTTTTTTTATTAATAAGTTACTTTATAAAATTTCATACATTTTGGAACAGGTTTTCCGCATTTTCTTGCGCGTAAAGGCGCAGGCAGAAGTTTAAAAGGGGAATATACTAAACTAACAACAATTGTGTAACACTGTTCTATTATTGAATCCGAAACTATTAAAAGGAATAAAACATTTTTTTTTAACGTTGCCCCACTAGGAATTTCTCCTGTGTCCTGGGTGCGTTTACAAACATACAATCTCACATACACAAACAGCCAGACCCGGAACAACTATCTGCAGGCGTTACAAATATTTGTTCCGTGCGGGAATCGAACCCACGACACGTAGCGCAGCAGCCAATTGCTCAACCACTGCGCCAACCGTGTCGTCATCATTATTATTATTATCTTTTATGTTTGTTTTAGAGAGATTATTGACTATCAAATTCTGATGCGCGATGTTTTATAATCTTATTCATTTTACAATTATCCGGTGGTATATTATATTGTAGGTTGGTTTATAGCAGTTTTAGCATGAGAGGTAGATTATTTAAAAATTAACTAATAGTTTGTAGATTCCTAAAATCCTACATGCAGTTTCTTGAACGTTGTTTTCCATACAGGTTCAACTCTGCCTTGCTGGCAACAGGGAAAAATACCTGCTGCTCTGTCGTTATCGGCGGCAATACCTAAGAGTTTCATGTTTGAATATTCAAAAGACCTTTAAATGGAGTAGTCGATAATATTTTTTTTTAATTTGTTCAATATTACCAAAACAATCTAGTTGAACTCCAAGTAATCGTGGTCACGAAATTGCTACAAATTAGGTCTTGTTTAACTTACGTATTGTAAGGAACGCATCGGTAAAAGTCCTTGCATACACAAATACATATTTTTACTTTGTCCATTTTATGTGGGTCAGTCCTTTGTGATATCGCTAGTTTGAGAAGGTTACGAGACTTTTGTGGAGGGTCAGAGAGATAGGTACAAGACATCAAAGTTTTACCGATAGGCTTACTCTGCGACATGTTTGTCACAGAAGAACCCACACACAGACTCAATTTTTTATACTGAAGTTTGAATGACAAACCCTTTGTTAAGTTAAAAATTGAATCTTAGATATAGAAGAAAAGCATGTATAATTATAAAACTTGTTAGTTAAATGACTAACTCTAGTAACCTTCCCGACTAAAACTGCGTTCAAAGGCGGGAGCAAAGGACGTTTGCAAGGAACAATGGCTGGCTCGTGGCCTTTAACTAAAAGGTACAACTTCCCAGTTTTACCTTACCTACGCCCTTAGACTCTATCATAAAAAGTAAAGTATTTGCCCATCAAAAATAGAAATATGAAAATGGGAGCCAGGTTCACTGTTAATATATTTATGCATGTTTGTCAACTTCATTGAATCTAAATTGGTGATAAGTTCTGTAGATAATCCTGAAATAAGATAAATTAAGACTCAAACCCACTTTTCATCATGAAACTTATACTCCTGCGATGAAGAAAGAAGAAAGTTTTGCTCTTATTATAATTTGAAAGGCGCTAAGTGTTACCTAACCAAATCGATCTATTGTTTTTTTAATCATATAAAATCGCGGTTTTCCGATTATTTCTTTGTATGTCATAGAAAAATTGCAAATGCAGTAAGATTGTAAAATGTCGCGAAAAATTGTAAACTATTTTTTCTTAATAAGACACGAATATATTGGAAACTAATGAATTTGGATGAGATTTATTCTATACAAAACTATTTTGTCATAATGTATCAAGAAATATAATTTGATAATGATTAGGTAATTACACTGCAATTTTCCAACAACATACACATACACACAGTTGCCAAGCTGGATGCCAAATTTGAACTTTCTAGGTCATCTTCGTGTAATATTACACGCGGCTGCTGCGTCACCAGTTCCTTTCCTACTAATTTGGCTGGGCACACATTCAGATCATTCTTGTTTGATCGAGGATTCAGCTCACAAATTTGCCACCATATAATCATTTATTTTCGTGACTGTTCATTTTACTTTCATCTGATATCGTTTTTCAGTCTGCCAGCAATATAAGGTTTATTTAAACTTGCCTTGTGAGTTAATTATTTGGGAGGAACTCGCGGCTAAATATTTGGTAAAAGCCGCAAGTGTCGATCATTAAAGTTAAACAACGATTGCCGAAGTGAGAGCGTGGATGGGCGACCATCCTAAACATTCCGATATTCCTTCGTACCCTGGGGAGCACGCAAATCTGTTGGTCTCGTCTATAATATGTGCATCTTTGACTGTTATAACCGGCAGTCAGAAGCCAACAAATCTGACATCAGTTTTTTCAAGGGGTAGGTATCGTAATCCTCAGTTACTGGGTTGCGAAGATCAGACAGGCAGTTACTATATATAAAATATTGACTGCGCAGATTTTTTGATTCAGTCCTACCAAATCGCTCAAGCAGAGCACAACAAATCATAATTTTCAATAGTTACCCTTACCAGTGTAATAACATGTACTTAACAGTATTAGAAACCCGGGTTTTTTCTTTTCTTACCATAAAAATAAACAATCAACTCACAAATCAAGTTTATTATTCCAATACTACCATCCTACACACTGTAGACGAGTTGGGAGGTAGGAAAACCTCACTCTTGTGACCCAGCGTCACATTGGCTCTCCGACGGCCAATCTCGTCACAAGTCATTATGGGTTGGGTACACTATGGTTATAGACCCTAGTCTTAAGGGATTGTGGGATCGACGATTCAAAGACATCAAGCAGCTACCCGAATGGGGAGATTTGCCATAGTCACCTCGCTTGGCAGGCAGGTTGGGGATCGGAGTTCTTGTAATGCTTTCTCTTAAGTATATCTTGACATTTTGAAGCATTCCAGCATGGTTCATGAATATACCGCCATGTATTGGTCGTAATGTGAATGTTTCAATTTAACAGTTCGGAATCTGGACGTATGCCCGATTGTTTGCAACAAGCTGCCATCCTTTAACTTGGAATTTAAACGTAACTGGCGGACTGTGAGGGTGACATTGCCTCTCTCACCTCTGCGTAACCTTTCGGTGAACACGGGCGTGGTGTTATATGACATTCAACTTTTATTCGCAGTTTTTCGCGAAACCGTATCCATCAATAATCCATATTACGCTCGAGATTTTGGTATTGCATACCAACATCCTACTATTTGTGTATGTTTAAGAAATAATTTATTTAACTAAACATTCACCAACTTTGCGAACAACGAAAACGAAAGGTACCTACACAAGTAGGTACGAGTACTTATAGGAATAACATCATGACTAAACAAACAGAATTAATCCGAGAGAGAGATGTACCTACCTACTATATACAGGGTGTACAGAAATGACTAAAACCTGAGGCTTCATTGTACTCAAACATCTATTGCTTAGGGAAAAATAGTCAGAAAAAAAAGTTCATAATTATAAATAGGTAGGATGGCACCTTCTCAGATTTTGCTTCATTTCTGTTGTTACACCTTGTAGCAAAAAATAACTGTCAATTTGTTAAGATTTCGTAAAACATCCGATTCGTATGCCACGTTAAAGAGCCTGTATAAGTCTATTTGAAAACTTATTAGAGAACAAAGCAATAATGTTAAAAGGCCTTTGACGGTATTCATCGATTTAACGTCAAACTCAAATTATTACGGGAAGCGGTTCGCAGCTGAAAGCTTATTAAAATATTGTTGTTATTATTGATTGCCTTTAATGGTTTTGTTTAACGGTCGCCAGCATGACTAAAATAGTACGATTTGTGAAAACATCAATCAAATTGGTGTTAAAATAGAGTACTGAGAGGCTGTTGAAGTTACTTCTATCCTTGTCACGCAAAACGTCATTTGCACTGCATGGCGCAGCTTCACTATTGCCTGACATGCGATTGACTTCAACGCTATAAGAAAAACTTGATCAATTTTCTATTGCGTCTTGTTCCCCAGGGGATATGTATGTAATAGAAAAGTCCACTCAAATTAGTACAATATTAGCTCACCAACCCCCCCCCCCCCCTCCCGCCCTCTACTCATATTGGAGAAGTGAGTGTAGTGATTACATAGTTAGTATCTAACTTTTAAAAGCTCCTGCACAGTATTTGTTCCACAACGATTCTACTTTACAATGAAAACATTGATTTTAATGTTTGCAGTGCTAATGCATTACGAGCGATCGACATAGGGATATCCATATTGAATTATCTATACATACTTCTATACTAATATGATGAAGAGAAAAGATTTGATTGTTTTACAGCAGTGGAGGCTGAGTAGTAACGGCCCCGACTTACGGATTGTAGGTCGCGGGTTCAAACCCAGCCAGGCGTATTACTTTGTGTGATTAATTTCATCACCACTGCTCTCGAAACGGTGAAGGAAAACATCGTGAGGATCCTAGAACCAAAAACTCGAAGACATGTGACATTCACCACCCGCACTGGGCCCGCGTGGTGGATTACGGCCCTTTCCCTCTCACAGAGTCCTCTCTGTGAGAGGGAAAGGGGCCTGTCTCCCAGCAGTGGGAACGTTAAGAGCCTGATTATGCTAGGCTCCGAAACTACTGAACTGATATGAAAAATTCTTTCACTGTTGGGAAGCTACACTATTCCCGGGTGACATAGGCTATATTTTATCCCCGTATTCCCACGGGAACGGGAACTACGAGGGTGAAACTGCGGGGTGCTACTAGAATATTATAGAGAGGAAAGTTTTTCTTTTGTACCTACCGAATAAGCTCCGAAACTAATGGACCGATTCTAACAATTTTTTCACAACTCTGGCAGGGAATTCCACTAAACGGGCACTCCTTAGCTGTACGCATAATGAATGTGTTCCCAAAACCAAGCCTAACTAAACGAAAGCCAACCGTAAATGTAACTAGTTAAGACTTAGAGTAAAACGGGGTATATTCAACTAATCAATCTGCCTAGCAGCAGTGATGCTAGCAATGAAGGAGGCAGACCGCGTGAGGAAGATTGAAACCTCACGCCCCAGTCGCCGCAATAGAAGAAGACGCCCCGGGCGTCGGGAAACGCAAGGCGATTCCTGGCCACCGTAGGCGCGGGTCTGCGGATGTCAAGCTATGGGAGGCTCGCCCACCACCCGATAACAACCAGGCCTAGATCGACTGCGTATCGTGTTCCACGCGCGCATCAAAGAGATGTCAGCAAAGAAGACGAGTCCCCATAGCGTCAGAGCCTGCTAGGGTTGCGGACTTTGTTCGAAAGAGTCATCGCGGAACGCAAAGGGCACTAGGAGGAACACGGGTGGATTTTAGTCAGTAAGAGTCTGACACTCCCTTCTGCTCCGCCCAAAGCGGGAGAAGTCATTTGATGATTTCTCATCCAGAAAAAAAAGGCACAGAAAAGTCTCAGTATGTATAAGATGTTCAACCCTTCACGGGCCATTATTATTATGAGACTATTTTTTTTATATATTACTACGACCACATGTTGTACAACAGTGCCCAGTTATAGTGTCCACTGTGTTCCAGTCCCAGTGCTCGCCACTCCTGGAGATTATTTAAATTTTCTAGACCACATCAATATGTGAATAACATTTCTACGGATAATTTTAGACACAATTATAGACAGCTAGAAATATCTATGAATGTTAATAAAGTTTACTATCGGTCATCCGATGCCCAACAATAGAACATTGCTTCTGAAGCACTCACAGAAACATACGCGACTTCAACATATTACATTCTCGTCAAGTCAATGAACCAAAATATTCAAGGTTTATAACGAGATTACCTATTTCCAGAGAAACAGAATTATAGCGAATAGCGGAAATTGATGTCGCAATTTGTGTCCTAGACACAGCTGAAGTTGCCACCGTTATTGCATCCTGTTCCCTACTGAAGATGGAAATTACATACCTTGTAACGGCTAACAAGTTTCGACGGTACCCACTATGATTATATCGTGGTATCGTATCGTAGTAACATATCGTTTGCAGCAAACAAGATTCTTACTAGGTAAATGAATATTCAATGTTCATGGAACTGAGTGCAACACGCACGAGCTTGGATGTAAATCGAATTTCAGGAAGAGATTGCCATACTAATGAAATGTAATAATAAGTACCTAGTCCTCCTGACTGATTTCAGCCATGACAGTCAGTCGCAACGAAAACTAACCATTGGTAAAGTGTGCAAAGACAGATGATTTCCCACAATTCCCCTCTTTGATCGCTATGATAGTCGGATGGACTGGCCACGGACTGGCATAGGATCATTGGCTTAACGTGCACGGAAAAATGGTTGTGCGACACCTATCACCATTTTACAAGATCCGGACTGTTAGACCATCGAGTGGGAGAGAGCGGGGCTAATAGTGCTGGTTTTCATTCAACAGTTTTTTTTTAAATTCGTTACAAGATTCCTTTGTATGATTTTTCTTACCGATTTTACATAAATGTAACAAAGTAACTTTCTATGGAATTGGAGATGCTACAAATACGAAGTGTTTCACTGAGTACATCATTTTTGTTTGTTTTATTTTATGGTTCCGTAGTCAGTAAGGAACCCTTACAGAGTCGCCGTATCAGTCTGTCTACGGTTTAGCTCAAAGACGCTTAGTACTAGAAAATTGGAATTTAGTATAGGTATCAATTTAGTATGTTAAAAAAATCACGGTAGTAGCACATTATAACGAATTCAAAAGGAAAACTATCACAGCTAAGTAGGCTTTACAAGTTAACGAGTAATAGTCGCCCACCCTTTAAAATGTAAATTGACTTGCAAAATGTAAATTTCGTACAATTAAGTGGAAAATTAGTAAGATGAAGTTGTAAGTTTATTAGAATCAAACGAAAAGCACCATTCTAAGTCGGCAATTGTGACGTGCAACTACGGAACCCTTCGTGGCACGTGGCCCGTCAGGCACGAGGCTATTTCTATCTATTTTACGTATGGTGACTGTTTTTTTTTTTCTAAATTTTCTATCTACCTTACGACTAATAACTGCATACTGTGGGCAATAAACTCTTCTCTGGGTCAAATATATCCTTTATTTTAAGGATGGAAACAATCAAATAACTTTTTCTGCTCTGGACGTAGCGGTAGAGTGTGCCAGAGACATGCACTGTCCCTAGCGGACCCTGTCTGCCATGTTAATATTTCTTCAATGCAGCGTGGGACACAACGCGCCGTCGAATGGGTCTGGTTGTTATCGGACGGCGAGCCAGCCAACGCTCGCTGTCAGTAGGCCTGGTAGGCACGCTGGTGGCCAGGAACCGTCCTGTGACTCCCGACGCCCGGGGCGTCTTCTTCTGTTGCAGTGGCTAGGGTTTGAGGTTTGCCTCTCCCTTACATGGCTCACCTACTCCTGCGCTTGCATTACTACTTCACAGAAAGAGGTGACTGCTTCCCATGCCCCCTCGCTTCGGACCATGTACCTATTGAACCAGGGCCGGAAGTGAGGAGACAAGGACATAACGGTGCTACGCCCAAGAAGGGCAGACCTGCACCGTATTCTCCGCCGTATCCTGCGGGCGATCCAAACAGTAATGACACCTGCGCCCCGAGTCTGCTATTTTTATAAATTTGTCATTCCAACCTGATCCCATTGTCATTTTGCTAAAAGTTCGTAATCTGCTAAATTCATAATGGTCGATCATTGGCCGGTCAATGGTCTCGTAATACTTATTGATAAACGGGCTATTAAAAGCAATTGACTGCACAATGATGTTCTGATAGTAGGTCCAGTAACCTACTATCAGAACATCATTGTGCAGTCAATTTCAATCAAATGAACTGTCAAAATTTTAGCGGATTACCGCATACGTCTGTCATACATTTGTCATTATGTACCTACGAGACTACCATTCTATACCATTTCTTTCAATGGAGTGTCAGTGGTTGACCATTGGAAAGTCATAATGACGCTTTTATATTAGTAGATTACCAAACTCGTCAAAATCAACCATTATGAAATCAATGATAGACCATTCTGATACTATTGTAATAGTAGACTTGGGGCCCTGGGCGTGTTCTCCCGCCAAATCCGAAATTCGATCACTGACCGGGCAGATACCCGCTCGAGTGAGTATTAGCCGAAAGAACTCGGTCTGATTTAGTTGTTTAGTACTAATACAGGCTAAGTAATATTATTACTTACAAAGCGGACCTCATTAACTATAGTCTGATTAAATAAATAACATAAATTATAATATACCTATATCATATTTACACTTCAAACTTCACGTTCTCGGAGCAGACAGGATGTTTGAATATAATCCAGGGGCGACACCTTTTACTTCGAGATCCGTTTCAAATCTCCAGATTGAGATGAAAGGGAATGTAAGGTTAAGCCGCACAATAAGATTTACACTGATTTGAAATGTGTGAGTTGCATACCTACGTCAGGAAAAAGAAGAAAGAGCTCGCATCGGAAAATAATATAATAATAGATACTTTTACAACGGTTAAACTGAATGCAGACCGTTGTGATAAAGCTACATAGTCCAGTGAAATCTGCCAAAAAGAGAGCCAATGAGAGATAGCAAATCTGTTAACATGTTTAAGTCTTTATTTTACCTTGTTAATTTGTCTGAGTAAACGATTAAAATTATGAAATAAACTAAACTTGCAACAAACTAAAATATAGCATTAATAAATTCGCCCTCAATAGCGTTGAGGGCGGATAATGTGCCCAAGAGACTGGCGACATAGCCGCGTTGAATGCCAATGCTTAGCGTCTGGCCAAAGTAAAAGCCAGCTCTTGGGTTGGGTCACGGGAACTGACAACAAGAAAGTTGTTTTAAATGTCGTGTTCGCGTCCTATGATATTCAAGATCACATAAATAAACCTCGCACCCGATCTCACTTTCTGAGTTGAACCCCAATAAAAAATAAATATATTCCTTAAAATAAAGAAAATATAACCGTACCTTCTCATAGCAAGCAGAAAATTTACATTTCCATGAGACGTTAGTAATACAGGGAAATAATTGCAGGAACATCAAGCAAATATCCGTATTGGCAATCATGTCATATATTGGATCCTCATAGGTGAGCCCGACCCAGATTATACACTACGAACGTCACAGGCAGGTTGTTTTCAACAGGAAACGCGCTGAAAGGGAAATAAGTTCTCAGCATCCCAGAAAACGAATCGATCTCGAAGAAGTTCTATTTCCTGTATTTATGTACATCCATATATGAAAAATAAGGCTGCGATTCTGACTCTGTATTTTTATAATAAAAATGTTTGCGAAATTTTAAAGTTCTCTTTCATACTGGTTATCGCTTTTTTACTTACTGTTACATAAGCTTTGGTTTTAAAATGGGGTCACATTTGGAAACTATGTTAATTTCAGTGCTGCTCTCCTGGAAAAAATCTAAGCAAATAAAAGCTTATGAAATTCTTGTTGAGGACTATCCAAATCTGCAACACGTCTAAAACATCAAAAACATGCTCGTTATTTTCCTCTTACCCATCCAGTAAATTTCGAAAAATTTGTCATTAAAAATAACAAAATGAGGGTAAATAAAAAAACAAATAAATAAATAAAAAACACACCTGTCATATCAAAAAGTGAACTAAAATATTAAAAACAAGATAGATAATAAACTTTTCATTGCAGTCGGGGGACCTGTAAAAAACTCCGCTTCTTTTTTTTAATTCAGCCTATGAGCCTATATTATCCGGGATAGCTCAACGCTTCTAACGATGCCACATACATTGATATCAATTAAGCCGTTTATAAATTATGGCAGAATAAGGAAACTCACAAACATACATACATACATGAACCCTGAAAACATAACACTCGACAAAACGCGTGTGATTGCAAAATTTCAAAAATAAAAATACGAACACACTAACGAATACAAGCCTCTTGTAGCAATCCGCTTTAAACGATACTGCTTCCTGCCGATACGACTTTATTGATGCAAAATTTTACGCGGAATAATTAAATAAAAATATGATATTGCTTTAAACTTTATGCACTGAATGTTTTACTGATAAGTAATTAAGTCCGCCTACGTAGCCTTATTTATAATAGCAGCGCCCCGCGGTTTTACCCGCGTTTTACCCGTTCCCGTGGAAATACGGGGATATAATATCGTGGACAATGACACTCCACAATAACGTATCTTTCTATTGGTGAAATAATTTTGAAAATCGGTTCAGTAGACCCAGAGATTACCTCTTTATAATATTAGTATAGATTGTATGTATAATAATAATACAGTTCCTTCTCAGCACTTTTAAGGGCCCCTAATTACCATACGGAACTGTCATAGGATCATTCATGTGTATTAATGTCTATCTGAATGTCACAGCCAATTCGTTCAGAATCTGGTGGTGTTTATTCCAAACAGACGCGTAATAAAATACGTTTTGAGTGTCAATTTGGAAAAAAAAATAAGGTTTTTGAAAGTACCTATGCTGTCAGAAAAATGAAATTAAAGGAATCATTGTGTGTGTTTGAAATAAATTATTTTCGTAAAATGCAAATGAACAATTTGCGTATACCTATAACTACTGAGCCTAATTTTTTGAAAAAATACAGATAGTAAATTTATTACTTATAAATCCACAGGAAAACCTATAAAGTATCCTGTTAAAAGTAAGTATAATTCGTTTAAATGCTAATTACGCGCATCCGGTTCGCAGTCAGCCAGTTTTATTTTTATTTTTGATATTTGATAAGGTAAGGTACCTACTATTGCAAGAAATATAGAACAACACACTCCTAAATATTTTAATGATTTGAATCATATTGTTACAATACAAACCAAGTAAATAGATCAACCGCACCTTTTACATACACCGCAAAAAGACAACAACTCTATTTTAACCGGCTGCTGAAATGGCTCCACATAATGCTGGTGCGGACAGTTGCATTAAAAGATCGGAAATACTTAAATTGTCCCGTAAGCTAGTCGGAAATTGTCCCCTTCTGCCTGGTCTCCTTTGTTTAGTAGATATTAGTTAAAATCTGAACTGGACATCAAAGAGTTGACCGACGGAACTATACGATTTCTAGGGGGATTTTTACGTTTACTTATAATGAGGAATTAGGAGGCACAATATTTCATATGAAATACCGTGGTTCGTAAAACAATTGATACCTACGCAAGAGACTTAAACAATAAATATATATTTGATACGTTTTTGCTTTAGATGATGGCAGCATATTATGTAGTTTAATTTTATTCGGGTCACCCATTTTACTAAAAAAAAAAATCGTTAAACTGTTTAGAAGTTATGGTCGATTAAAGAAACTCACAAATATACATACAGACATACATAAACCCTGAAAATATAACACTCCTTTTTTTGGGCAGTCGTGTAAAAATATGTAGGTTTTGTTTTTTACTAATAATAGACTTGCGTTTGAGTAAAATCTCATCTGATGGAAAGCGAAGATCTAAACGCCGCTGCACCCCTGACCCTGATAAGGAACTGTTAGCTTAGAGATTTAGTTAGTAAATGGGAGCTGGACGAGTTAACTGGTTTAGTCTAGTTATGTTATGACGGACTGTTTGTTTGTTCGTCTGCTTTTCGCTTCGTGTGAAATTGGACGATAGACACGTCAAGTATGCTCAAGGCAAAAATACGTTCGTCAACATAAGATTTATTATTATTTTCAACGTTCACGATGGAGTATCTTAACTAATCTACTTCGCTCAGCCGCATTGACAGCGATTAAAAAAAATATAGATTTTGATTTCAAATTTAAAGTCAACTAGACGATGGTGATTCGAATAAGGATTTTTAAACTTTGTTTTAAATCGATTACAAATGTTTAGTTTTGCTTAGCGGAACTTTTTAGTGCCAATGATGTATTCTGAATGTAGTCATGGAAAAGTTTGAAAATTGACGAATGGATAAACGCCTCGACTGTACACACGAGACAGCACAACTCACAAGGCCGTTGTGGGTCATCCCTGTGGACATACAATGTCACACCTGTGGCTGCGTGCGAACTGTTCGTATATGTCGTGCCGGTGCCACAGCTCTGTCGCTTGAATACTCTGTAGGAGAGAGACGTGTCTCCATTTATAAGATCAATCACGACATGGAGTATTATGTGTAAGTAGGTATTGTCTTACAGTTGAGGAGTTGGAACTGCTATGGAATTAAGTTTGAACATAGCACTGGTTAATGACGAGTTTTTAGTAATTTTTATATTCGTTTTTTCTTTCATATCGAGAACGTGTGTAAGGACTTCTATACAGCCCGCACTACCACTATGTTATCAATTTAACAACAAAAAAACTTTTTCATTTTAAGGGTAACCAGCTCATACCCGACCAGACTATGTTAACAATTTAACAAAAGAACCGAGACAAAGCGAGCAACATGTTTTGGAGAGTTTTAACAATTTTAATTTAAAATTCATGAAAAATCCCGTAGGAAATCACCTGACCGTCTGAGATTCGACAGCTTCGTTGTTTTTGCTGGGAATATTTTTGAAAAGAAACTCCCACGTGAACAAGCCTCGCTGTGGACTCTACAAAGGCTGCGTCCGTTCCATGGCTCGCAGCTACTCGCTGTCTGCCAGTCCAACAATGGTGTCAACTGAAACATCCGGCAGAGTAACATACTGCAGGGAAATAAGAACGTATAGACTTTACAACAGGTGAATACACGAACGTTGAACGGTTGGACGTAACTTTGTAAGTAATTTGATTTCCCGGGAACAGCGAACGTGCTAGCATTAGAACTGAATGTATTGCAAACTTATTCAAAAAGTTGTCGATTTGAAATGTCGGTTTTTCTTTTTATAACTTAGTTTTTACGAATAATTATTTGAAGATTCTTAATTATTCTTTATCATTTTATTTCTTCTATCATATTCATAATCAGCTTAAAATAAAATGCTCTAAATCGATAAAACTAAAAGAACGATAAGGTTAACCTAAATATAAAAATAAATATTTGGTGGTTATTGATTTAAGTTATTTTTACTTGGTATTTTTAAAGGGGTAAGTATTATATAATTTCTGTCAATGGGAAATCTCATCGGCCCACGGCTTATACGCTTAATTGTAAGCTCATAAATAAGCCTATATTCATAATGCATTATGAATTTAGTGTGTGGCAATGATTAGGAAGAGTGTCCGACTCTTACTTATTAAAACTCATCCGTGTTCCTCCAAATGCCCTTTGCGTTCGGCCGCGGTAACTCTTTCGACAATTTCCGCAACCCTGGCAGGAATTACGATGTTTATCCAACTACTACAACTTAGGGGTCTATACGTTGTTGCGGAATTTGTTCGAAAGAGTCACCGCGGCCCTGCAACGCAAAGGGCACAAGAAGGACCACGGGTGGGTTTTAGTCAGTAAAACTCTGACACTCCCTACCGCTCCACCCAGAGAGGGGTCATTTGATGATTTCCCATAAAAAAGGGGTCTATACGTTATTCAATTGGATTGAGTAATATTGTTTCGGGTTCCGTACCTCAAAAGGTGAAAACGGAAGTCTTAGGCGCACTTTTTGTCCGTCCGTCCCTCAATCTTTCAATACCTTTGATCTCGGGAACGCGTGGAGGTATTAAGTTGAAATTAAAAACGTATACTCATGTCGACATTCCCTTGAAGCTGTGAAAAATATAACTTCTATGTTAACTTAAAAGAATACTGTCGCAAAAAAATGCATATTTTGATACTCTCGAGGGATTCAAAATGTTTGAATACACACTGTGTATACATACAAACACATTTTGTCACGAAATCATCATCATCAGCTAAACTCATATTATAACGACTAAATATGGTGGCTGTGTTTGATTATAATCTCTAGAAGTACGTACCCTGATTAAAAAGTCATAAGCTATATCTAATATTAACACTATGCAGCTTTATCCGGTTTGTTTGGGAGCCGACCCCAATATAATTGGGAAAAGGCTCGGCAGGGTATGATGAGGATACATCAGAAATTGCTATGTACACTTGAGAGCAGTAAAATCACACACATTGACTTTCTTGTTAAAGCAGATTTTTTCATGAATTTGAATAAATATTGCAAAAAGAACATTCGCTTTTTGAAAGTTTACATCAGTACCTTTATCTATACTAATATTATAAAGCTGAAGAGTTTGTTTGTTTGTTTGTTTGAACGCGCTAATCTCAGGAACTACTGGTCCGATTTGAAAAAATCTTTCAGTGTTAGATAGCCCATTTAACGAGGAAGGCTATATGCTATATTTTATTCCCATATTCTCACGGGAACGGGAACTACGCGGGTGAAACCGCGAGGCGCTGCTAGTAATGACATAAAATAGGTACAGTTTGAAAAAAATACCCGTAAGTAGTTTTAGGGAACAGTCATTAATAAGGTGTCCCCTACCCATAATTACAGCTCATAATCGGTTTTTCATGGACCGTTTAATTTTACCATAAAAATTTGTGGTATAGCGTTCCACTCCACTTCAATGGCAAGTTGCAAGCTTGGAGGCGCGTAGGAGCAGGGCTTCTTACTTGACCTCTTCTTTTTGGGTCATCCATACATGCTCAATCGGTTTGAGGTCAGGAATACGAGCTGACCACTCCATCGCGGTGATTTCAACGTCCTCAATTTAGTCGCAAACTGTTCTGATAAGCCAAGCAAGCGGCCGCACATGTTGTTCGAGCACTTTTTCGACGTATCGTGCCAGTGATGAATACGATGTCAATTTTAGTGTCCAATATTACATAAAGCCACCTCACAACTTACACGGTCCACCTCCAAAAGCCACACGTTCGCTTATGCAGCATTGAGGAAATCGTTTTGATGACCTTCTAGAGCGTCTCATTACCATTTAAAGTCATTCTCAGTCATCAGGGATCATAACATAATAGCCCCAGTGTTCCCTGGCTAATTGTAGCCCGGCTTGTCGGTCAGCTGTGGTCAATTTGAGACCATTTGCTGGACGAAGTAGAGTCAGTCCTAGATCACCTTCTTCTAATTACTGTCCACCGACTAATTCTGACATTGTACGTACATTCTCGAAGCTGTTGTACCAGTTCAACCGCGTAGTTTCCGATTTCTCAATGACCTTGTTACAAGAAAGCAGTCATCAGGCATTAATGTTCTGCGTTGCCTGCCAGACCCTAGTCGCCAAATGTAGCCACCGGTCTTTTGGAGTCTTTGAGCCACGATGAACTTAGGCTTAGAAAGGCTTAAAATTCCTTAAATTTGTATCAATAAAACAATTCAATGCAGGCGTAGTATACATATTTTCGAGTAAATCAATTTAATTTAAAATCTATTTCCAATAGAGACATTATCACGTTTACCTTCGATAAGCAACGGATTAACAATCCTTTTATTTATGAGTTGCCTCTCGCAGTTCAACCTAAGAGGTTGTGGACTGCTTAACCGGACTTGCTTTCATTTCAATATTAAACCCCCAGCCAAAACTTATACAAACTTACAAACTAAGCGGGCACCCCTTGTGGGGTACGGTCCTCGGCTTAGGGCACTGCTGAACAGCTTGGAGGCGAGGGCGGAAGGACGGCGATCATGGTTTGCGCTGAGTTCTTGTTTCTCTACGGCTCTATTGGAGAGATTGATAGGGTAATCGGGAGTGACGAGGTGATTTAAAATAAAAATAATACTGCGGGTAAGGGTGCAAGTAGTGACAACGCAAACGAGTGAATTAGGGAAAATTGTTGTAGGGTTGGTTTTTCGTAAGTTACGTGAAGGTCAATAATTTTAATTTTGTTTCTAGTTCAAAATCGAAGCTTGTATGCTTTAATTATACCTAATGGTTTTGAAATCAATATTTTTAAATTTAAGAAAAAAAACAACAAAACCAAATAACTAGAGGTGTGCGATTTGATTGCTCTCAAGTGTATTTCTCAATATGAATTTAGTTAATTCAGGACATGGCCATTGAGTACCTTACCTATCGAATGTACATATGTATATCATCTTATACCGCAGAAGTTCAAACATGTATGAGCTGTCGAAATAATCCCCAGTTTCTCACTATACCTTGTTTGTTGACTATCACAACTTGCGTATCGCGCCTGCCTTACTTAGGTATTGTTTATATCCTCCTGCGTTCTACAGTGCTGTTACTTAGAAACTAGTTACTTGGCGTAACTATGTACATATTTATGCGTAGTGCATTAGTCTAAACTAATATTATAGAGACAATTTTTTTTGTAAGAGGTACTTGTGCAAGTAAAATTTTTTTTTTCAAAACTCTTATTTGAAAACTAATTCCAATCCCCAATGCTTTAAAGCACACGACTAGGGATTGCGCAATAGTTCGGAAAACATGACTGGCCAGCAACCACTTATTAAACGAGTATTTAAGTATCATATCAGATCGGCACAAAATTCGCGAACTTAATCCGCGAAACCTAAAATGACTTGACTATATGTATATATAACCATACAAAACGATTTTTTCATAAATATCGATTTTATAATCTAATGAAGCTTTATTACAATCATACGGACTATGCAATTTCCCGGTGACATAAAGATTACATTTTTGTGCATAACCTCAATCTGAGCTTGCGGCTCATTGGCGTAAAAAGGTCCATATGCCGTACAATATATACGAAATAACTTTTTTTTATTTATTTCCATATGACATGAATTAAAATATATATTTCAGTCAATTAGCTAGTAGTAGATTGAATGAATGTGCCGTAGTTTTAAGCCTTCGTAATAAATACAAAGTACCTGCTGATTAAACTGATTTTTTATTATAAATCTTCTTTTATCAAATAAATCTCTGCTATTAGTTATATTCGTACTGGCCCTTTTAACCCTATCACTGGTCCTTTTTCCCCTAAAGCAGGGCTCAAAGGACCACTAAAACTGCCTTTCTAAATGTTTGATATCTAGCGAATATCTATTAACTAATTATATTCTTTAGTAAGTAAGTTTAAAGGAAATGCGCTACTCGTTGCTGTTAGGATCTTATCCGGAATACTTAAAGTTGAATACTAAAGAAGCAATTATGCTAAATTGGGCCCCACCTAGATTTCGCAAGTTTTGTTTAAGTTCACGTGATACCCCTTATCGATAACCATTAATGTCAACCGAGCTTCTCCAAATCCTTAGTATCGTAAAAAATTGTTTTGAAAAATTCTTTCAACTTGGCTTACTAAATTAGTTTAAATTAAGAATCAACTTGATTCGGGCTACCAGGAGATATCAGGGCTAGTCGGCATTGCTTACACTGCAGCCGGAAGCGGAACAGAAGGGCGTGACGTATCTCGCCGTACTGAAGCAGGCGAAGGAGGCGGTGAGCCTCCAAGAGCTGGGCATCAGCGGGGGCATCGGGTTCAGGAGGACCCTGACCGGTGCCCGCAAGCTCGAGCTCGCCGGAGCGGAGAGTGGCCCGTTCGCGGACGCCCTGGCCGAAAAGCTGAGGGCGGTCTTACCTGCGGACGAGGTCCGGGTGTCCAGGCCGACTAAGCGCATCGACATGCGCATAGTGGGCCTGGATGACTCCGTTACGGACGAGGAAGTTGTGGCCGCCGTCGCCAGGACTGGGGGGTGCTCTGCCGAGCTCGTCAAGGCGGGCACCCTCCGGCCTGACAACACGGGCATGCAAACCCTTGTGGTGAGCTGCCCCGTGACGGCGGCCAGAACTGTGTCGGAGGGCCGAAGGCTCCTGGTGGGATGGGTGTCTGCGCGGGTAAAACTGCTGGAGCCCAGACCTCTGAGGTGCTACCGCTGCCATGTGGGTAACCACACGGGAGCTATGTGCCCCTCGGAGGTCGACCGCAGCGGACTCTGTTTCCGCTGTGGTCAGCCCGGTCATCGGGCCGGCTCGTGCGAGGCCACGCCGCACTGCACTGCATGTGCGGCTGTTGGCAAGCCGGCCGAGCACTGGGCTGGGGGAAGGGCCTGCGCGCCATCCGCCCCGACCAAGGGCAAGAGGACCGCCGCCGCCGCCGCCTCTGCTGCCACCGCGGCTTCCGTCGCCACCACTGCCGCCGCTGCTGCGGGTGTTGCGACTCCTAGTACTCGGGAGGGGGCTGAAATGGAGTGCCAGTAATGGTCCCATCGCGGCCTCCTCCAGAGACAAGTCAGCCGCTGTGCTATTGCGCAGTGGCTGATGCCTGTGGACGGTGAGCGTGGGTGGCTCGCCGTCCGATACCAGGCTGAGTGTGCTTCACGCGCGCCTCTAGGAGCCGTCAGCACCAGAGACGCGGCCCCATAGGGTCGGTGCCTGTTAGGGTTGCGGAATTTGTTCGAAAGAGTTACCGCGGCCCTGGAACGCAAAGGGCACATGGAGGAGCACGGGTGGGTTTTAGTCAGTAAAAGTCTGACACTCCCTACCGCTCCATCCAGGGCGGGAGGGATCATTTGATGATTCCACATCCAAAAAAAAAAAAAAAGTGCTAGTCGCCATCATAAACGGAAAAGGAGATCAGATACAGTCAGTGCCCTGTGTAACCTTCTTTTATTTTCTCAGTTCAAAGAAGGGTCAGATAATGCAGGGTGTTTTCTATACGTAGGTACACCTTATCTATGTGACACATTTTTTCCGACATCCACGCGAACGAAGTCGCGGGCACAACTAGTTATTTAATAATAATACACGTAAAATAATAAAATTGATCCTGAGTATAATTTACTGGTATAACACAGCGTAGTGTGCTGCGTAACTAAATAGGACTTCCGGGCTACACTCTTAATTATATTAGAATTTCGTTTCAGTAAACTACATTAACAACTTAACGCTTTAAGGATGAGTGGTTAGTTTACATGGACACACATTATTGGTCCACTTTGTCCATAGAACAATAGTTAGGTACGTTCATACTCCATGTTTAGCTGTAAGTAAATCCAATACAGGAAGGTGGCTACTACTACTAAGGTATAATATATTTGCACTATGTTGTGTGCCTGTATGTGTCACGGGAAAATTGCACACTCCGTACGATTGTAATACCTATATCTTTATTAAATTATAATTTCTCGATATATTATTAAAAAAACGATTTGAATATCTATAATAAATCTCATCCAAATTCAATAGCTTCCAATATATCTGTGTCTTATTAAGAAAAATTGTTTACGACTTCACGCGATATTTTACAATATTTTATACGGCGTTTGCTATTTTCCAGTGACATATAGGTACATATACAACAAAGCGTCAAGAATTTCTATGAAAAATGTCTTTGAAAGCTGTGACCTATTCATGTTTATAGTATAACTATTTGTTAAGTTGTAACTCAATCGAACATAAATGGCTGAAAAGTTTCCAATAGACCGACAGAGATTATCTAAGGGTCAGTTCACATGGAGGCGCGAGGCGGTTTTCGCGCTCCAAAGCTCAGGACGAATCACGATGCCGCAAGATGTACGAGACGCTCCCGAAAAAGTACTAGTCTCTGAGAGAATGCAACTTTCAATAGGCATGCCAAAATTAAGTAACGCTATCGAAATGTCTTATTCTTTTACCTTTTGGTAATCGACTTCGCCACGCTACCGCTAATGCTGACATGATATCACATGTTTAAGGCCTACGGGCGGCGCTGCGAGACCCATTGTAAAGACGCAAGGCGTAACCTGATTCGCGAAGTGCAGCTTAGACTTATCTTTGCGCTACGCCTAAGGGAATCCTTGGATGCAGCGGTGTGTATTTACCTACTGCCATAGATATTTTTTTTTAAGACGAAATAGTTTTTTTTTTCGGACTTATTGAAAATTTAAGCCAACGGCCAGAGACGGGCAGGGACCAAAGGTCTGGTACATATCGCTACCAGCGATGAGACCGCTATTGTACCCGTAGTATCGAGTTGTATCACGTTTTTATAATCTTTTTATTAAAAAAACAAAACTTTTTTACTAACCATTTTAACACAATATACTTACATATAAATAGCCGCAAGTAATATTAAATAAATAATTATGCTAGTATCCAACAAATAACTATACTTATAACCATTGTATTTAATATTTCTATGCTTATAACTAAATTATTAATATTTCAGGACTTATGGAAAATTTATTTTAAACCTACAATTATGTATAATTAGCGACTTTCCACTTTGAGGTTTATCAAATACAGGTTTGATAAACTTAGGTCAAGTCATGACAACTATATTTGGTGTACAATCAATAACATTTTGTTTAGTACATCTCTCTATCAACAAAAAAGGTGTCAATTTTAAAACTATGTTAAAAAGTATCATGCTTTACGTCAGGTTGCGTCTCAAGACAAGTGACGGCGCTAAAAATGTATGGGATTGACAAACGCTGCCAAAATGCCACCAAATCAATCCCTTTTATTTTGGCACTTCGACTATCGCTATCGCTAATAGAATGGCACTATGTCATCTAGACCTAAACGCTATGAAGTTTCGGCGTGCGCGTGTGCTAATTGACTTGACAATCACCGAACACTGTTAATTGTTTGTAATGTAGTTCAGTGTTGTTGTCGAATCAGTCAGGTACAGAATTAAAAGGTTAAATTTTATGTACGAACTAGTACCTACGCACAAGTGTAAATTCAGATTAGATAGTATTCTACATCCAATTACTGTTCTCGAAAAAAATCCTAAATGATGACGACCCGCGTCTAAATCACACAAACTAATCACAATAATTTGAGAAGTGATAAGCAAACACACAAATTAATCCGTTTGTTTTATAAATGTACCTAATTAAGAGACGAGAAGAAATCATTGACAAAACAACAAAAGAAACAGTAAATATACGTATGATATAGAATTATTTCGTGGGAAGGGAAGGGACCTACACATTTACATAACTCTCACTCTATATGAGTTACATCAGCTAGCTGAAATTGATAAGGTTAAAACTGTGCACTCCCCTGGCATCTGTGTACAGACAGCCTTAATATGATTTAACTTGGAACGACCAACTTGGACTTTTCATCGTATATGGAATAATAATTTTGTTATTATTTTACACCACGAAAGCCAGCCGAGATAATCTAGTTGTAAAGATGGACTTTGATCCTGAGTGATATTTTATCATCTTTAGAGTGTACTGCGAAATTACCTTGGTATAAGGATAAACAATATGTAAGAGGGAGAGAAAGATTTTTTAAAGCTTTTATTTAACTTGTTTGTTGTTTTCGTTTAGGTATGTTGAAGCTGAATTAGAGCCGGTTCCTAAGAGGAATCGGCTCTAATTCAGCTACTACTACAGAGTTTAAATTTTATACTGGGTTAACCCTGTACAAAAATAACTACAAAATAACTTTGACCTTATCGGTAGGTATGTAAGTAGGTACTCTATTGAGGATTTTCTCCAGTCGAAGCCACTCCTCAATATCGATCGATAGTACGAACATGTTTTTATTCCATTTAACGAGTTAGAATATTAAGAAAGAAAGAAATCATAAATATATGACCTTGACCTAAATGAATTGTCTTGGCTCACTCAGAAATATATAACTTTGAATACGTATTTATTCAAAGTTTTATATTTCTCAGTGAGCCAAGACAAATAATTTATAAGTTAAGAAGACATCTTCAGACGAAGTATCCAAAGGTTTTTTTCATCCATTGTTACAAGTATGCCGGTCGCACTCCAGCTCACTTGAATTGTCCCAATGGTTACCTACATATTATAATGCATAGAAGATAACAAAGGTCTGACGATAGAGAGTAGAAAGGTGGAAAGCGGGCTATCGTGCTTGGGGTCATCTCTGACCCAGGACCCGACAGAACTGAGACGTATCGTAGTTTTGCTTTTGATTTCGATGGCTAACGCATTGATATTACTATGTGAGCTTGAGTTATTTTTCTAAACAAAGTGTAGAAAAGCAATTTTTCATCAATTATTACGAGTATGCCTGTGATGTCTGCGCTCATCATCAATCGTACTGATGCGTATAACTTCTGAGCCCCACCATGATAGTGCTAGCTAGTACATAATAGTTAGAGTAAAAAAAGCTTTTCTCTGCTTCACTTTGAAGGAATATCTACTCAAAACCATGTACAGAAAAAAACGTATTTCTCTTATATTTCAGACGACAAATAAACTAGGATAAGTATGTGTGATTCCTGTCGAAGGTAGATAAATTCTGTAAGGGCCGTGAGCATTCTTCTTTCGCGTCTTCCCACAAAATCTAAATGAATACCTATAATAAATGCTATGCACCAAGCAATTAAAATTTTAAACTACACTATTTATGCTTGTCAAAGGAATTTCTATTTTCAATAGCATTTTCCATTACCATAGCAAAAATACTGATTAGTCTATCGACATTTCGCATCCGACTTGACAATAGGCGACAAAACGCAAAGAGAGATAACTGAATACAATGTGAGCTAGAGGGAAAAAGATTCGCAATGACCAGCACAAACAGTCACAATAAAACTGCTGTCGCATCCCTAGTTTTTATTCAACACTAACATGATAGTAGGTATTAAGCTGTTACATGCGGTTACGCTTGCATGAATGAGTTTTTGTGCCGGTGTGATAGCTACTAGTCCGATATTTTCATTGAATTTTTGATTTATTTTAAACGTAGTTCAAGTTTCCCTTATATCCTTATACCTTTACGCTCAAAGGGTGTATCCACCAAAACACGACTTTTCAGGAGAGGCAAAAACCAAAACAGTTTTCCGACACGACGAGAACTTTTTCGTGCTTATAGCCATAGAAAAAAATGCAAAAGACAAAGTTTTTATTTATGTTTACTTGTTACAACGTTTGCGGTAATGAGAAATGAAATTCATTTACACCTCAGTCAATGTTTCGCGAACCAAAAATTATGGCTGTATCCGCCACTTTTTTTGCGAATATCGAAATTCCAATTATTACTACATTAAAATCTCATTATGGCCAAAATGGCATTTACGTCCTTTAAGCCTAAAGGGATCGATATAACGTGTAACAGACAGTTGATAAGCCAGCCATTTCAATGAACAACGCCATATAGCCACCATCATTAAATGTCAGTTAGCCATGTCACTAATCACAACGTTCATCAGAACAGCTTGACAATGTTTAGCTTACT